>OZ020621.1:14273956-15473956 GCA_963971575.1 Liopterus haemorrhoidalis
AACAGAACTGTGATTTGAATAAAGTGATTCTTAAATAATAAAGTACCCACAAAAATCATTACTAATCGCAACCAAATATCTGATTACTCTTTTATATTTAGGTTACGTACATATTATATATTTCTATATATGATATCGCTATTATCAGCTTTTCCCTGTAAGGAATATCAATTCTACTTTTAAAAGATAATAATAATAATAATAATAATAATAATAAAATGCAGAAAAGTCCACTATATGAAAAAAGCACTAAATGAAAACCGTCTGTTAGAGAGTTGATTCAACTGGTTCATTTATTTCTATACAACAGGTATTCAATTTTAATTATTAATTACTAAGTTAAGTTCATCATAGAGTTGACTTGTGTAACATCAGAAGGGGGATATTCGGAGTCCACGAGTATTAAACCAGCGTCCCTTTGCTTCGCAGGCAACCGTCTTACAACGGAGCTACGACTGCTCGTATAATTATATTAATCGCTCCTTTTTAAATTTAACCCAGTTTCGTGAATCGTTTGACCTTAATAATTCATATTTTTTCTAGAAATCTAAAATTCCACTTCCGTCTAAAAAATAATTCACTAAAATCATTATTCATTAAAACTGGCATATTGCCAACTTAAGACACAAAAGCCTCTATTAATTACTATCTATAAAATCAATAATCCTCTAAAAATTTTATTCAAAGCTTGTTCAAAAACTAAACAATTTAACTATTTTAAACGAATCTCGGTGATTGTAGGGGTACCAACCCCTGGGAGTGAAGGGGTGTTACCCGATTCGTGTCACGCATACCAACCCACGGACGACCAAAGAAAAATACCCTAGGTTGCATGTGAAATCGAGATACAGAAATTCAGTATCTTTTACGCAGTATAGAACGGTGAATAGCACGCAAATTTAGGGGTGGGGGGCTACTGTTGACCCCCTTACTGAAAATACTATTAATGAAAATGTTTGTAAACACGGGGAGTGGTATACAAATTGAGAAAGAATATTGAGTGTTAATCTGAGTGATAACTTTAAAAAAAATTATTTTACTCCATGTCTGACTCTCTAATCAATTGTTGTTTATCATTGGTTATTCCATTCCGAATTTAAGCTTTCTGCAGAGGCGTCCCGGAAGAACTGTAGGCGGGAGGGTATTTGTCTCAATTTATCACAAAATTTAAAACAAATAATATAAACTATAATAATAGATCATACTCAAATTCGAATCTTTATTTATTTCTAAATAAACTAGTGCACCCGTTGCCAACTGTGTTGGCAAACACATCATTACTTTAATGTGGAACTTGCAAAGGGGTGAAGGGGGCCTTTTTATCACCGCGAGATAACTGGAACAATAATATTAACATTATTGCTTTCAATAATAGTTGAAGGTAATGGGATTCGGACCAGTCAGAAAATAAAAACAAATTTATTAACTTCGCTAACGTTTCGATTTTTATTTTAAATCTTCATCAGAGCTACAAAGATATATAGAAATATAAAATTATTCAATGTGTAAGTTTACATGTATAAAATTATGATAGTGTTCAAAATTAACAAGTCAAGTAGTTAAAATAAGCATTACAAAATTGTCGGAATTTAAAATATAACATAAAATAATTATTAAATAATAAAAACATATCAAACATGAGTTAAAGAATAAAAAACAATGTTAAAATTTACAATACCTTAGTTAATAGTCACGATATAAAATAACAATTTTAAAATTAATACAGAACACATCATATTGTCCGGTATTGAACTCAGAGATAAGCAATTGAATAAGCCACGTATGAATTTGAAAAAGGGTTTGAGATGGTTGAAACAAGTAAGTAACGCTATCTATTAATAAATTAGAATTTGATTATTAGGTGAAATATGTTAGATTTAGAATTTTTTTAATATATTACAATAGATGGCGCTTATATTATCACAGTCGGTTTTAAAGTTAACTAATTTAGGGTTCTGAATTATATGTATGCTCTTAGTAATCAACCTTTTACTGAGATTATCTACTTTATCTAAGATTTTAGTTTGTTCAAAATTAAAATTGTGTTTAGTGGTGAAGAAATGGGTACTGAGTGCCGTGTTTTCTTTTTTATTTTTAAATTTATCCTGACAGCTATTTTTATGTTGATATATTCGGTTTTTAAGATATTGTTTGGTCTGTCCAACATAGCCTAAATCACAATCTCCACAAGGAATGTGATAGACTACTGACGACATTTTATTAAATTCAGTAGGTTGTTTAATTTTTGAGTGGAGTTGATTAATAGTTTTAAGATTATAGAAAGCTAATTTTAACAGAACCCTAAATTAGTTAACTTTAAAACCGACTGTGATAATATAAGCGCCATCTATTGTAATATATTAAAAAAATTCTAAATCTAACATATTTCACCTAATAATCAAATTCTAATTTATTAAAAGATCCATCTCAAACCCTTATTCAAATTCATACGTGGCTTATTCAATTGCTTATCTCTGAGTTCAATACCGGACAATATGATGTGTTCTGTATTAATTTTAAAATTGTTATTTTATATCGTGACTATTAACTAAGGTATTGTAAATTTTAACATTGTTTTTTATTCTTTAACTCACGTTTGATATGTTTTTATTATTTAATAATTATTTTATGTTATATTTTAAATTCCGACAATTTTGAAATGCTTATTTTAACTACTTGACTTGTTAATTTTGAACACTATCATAATTTTATACATGTAAACTTACACATTGAATAATTCTATATTTCTATATATCTTTGTAGCTCTGATGAAGATTTAGAATAAAAATCGAAACGTTAGCGAAGTTAATAAATTTGTTTTTATTTTCTGACTGGTCCGAATCCCATTACCTTCAACTATTATTACTAACATACGGACGTAACTCATCTAATCAAGATTATTGCTTTCTTTCATATTGGGAATAGTTTTAAAATTTAGCTTTACAATTTTTAATGAATATTAAATTATATTTATTTATAAAACTATAACACTTTTAGTCTTCTTGACAGTACTTTTATAGGGGAAACTTTTTAAGATCGCAGCGCCATATGCGGGAAAGCTGGAACACTCGAAAGTGACATTAAACTGTTACTCGTGTATTTGTTTACGTGGTAAAAATGAACACGAGTTGTATTTTTCCTGTTTTCCGAGCTTTTTTTTAATTTAAAGGTAATCTTCGATTTACAAGATATGTAATAATATTATACTATTCTAAAGAAATTTCAAGGAAATGTTTAGTTTTTCATTGTATTTTTAATTCTTTTTGACTGTCTATCAATATAATAACAATAAAAATATGGTAAATATATTAGTAAAAATTAATATCTCTACCTTAAAAAGTAGAAGGGCCTTTTAATATATCAACTGATGATTTAGGCAAATTTTGGGTGCAATAAATGCTTTTTTCAGTCTTTTTTTGGACGTGAAAAATCACTTTCCATAAAATGCAACGAGCAAACATGCATGTATGGGCTTGGATTTTTGCCCATTTTTTAGTTTTTGAGTCCATAAAAACCTACGATCCACTTTCTCTCTGCCTCCAAAAATCGTTTCAATTGATATATTTTTTTGATATAGGTAAATTATGGAATGTTTAAGAAGGATTCTTCCTTATTCACGATTTACATTGCGGCACACAACAAAATTGATAGTTTTTGTTTCCATGATACACAAAAATAAAACACAAACAACAAAAAAACACGTATTTCTCCATTGAACAAAACAAAACAATGTGACTTTCGTATCTTTCGCAAATCGCCACCAGATGTCAGGGTGCTTAGGAAGTTTTCCCTATTACTAAAAGCGGCTCGGAAATACAATTTCGCATGGTTAGGCGGGCACTTAGAAATTGCTTCGCGGGCACCCTGGTGGCCGCGGGCACCGCGTTGCCGACCCCTGCTTTACTTTATCCAATTCAATCAACTCTTCGCCCATTTTTAAAAACTGGACAAATAATAAGTATTATTCCGAATTATTTATTCATAAACTTTTTAAGATGGCAAAACGATTCATTTTTAGGGTTTTGTAGGTATGACCAAAAAACCCTTATACCGTCATTTTGTCGTCTGTCTGATTGTCTGTCTGTCTGTCTGTCTGTCTGTCTGTCTGTCTGTCTGTCTGTTTGTCTGTCTGTTCGATAAAAGTTGTAGCCAAACGGATAAACCTAAAGAGTTGAAATATGGCATGCTTATACAACTCTTTGACCCGCACATAGTAAAAATACTAAAACATCTAAAAAACATACCCCCCTAAAAATATAAACAAATATGTGCTCATCGAAAACAAAAATATATTTTTTTAATTCTGAGTAGGGTATCAAATGAAAGCCCTTAGTACGTGGATTAACGATCAAATTTTTATTTTTGCAAAATAAATTATTTTGATGCGATTTTTGCCAAAATTGTGCAAAAAAATTTTGTCCCACACCCTGTAGCCCAGATGGTTTAAACTAAAAATCTAAAAGAATTCTAAGTAATGTATATTGGTGTGAATCGAAATAGTACAACAGGATTTTTAGATCAGATTATGTTTTCGGAAAATAACTCATTTTTTGTGGTTTTTGGTTCACAAAGTACAAAAGTTATACCAATGTAAGACACTCACATGCAAGGCGTGTGATAGATTAATGGGTTAGAGCATTGGTGTGACACGAAGAGTTTTGAGTTCGAGTACGGAGTGAATTTTATTTTTTCTGTTTTTTTTTTGATTTTTTATTATGTTGAAATTATTTTGTTAAAATTCTAGTTATATTTTGACAAATGTTGCATTTAATTTTTAAGAGCGTAAATTTAATAACCAGTCTTATTATATGATTAACAGACGATAAATTATTTTAAAAATATCGTTCATTTTGCCGTGATTACTACAAAGTAAAATTTGTCCTACACACTCAGCATACCGCCTTCACTTATTATATACCTGCGAAACCCTGAAATGCGTTAATATTCACACTTCACATCAATTTTTACTTAGTGCATTACATTTATATGGTTAAAACTAAAAATGATTTGAGACGTTAAATTTAAAATATATTTATAAAAATTAATCAGCGCTCCCTTGTGTTAGTCTCCTAGAGCAGCCCCTAGGAGCAGAAGAGTTTATATTCCTTTCCCTTTCTTCTAGGTCGTCCGTGTCTTCCCCGTGTCTCGGTGTGTCTCCGTGTCACATCATTGTATCTTTGTATATTCCAGCCTTCTGCTGGTGGTCCTTCGAAATCTCCGCCGCGAAGACCATTTATGTGACTGTCTGGCCACCCTACCTTACTTAGGCTGGGAGCGGGCGCCACATTTTATGGCCAACTTATTGAAAATGTGCAACGCAGAGCAACCCGAATTCCATATGGGCATAGTAGGCCATCATATGAAGCCCGATAACGTGAATTAAAGCTCATCAAGTTAGTGGATCGACCTGTTCGTGGTGTCTTAATAACTATGTATCGACTTGTGTCCAATTCGTTTTCTTGTGATGTATCGTCATTATTTATCCTAAATAACGATAACAGACTGCGTGGACATAGATTTAAACTGAAGAAAGACTCTTTTACCAAGTGTGTGCGTTTTAACTTTTCTATGCTATGTCATCGATGCTACCTCGATCAACAATTTTAAAAATAAACTGGACATTTACCTTTGTTAACAAACGATTTTTAGTTTTGTGCAACTTTTATAAACCAATAATGTATTTTATGTTTTTTTTTTTGTAATTGTTATTTTCGATATTTTCTATGTGCTATTATGGAACACATAAGCTCTGCTTTTGATCAATTGTATTTAATAATAATAATAATAAATTTTACAAATACTTATATAATATAAAAATACGCACACGAAAAAAACGCACACGGATTAATACACACACAGAAAAAGCGCACACGAAAAAAAGCGCACACGGAAAAAAGCGCACAGGGAAAAATACACACACGGAAACAAGCGCACACGAAAAAAATGCACACACGGAAAAAGCATACTTACACAATATCTCAAATCAGTTTTAAATAAATCGTGAGAAATTATTACACAGTAAAAATTAATTGTTTGTCCGCTTTAATATATTGCTTTCACTTTTGGTAAGGTCAAACCAGATCTGGTTATTTTGGTTACTTTTATAGTGTAGTACTGACTTTTAAATATAAATTTGTCATTTCAAAATATTTCTTACGCTGTAAAACCTACTTTAGATTTGTTGGTTATGATAATTATAATTAAGATATCATTTATCTTTATGACATATTCCAAATGGAATGCCATTTTAAGGAAGTGATATTTTTCATCATGTTTTAATACCAACATGACATACAATTTCAAAGGTGCATGTAACTTTTATTAAACTATTGAATGTATCAATTTGCAATTTTTACCAAAATATTTTAAACATTTCGAACCAATTTTAAATTTACACAAATAAGATAACTTATTTGTGTAACCTAGTAGCGCTGATATGAATGACCAAACTCGGCTGGTTATTTTTAGTAAAAATTATTCATTTTTACCACGGCGAGATTTACTCAATGCATTACATTTACATTTTTGAAAATATAGATTTTAAACTTTTAATTGTTGTATTTTTGCTTTAAAATGTATAGAAGAGCCAATTTCCGCACTTATTTAAAATACTATGTGTTCCGCGTTTCGTTGCACACACAGTATGTACATATGCATATGTACATATAATAACTTATTTTTATATAGGTTATTAACTAAACACAACAAATATAAATAAAAAAATTGATGTGAAGTGTGAATATTCACACATTTCAGGGTTTCGCAGGTATATAATAAGTGAAGGCGGTATGCTGAGTGTGTAGGACAAATTTTACTTTGTAGTAATCACGGCAAAATGAACGATATTTTTAAAATAATTTATCGTCTGTTAATCATATAATAAGACTGGTTATTAAATTTACGCTCTTAAAAATTAAATGCAACATTTGTCAAAATATAACTAGAATTTTAACAAAATAATTTCAACATAATAAAATAGAAAAAAAAAAACAGAAAAAATAAAATTCACTCTGTACTCGAAAACCTTCGTTTCCAGCGAATTTTAGCTTACGACACCAGTGGTCTAACCACTACGCTATCGTACGCCTTGTATGTGGGTGTCTTACATTGGTATAACTTTTGTACTTTGTGAACAAAAAACCACAAAAAATGCGTTATTTTCCGAAAACATAATCTGATCAAAAATTCCTGTTGTACTATTTCGGTTCACAACAATATACATTACTTAGAATTTTTTTAGATTTTTAATTTAAATCATCTGGGCTACAGGGTGTGGGACAAATTTTTTTTGCACAATTTTGGCTAAAATCGCATCAAAATAATTTATTTTGCAAAAATAAAAATTTGATCGTTAATCCACGTACTAAGGGCTTTTATTTGATACCCTACTCAGAATTTAAAAAAATATTTTTGTTTTCGATGAGCACATTTTTGTTTATATTTTTAGGGGGATATGTTTTTTAGATGTTTTAGTATTTTTCCTATGTGCGGGTAAAAGAGTTGTATAAGCATGCAAAATTTCAACTCTCTAGGTTTAGCCGTTTGGCTACAATTTTTACCGAACAGACAGACAGACGACAAAATGACGGTATAAGGGTGCCAGAGCAACTTTTAGGGGAGCCCGAGTCTCCCCGGACCCCCGCTAGCTCCGCCACTGCAATCAGCGAATAGTAGCATGATGACACAGTATTGCATATTATGCGTACGATAGACGTGAGTTGTTATAATTATTTCTTATGTGCTAATCTGAATTTCCTTCCACAGTAAACGCAAATAAATACAATTATTGGTAGAATATGTACAAGTTCTCTGACACATAAGACTGTTAAATAAACTGTTTGATTTAAAGGAACATTTCAGCATTTTATTTCATTTGACATAGCCTCCCGCTCCAAATAAACGAACCGTCTTTAAAACACAACGTAGTAGGGTCCTCTTCCTCCGCGAACCGTTACAATATGGAGTATCATGAAGATTCCAACGTTAGGAACGGATGAGGCAGTGGCGTAGCGACGTGGGGGCGGGGGGTGCGGTCCGCCCCGGGCGGCACTTTTTTGGGGCGGCAAAAGTCCTCAATAAATAATATCTTGTAATCTGAACTAAAAATTTTAACCATTTCTTTTAATATTTTTGTCGCACCTACAATTCGGACCGATTAAAATGAGCACAGAACTTTTTATTATTTAAATGTGACGGAACCGGGGAATAGCCTTTCTTTATCACGTTAATCGCCACGTCGGCCATATGTGTCTGACACTAAGAAGTTCTACATGCGCCATATCAGACATATATGTCTGACATGGTTACCTTGCGGTAATTCCCCGCGTTTTATTTTGTACTCGGATTGTTCACAACGAATATTCAGCGAGAATCGATTCTTTCATATAAAGAATAGAGTTCAATATTATCTAATAACACCTGCAACATCAGTCGTCTAATTCACATGGACTAAATTAACTTGCTACAATTCATTATTTTCTTTAAGTGCGTGTTGTGATTTAGACCGGGTGCTCATGACATTTTTGGTCTCCGATTTCATACAGCATGCCTTTTGGAGGAGAGAATATTTACCCTGTGACAACAAAAAAGGGATGGTACTAAACCCCTGCACGCTTTCTGGTCATAGGAAAAATTGCATTTCCACTTGCACAAAATTTTTGTGTTTTTCTCTGATTTAATATTGCTTGCCCTTTTGTCAAAAGAAAGTTATAACAAATTTAAAGTCTTTTAATTATAGGCATGCTGTATGAAAACGCGGAAAATCATATTTTTTTATTACAAGATCACATGACCGTTTGAGCCCTTTGGGACCCTCCGAATCGCATGCATATATTTAAAAGACTTTAAATTTGTTATAACTTTCTTTTGACAAAAGGGCAAGCAATATTAAATCAGAGAAAAGCACAAAAATTTTGTGTTTAAGTGGAAACGCAATTTTCCCTATGACCGGGAAGCGTGCAGGGGTTTAGTACCATCCCTTTTTTTTTGTCACAGGGTAAATATTCTCTCCTCCAAAAGGCATGCTGTATGAAATCGGAGACCAAAAACTGTCATGAGCTCCCGGTCTAATTGTTAAATTATTGAACATTCTCGAAACTCGAAAAAATTTATGTAATCTCAATGGTGTAGCATAGCGGAGGCGGTGGTGGCGGCTCTTTTTTGGGGCGGCAAATTCTGTAAATTTTTGAGCCTTTTAGATTTAAATACCTAAATAAGGGGGCGGCGAAATTGGAATCCGCCCCGGGCGGCTGAAACCCACGCTACGCCACTGGGATGAGGCAAGTGAAGAAGAGGAAGACTGACACGTCGTCACTTATACGCAATAAAGTTGATACTATTTGGCACGTGAGCACAAAGAGTTTCACCACCCCTATACTATACAGAAGTTAATGCCCCCTTTATGAGAAGTCTACAACAAATTTTATTTTTTACTACTTACATAAAAACTTCTATATAGAAAATTTCTATAATTACCCAACTTTACTATACTAAAACACTATGGTAGTGCATTTTAGGAAGAGCAGTTAAATTTTATGTCGTAATTGGAAAGGAAAGTTCTAGAACTTTAGCAACAGTTTGTTTCTTGAATTCTTAATACCCAAAACTTTAGTATCAAATCACTGCCGGATATAATTAGACATTTCTTTAATCTGTAAGTTATAACTCCTGGTCCGGCTCTGGTCTCGTGGGCCTTTGTGACGTCTCACGCAAGGACGGTCCTGGATGCGCAGGCTAGGCTTTGTTAATTGCAATGGTTATTTGACAGTCAGCATAATAGCACTGCGGTCAACAACAGATTGCCCAACTGTGAAAACTGCTGGGAATGGACTGGTCGATTTCACAAGCAATGCAGAAATTGGATTCGTAAATTATATTGTCCATTATTATTTTGATAGCGACAATTTTTAATAAGCTAAGGCTAAGATTTTAGATTTTTCTGTTGATATTCGTACGCACAGAGGCCAAAATGGGGCTGCCAAAAGTGGGTTTGCAATTTATGCAATGCACAAAAGTGCCACAACAAGGGGGCTGTTAATTTAATTAAGCTAAAATTAATTACCTATTCCTATTATCAACTACGTGATGGACACAATCGGAATTTTTA
This sequence comes from Liopterus haemorrhoidalis, assembly GCA_963971575.1. Taxonomy (NCBI): domain Eukaryota; kingdom Metazoa; phylum Arthropoda; class Insecta; order Coleoptera; family Dytiscidae; genus Liopterus; species Liopterus haemorrhoidalis. The sequence goes on from OZ020621.1 coordinate 14,284,062, forward strand.
AACAATTTGCTAGATTAAAATCTAAGAAACTTAATAATTAAGTCTAAACCTTCTAAAACGTGTTGCAAATGTCAGATGCTGACTTGTCTGCCTTGTGCAGCGCTATAATTGCGACATTAATCATCCCAATTCATTACCAAATTGAAGTAAATCAACCACTTTTTATTATAAACAGAGAGTCGAACCCAAATTTATTTCGTTCCGGTTTACGGTTACGTTCTAGGTAAATGTTTTTCGTTTCAGTTTCGATGTCGGTTCATCTAAAATTTTCGGTTCAGTTCCGGTTCGGTTCCGGTTCGAATAACAAGTTAAAATTGAGTCTAACATGAAATATTTACTGGTATATATTTTGGTTTAATTTTATTTACCAAATTCGTATTCTTGTTTTTCAATTATAAAATTAAAAATACAAAATAAATAGAACTTAATTAAAAATTTTATGGTTAAAAACGAAAACAAAATACAATTTAGGAACAGGAAAATACAAAAATATATTGCACATAAATAAAATAAAATTGAATGTAAAAGAATAAACAAATTAGAAGGAAATTACAAAAATAATTAATAAGGCACAGGGCCGTATTAAGAGGGTGTCAAGACAGTCAGTTGCCTGAGGCGCCAAAGCAAGGAGTGCTGAAAATTTTGGTTGAAGACTTATTTTTGCTCAAAGAATATTTTTGATACCAATGAACAACTAAATTTTCGGCGTTTTTTCAAAATTTCGGGTCAGCTGGCCAGTAACTTCAACTTAATTTTTACACAATTATGTAAATCTGGAAGCGCCAAACAAAGCCCGGGGCGCGGAAATACTTTAGTCCAACCCTAATCTTATTGTTCTTATTGTCATCATATATTTCAAATCGTTATCTTTTTATTAGTTATCGTGGTTATAATACTTCCAAATTTCTGGTAGAATCGGGTTACCACAGGGCTCAAATTTAGGACCTCTTTAAGACCAACTTTTTCAGTTTATTGTACAATGAAATATACCGTGTAAAACCCACTTTTGAGTAGATGATTTAGTTGTAGTTTTATAATCTGTCTCAATTTGTAATACGAAACTAGATCTGGTTACTTTGGTTACTGTTGTGGTGTAAACAGACTTTGGCGTATCCGTGTGAACCACTATGCTATGATAATATTATAATTGTATTGTCAATATACAACATAAAAAATGAACTTTTCCTGTTAGTTCCGTATTACAAAATGAGACAGATAATACATTCAATATAAGTATAAAAGATTGTTTTTAAAAACCCACTTCCGTGGTTTGATCACTTAATTTACGAGCTAATAATTGACAAATCTTTGCTTACAGCTTTCTTTGTCACGGGCCAATTTGCTTAAAGATTAATAACTAATATTCAAATATATTTTATGCATTTGTCCCATATCCCATAAGGTTATCTGGAACTTCATCTACTGAATAATTGTCAATACCAATCAGCGGATTAAATACAACAGTCTCATTATCCATTAGATAACAATACAATAGATAAATGTGGATTGAAAGACAGGATGACAAGTATTCAGCACAAAAAGTATCTCATAACCTTATCTGTCAGATAGTGACCTAGAGGTTTACCTGAAAGTGGAAATACCGGGTCATAAAGGTCCCGGATAGGTACACGAACTATTCTGAACCCGTGCCTATAAGTCTTGTATGTAAATATATTCGTAAAAATTATTAATATTTCAAATATTTTTTGGTAACATATACGAGCTGTGTAAATTAAGTAACCGGACTTACCGCGTAAGACCGTTTGGGACGCGGGAGTTGGAGGGGTGGCAGGTGAACATGTGATACGCCTTCAGTACGAGTTTGAACTCGCTAGAATAATTTTTTTGTGACACATTTTTTTCTAGTGTGTTCTAAAAATGAGTGACATTCATTTCGAGCAACGGTGTGCTATCAGGTTTTGCTATCGTTCTGACTGTCATCCGACGATCTGAGCGCACAAGATCCCGGATTCTGTCGACAATTTCTTGAAGATGAAGACCTTCCGTTGATTCATCTTCAATCAACTCTTTCCCTTCTAAAAATGCCTTAAACCACCAAAAAACCTGGGCCCTTGACAAAACACTGTCTCCTGATGAAGTTTTGCAAAAGTTTCTGTTGCACTGTGCCCAAGTCTGAAGCAAAACCTGATAGCATACCGTTGCTCGAAATGAACTTCACTCATTTTTAGAACGTACTAGAAAAAACTGTTTTACGAAAAAATCGCTACGGACAACAAAATTACTATAGTGAGTTCAAACTCGTACTGAAGACGTATCACATGTTCACCTGTCGCCCCTCCAAGTCCCGCGTCCTAAATGTTGTCAGATCAAACGCTATGTTGCCAGTCAGGTAACTTAATTTACAAACCTCGTATAGGTAACAACTTGTATATTTTTGTGTATTATTATATTTTTTTAAATAAATTATTAAAGTTCTTATTTTTGAATTTTGGTATAACATATTGTTAAGATTACAGACTGGTCGAACTATTATGGACCTGAACTCGTATGCTATATATCTTTGATTGCTAGGTGACGTAATGCTTTTCTTATAAAAATCCGACTATAGCTTGCTATTTAGATCTGTGTTACAGTCTGTTCCTAACGGTTAAGCGGAACTAAATGGGGATTTAGTTCTTTTAGGTTGTCACGAGAAGGGACCTTACTTGGGTTATTTCATTTTTCACGTTGGGATGTCAAAATTTAAAATTCCAACAATGAAACAATGGAAACGAATGACATATGTCAAAATTAAATGTTTTTTTTTAGATATTTTAATGACAAAAAAATAAATAAATGGGAAATTTGTATTAAGAATGACACAAAAAATCAAAATATAAAGAAAATGACATTTTAAAATGATATTAACCTTAACCAAAAAATGTTTATTGTAAGTATGATTTACAAAGCTTAAACAAAATGGCCGAAAGGCACGATTTAAACGATGAAAGTAACTAGATTGCAAAATCTAGTTCCGCTTAACCGTTTGGAACAGACTGTAATATACGTTATTGTTAACGTAACTACGTGTCTTGCAATGGAACCAGGGCAACTCATCGTTCTAACAAATAAAACTCCCCTTCGTCAGTTTATTGAATATCTTCAGTATTCCGAAAATGTAAACTACAATCTCGCATGTAACGATGCAAAAAGAAACAAAATACGGCATATTTCTTAAATAACAGCCATCATTAACTTTACGATTTCAATTTTCTACAAAAATCTAGTTACCTGTTTATTATTTGAAAATCGCATGATGTAGTAAAGTAACATTTTTTATGTCTCATCTAAATAACTTGAACAAAAGAATAGTGATTATAAAACAGAGAATAAATACAATACTGCCTGTTGTGTCGGCAACACGCATTGCACACACGACATGTTGGTTTCATACGTACCAACTGAATTAATTTTACAGTGAAAAAAAGACGAAAAAACATTTTCCACACAGTTTCATTTGTTTTAATCATATCTTTTACTGTCCAGTTAGTCTTTTGTCTTCTTTTGCGTTTGTTTTTAGTTAAATTGTTATAAAATGGCTCCGTTATTAAGTTTTGTGAACTATTTAGTTTTTAAGTTAATGGGTTATTTGACATTTAGACGCCATTTGCATTTTGTATTACGTGTTACGTGAAATAGATAATGTCAGTTTGTTTTTATCATAAAAATGGAGCAAAATAAACATGAAATTTTCTAACCTTGTAACAATTTATAAACTGAAACAAGGAAAAACATGATTTATGTGCTATTTTATTCAATTTTGGTAAACTAGGACTGCTTTTTTGTTGTTACATTTTAGCCTTAAATGTATTAAGTGAATTCTCCATTATATTTTACACCATAGTTGCGACATAGTTTAAAGAAATTAAACTCAGTAGTAATGAAGTACGGTTTAGATACAAACAACAGGAAGACAAATTATATGGTATAGGCCCAGTGGTGGCGCTAGCGGGGGGTCCGGACCCCCACGAAAATTGCTCTGGCCTCCAGTTGCCCCCCCCCCCCAGAATTGTTTGGAGAAAAATGTATTTTAGAAGAGAGGACCTTTTTTTTTTGGTTATCACTTGTATTTGGCCCCCCAAATTTTACTACAAAATTTCCTGCCCCCCCCAGATTTTAGAGCTAGCGCCGCCACTATATAGGCCAGTCGGTCAGTCAACGCACTTTGCCATTTTGCGTCATAATTTCAATGACAAACTTAGTGGCGAGAAAATAACTAAATCGATATTTTTGCATTTGAGTTATAGACTAATATTGCTCTTCATTCTTTTATTTGACTAAAACATACCTATTGAAGTCATATTTAGTTTGTGTTCGATAGTCATTTTGAAGATTTACAAATTTCAAAAGTTTTTATTTAATATAGGGACATTTGTATTGGTATCACTAAATTTCATTTTGTTTACATATGTCGTCATTTATAATACTTTCTTATTTGTTTTGACTCTTGTGTTCACATATCTATCTTAAAGAAATTTCTAAAAATCTGTTTGTTGTTTATTTAGCAGTTTTGTGTTTCGTTATATATTTTCTTATTGATATCATATAGATTTCTATTTGACATTGTGTGTAGTTCATAGCTTTTTAGGTTAAATTCACCTTCTATTTTCTTTTCTTTGATCATATTTTTGGACCACATCCGTCCTTTTTAGGACTATTTTGCTTATTAGAATAGTTTATTTGTTTATATTCTGTTCTTAATCTTATATTTTCTTTTCATTTTGATGCAAGTGACAGCGTACGAATATTACATTCGTTAAATGGATGCTATGTAAACGTATCTAACATGACGTCACAAAAAAGTGACAAAACGTTTCAAGTGACGCAACTAGTGTTTATGTCTCGTCATTTTTCATTTCTCGAGAAATAAAAATTCGACTTATTTTCTCGAGAATTCTTGATAAAAAATAATTATTAGAATATATATATCTTTTTTTAATTTTGAAAATATTGTAGAGGACAAAAAAAAGGTAAAATTATAGTCAACTTTCAAGTATTAAAGTATTCATTTAAATAACATTAGAACAAATGGATAACGAGGCTTTAAAAATGATTATGAAAACGGTACGTAATTGCATATCAATAGAAAATACATATGTATAGAGAAATTTTCAAGAAATTAAGAAATTAATAATAATAGTAATAATTATTTTACATAACTTGTAGGTAATCTTTTATATGAAAGTTTTAAACTGAACAAAAAATTAAATGCAATTGGTTATAAATAATACACTAAATTAAAATAAAATATTGTAACAATAAATTCTAATTAACTAAATATTATAAATCGCTTCTTATCTGTTGTCACAGATGCGTTGCGGAAGACAGAAGACAAATTTTATCAAAATTAAATTATAATCCATGACTCACTAAACATTATATTTTTTTAAAATAGTTTTTTAAAAGCACAATGCGTTTAACGTGGCGTCGAGAAAATTTTACATTTCTCGAGAAATGAAAAATGAGAATTATAACTTTTGCTCGAGAAATCCTCGAGAAAGAATTTTCGAGAAGAAACACTAGACGCAACTGCACTGACTGGCCGACTAGACTATAATAAGCAGGGCTATATTCAAAATATTGAACAACAGGTAAGCTACGAGATATAAGCTCGTAGATAAATGAAAACACTGAAAAATCTTATGGGCAAAAACAAAAACTTACCAAATGCAAACCTTGTGCAAATTATTCTTATAGTTTGCATACGGTTTGTTGACTTTTAGAAATGTGGTTTTCTGCTCAAAATAAAAACTAAAAGAATTAATTTTTTTATCGTCCATTAATTTTCTGTAACTTTTTAAATATATTTCTGGGTTTAACTCTTTGTGGCCGAGTGTTCGAGCCTGGTAAGTCTAACTGTAGTCACATGCGTATATAGATGCGCAAATGTGTCCTCTTTCACAAACAATGCGTGCTTTCATGTTAATTCGTTCAGCCAGTAACAGATTAACGTAAATTCACGTGTCTTTATAGCGCTTGTGTTCGTAAACTGTTTTATAATAGTTCTACATGCGACATAGTTCTATGCCTCAGTGACAAAAAACACTGTTTTGCTTCATTTCAATCTAGATAGATTTATTCACCTTGATATCAAATATGTGCAATGCAGCTGTGTTTAGTACTTTTCATAATACTGTAATTTAAAATATTATACAGCACTGAAACAGTGTCCTAATTTTATAGATTGCTTGTAGCATACCTTGTCATATCTATGCTCCTTATTTCGGATGTACATGATGCTGAGTAGTCAATGAGCGAACCTATATAGATGAACTTGTCAACAACCTCATAGTTAATGACAGACCGGTTATTGTTAGGTCTATCGATTATCATAACTTTGATCATGGTATGATTAATATGTGGACCGAATTTCTGACTGTGATTCTCAAGTTTTGCTATCAATTCAGAGAGTTCTTCACAGCTAAAATCAAATAAAGTTGTATGATCAGTGTTCCTTGGTTGTTTATTTTAACTCCATATACTTTCTATCCAATTATTTTCCAATCTTGAATATATAAGGTCCATTTTATATTTATGTATTTAGCATAAACACCAAATAATAATCAAAATAGAATTGTTTGTTCCAAAAATACAAAATTGCTGAAATATTTATGAAACGCTGTTGCTAAAGTTTGATAGATTGATTACTAATTATAACAATCAAGATCGTATCCTACTTTTTCTCGGTTTATTATATCCTCCACTTTTTTATGGCGCGAAACTGTCCGTTTTTCAAATAATCCATGATAAATTCATCATCATCGCATTCATCCGACGATGAATCATTTAAAAGTATCTCGTTTAAATAATATTGTTGACACATATTTACATATGCAGATATGCAGTCATGTGCAGAACACCACAGAATATAGAGGTTATGTTTTTAAACAATTTTGAAACAGTATTTATGGTACGGTTAGATAAAATTATAAGTTAGATATTTGGGATCTGTTTTCTATGCAGACGGAAAAATAGACAGGGAAATAACGGAACGAGTTGGGGCTGCTGGTAAGCTGTTTAATAGTATCAAGACCTCCTTCTTAGGGAAAAAGGAAATTCCGACAGAGGCTAAAGTCCAGGTCTTCAAGAAAGTAGCCATCCCAATATTTACGTATGGATCAGAAGCTTGGACAACTACAGAGAAACTTAAAAGCAGAATATGAAGCAGCGAAATTTGATTCCTACGGAAGATCAAGGGGAGAACAAAACTGGATCGTATAAAAAACACAGAGTATAGAGCAGAACTGGGAACAAAACCAGTAGAAGAAATGATAGAAAAGGTTTATAAATCCAGGGTATCTAAAAGGAAACGAAGAGGAAGACCTAGGAAGGAATGGAATGATGAAATAAAAAGAGCTGTAGAGAGAAGAGGTACCTCTTGGTGTGAAGCAAGAAGTAGGACTCATAATAGGAAGGAATGGAAAAAACTGTGAAGACGATCCCCCGTGAAAGAAAAAGACAAATACAAATAACATTCAAACTCTCACAAAACCCGACACCAGAGATGGTAAAACGGCTCAACGATTAAGTAAGTAAGTAGATATAAGAACACATACACAATTACTTCGTTTTTAAGGCATGAAAATGCATAGTGTATTTAATTTCGTAGCGTAGGCTTACAAGCTAAAGGCATTAAGTAAAAAATCTTGATTTTGAGTAATTTTAATTTTAAAGTTCGATGCCGGTTTCATAAAGCAAAATAATCTTAGCAACGCTGTTAAATTTTAATTTCGTTGTTAAGCACAGTTTTGCGTTCCATAAAGCAACGTTAAATTTAGCAAAGAATTAAACCCTATGCTATTTTAACATAGGTCTGAGGCTATGTTAAATATTTAACATTTCTCTGTTACCATAGTTATGCTAATTTTTATATCAAATATTTAAATTTAATAAAGGGTGCATTCGAGTTGTACAGAGTAGAGCGAGCGCTGAGCGAACAGTTGATGGTGACGTCATGAAGAGAGCACTAACGGAGCGAGCGTTCTTGTGACGTAATGCTTAACCATACAATTTTAAGCGGCGTTTTTACTGTCAGATTAGTTCACGTCAGTCATGAATCAAAATTATGTACCTCGTTTTTTCCTTGATTTTTTTTCAATGATAAAGAAATAAAATTAATTAAAAATTAAATAATAATTAATGAATTTTTTCCATTTTAATTTTATGCACGGTGTATTTTAATAATTTTTTTTGCTGTTTACAGAACGTCACAAATACATAAAATGGCCGTACTCTGTAGCCATAGACAAATAACAATATTACTTATCTATTGTTATTTGTCTAAGGCTATTATTTTCATTTAATTTATAATTTAATTTTAAACTTTCATTTCTTTCCCGCCGTTCCCCCACTTTTTTACGTCATACTCCATATGCTCGGTCTTAAAACCCCGAACACATAGAGCGCACTCTAAATGCTCGCTCGATCGCAAAACGAATGCAACTAAGTGTACTCCGAGCGTCAAATCGAACACCTTTGAGTGTACAGAACGTGCTCGGAACGCTCGGAGCGTCAAATCGAATGTACCCATAAAGAAAATAGAAATAGTAAGTTATAATCAATATTTTTACATAAAAAAAATTATATATTGGAAGACGTGTGTATAAATTTTATTAATATTTAATAATATGATAGATTTTAACCTCTTTAAATTTTTTTTCTTTTCCAGCAAATTATTTGCCGAGTCAAAAAATGAATTTTTGGACATTGCACCTGATTCCTCGTCCGCCTGTATTAAATGACTCTCCTTTAATTTGAAGGTCCAATACGGATATCCCTGCAGTTGGTTATTAACTTCTTTACTCAATCCATACAATAACCCTGAATAGAACTACAACGCAGCACACATACTGATAAGAATTACCATAGAAAGATCGTTCCAAGTCTTCAAAAGACGATTTCCTTGTTTGTCTATGGAATTAGGATTAAAAATTGACACAAGTCGTGCAGTAATAATTGCATGTTGTGTTTTACATAATATAACATAATATTTACATGTTATTTAAAGACGAAACTCCACCTATTGTAGAAAAAATTCAAATACTTGGAGACGCTTCTGATGCAGTTCCGCTTGGACCAAACAGAAATTTACTAGGTTATAAGAGAAATACAATTTTGTTTTCTTTTTTGTAATATCTATTTTTTATTACATGCAATATATAAAGAAATATAGAATGTTTCAAATTATTTTCCTTATAATATCATATGTTACATCTTTTTCCTACATTAAAAAATGTTACCAAATAATATAGAAATTGATTTTTTATTGGAAAATAATACATGGCAGTAAATAATTCGAAGGGTTACTAAGGTTATAATAAGCCTGTTTGATGTTTAAGACAACTCTGAAGTTGATATTCATACCAATCTACTTAATAAAAACCCTAAACTGAATACAGCACTGAAATTACTTAACATGATGTTAAATCCGATGCTATTTCTTTATGAAACATAGTTAAATTTTAACAGCGTGTTATTTTAGCCTCGTGTTAACTAACACAGGATTTAGCATTCCTTTATGAAACCAGGCATGAATGTATTTAAAAAATAGTTTTTTGATTTTATCTTCTTAAGTACATACATATTAAAACACATGACTGAAGATACTAATTATCTTTTTCTGAAAGCTAATATATTAAAATAACCATTTAAAATATTTAAAATTTAATTAAATGTACGCCTTAGTGCATTTTGAACGGGAATTTTGCTTTATTGGGAATAAATTAAAACTAAAATTAAGATTTAGTAGTATATATGTTGACGAATTATGTCCGTAGATAATATAATAGTTAAGTTTATGGGAGTCGGACAGGTGTAGAAATAAATAAAAAAAGTTTATTTAACTAAGCTTACGTTTCGATTTTAATCAAATCTTCCTCAGAGCTAAAAAGATTTAGAATCAGTTAAAAATTACATAATTAATATTGTTATATGAATACATTATCAAATTACAGCTGAATGGTGTCGGTACTAAGTTTACATGAATAATTATTAGTTATAGATAGATGATAATACAGTTAAATATAAAACAGTCAAATAATAAAAAATATATGAGTTACGCAAAATTTGATTTAAAATAAATAAATAAATAACTAAAATAAATAAGTACATAAATAAAATTTGTTATACCTAGTTAGTCACATAATTTAAAATTATAACATTAAATAATAAAATATGAGTTACGTAAAATTGATTTAAAATAAATAAATAAATAAATAAAAATAAATAAATCATAAATAAATTTTACTATACCTAGTTAAAGTCACATAATTTTAAAATAAAACGTTAAATAATAAAATATATCGGTATATATGTCCATGGTTTATAAGGTCGTTGAACTTGGTGATAAGAATGATACTGAAAATTCAAGTCTGAATTCGAAATAATCTACAGGTAAAAAATTGCAACTAGTGAAATCTATACGGCAAATATTTAGTTAAAAGTTATTAAAGATATTACAATAGATGGCGTTCATCGTATTACAATCGGTTTTAAAGTTTATCGTTTTATTATCTCGTTGGATGTTTATGCTTTCGCTTATTAATCTTTTATTTAAATTTTTAACTCTATCTAGGATTTTGGTTTCTTCAAAATTAAATTTGTGATTAGTTTCAAAGAAATGCGTGCTAAGAGCAGTATTTTCTTTTTTGTTTCTATATTTTTCTTGGCAACTATTTTTATGTTGGTAAATTCTTTTATGTAGATATTGTTTGGTTTGTCCAATATATCCCAAATCACATCCTGCGCAAGGGATGTGGTAGACAACTGAAGAAGTATTAAATTTAGGTGTCGGGTCTTTTAATTGGGAATATAATTCTTTAACCGTTTTAAGATTGTAGAATGCTAGTTGTATGTTAAGGGGTTTAAATAGTTTAGCAATGTTAAGTGAGATTTTATCTATGTAGGGAAATTTAAAATATATGTTTTTAGAATTAATATTAGATGTTATATTGTTATTAGTATTATTATCAGAATTATTATAAAAAATTGTATTAATGAGAGTTTTAGGGAAATTGTTCTTCATTAGTTGAACAGTAGCTATTGTAAAATTTTCTCTATGAAATTTAGGATCACTCAAGTTTAGAATTCTATGTTTATAGGATTTTATAATCGCAATTTTTTGTTTATAAGGATGTTTGGATAAGAAGTTTATAGTCCGACCTGAGCTGGTAGGTTTGGCATACCAATTTGTAGACAAAGTACCATCTGAGTTATGTATTAATAAAATGTCTAGGAAAGGGATAGTGTTATTGTTTTCTGTTTCTATGGTGAATTGAAGATTGTTATGGAACGAATTGAAAGTCTCTAGGGTAGTGTCTATGTGGTTGGAGGGTATGGCTAATATGGTGTCATCTACATAATATTTAATGAAGGGTATGTTAAAGGGTAATTTTTTAACTACGGTATTGATTAGTTGATTAACTACTAAGTTAGCTAATACTGGGGATGAAGGGGCTCCCATAGCTGTACCGAACAATTATTTATAGTATTGGTCCTTATAAACAAAATAACTACTGTCAAACAAGAAATTAATAATGGTGATAAATGATCTAAAACTCTCATTAATACAATTTTTTATAATAATTCTGATAATAATACTAATAACAATATAACATCTAATATTAATTCTAAAAACATATATTTTAAATTTCCCTACATAGATAAAATCTCACTTAACATTGCTAAACTATTTAAACCCCTTAACATACAACTAGCATTCTACAATCTTAAAACGGTTAAAGAATTATATTCCCAATTAAAAGACCCGACACCTAAATTTAATACTTCTTCAGTTGTCTACCACATCCCTTGCGCAGGATGTGATTTGGGATATATTGGACAAACCAAACAATATCTACATAAAAGAATTTACCAACATAAAAATAGTTGCCAAGAAAAATATAGAAACAAAAAAGAAAATACTGCTCTTAGCACGCATTTCTTTGAAACTAATCACAAATTTAATTTTGAAGAAACCAAAATCCTAGATAGAGTTAAAAATTTAAATAAAAGATTAATAAGCGAAAGCATAAACATCCAACGAGATAATAAAACGATAAATTTTAAAACCGATTGTAATACGATGAACGCCATCTATTGTAATATCTTTAATAACTTTTAACTAAATATTTGCCGTATAGATTTCACTAGTTGCAATTTTTTACCTGTAGATTATTTCGAATTCAGACTTGAATTTTCAGTATCATTCTTATCACCAAGTTCAACGACCTTATAAACCATGGACATATATACCGATATATTTTATTATTTAACGTTTTATTTTAAAATTATGTGACTTTAACTAGGTATAGTAAAATTTATTTATGATTTATTTATTTTTATTTATTTATTTATTTATTTTAAATCAATTTTACGTAACTCATATTTTATTATTTAATGTTATAATTTTAAATTATGTGACTAACTAGGTATAACAAATTTTATTTATGTACTTATTTATTTTAGTTATTTATTTATTTATTTTAAATCAAATTTTGCGTAACTCATATATTTTTTATTATTTGACTGTTTTATATTTAACTGTATTATCATCTATCTATAACTAATAATTATTCATGTAAACTTAGTACCGACACCATTCAGCTGTAATTTGATAATGTATTCATATAACAATATTAATTATGTAATTTTTAACTGATTCTAAATCTTTTTAGCTCTGAGGAAGATTTGATTAAAATCGAAACGTAAGCTTAGTTAAATAAACTTTTTTTATTTATTTCTACACCTGTCCGACTCCCATAAACTTAACTATTATATTTAGTAGTATATGTTAGTTTTTATTTCGAAAACATACAAAATTTACCATTTTTATTTACCATTTACCATTTTATTTTTATATATTTTATTAACCATTTACCATTAATTTGATCGTTAATCCACGTACTAAGGGCTTTCATTTGATATCCTACTCAGAATTTTGAAAAAATATATATTTTTTTCGATGAGCAGATATATGTTTATATTTTTAAGGGGATATGTTTTTTAGATGTTTTAGTATTTTTCCTATGTGCGAGTTAAAGAGTTGTATAAGCATCAACTCTCTAGGATTAGCCGTTTGGCTAATCCTAACAGGATTTGAACCCTAGTTTGCGACATAAATTGCGTACGACAAATCCGTTACACAACGTATTAAATAGTTAACATATTTTAGTTAAAAACACAAAAAATGCGTTATTTTCCGAAAACATAATGTGATCAAAAATTCCTGTTGTACTATTCCGGTTCACACCAATGTACATTACTTAAAATTTTTTCAGATTTTTATTTTAAACTATCTGGGCTACAGGGTGTGGGACAAAAATTTTTTTGCACAATTTTGCAAAAATCGCATCAAAATAATTTATTTTGCAAAAATAAAATTTTGATCATTAATCCACGTACTAAGGGCTTTCATTTGATACCCTACTCAGAATTTAAAAAAACTATTTTTTTTTTCGATGAGCACATATTTGTTTATATTTTTAGAGGGATATGTTTTTTAGATGTTTTAGTATTTTTCCTATGTGCGGGTCAAAGAGTTGTATAAGCATGCCAAATTTCAACTCTCTAGGTTTAGCCGTTTGGCTACAATTTTTACCGAACAGACAGACAGACAGACAGACGACAAAATGACGGTATAAGGGTTTTTTGGTCATACCTACAAAACCCTAAAAATTGAAAAATTAATTTAATACTTTCTGTTTTTTGTTATGGTTACCGTGTGAATTAAATTAAGCATCAGTGCTTTCTAGCAGTATAAAAAAACATAAAATTTCTTATGTGAAATCTCATTTTAACAAATTTTTGACATAATGCCTTTTGCTTCTAGGCCCACGATATTTACTAGTAATATATACATGGAATGTTACGAATACGCACAGAATCAACCAATTGCCTATAAGTACCCGTAATGCCTATATATTGCTTACGGAAAGCGTTCTGGGTTGCACAGAATTGACCCTTAAATGGGTTTTAAACCGCTTAATCATTTTATGAATTTTCAATTTTCTTGGGACGATTCATAAAGTTCGTTACTGATCCTCTTTGTTATGTGCCTTGATTAACAATTACATTATGTTAAACAAGGCGGGAAAATTCAAATATAGTTCATTGTTGCACACTTTATTTTTCATTTTCTCCCATAGTACACTTTTAAGTGAGAATACATTCTATTAATGTTAGTTAATTAGCAGTATATTACACGGTTTCTGCAAGCCCATGTCTGCAAGTAGTAAATTCCAGCTCTACATAAGAGTACTTTGCAGTTACTTTCAAGTTATCTTCCGCTACGGTTTCACTTTTTATGTCATTAAACTGTCAAAAGATTAAATTCATTGACAACTAACATGCGGAGAGTTTGTGCCATCTGAATTTTATAATGCATGCAAATTTATTCAAATTATTCTACATGAGTTTTATATTTTATGATTATCTTATGATCTGATACATGTTAGGAACAATATAAAATTAAAATAAATGTAAATAAAACAAAAACCCTTGGCATATGCTGAAGTAAGAACCAACACCAAGCTAGGAAACATTAGATACTTCGCGGCCAATGTGATCTTTTTCTAGTACCAGCTCCTAACGGAGGTTGGCGACTATCGTGGCAATTTTTATTTTCATGCAGCGGACACAAGTGCGAATAGCGATGCCTTTGTCATACCATTGCCTCAGATTTTTCAACCTAGAAGTTTTTCTAAAACCTTGTCCTCTTTTCCCCACAATTTTCCTCTGAATTATCAGTTGTAATAATTCGTATTTTTTATTGCACATCCCGTGTCCTAAATATTGTAATTTACAAATTTTTATTGAATACATAATTTCTAGAAATATATTAATTCTGCGCAATACGTCATCATTAGTGATATATCCAGGCGATTCTAAGAATTCTTCGATAGACCCGCATTTCAAACGCGTTATCCTTTTTAAATCCTTCAGTTAATGTCCATGCTTCCATATCATAAAGGGTGATCCAAATTGAACTCCGGGATTTAAATTGCGCGCCATTTTCGTTCAGTGAATGTTGGAAGTTTGCATTTTTACAGTTGGTATCTAAACTCATTGCAAATTCAACATGGCGCCGTATACTGTGCAGCAACCCATAAATATCGTGCAAGTTTATTATAAAAACAGGCGATCAGTTACGATTACGCGAAGAAAACTTCGACCACTTTTTGGACGGAATAATGTTCCAAGTGAGCGTGCAATTCGTGAACTACTGCAAAAATTTGAAACAAGTGGTATGCTTATTGATACACCAAGAGTTCACTATCAACGCAGAGGTCGTTCAGGTGAAAATATTGCTCGTATACGTGATAGTGTGCAAGAAGAATCAAGCACGTCAATCCATCATCGTTCACAGCAATTGAATCTTTCATATGGCACTACTCAACGAATTAAAAAAAAGACCTGCATTTAAAGGCATATAAAATTCAACTGACTCAAGAACTGAAAGCAGCGGACCACCAGAAACGCCGTACAGTTGTGAACTGGGTTTTAGAAAACACCCTTTCTTTTGAATGGGTTTGTTAATCGCCAAAATTTTTGGATCTAGGGTAGTGAAAATCCACATGCTATTCAAGAGAAACCAATGCATCCACAAAAATGCACTGTTTGGTGTGCATTACGGGCTGGAGGAATCATTGGCCCGTACTTTTTTGAGGACGAAGCTGGTAACGCTGTTACTGTCAATAGTGTACGCTATCGGGAGATGCTAAACAACTTTTTTTTCAATGAAACCAACGATTTGAACTTAAATGACATGTGGTTTCAACAGGATGGAGCCACATGTAACACAGCACGTGAAACACTTTACTTCAAACCAAATTTCCTGGCCATGTTGTCTCTCAGAGGGGGGACATCAATTGGCCAGCGAGGTCTTGTGATCTAACCCCATTAGACTTTTTTCTCTGGGGCTATTTGAAGGAAAGGGTCTAAGAGAACATCAGACGTGCAATTGCTGAAATCGAACCGCATTTATTGGAAACGATTACGGAAAACTTCGCTAAAAGAATGGTGTCATATCAGCGGAGTCGTGGAGGGCATTTGGCCGACATCATATCTCATAAATAATTACCAAGTCTTTACTTTACACTAATAACAATAAAATTCGGATTTTTCCAATATGTTGTGTTTTATTCAAAAAACAAATCCTAGAGTCCAAATTGGATCACCCTTTATAATAGGATTTGTAAAAAGTAAAGTTAGCCAGATGTTTACATAAATCTAAGCTTAAGTTTTTGTTACTTAGAAGCTCATTTTTCCAAATGCATTGCGAGCTTGTTTTATGCGGTTCTTTATTTCGTGATGTTCCTAATTTTTGTTTAAATTAGTAGCGAGATATTTGAATGAAACAACTTGCTCAATATGGATGTTATTAATTTTAATATGGTATGGATTATAATTAAATTTACTGACGACTATGAATTTGTTTTTTTTTTTTCATGTTAATATCAAAGCCATTATCCTGAGTAGTATCCTATACGAATTGTAGGAGGATTTGAAGGTGTTCGACAGTAGCTGTCGGTAGTAGTAGGCATAACGGAGGTTATTAATTATTCTACCATTGATGATTAATCACTCAGTACGTTCTTCTAATGCAATATTGAATATTGTTTCAGAGTACAAATTAAATAGTATCGGTAATAAAATGCATACTTGTCTACACCTCGACGTATCGTATGTACGGACAACACATCACAAGTCACAGCAAACATACGTAGGACTTGGCGCTGGCCGACTTAAAAGACGCCATTTGGCGCCTATAAGACGCCATTTTACGAAAGTTGGTCCATGTTATTTTAGCCATGGCCAACGCTTTTAAACGAATTTTATTCATAAGAACCGGCAAAATAAATATCGTGCTTGAGAATGGCACCCCCTGATATTCACGAAATAATGTATGCTTACGTCTTTCATTTAATGCAAGAATGCTACAAGAAAGTCACTAAAAAGTGTCCAAACAAGCCAAGTATATACGCAGGCAACTTGCTTGTTACCTAACAACTTGCGCAACCTAACTAGTTATTGACATACAATAATTAGTAAAAATTTAAAAATTATTTTTATTCAACTGCAAATTATTTATAGAAAACAAAACACATTATAATAAGATCTATTTTGACCAATATTTGACAAAGAAATGTTTGTATGAGTTTAACGTATTATAATTTGTTATTTTTTTAATTTTTTTTACTACTATTTTTGTTCATTTTATGTTTTTTATTCTATTATATATATAAAAGCCCTAATTTCTGTGTGTACGTAACGCTAAGTTCCTTGGTGCTAGCGGGTGTTGCGACAAGCGGGCGGCCACGAATTGAGTGGGGAAACGACGTACCTCGACAAAGCTGACTTACCAGAGCTCTCAAATCAGTACGTTTGGTTACCTGATGAAAGGATGTTGTGTTAATTGATGTTACGCCCGCGGACTGACCGGTCCGATACTAATTTTTAAACGACACGCATTGAGCGGCTTTTTAGGATTACCTAGGTATAATCCGAAACAGCTATACCATTGATGTCCAGCATATGGCCCGCGGGCCGTATCCGGCGCGTTACTAATTTTGAAACGACACGCATTAAGCAACTTTTTAGGATTTCCTAGGTATACTCAAGAAACGTTTTTGTTTTGTTAATATCCGCAGAATCATGCAAATTTTAATAATTGATTCCTGTTTATATTGATTTTTATTCGTTACCAGTTTGCCAACGTTGTTGGCAAGGGGTCTGCTAGTATGCTAATAAAAATGTTCATCTCTATAAATGCACAAGACCATTTATTAAAATAACCAGCGATACATTTTTATCAATATTTATTATAACGTAGTGCCTATGAGATTATTGAGCCAGAAATTAAATCTCAAGAACGACGTAAAATGACTAGGGTTGGATGGGGTCCGCAATAAAATGTTGTTCAAGCGGGGATCATAAGTTTAAGAACCCCTGGTCTATACTATTACTCTACAGTGCGATTTAACAAAATATCTTGTTCCTATTTCCAATTTTAACAAGAACGCTAAAACAATAGCTGGTGATATTTTGAAAATTTCATATTCATTTCCGGTCCAATGAAATAAATACGTACGGATATGGGGATAGAATACGTTAATGAAAAATTCTCTGCAATGGCAAAAATATTGGACATAAATCACATGAATTCTACTCCGTACAAATAAAAAAACGGTAGGATTAGTGGAACAAAGTCACAGGGTTCAAAATAAATACCTTAGAATGTACGTAGATAATTTCAGAACTGATTGGTATGAATGGACAGGTTATTTTACGTATTGTTAGAACTTATAACACTACTCCCAACAGTATTATCCTTTTAAGGTGGTGTTTGATCAAATTCCGATATAACCAGAATATTTTACGAAGACTAGGACAAATATTACTGCAGTGGTTCACAAACTTTTTTAGGTGACGGAACTCGAACAGAAAATATGAAAAATTCAACGTACCCTGCTTTCATTTCTTCGTATTGTATCCGTATTTATTCTATGGAGTACGCGGCATACTTTTCATATACATACGGTACCCTAGGGTGCCGCGGCACCCTGTTTAAGAACTACTGCTGTATTGTATAACGCAGACAACTAGGCAAAAGAAATAGAATATTGGTTGCAAATTGCATTAGCCAGAACAAATAAATATTTGCAACAAATAAAACTAAAACGAAAAAAACATTATGATATGACATGATGATATTTAACTAATTCATTAATTTTTAACAAGGGCGATTTATGGCTTCCTCTTAAATATTCCTCTAAACAGCAATGAGATTATGTCAATCTTCAAATATTCCATATACAACCAATGGCAACAAGAATACATAGATTCTCTACAACACAAAGGATCATACTACGGTCAAATTCAACCTCTTCTTCCTAGAAAGCCTTGGTTTTCTTCTCACCAAAGCAGATCTTTTATACCTACTCTTATCCGGCTTAGATTTAATCACAACGTCTCTCCATATCACCTGCATAGAATTAACTATTCTGTCAGTGATTCGAACCATTTATTGTTTGAATGCCCAATTCATTTTCGTAATCGTAACTTATTCATACAAAATTTACTTGTCAAAAAAATATCCTTACCTACCAATATTCAAACGCTTCTTGCTACTAATTCTCTAGACATTTATGAAATTATTTATAACTATATAAAAGCAGAAAATATCAAATTATAAATGTAATTTTTAAAATATTGTAATCAGTGTTGTAATGTATCTAGGTACATTTTAAAATATGTATCTGTATCTGTATCTAGATATTTAAATCAGTATCTAAGTATCTGTTTTTCAGGTACTTTTTTCAGATACTTTCCTATTTTGTCTTTTTCAAGGTCTTTTTACAAAATATGTCCTTACGATTTTTCAAGTTGGTAATACATTTAGCATCATTCAGATATTTGAATTTTAAGTTTAAATTAACCAATCAGCGACCAGTAAACTCTTTTTAATGTTGTTAATAAAATTATTTCATTTAAAAAAAAAATTATTAGCTAACTAGTTTCGGCTTAAGCCATAAAATTTTATAGATAAAAATAAATTAAATAAATAAATTATAAGTTTGAGAATTATGATAAAATACAAGTTCTATATGTAATTAATTAAATTTTGAAAAACATTCTTTTATTTTTTATTTAAAAAAAAGGAAAAAAATAAAAGGATGTTTTCCAAAATTTAATTAATTATATATAGAACTTGTATTTTATCATAATTCTCAAACTTATAATTTATTTATTTATTTAATTTATTTTTATCTATAAAATTTTAATAAAGTGTAATTGTATTTCCAGCTCTGAATAAATTTAAAAAAATAATAAATAAAAAAAAATTAAATAATTTTATTAACAACGGTTAAGTAAAACAACCATTAAGTAATTATCTAATCTAAGAATAAGAATTAATTTTATAAATGTGAATTAAATAAAGAAAAATATAATAAATAAAATTGTTGTTTTATTTTTGTCATCCTAAATACTCATTTAATAATTAGTAATTTATTAGCGAACAAAAAATGTTCGACATATCCGCTGAAATTGGAATAAAAAAGTGAATTTTTTAAAGATTACATAGGTATATAGTTAGTTAATATTTCTGACACACAGCTTCAAAGGCTATTTGTGTTTATTTTAAGAGTAATAATAGTGCATAACTTATTTTTTATTGTGAACAAATATATTCCTTGCTCTAGTTATTTCTTTTTTTTTGTGGTGTTTTCATTTTTCCGAAAGTATCTTAAAAGTATCTTGAAGTATCTAGATACATTGTAAAAAAAAAATGTATCTGTATCTAGATACATTTTTCCTCAAGTATCTGTATCTGTATCTAGATATATTTTCAAATGTATCTATTACAACACTGATTGTAATATATGTATTTATACATGGCTAATAGCCAGAGCAGCTAAAGCCAACAAATAAAAGGAAAAACAAGGAGCGATTTAGTCACCCAATGAGGCCAGAAATAAGTCAAAAATAAATTATATTCTTTGTAAAATGATCATAATTGTGCCCTTCCTGACAAGAATAACAAAAAATTGGTAGTATATAAAAGTAGATTATGTAAATACAGATAAAGGTACTATTCCAAACTTTTAGGCGGAACTAGATTTTGCAATCTAGTTACTTTCATCGTTTGAATCGTGTTTTTTTGGCCGTTTCGTTTAAGCTTTGTAAATCATATGTACAATAAACATTTTTAGGTTAGGTTTTAAAGGCACATTTAGTTTAGTTGTCATACTGCAAAATAAGTACTGCCATCATCAAACATAAATAATACATGCTATCATCCCCAACTAATTATTAATCAACACCAAATCAGTAGCACCTAACTATCGCTTTAGGTATTCCGCAGACACGAAAGTTGTTGCAAACATAAATAATACAGGCTGTAAACAAACACCAGCAAATACGTAACCAACAGCTTAGAAATAGCACATTTGCACGTTGGAATTATTTATAGTATATTTCACTATGTAATACATAACTAAGAGGGAAACTTATTTTTTTATGTTGTATACTGAGAAAACCTGTGACTTCAAGCGTTAAGTCGGATATTTATACAAATTATAGGTTCTGCTTAACCGTTCGCAACCGGTTATAAACTGTAGGTGCCTTTATGTGTACAGCACAATGACGCATACACATGACGCATGCTAGTAGTGAGGGGTTTTAATCAAAAATTAAGTAAATTTTGAGATAGAGTGTGAAAAATATTCTAAACGCATGTAATGTTTAAAATAATTAAATTTTGGGGGTACTGAAGCTCCGCAGTTCTTGTGAACCGGCCGCCACTGCTATGTACGCTAAAAAATGGACGTAGTACTGACCATATTACTCCTTAATGTACACAGATTGAAAATATGGCCATTAAACTTGGTAACAGGAGGCCTAGGCTCACCTCGGATTGTCGCGCCAATGGTAATGATTTATAATATCATCTTAGGGTGCTAATTCAGAAATGACACCTTTGAAAACATTCAACAATAGGGGATACGCATAAAATTTATATTTCCTTAAAACTAAATTTTTTGATATTTTAATGTTAGTTATATCATCTAACAAAACAAAAATCACATTTTAATTAATATTACAGCCAATTTTTTTAATTAAAATATTGTAAATTTCAAATAAGCCGACCACAGCGCGAAGGTTGCAGAGTAAATACGACTGAGCATGACGTCAAACACTAGACTGCCCAGACTACAACATAATCTTTACGTGTCTATATTGTATTGTTCAAGAGTTTTGTATTTGTTTTTAAACAATTTTTCACGCATTTATTATTAAAATGGCAGATAAAGATTTTGTTAGGGCTCAGAGTGATAATTTACCCAACATTGATGCTTTTATGCTCATGGAATATATGAAAAGCCGGTCGCTATGGCATAGTGGTCAGCTCATTTGATTGCTAACCATGGGGGCTCGGGTTCAAATCCCGGTGATGGCATGGATGTTTGTATTTGTTATAAAAATTAATGTATCCATAATAAAAATAAAGATATACTGGTTAACGGCCATCGTAGCTAAGACCAAAAATTACTTAAAAAAAAAAAAATATAAAAAATAATTAATGCTACAGTGCTGAAGAAATACATGGTGTCAAAACAGACTTGTAAGTAAACCATTAACTTTTTGTAAACAACTAAACATACATTGTTTACATAACTTTATGTAAACAATATAAACGCTGCAACTTTTTATAGAATTAAACTTTGTTTTAATTAAAATCACTCTAACTTTACACAATCTATAAAAGTTATATTTGCAAATAGGTTCACGACAGACTGTGTAGGCTGTGCGCTGTAGACAGGGTAGGCTGTACGCAGTACACTTATGTAGGGTATGACGTCACACGTGGTTTTCGCGCGCTACATACATTTATGATTTTTTTAAGCCTTCAAATTAGAAAAAGAAAATGCAGAACTGTTTTATATGTTTATATGCAACAAGAGGAACATAATAAAAAATAAACAAAAAATCATGCCTATCCCCTATTAATTGACATTTGTAATTTTTGAATAAATATCACCAAAGTATAATGAAACCCAACCAAAATTTAAATAGTAGATTTACAAGTTCACATAAAAAAGTCCATTTACAACACAAAAATCAAAAGATCTAATAAGGTATTACAAAATGAAATAAACTATACTTCAACCATTAGTGCTAAGTAGATCAATTATATATCACAAGGCTATTGCCCACAATGCAATTAAGCACAAATTAACAGATTAGCAGACAAACATATTTGATTATGCCCTGTCAGTGGAGCATAGATGTTGTATAGCTTAAACAATCGCATCTTCGAATAGTCTGCAGCCAAGCTTTCCCCTATCACTAAATGTGTAACATTTTTATTGCCACTGCGAAACATTAATTAAACAAATCATCAACCAAACAATACAAATACAATACTTACCAACTTCCAACAGGTGGCACCAAGGTGCTACCTTTATTAAAGCACCTAGTACGAGGGGGAGTCCTTAATTATTCGGAATATCTTTAGATATTTTATTAAAGCACTGACAGGTGATTAATATTATATAACTTTTCAACACAATCCCCTTGTTTTTCAACATACTTGGTTCATCGATGCTCAAACTTCGTTTTACCCTCTGAATCAAATGTTTTTGGTTGAGTGATGAGTCATGTATGCACTGCTTCTTTGAGGTCATGATCTGAGGAAAATCTTCGACTTCGTAGGGCTCTTTTCAGTTGACCAAAGAGGTAAAGTCCGAAGGTTCGAAGCGAACAATGCCCGGTACTGTGAGATGAACAAAAAGCCGAGGAATATGTGAGCATATTCTGCTGCAAAACTTTTTAAATTCTTCAGGAACTGAATTTTAAGAATCTGCAAGATACTGCATACTATATACCGGGAGATAAAAAATATATGTTCAAGAGAAGCCATAGTTTTTCGAAACGAATATCTTTCTTTGAACTAAGAGTACTGTCTTTTCATTAGGGTGAATCCGTGTTGTATGAATCAGAGAGAGTGTTTAGCAAACGGTTGAAGGTGACATGAATAGAGCACTGGAGGAGCACATTAACTCAAACAAGGTGCAAGCTGACGTTTACGAAAACTAACTCCTCCGAGGTTTTTTCCATGAACTTTTTTATTCTACTTCTCCTGCTTTGTGCTTTGTCAGTCTTGAATCAAAATTACGTACTTCGCTTTGCTGCTGAATTATTTTCTACGTTGTAGATAAAGATAATGGATCTGAGCAAGTTATATATAGAAACAGTATGAGGGTTTGTCAAAAATGCCGTACCAAATTTTTTAATAGGCAATTATAATCCTATCTCTTGTGTACCTCAATAATATCACAAAATTAAAATATTTATAAGAGATTCTTTATGTCATCTCAAAGTGACAAACAATTTATTATTATCTTCAAACACAAATTAACTACTTATTTATTGTTATATTTACCTATATAGAAGACTCAATCATACTTCATTTCAAATGACATCTGTCAAAAGGCAATATGATAGCCCTTCGAAACAGAATCTTCTACAATTTTCGAACATTTATACGTTTCCCACCATTGACCATGTGCTCGGTTTCAAAGCCTCGGGCACAAGTTCTTAATGCACGCTCGACTGCTAAATGAATACAATCAAATGTGCTCCGAGCTCAGACCAATAACTAAGATGGACACCGTTGTTTATATTAATATGTGTCTCCAGCATTGTTTGTTTACATTTTTCTACAATAAATCGTTGCCTTCCGAATATTTACAATGATTCACGAAGACCATGTGATATTTATTGTCGAAGTTACCTTCTTTACGTGTTTGTTTATATTTGATCGTGCTAAAAATGTTTTGTTGTTGTATTTCTGGAGTGTTTTTAAACATAAATACATTATAATGGTATGTATTGACTGAATAAAAGTGGTATATTGCTTTATACCGTGCGAACATTATTTCTTGTCAGTTATATAACAGTAAATAACGAGTTTAAAAATATCAAAACTGTATTCTAATTCATAGTTGAATATCCCAATTTAACAAAGAACCAATCAGATTACTTCGTTTGTTCGAACTCACCCGAAGAACAACGTTAATATGTGTTCCTAACTTAATACCTGTTGGCGTGTAGAGAAAAATAGTGTTCATTTAATAATCAATTCGTATAAGGTAATAAAAATACAATGTACGCCTATGTATACATGTCCTTGGAAAAAACTAAATGTTTCTGTCAAGTATTGCATAACGGACAAGATTTGTTGATCGCTCTGTAGGTAAGTTAAAAGGTAATTTTATTGAGGTTGTTTTTTCCGTCCGTTATCCCCTTGTCCCTCGTAGACTTGGTGACACAATCTGTTGTAAGTACATATGGTATGCGCTGTCCATCTTGGTTATTGGTAGCAGGTTTTGAGCGTCAAATCAAACATCTTTGGGCGTATCGGTTTTGCTTGGGGCGCTCAGAGCATTCAATCGAACGTAGAGTACGTTCAAGTTAACTTCATCCAGGCCCATGTACCGACTCAGCTGCGCAGAAACCAAATTTCGTCCATTACGTTACCAATAGATAGCTTAAGACATTTCAGTGGCGTCACTTACTTCGATTTATGTTTAACTACGCGTTTTGTGCGATGTTGTTTGATTATTTCCGTTATTATTATTTATTTCTCGTACGTTTCAAGATATACCGTGTACTAAAATGAGTAAAAATATATTTGAAATACATGATTTTGTGTGTTTGGTTTCCACAACAATTGTTTAAAACCCTAATGTGATCAATGTGATCAGCTGTTTTCTCGCGCAGAATTGATGACGTAATTTATGATACCCTGTGATGAAGTTAAGATGAACGTACTCTACCCTATCTCAGATTGAAAATTAGTGAAGATACAATAGAAGACATACGTTGGAAAATTCATTGCTTCCCCTGATTATATATTTTTTTGATCTCCCGATAATCTGTCTTTCGGACTTTTATCTTTTGGTCAACAAAAAACTACCTTACAAGGCCGAAGATTTTTCTCCGATCAAGACCTGCAGAAATCGAGGTTCACAACTCATTAAAAAACAATAGTGGATCAATTGTGTTGAGATACCAGGTATGTTGTCGTTGACTATGTTGATAAATAATATAATGTTAAATCTCAATCAGTAATGTAATAAATTTTATAAACATTCCGGATAATTAATGATCCTAGTAATTGTTGTACATCACAAAAAGTGTTTATCAGACGTTTACACCTCTAAGAAAACATAAAATGCGCAAGCAACCATCACCCAATACCTACTAGCACCGAATTTGTTGCATCAAGATGCTTTTTTACCTTTCTGTGTGCGTGTATCGGGTAGAGTGATCCATAAGGGGAAGACGATGGGCGCTAGGAGAACGTATGTGATGCGCTTCCTGCAGGATTTGGGCCAGTGCATGTCGAGCGCCTCAGGCATGTCCTCTCCGCCCCCGCTGTCGTCTCCCACCCCTGAACCGGCGACCCCCACGCCCGCCACCTGCAGACACACCACTGCTTGAGAGGTCAGAGACTTGCGGGCGCGCACAGACGACATGCGCCGCTAGAAAATAACACAATTTAATGTTAGTCATTGGTGAACCAAGGGATATATTAGCAATAGAACACTTCGGGTAGATGATGATACGATTACTTGGACGTATCCATTTACTGGAGCAATATGTGACATGTTTTTTTGGAGCATCAATCATATTTTAACCACTACTCCATGCAGTGTGAAGAAGTGGTTTGTTTATTATTTATTAACATGTTAAATTCAATTTGGGATGCAATTTAATATGATCAGATTATACAGGGTGTATCAGATCACTCGTCCACCTCTTTTTTTTCAAAAATAAGATATGTGAACATGTTGGGATGTTACATTTAATGACCAAAGTGTACTGAAAGAATCGAATTGTAGTATTGTCTTTTTCGGAACAAACCACAAGTACGAGATATTACCGGCGACTTTGTTTTTTAAAAGTTAAGTTATGTCAAGTTAGGTATCTTTAGATAGAGCTTTAAAAATGAAACAACTTTTATTTAAAAATTTTTTTACGGCTTACGAAAAATTGTATTTTCGTTAAGACGTGAAAGTGAAATATTTGAGAGTGCCTTCCATTTTCATTTAACACTTTCGTAACCTTACTCTTGAGCTATGTATCTATAGCTCGGAGCATAGTAAAACAAAATTATAATAATTGAAAGTATTTCACTTGCAAGTCATACTCATGTTTGAGTAGAGCTTTTGAAGAGAAACAACTTTTACTTATTCATTTTAAAAACTTTATTTTACGGTTTACGAAAAATTGTATTCCCTGGACGACTTAACGAGGGCAATGTAGCAACGATTTGCGCTACATAAACATGCATTGTTTCGGCCATAGAATTTAGACCAAATATAGTCGAATTTATTTTATTTTTCTTTTAATTTGAAGATAATGATTGATCGGTGTATCCTTGTGTTTGAAATTTTGTGTCTAGAAATTTTGTTGATTTTAATTTTCAGATTTTTTTTAATTTTCTATAGCCTTTGCTACTTTGGCAATTAGTAACGCAGTTAGCACCGGTGTTACCAATACGCTGCGCCGGTCGGCAATTTTCAGTTTTACATTGACCTAAACTTTATCTATCTTCACATCATTGTCACTCAGTATATAAATAAAAATTGCAAATTTCAAGTCAAGGACACACTAGATTGTTCTTTTGTCTTTGAAATAAATTCTTGCTTATAAAAATTAATTAATATTTAGTATTAGTTATGCTCCCACTACCGAAACACAATTATTATGAAAAACATCTACAAATATAATCCTAGCGACAAACATCATCAAAAAAAATTCTTTAGCTGAAACAAATGCAATGTTTATATTGTGCGAAACATAGTTACAGAGCCGTAGCAATGCTTTTGGCGCACTTGGCAAATAAAGTAAATATTTTCTATTTTAAAGATAATATTTACCTGATCAACAAAAAGGTCCTCACCTCCCAAATATAAGTGAAGACCAAAAAAGGTTTTTAATTCTTCACTTCTTAAATACAAGTGAAGAATCAACAAAAAAGGTTTTCACCTGCCACTGCTATGCCCAGCAATGGCGCCCCTCATCAGGCCACGTGCCCTTATCAAACCTCGCGCCCCTGGCAAATGCCCCGATGCCAACCCTTGATACGGCTCTGCTTAGTTACATTTCCCTCTAGTAGTAAAATGTTTTTATTTACAAGCATTCAAAGTGCTTTCCATTTTAATTTAAACTCTTTTGCATCCTAACTCTTGACTATCTGTAGCTCGGAGCATGATAATAAAAATAATAATAATAATAATTAAAAATGTTTCACTCTCAAGTCGTACTTTCAAGTCATACTTCGTAGTTGTACTTTCAAAAGTTATACTTAAGTATAACTCCAAAATGAAATATTTTATTGTAAGGTGTCTCAAAAGAAATTTTATATTTATTTAGCTTACTGCGTGAACGCAACGTATCCGAGGGGCGCGGGGGTTATGCCAATCGGTAGCCTGGCTCTTGGGAAATTAGTCGCTATGGAGCGTTTCTCGGGAGCAGACCGCGCGTTATGCGTGCGAGAGTTTTACAAAAACGGTGATTCGGCGACTGTAGCGCGTAGAAAATTCTGCAGTATTCGAGGTTTTTGCCACTTAAATGATGCGCCAAGCATTCCTCTCATTCGACATTGGGTTAAAAAGTTTGAAGAGACTGGTACAACGCTGGATAAATCAAAATCCGGGCGACCTAGGTCATCAAGAACAGTAGAAAACGTGGAGAATGTTAATCAGTCTGTTCGTGACGACCCGAACCTTTCAATTCGGAAGCGCGCAAGTGCTTTAAATGTGCATAGATCATCATTACATCGCATTATGCACAAAGACCTAAAGCTGCACCCCTACAAAATTCAATTGGTGCAAGAATTAAAGCCCCAAGATGCCAGTCGGAGGCTTAATTTCGTAAATTAGGTGATTGAACGATTTTCAACGTTTGCCAACAATTTGTTTTCGGATGAAGCTCATTTTCATCTTAATGGCCACGTAAATAAGCAGAACTGCCGCTACTGGAGTGCAAAGAATCCGAAACGCAAACTCTCAGGCAAATTGATCTCCTGGAGAGGTGACATAAATTGGCCTCCACGCAGTCCAGATTTAACCCCTATGGACTTTTTCCTATGGGGTTATCTTAAATCTAAAGTTTACGCCAATAAACCGACTTCAGTGGCGCATTTGAAAGAAAATATTCGTCACGAAATGGCAGCCTTCCCTGAGTCCACCTGCCGAGACGTCATAAGTAATTTTACTGTTCGATTAAATGAGTGCCGAGAACGCGAGGGTCTACATTTAGACGATATTATTTTTAAGAAATAAATCCCCAAAAAGTGTATTTTAATAATTAATAAACATTTTTATATACGGCTTACTTTTTTTTTAATCGATCCACTAAATATAAAATTTCTTTTGAGACACCTTGTATTTATTTTTTACTATCATTCGAATTACAGATATCTTAAGAGTAAGGATGCAAAAGTTAAAATCAAAATGAAAGATATTTTGAACTTGGAAATAAAAATTTCCAAGTTCACATTTCTATGTACTTTCAAGACATTAAATCGTAAAAAATGTTAGTTGTTTTTAAAAGTAATAGTTGTTTTTTTTTTCAAAAGCTCTATCCAAAGATACGTAACTCGACATATGTTACATTTAAAAAATATATTTGTCTTTGATATCCAGTACTTCCGGGTTATTCCGAAAAATTTCTATACTGCCAGTCGCTTCTTTCGGTAGACTTGGGTTATCATTTTCCCTCCAATTTGCTGAAACATTGCATTTTCAAGAAAAAATGGGTGGTCAGTATTGAAATTTTCCGAAACAAACCGGATTTACCGGATATCAAGGACAACTTTGATTTTTTAAATGGGAAAGTATATCGTGTTGGGTATCTTAGTATAGAACTTTTGAAAAGAAACAACGTTTAATTGTTTTTTTTTAATATGATCTACGGTTTACACAGAACTGCATTAGTGTTCAAAGTGCCTTCCATTTTGATATAAACACTTTTACATCCTTACTCTTGAGCTATCTGTAGCTCGGAGTATAATACAAATAAAAATGATTAAAGTATTTCACTTTGAAGTATTTTCCAGCTGTACTTTCAAGTTAGGTATGACTGGAAAGTGAAATACTTTTTATTATTTTTATTTGTATTATGCTCCGAACTACAGATAGTTCGAGTAAGGATGTGAAAGTGTGGCACTTTGAACAATTGTAAATAAAAATACTTTCCTTTCAAGTCGTTATAAAGAATACAATTTAAAAATGTTTTTGTAAAAGTTATTTCTTTTCAAAAGAATTATCATACATTTTAAAAGTGATGATTTTTACTTCTGTTTTATTTACTTAAAAAATTACGGCATAGTTTTCTTTGATCGCCATAGGCGCCAAAAGTACTCGTTACGTCTCTGCTTTACGAGATTACTAAGTATACCACAGCAACAATAATCCCCAGTTTCAAATTGCGCAAAAAATATTACGCAGGACCGTTTTCTATTAAAAATTCTTTTAGGACATAACAATTTATTGATCCCAGAGATAAATAATTTGTATTAGCCTAGCGCTGATAAAGTTTTGAAACACCTATACAATTATTTTACAATAGAATTAATAATTAATATCCCTGGATGGAGAATATAAAATATATAAACATTATAATAAACACATAAAATATTGATATTAATAATTGATGCTCCGTTTTTGGGTCAGTTTTGTGCATATTTAAACATAAAACATAATTATATAATCATCATCCCCTCGTGTTCTAAATTATTGTAAAGCTTCGCTCAGACTAACATCCAATATTTAAACAAATAACACAAAAATGTATTTGGAATGTTAATAAACGTTAGCTTTACACAGTTAACATTGAAAATTAAGCTTGCTATAGACGCACACAATGCTTATATTAGTGCCCAAAAAGTGTTTGTCTAAAACAAGCTTTCCAAAAATACAAATATGATAAGAATACGCTAAAAATACTGCGAAAATACAAAGGTGAAAATAGGTGAACATGAAAACGGATAAAATACATGCAACCAAGTTTTCGGAAAATCGATTTTGAGAAATACTACAAAAATTTTATTAGAAGAAGAAAAAATAGAATTTTATGCAACCAACCCATTAAGGTTACAGGGTGGTAGAAACATTTTTTATTTTACAATACAGAGTGTTCAATCTAAGTGCGCCACCATTGCCATGTCGAGAACTATAAGAGCTACGAGGTTGGTCAAATTAGCAAAGAAATACCATTTTGCAAGTCTATTACAAAACTATTAACAAAAAATTTTCAGTCGTTCTCCAAATATGGGACCCAACTTTCTTATTTTAAATGAGAACTTATTTTTATTATATATTTGTTTAGAAGGGAATTTAATTCTGAATTCAACGAATATACAGTTTAGTACCCTTACGTTACAAAAATTTTGAGTTATGCATATTAAATTTATTACTATCAGTCTTTCAGAGATAGAGTATAATTTAAATCAAATCGCACAGGAATCACCGTGCTATGAATGAAACAAATGAACAAATCATAATATTTTTATAATTTAAATCGATATTATATCTAATATTGATGAGAGAAAATTAAAAAAGGTCCGAAATAGTTTACTTTTAAGAATTTAATTATGTATTAATAAGAATGGAGGCAATTTGGAGCATTAAAATTGTACTATGTCATAGAATTTTTTTTATTTTTTTTTAATTTTTGGACTTAGCTACTAAGGCCATTATCCAGTAGAGGCACTTA
Source organism: Liopterus haemorrhoidalis (assembly GCA_963971575.1). NCBI lineage: Eukaryota > Metazoa > Arthropoda > Insecta > Coleoptera > Dytiscidae > Liopterus > Liopterus haemorrhoidalis. The sequence goes on from OZ020621.1 coordinate 14,315,352, forward strand.
TTTTTTTGAAAAATCCATGCAATAACCGGGATTCGAACCCGAGCCCTCATGGTCTAGAAGCCAGTACATCGCTACACTAACCACTACGCCATGGTGACCGGCTATGTCATAGAATTAAACTGTTCAATACATTTTGATATTTAATTGTTTCATTCATAGCACGCTGATTTCTGTGCGATTTGATTTAAATTATACTCTATCTCTGAAAGACTGATAGTAATAAATCATTTTGTCAGGCAGTTACCAGTGGCGTGCACATTTTAAACACGTTTAAATTGGTTGTGTGTATTTCTATATTACTATTTATCATTTTATTAAACGCACGCCTGTGACCATATTTATCATATCATAAAACACACCCTTGTGACCATATTTTGCCTCAAAATTTTAGGGTCAAATTTTTATGGTCTATTGTGTTTAACCCTAGTTCGTATTCCCATATAATATGTGCGGCACACTTGGTTGTTTTTAACAATATTTCGTTTCGAACTATTCATATTTTGTCGCTTTTGTTTTATCGCTTCTGTGTGATAATACAATAACTTTTTACAAATAATAAATTTTATTACTATCAGTCTTTCGGAGATAGAGTATAATGTCAATTTAATATGCATTTTTCTTAAAATTTTTGTGATGTAAGGGTACTAAACTGTGTATTCGTTGAATTCAGAATAAAATTCCCTTCCGAACAAAAATATAAAAAAAATATGTTCTCATTTAAAATAAGAAAGTTGGGTCCCATATTTCGAAAACCACTGATCATAAAACATTTTTGTTAATAGTTTTGTAATAGACTTGCAAAATGGTATTTCTTTTCTAATTTAACCAACCTCGTAGCTCTTATAGTTCTCGAGATTGCAATGGTGGCACACTTAGATTGAACAGCCTGTATATTTGTTTAAAAATGTTCAAACTATTTTTTTTAAATTACGTTTCCTTATATACATTTCGAGAGGTTTCACTTGAGACCCCATAATAAATATAAAATATTTAATAATTGTTTTAATGGCAAAATTTCAAAAATTTTGAGAAAATATTTCAGTCAAAATTTCTGTTGTACTATTCCGGTCCATATGAATGAGCAGTAGGCCGTATGATTTTTTCAGATTTGTAGACCAGCCCTCTAGATTGAGAGAGGATGAATATTTTGCGTCAACATTTACTTTTTTAATCTACATTTCAAGAGCTTTCATTTGATACCCCACAATAAATTTAAAAAATAATAAGTATACAGGGTGTTTGTTTGAAACGGGGCACCCCGAAAATCTCCTTTATTTGTAAAGATACAAAAAATCTTCAGAACAAAAGTTAAACTAGACAAAAAGGCCCATCTAAAGGTTACTATAAGAATTCTGAGGCACTTCCGGTTGCACCGGAAATGATGTCCACTTTTGATCTAGCATAGGGAATCGATAATTTTATATTTTTTTCCTAAAAGTACATTAAATTAGCTTTACAATGACACCAAAAAGTCATATTTTTATATTAACCATTTCAAAATGGCGACTATTTATTTACAACATAATAATAAGTTTTACAAAGTTGAACGTAGCAAGCTTTGAAAACAATAAAAAAAGAAACAAAATATCTCTAATCATTCACTTAATCCCTGGCCTGCACGATCGCCGGATCTCACGCCATTGGATTTTTTCGTTTGGGGGTATTTAAAAGATAGAGTGTATCGGACAACACCAACGACGATAGAAGATTTAGAAGAAAGGGTTAGAAGTGCAATCCGGGATATCCAAGAGTGTACTCTTATAAGGGCGATGGAAGAGTTTTTATTAAGAATGAGAAAATGTGTGGACAATAATGGTGGTTTGATCGAACATTTGTATTTTTTTTTTTTATATAAAATAATTGGAAAAAGTAATAGTTTTTTTTCTTCTAAATAGTCAAATAGTTTATTTTAGAGATATTTTGTTTCTTTTTTTATTGTTTTCAAAGCTTGCTACGTTCAACTTTGTAAAACTTATGTTGATTATTATTTTGTAAATAAATGGCCGCCATTTTGAAGTGGTTAACATAAAAATATGATTTTTTGGTGTCATTGTAAAGCTAATTTAATGTACTTTTAGGAAAAAAATATAAAATTATCGATTCCTTATGCTATATCTAAGTTGACATCATGACGGCGAAACCGGAAGTGCCTCAGAATTCTTATAGTAACCTTTAGATGGGCCTTTTTGTCTAGTTTAACTTTTGTTCTGAAGATTTTTGTATCTTTACAAATAAAGGAGATTTTCGGGGTGCCCCGTTTCAAACAAACACCCTGTATGTTGTCGACCTCAGAAGTATGAATATGTAGTTTATTAGATTCCGGGATAATAGGTCAGGAACAAAGAATTACTCCGTATTGACGTAAAACTAGTTTCGATAAACTTGTATTATCTTCTTCAGTTACATGCGAAGAATGCAATTCGAAACAGAGAAATGATACAAATTAGGAATTATACAATAAATTAGTCACTTGCGTCTTAATTAAATATAAAACTTACTCAACAATGGTACATTTGAAGTGATGTGAATAGTCCTCCTCCTGAGAATAGTCCTAGAATTTCTGATTGTCTTAACTAGTTTATAAATTTTTTTATCTCCGTTAATGTTGTCGCAGTCTGTTTTACAATGTAAAGTCCATTCTCCATTATACTTTTTTCAATACTATCCAACTCTGACGTCATTTCAACTTTTGATACTACTACTTAAAAATTTTTAGGTTCAGATGGCAGACAACAATTTGGCTATAGTAAACCAATTTATAAATATTGTTTAATTGTGCTAAGTTTATATTTAATTATATGATCTAAATAAACTTCCTATCATCTTAACAAAAGTTAAAAGTTAAGTTGTAAACAAAAACTAAAAAGTTGGTGTTGGTACGACTGAAAAGTACAGAACTGTCAATCAAAAATTTGACCGGGGGTAGTTTTGGATGACAGTTCTGTACTTTTCAGTCGTACCAACACCAACTTTTTAGTTTTTGTTTATAACTTAACTTTTAGTAGTTTATTAAGTTGATAAGAAGTTTATTTAGATCATATAATTAAATATAAACTTAACAATTAAACAATATTTATAAATTGGTTTACTATAACCAAATTGTTGTCTGCCATCTGAACCTAAAAATTTTTAAGTTGGCAATGAAAAGTAATAAGAGATGGAAGGTATAAAATTTATCACTGTCTCTTATTTTTTTCCCCCACTATATTCTGTAGTATCAAAAGTTGAAATGACGTCAGAGTTGGATAGTATTGAAAAAAGTATTGAAAAAAGTAGATGTAGAATGGACTTTAGTCAATTATGGTTATTTTTTTTTTTTAATTTTATGGCCTTTGCTGCTGTGGCAATTAGCCAGAACAATTTTTTATTTGAGAAAATTTCCATGCCTGAACGGGATTCGAACCCGAGACCTTCGCAACGCAGAGCACTTGTGTTACCACTGCGCTACGCCGGTCGGCAAGGTTAATTTTCTTCCATTTTAAATTCTGTGATATTTTGTTATTGATTTTTGTCTATTTTACTGTATTTTATTTTCTAGTCTGTGATACTTAATAATTTTATGACTTTATAGTGATTTTAATCTGGTTTTTAATTTGTTTTTAAAATATTGCTATAGTAAAATATGACATTTTTTTATTATCCACCCTCATCTGGAAGAGGACTATTCACATTACTTCAAATGTACCATTATTGAGTAAGTTTTATATTTAATTATGACACAAGTGACTAATTTATTGTATAATTCCTAATTTGTATCATTTCTCAGTTTCGAATTATGTAGTGCACCTGAAAAAGATAATACAAGTTTATCGAAACTAGTTTTACCTCAATACTGAGTAATTCTTTGTTCCTGACCTATTATCCTGGAATCTAATAAACTACATATTCATTTAAAAAATAAGAAGTTTTTCTAAGAAACAAAAATTCGATGTTTTTCGCAAAAATTATTACTAATTAATCAACCCCCAAATCAACCATTCAAATTGAAATTATAGGTTGTGAACACAATTTTTTGACACATTTCATTTTGTATCCCTCTTAAAATCGAAAATGTTTTTATTCCAACAAAAATATTTTTGGAAACATTTTTTGCAATAATCCCGGTTAAATACTTTAAAAAATTACTTTTGTTCCTTCAAAATCTTTTATTTTATATCCCACTTAAAAATAATTTTTAAAATCTCTAAAAGAACGTATGTATAGCCCATTTCTTTTGTTTGAGATGAATGTAATTTTAAAATCTAGTAACTTTTAACCATTGAATGAGGCTTTAAATCGTTAAACAGTGAGCTAATGACAAGTTAAGAAAATAAAAATCCGGTTTAGTTCGGTTTAAACTTTTGGGATAGACTATACACATAAATTATTCCAAACGTTTAAGCGAAAGTAAATTGATTTTGAATTTTTTAAGTTGTCACTAGCTCACTTTTTAACGACTTAAGTGGGCTTTTGCTAAACAAAATGATAAAAACCTTTTTTTATTTACTAGTGTTCAAACCGCCTTTCATTTTCATTTAAACACTTTCACATCATTATTCTTGAGCTATCTGTAGCTCAGAGCATAATACAAATAAAAATGATTAAAGTATTTCACTTTGAAGTATTTTCAAGCTGTACTTTCAAGTAAGTACAACTTGAAAGTGAAATAGTTTTTATTATTATTATTTTTATTATTTTCCGAGCTACAAATAGCTCGAGTAAGGATGTGAAAGTGTTTAATGCAAAATGGAAGGCACTTTGAACCATTGTAAATAAAAATACTTTCCTTTCAAGTCGTTATTAAGGTTATTAAGAATACAGTTTTGTCAAAGTTGTCACTAGCTCACTTTTTAAAGACTGAAGTGGGCTTTTGCTAAACAAAATGGTCAAAACCATTAAATCGTTAAAAGTTACTAGATTTAAAAATCTAAATCCGCTTAAACTAAAGAAATCGACTATAATTGTAATTATTTTTCGAGAAATATATCTTTTCGTATTTTTCCTATATGCGCGTCAAAAAACTGTGTATGCGTGCCAAAACTGAACTCTCTAGATCCAGCCGTTTGGCAGAAATTTCTACCGTTCATATAGACAGACGAGACGAACAAAACGTACAGACAGACACATGAGTGACGCTATAAGGGTTTCTTGGATAAATCACCGCAGCCCCGAAAAAAATCATTAAATATCCCAAGCAAGATCAGAAACTGTACCTTTCTGATGATGCTACAATTATAAAAACAATGAAATTTGATTTTTGAAGTAATATTAACCAACGGGGTGGCCTAGCTCGTTAAATCACGCAATTTTGACTGGTAAAACAGTCTGAATTGTTATGTAGCTGGTCTAGTGCCTGTTGGTGAGATTATTCAGGCGAGAATAATACATTAACATTACTCTCATTGATGAGGAACGTGTCGTGTCCGTAGATGTATGAATCTGCTAGGAAGTTGTACGGGTTTCAGACAACAATGAAAACAACTAGATCAGCTGACAAGTTTCTAACTAGTTAATTCTTCATCAGAGCTACATAGTATAGGAGAAGTATAATTACTAGTATAATATACATTACAGTACATTAAATAAGTTATTAAATAAGTTTTTATAATAGTATAATATATAAGATAAGTAAGGGATCAGGATTAGTTGTTGGTCGTCCCCTGTAATATGTAACAATAGCAACTATAATGTGAAGACATATATCTGACAGATTGTAAATAGACGTTGTAATAAATGCTCGTTTTGTGCTGGAATCTGTGTGTTTTAATTGATATTATACAAACGGTACAAAGCGCTTACATCAGAAGTGGGAATAATTAACTTACATATTATACTATTATTATAGGAGTAAAATATATGTACTTTATTTGAATCAATAATTTATAATACAAATGTAATATAATTAATTTTCATAATTAAGTATCGAAATGTAAAAATTTTTCATGACTTAATTACCTTACATGTACAATTTTAAGCAATTAAAATATAGCAAATTACAATCATCTGCTAATATCGTAGGGAATTAATAAAATAGTATATTATGCAACGAGCATGGAATGAAGATGAATTCACACGAGTATGAAAGTTGCGCCACGAGCCGCAGGTGATGAGCGCATTTCATACGAGTGAGAAGTGACTATTCCATGCGAGTTTCATACTATGTTTTTTCCACGACTATAACATTATTCCTTATTTAATTTTTATTCAGTTACCTTTAAAAATTAACAATTATTTGACAGATGCTTTCAAACTATTTATTACGTTGGCTAGCAACAGTCATGTACGTGTCATACGGAATGTAAATTCAGTTAAAATAACAATACTTGCGTCAGCTGACTAACTGATTGATCATCACCAACTCTATCAAAAAATATATTTGCAAAATTCAACAACTTGAACATTATTTACTTAAATCCGGTTCCTTTACAAACTAACGATTTGACATATGCTTTCAACCTATTTATTACGTTGCCTAGCAACGGATGGTCATTGCTGCTTGAACCTATTATGTAATGAGCTCAACATGTTACGTAATGAGCTCATTACGTAACAGGTCAGCGGTGTGTAATAAAAAGTAGTGGGGAACGTGCTACATCTACTAATCACTGACTCGCCTGTAATGAACGTATATAGTCGTGGAAAAACTTATTTAATAACTTATTTACTGTACTGTAATCTATCTTATACTAGTACCTATGTTTGTCCTATACTATTGAAGCTCTGTCAAAAATTGTCAGCTGGACTAGTTGTTTTCATTGCTGTCCGAAACCCGTACAACTTCCTATCAGGATACTCCCATTTTCATAAGCATTCACCCTTCATTCAGCTCGCCCCGTGGCATCGGCGATTAGCCTCGTTGTGGAATTAGTACAACATTGATTAAAATCAAAATGGCGTATATAAGTAATTTTGTTTTTCTTCTTCTTTTTGTTACAAAAGACTATTTAAACGATATGTATTTAATAAAAATCGATAAACTTGGTTGCATAGAATAGCCAGGGAATAAAACATCAACAAACAAATTCGGTCTACGAATGACAACTATGATAGATAAAGCGAAGCATTATTGGATTTGATGTCCAAACGACAAATGACAGTATCGTCAAAGTATGTGTTGTGATTGGAGCCAATCCGAGATGTCGCTACCTTAACTACTTGAATCTAAGTGTTTGAAAAGCGATCAATCTACTTTTGAAAGGTGAATGTGTTACCTAATCATAGAGCTAAAACACATAGAGAGAGCACTATTATTTATCTTATATAGAATAACTATTTATTTAAAATTGTATCTAGAGTATCTAAATTACCTTTTAATTTACCTATACCTGAAATATTTAAAATAGCTAAATTTAAAAAATCTAATGTGCTATATTTTCGAGAATGTATGGTGCATAAGGATGAAAATCAATTTAATATTTATAAAAAATCATTTATGCATATGAAACGTTGGATTTTCTTATGTACAATGTCGGTGTTGGGTCTGCCTAATATGAATACCTCCTATGAACAGCTTTTCCCGAATCAGGGGCGGATTGGCCGCAATTTGCCGGTGGGCTTGTCCCAATAGGACCGATTCTTGGATCAGTATTGGTCCTTGATCCAATGAGGCTGACTCTTGACCCTATGGGGCCAATTTACTTTCCTTTGCCAGAGACGGAAAATTTTGCCAATCCGCTTCTGACCCGAATTAATGTTTTTTTTTGTATATAAAAACCCATATTTAATTGCTTATGTGAAGCACACATTTTAGCAGTATTGAAATATCATCTGTGCACAGAAACACACATAGGAGTTGCTTCACGGCATTAGAAAACATTTTCTCCACGACCACTATAGAATTTACCAATTCTAAAACAAATTTTGACTACAGAAAGTTAGTATTCTAACACAAGAGTTGGAATGTTATTCTAAAGCACTTATCTTCTTATGTATTTTGCGTGTATTTCATTCCATCACTTGTTATGGAATAACTATTCAATGCTTGTTGTCATTTGTTTTTGTACGGTTACTTTAAAATATATGCAATGTTTACATTAAATAAATGAAACATAACTTCCTAAAAAGTACTAAAATAGTGGTCGATGTGCGGCAAATTAAATTAAAATTAAACAAATAACAAATAAAAAAATAAGTAAGAAATAATTACGAATTAATTGATTAATTTGTTATGTAATATAAATTATTTGTTAACATAAAATGTTTGTTAAAATAATTATTTGTTATTTATTTATTTTTTCTTTCTGGTGGTCGTGGAGAAAGTAGGGCCTGTGACTCGGTAGGAAGAGAAAATTCGATGGTTCTGGTTCCTTACGCTCGCCTGCGGCTCGCGCTAGGAATGTTCCACTCGCATCGAATTTTCTCATTCCAACCTTGTTACAGAATATACTATTATACTGCCTTATTATTTAGTTTTTTTTGTGCTTTCTGAAAAGTTTTATTTTTTCACGTAAAAGACATATAAAAGTATCTGTTGTATTTAAGGACTTGCTGGTGAGATAAACGTTGCTCTGTACGACGTTGATACTGTATTACGAGACTTTCCTGCTACTGATGAAATTAAAAAAATGGATTTTGATACTTTTATGACTTTTATTTAGACAGTGAAATTAAATGTCGAATCCTAGTTTTACAAAAAAAACTACGTTGGTCTTATTAAACACTTGAGATCTAAAATTTTATCACTATAATGAACTTTCCGATAGAAACAAAGTGGACCGATTAAATGCATGCTATTGCCATCTTATTAGAAAAAACTGAGAACCATTTCTGGAGCAATAGAGCATAAGAGATCAGTTTAATCGTTAAGGGCATATAACACTAGAACGCTATCTATCCAAGGTTTACTTTTATATGTTTTTTTTTCAGAATTTACGTCTTAAGGTTTTGACGTATCACACAGTATTTGAATTTTATTTAAGACTTGGTAAATTTTTTGTTTACGCATGCGTACATCGTGTTATTATGAAAGTTGGCAGTTTTACTTTGGAAAGTTTATTTGTTAAAGGTTTCACTATATTTATTAGTTGTTCTTCCAAAATCTTTTTTTTTAAATATTATATTCGAAATAATTTATACAACAAACTAACCTCGACGTAAACAAAAGACAAAGACGCCATAGCTGAGAGCGAGAGAACACCAATTGACGCACGCGCTTTTTAAAAAAACTGCCTGTCCTTAAAACCTAGATTTTTTTTTTCTTACTATCACACGCAAATATCTTTTGAATGCAAAAACTTTAATTTTTCAAGTTAAGCCGCATTCAGATCTCTTAAATCAATAGCTTATAGACTGTCTATTGTAATTAGTTGATTTTCACTAGACAGTTTGTCATATAGTAAAACGTGAAACCGTTCAGACAGAATTCAATTTAATACGTTGTTCGTTGTGGATTGTGAATAATTTTCTAAACTTATAGCTTGTAAGTTGTTTTAATGAGACAGACATATAAACACATTGGCTATCTCAGTCTATTAATGACACCGTAGATATTGTATGTCTTTACATAACCTAACAAAATGTCATTATTAACAAATCTTGCTCAAAATTACAAAGACGGACAGTAAATATGATCAATTTAGATAATTAGGTTAGGTTTAGTTAGTTAAAATCTAGAACAGCAGAATTATACAAACGATAATAGATAGAAAACATTTTACGAAGCCATATAGACGGTTTAAAGACACACAGATGTCGGACTATTCGTAACCCACTAATTTCCAGCTACTCTAAACGGTATGTAGAACGTTAAAACAATGTATAACAACATAACACACAACGTGACAACGAACAGTCTACAACGTGTTAATTTAAAGAGCTGTGAATGCGGTTTTAATAAGGTTAATATTAACTCTAGTGTGATACGGCCTGTAGATAGAAAAGAAGCCCGAGACAGGCTCCAAAGCCTTCGCTCCATCCATGGAAGTTACTGGTAATAGTTTGGTGGAGCATACCTGGCGTAGTTGTTTATTCCTACTTGCCTACCGGTGAAACCATAACAGCAGAGATGTATATGAATGACTGGGACTGTTCTGTTCGGTTATTTGATTATCTGCCCTTTTATTCGAGGTGATAAAATAGGTGTAAAATATGGAAAGGGACCGCAAGTACCCCTTTAGTCCACTTCCATCTTTCATCATTCGTATGGAGTTCAGGATTCAGACGACCCTGATAATTAAAGTAAGCGGCCCAAAAACGGCCCTTTTTCAATCCGGCCGGGCGATTGAACCCGACACTTATATGGCCCCTGAAATAATTCGCCCCTGAATACATGAAAAATTATCGTATTATATAAGATATAGTATCCGGATCTCATTAATAGACATGAATCTGTTCTGTTACACGATAATGCAAAACCTTATAAAATTACTATTATGAAACTTATGCGGCAATTCTGTGGCAAATCTGTAAGCTTACAGACAAAATCTATAAGAAACTGTCCATAACAACACATAAAACAACTCCTTAGATACGATCGTCTGTAGCTAACAGATTTGCCACAGTATTGCCGCATTAATGAATTAAACTGTGAAAATCTACAGCATCCTCCGTATTCACATGACTTATCTCCATTTTCATTTCTCGTTACAAAATTCGACATTTTATATGCACCAACTTAATAGAACAATAGTAATTCTAATTTCTAGACTATTAGAGTATATAATATAACTTTATTAGTAAAATCTAAGAATTTTGTTAAGCAGAGTTTTATCAGAAGTTTACTACAACTATATAGGGTATAATTACTACTTACTTTTTTATTTTTAGTAAATTTGAAGCCTAAGTAGGGTATAATAAAAGTGCCTACATAAAGTGATTGTAATAATACTCTAAGCAGTAGTGAAAAACATATGGTTACTAAGATATGCATCAAAGATTTTGGCTATTTTTTATGTTTAGAAAACCAAAAAAAGGAAGATAACCCTGGTTGGAACCTGTAAGTGACCAATTTCGTAAATTGAGGGACGAAATATATATCTATAATAAAATGTATGTAAAGACCAAGACTTTAATAGCTATAGATGGTGTACACCATTAATTTTAAATAACAAAGTAATGTCCGATGTCATATCTTAAACTGAAGTAGTCATTCTGTTTAATTGTTATGTAAGGGTATTTCCATTAAAAAAACTTATAAAATAAGCGAAACAACGATGATTAAAACAAGATTAAACTTATGTTCTGTCCATAACTTAACATATTCTATGAATTGTCGAGTCAGTACGTTTTATTCTGGGTTTATATATAGAGGCAGCGGCGGCTGGTGAAGCATGTTTGATAGGGCCGTCAGCATAATCGGACACGCTCGTGCATTGTAGTTGCTATACTACTGTTGAGCTTTGCACGAGCGACAATGCACGACCGTGTCCGATCATGCTGACAGCCCTCCCAAACATGCTTCACCAGCCGCCGCTGTATAGAGGACAAAAGCGAAGAAACATGAATGAACGACGAATTTAAAGAAAATTGTTTGTAAATGGTAAAATGAAATAGACGCCATCGCGAGCGAAGGTTCCATTTTCGGTCGGTGTGGGTACATAAAAGGAAATTCATGTTCGTCCATAGTGGTTGGAAAAACAGACAGGTTTACAGTGTTTTAGTATTGAATATTATTTAGTTTTGTTTTCGGTAATGCTAGGAAACGCAACCGGGTTTTCAAGTCACCGGTTTCAGTTTTCGGATAAAATCGGGTATGTAATTTTCGAATAACCCGGTTCTGAATATTCATTTTGATTTCGATCCATTTCTTTTTTTTTTTTTCTCACCACTTCGTTTTCGAATACCCGGTTCCAAATATTTTTTGTTTTTCGCTCGGGTATTCGGGACCGGGCAAACCCGGAACCAATTCTTTTTTTGGAGCCAATCTCGGTTCCGGCATGGTCAATTTATGACAACACTAGTACTCGGTTAGTATTTTTTAACATAGTCTATAAACAAAAAAGTAACTACTAATTTTATTATACTAAATTTGTCATTTTATCAAGTATTTTAATAATTTTGATATTTTTTATTTCATTTAGAAAATGAAATAAAGAAAAACTATTGCGATAAATTTAAAATTTTAATTATACAGACAGCATGAATGACAGTAGAACCTTAGACGTAATAATTACAAATTAAAAAAAAAAAAACATAAGGTAGATTCCTGGAGGCGAATTTCGGAAGATATAAAATGTAAGCTAGTAGAAAATAGATTCCTCATTGGTATACTGTTCAAGAGAAAAGCAAAAATCTGAAATAAAAACCGACACGGATCTTTGTGTGGAACAATAACAAATTGGAACCTTCGCAGCACAAACATTTCTCGAATTCCGAGCAAGAACATTTGTGTAAATGTGTTCTTTCGCTTACGTTCACTGTCGTTCACTATGCGTTAACCCATCATAAAACGCGTACATTAAGAAAGTTATTTGTAGATATTAAACCCATGGCTTAGGTTCGAAGCAGCTCGGCGCCAACGGGATCCCAAACAGGAGCAGGGCTTCGTATCCCACACCTGACACCTAACTATGAATACTTTATTCACGCAAAACATGAAGTCAATGTAAACTTTCGAATCATGTCACTCTTGTTCTGATGGAACGAAACGATATTTAAATCACGTTCAATATATTTTCGGCCAATCACAGCTAGAGTGACGTATTTCATAGCAAGAGTGACTATCACAGCAAGAAGTGCATGTATTTTCTAATATTGACATCGACTGCATATTCTCTGCGAATAGAGTATACAGGGTGTTTGTTTGAAACGGGGCACCCCGAAAATCTCCTTTATTTGTAAAGGTACAAAAAATCTTCAGAACAATAGTTAAACTAGACAAAAAGGCCCATCTAAAGGATACTATAAGAATTCTGAGGCACTTCCGGTTTCACCGGAAATGATGTCAACTTTTGATCTAGCATAGGGAATCGATAATTTTATATTTTTTTCCTAAAAGTACATTAAATTATCTTTACAATGACACAAAAAAGTCATATTTTTATGTTAACCATTTCAAAATGGCGACCATTTATTTACAAAATAGTAATCAACATAAGTTTTACAAAGTTGAACGTAGCAAGCTTTGAAAACAATAAAAAAAAAGAAACAAAATATCTCTAAAATAAACTGTTATAACTAGTCATTATATGAAATAACATGAAATAACTTAAATTTTAATTTTTCAATTAGATGTTTTATAAATAACAAGAGTTTAATAGTTTATTTTGCTTATTTTTGTTTGAAAAAAAAAAAAAGTATTAATTGGTCCTATAATGAGAAAATGTGTGGACAATAATGGTGGTTTGATCGAACATTTGTATTTTTTTTTTTTTTAAATAATTGTAAAAAGTAATAGTTTTTTTTTCCTAAATAGTCAAATAGTTTATTTTAGAGATATTTTGTTTCTTTTTTTATTGTTTTCAAAGCTTGCTACGTTCAACTTTGTAAAACTTATGTTGATTATTATTTTGTAAATAAATGGTCGCCATTTTGAAATGGTTAACATAAAAATATGATTTTTTGGTGTCATTGTAAAGCTAATTTAATGTACTTTTAGGAAAAAAATATAAAATTATCGATTCCCTATGCTAGATCAAAAGTTGACATCATTTCCGGTGAAACCGGAAGTGCCTCAGAATTCTTATAGTAACCTTTAGATGGGCCTTTTTGTCTAGTTTAACTTTTGTTCTGAAGATTTTTTGTATCTTTACAAATAAAGGAGATTTTCGGGGTGCCCCGTTTCAAACAAACACCCTGTATACTTCAGTTTTTACGAGAAGTTTGACCAAAGCCACATGATATTATAATTAACGTAATGTGTTTCTCTTTCATTCACTCTGGTAGCTTGTAAAAGAATTACAAGTGCGCAGTTTGTCAGTCTGCTTTGTTCCTTGTTTAAGCATAGCTACGACAAACGTGCATATTCACTGTTCGTGTTTGTGAATATTCACTGTTTGTGAGTTTGTCTTGGATCAGTCGTGGCAAAACTCATCAACATACACTTCGTAAACGAGCTTGATCAGATTTCTCTTAACAACTGAAATGTAGGTGAGAACGTATAATACACACTGCTGACAAGACTACGAGTGGCTTCGAATCTGAACCCTAGGTTCTTTAGCTTTAAATTACTTCCCTAACGCGTGGCGGAGAAATCTATTTTTATGGTTGCTTAATGATAACTTAAACATAGGCTACATTTCATCCATATACTGGTCGTAGGTGCGTTGAGGAAACCAAACGGTTGGTCCCGGTACTCGCACACATTTTGTTAAGGATAAATGCGAGTTAATTATGCACATACAATTGCTAACTGCAAGTTAAAGCTTAATAAAGATGGTAAATATGTGTAAAAATGCTCTCTCCATGGTTTCGCATATCCATGATACCTATCTGTTACTATAGTTACCTGTGTGATGTCATAATGATAAGGTGTGACGTGTAAACTGTTTAAAGATACATTTTATATTATGTTGTATATTGTGTGTACATGTTTGACTTTCACACGACCTTGACATGTTTATCAAACGGCTTTCAAGTTGAAAAAGCTCGGGGCTCTGAGTGGATGTCGTAAAATATTTTATTCGAGTAGATTTTACTGACAAAACATAGGAATTATAGCGGGAATAGAGGATACTAGGAAAATAGTTTATAGTTTAATATAGTTTAGAGAAATTTCAAGTTTTTATACGAAGTAAATAGATGTTTGGTAAGTCAATGCAGAAACCAGATATATCTATGAATTCCTAAACAGGATTTAATGTATTTTTTATTGTAAACGTGTCTTACAAGTTTACGTTATGTATATTTTTCACTCTAAAATCGTTTTGCGTAAATGTACCTACGTACGTTTAGTTCAAAATATTAAAATACACTCAAGTTCCAATTTATACTCGGTTCTATACTCTGGAGACGTCGCTAAATGAAATTCGCGTAATTAGAGACATAAAAACCTGAATTAATAAAGGTTTAGGTTAAAAAAATTTGAAAAAACATACCAAATTTACTAAAATTATTACAACACGTAGCGAACCAAAATATTTGAAGGCCCGGTTTTTCCACCTTCTGGTAAACTTCTAGGTAACTATCTGACAGATAAGGTTATCTGGAACTTCATCTGCTGAATAAATGTCAATACCGATCAGTGAATTCAATACGTCAAAGTCATTATCTGTTAGATAAGTATCCGATAGATAAATTTGTATTGAAAGACGGGATGCCATTTATTCAGCACAGAAAGAATTACAAAACCTTATCTGTCAGATAGTTACCTAGAGGTTTACATGAAGGTGGAAAGACTGGATCTACGTCAGATATTAAAAAAAAAAAAAAACAATGTCGTCATCCAGCAATCAAAGACATACTGTATGCGTATGTCTTATTTTAGTATGTTGGATTTTTTATAAAGAGAATGACATCATGAGTCAATGCCTATTACGTTTTATGTATAAATATTTAGTATAAATCCGTCTAATACGGTAAAATAAAGGTATTAACGTTTTTTCCCTTTCCGAATGTATAAGGCACTTAAAATAATATTTTGTGTGGGGGCTCTAATTGGGGGCTATTTTACAAGGATAAAGTTTACCACCCAAGCCATAGGTGAGGATTGTAATCATCCGACTGAAATATACGAGAGAACCATTATATGCGAGTCAAATACAATATTTTACCTACAACTATACAGTTTTATCATTAAAAAAATAGTAAATTTAATTTACAAAAATTAGCTGTGGCCACCACAGGACCGAATAAATTCTAGCAGCAGAGTAGAAATAACTTGGCCTAATATTTTCTAACAGAGATATTATTTATCATGACCATGGAAACGTTACATATAAGTATAAAAAATTGAGAAAAATTTTACAAAAATTATTCGAAATTTTTCGTTTTATCAAAAAACGTCTCAAATAAAAGTTATTAATTATTGCTTTTATAGCAACTTTTGTTCAATAAATTTTTTCGAAATATTTTTCTGTTGTGAAATATTCACAAAAATCTTAAAATCGACACGAGTAAATTCCCATTTTTAGTCAACCGATTTTTACCAAAAGTTGATCAACTTGTGCCATTGATGGCAAAAGCTTAAATATGAAGTTTCATAAAAATCCTTTCAGCCGAATTGGCTCTGCATGTGTACACAGACAGACGGACAGACGGACAGACAGACGAACAGACAGACGGACAGACAGACAGACCGACAGACATCATGCTAAAAATAGTCAAAACGTTATGTAGGGACTTCTATTCGTGGAGATCGAAATCTCGAAATGTCAAAATCGGTATGATCACAATACCTCCCTTATATATGTTGGCGGTCGGTAATAAAAGTTATTAATTATTGCTTTTATAGCAACTTTTGTTCAATAAATTTTTTCGAAATATTTTTCTGTTGTGAAATATTAAAACTGTCTACTAAATTTATCCACAACGTACAGTGCATAGTCAACTAATTTTAGAGCTGTGAATGGAGCTTAAATTTAGTTTAAATAGCAATATTTGTGTCAGCTGATTAATTGACTGACCAAGACCAACTTTATCAAAAAATATAGTTGCAAAATTCGACAACTTTAACTATATTATTTAATTTTAATCCGGTTTCTTTTACAAACTAATAATAATTTGACATTTGTTTTCAATAGCAACTATTTACGTTGCCTAGCAGCGGTCGGCTATTGCTGTTTAAATCTGTTACGTAATGAGCTCATTACGAAACAGGTCAGCGGTGTGTAATGAAAAGGAGTGGGGAGCGTGCAACATTTACTAATCACTGACACGCCTGTAATGAACGTATATCTATATAGCCGTGGAAAAATATATTTGCGTCTCAATTAGAGAAACAAAATTAATATTAAAAACGTGGTCGTCTCTCATAATGTTACAATGTAACACCTAGATAAAAATTAAGCATGCGTTACTTTATAGACATGATAAAACTTGTAAGTAACACAGAAATGATGATGAAAGTGATTTGCAAGTTCAGTGAGAGCTGTATTGAGAAGTGACATTACCGTTGGCGGCGCTGTAATTCATGGCAAAATGGCTGAATTGTCTAGTATTCAGCTGTCAATATGCTAACAGGGAACAGGTTAATTTAAGCACAGTACATTTTTATTTTATGAAAATGTATCTATCGACGTTCTAACAAAAAATCAACACCAGAACATATGTAATAATTTCAAACAGTACTACAGTCGCGTAGTACAATATTTGACCACCAGACTGCGTATCCGAGCGTGTCAGTTCTCAATAACTTGCTTTTATTGTAATATCAGTTTGATAAGTGCTTCGCCTAATTTTATTTGGTAAAATAATAGTCTGGTGACTTATTTGAGTTTAACAAGTAAGATGAGTTATGATACTAAGAATTCTTAAAGAATCTATAGTAGATTTATCTGTTTTCTGCATTAACAAATATTTAACCAAACAGAATACTTTTAGAATGAAATTTCTAGCAATTTTAGAAACATTTACTGTTAATAATTAGTATAAAACAGCCAGAAATGAGACACAATTAGAGTGTTATAATAGTCACAGAGGTATAAAATGTCAGAGTAATTAAAGCAGCGCCTCAGTCGGTCGAGTACCGAACTACAGGCGCACAAGTGCCCTTATTTTAATAAAAGACAAGGGCACAACTTCAGGCTGAGGAAAATTAGTTTCAATTTAATCAGAGACGGAATTAAGATATTTTACATTTAGTAAAAGTATCAAAAAATAAATTGTTCAGAGGTAAAATATTTTCTAAATTATCTGATTGAACTGGACTTTTTCTTAGTTTAGGAAATAAGTTTGTTAAAGTCTAAATGAACTTCTCTCGGCGGTACTTAAGTTTTGTTTTTCTTAACTTTCTTTATGGAGAACGCAGGTGTGCATTTTATGGTTCAAGAGTTGACTGGCTTCTGATCTTCGGGAAACTTTCAGAAATATCTTGCACCTATTGATTGGGGTTTGCAATACACGATATTTTAGACGTTTTACAAAATATATATGTATTAAAGAGTTTCTAACCGAAATTACATGAACATAAACATGGTTTTGCTGTTAATTTAATTAAGTTTTGAGGAAAATATATATTTTACCCAACCTTTTTAAGAAAAATATGGTTTTGCTGTTTATTTAACTAAATTTCCGAAAAACTTTAGAGAAGTAGCTAAACTTTTTAAGAAAACAGCCACATAGTAAATTTGAAAATGTATAACAGGTCCATCTATAGGGAAATAAATTAAAGATCGTCGCATCGCGGTGTTGAATTTTGGAACGTAGGTAAAGGGTACTTGATGTTATTGTTACACAGCTATGAAAGTGAAATTATAGGAATAAATATGTTTTACAATATTTTGTGAACCTGTTTTACTATTTTATCAACAAGTAAATTAATACAAATGTTTATAAAACCATATTTTTGCATGACACGTCATGAAAAAAATAAAAACTATATTTTGTGAAGTAGGTTATAGTGATAAAAAAAATTTATAGTGGTTTACTTCAAGTTTATAGATGGAATTAAACATTCAGGAGGCCAGGAAGTGTAAGCAAATTTTCAACCAATGGCCCACTTTTTTCCAATTTTTTTTTTTCTTCTAATCCAAGCTTTACGACAATTTACAACTTCCTCGATTCTAAGTTTACTTCATAGAACATGTTTTGTTATTAATTTAACATTGTAGGTGGAAATCTGAGGAATGAATTATCATTCCTCTTTTTCCTTGACTTGCACATAGGTACACAACAATAAGATCTATTCATTTTATTGGACTTTGCAAAAACAAATCGACATAAACAAACTTAAACAGTATGATTAATGCCAACGACTTCTACTTTGAAGTAAGTAATTAAAAGTTCACCACTTAGAATCTCTGTCATCTGGAAATACCGATATTTTAAATAATCCACAACGAAAATGTTATCACCTTTACTTACAACTTTCGCAAAATATAGTTTTTTATTATTTTTAGAGACGTGTCATGCAAAAATATGGTTTTAGAAACATTTGTATTAATTTACTTGTTGATAAAATACTAAAACAGGTTCACAAAATATTGTAAAACATATTTATTCCTATAATTTCACTTTCACAGCTATGTAACAATAACATCAAGTACCTACGTTCCAAAATTCAACACCGCGGCGCTACGATCTTAAATTTATTTCCCTATATTATGTTTCGTTTTGTAATACGTTACTATAGTCTGTTTTAGCTAAGAATAATAGGCGTTTACGTTTATTCAATCCACAAGATTGCTCAGATTGATCTGGTGATGTCACAAGATTAGTCGGATTGCTCGGATTTTGTTAAGCAATATATGTCTGAAGTGAAGAAGTGACGCCTGGTGAAGGTGGCAACTGCAACTGTCAAATTTCTGTCGTTGATTACTGCTACCGCATTTTGTTTTATAAATATGAGTTTATTACTAATAATAGAATTCTATCACAAATGGCACTTATTTCGTATAATTTGTTAAGTTATGTTTCAAACACATTCCAATTGACTGTAAGATTCAATTTATCAGCGCTAACCTCCACCACGAGCAATCCATTAATCCCAGCAATCCTGCCAGTTCATCGGATTGCTTGGAAACACTCGGATTGCTCCGGCGGATCAATCGGATTGACTAAAAATAAGCTAAAGTGTACTTTAGACTGCCTTTACGAACAGATCAGGAGCACTCGGATCGCTCGGATTAATCTGAATGACTAAACGTAAACGTCTATTGTGTGTAAGAGATAGGAGCTGTTTGTCCTTGCTCCTGATTGATTTGACAGTGGTATTCTACCTGTGTTCCGCGGAGCCCCAGAGTTCCGTGGAACGTTTTCAGGGGTTCCGCAACTTTAACTAAATGGTTTTATTCTGTTTTTTTGATTTTAATGAGTATTTGTTTGGATTTAATGATTTTAGTAAATTTTGAATTTGAGAAAAAACTTTAAATCTGAGGGGGCTACAAATTTTTTAATCACCTGTTTCGTCATCAATAGGTCATATTTATTTCAAAACAGCTAATTTTACTCAACAAAAAGTTCAAATTTATCGAGAAGTGATTATTATTTCATTCTTATACACCTACCATTTAAATATGTACTTTGTACTGTATTATTGGATTTTATGTTTATAAATTACCGCCTATTGTGGCATTTTGCCTGGTAGTTCCTAAGAAATAGCATTTAAACATTTTAAACTGTAGGCTTCCGCAAATGTAAGACGGTTGAAGACCACTGGTTTAGAACATCATCACGTTTACAATGTAAAAAAAAATGTTTTTAATTCACGTTGACAGATATTCAGTGATGTACATTTGAATAAATTAATATAAGATGTTTAATTTTGTAATTGTATACTCTATGTCAGCTTAGAAAAATGTGTGTAAGAAGATAGGAACTGTTTGTCCTCGCTTCTGATTGTTTTAGAACATCATCCATATTACAATGTTAAATGTCGTACATTGTATTTCATAATATCATTATCTTCTAGCACAGATTATTATTCGAGAATATTGTACATATAGGCATAGAAATATATATTAGTTATAAGGTATATTTTGTTATTATTTACATATTTAGACTTTTATTTATATTCTCGGCGTAGATTTTATGGAGAATTTATGTAATTTGTTTTTACGCAATTATATTTTTTAGGTTATCTGACAAAGAAGACGTTATTGATATATGATATTGAATTTGTGTCGTATAAATAACGTAAGTGTATTATCTGCCATGTTTATTTAAATATCTTATTAACCAATTCCTTTTTTATATTAAAAAAAAAGTCACTTGCTAACCCGCTTACATTTGAATTTACCCACTTAAATTTCCCGCTATACTGTATTTTACAGTGACTGTATAAAGACAGTGTGGCCATACGATGGTCTCATTTTCTATTGGTCGAGCTGAAGTCCGCCATATTTCTTCCAACTTTGTTATAGGTTATATATGGTTTACATGTGTTTAGCTTGTGTTTCAACAGATTTAAGTGATATTTTCAAATAATATACGTATATTTAGACGTTTAATAGTGAATATTGTTGTGTTTATGATAAGTAATGAGTAATGTAGATAATGTAAACTGTGCACATATTTTAAATTGTCACAAATTAAAATTAAAAATAATGAAACGTTTTGTGATGTTTAGGTTTAAAATTGCTGGGAAAAAAAGGCTAAATGAACATAAAAAAACATTATGCCAGTAAATCAATGGATGGCTTCACAATTATAAGAAGTATTTACTTTCATTAATTTTAATGTTATTCCATGCTGATTTTATTTTATTTTTCACTTGACCATAATTTTAGTTGAATAAATGCATAATTGATAATATATACATCAGTTTTCTTTATTAATATATCATTTATACCATGAGTTCAAAAAGAAATTGCATAAGGGTTGGCTATGGAAAATAAAAGTAATGTCAACAGAAAGCTTTAGAATTAATTTACTGTCTGAATTAATTAAATCACTCTTGTTGTCATAAGTTATTTATTATTACATAAAGCTTGTAGTATACATTATTTTATTTTTCCATAGCCAACTCTTATGTAACTTCTTTTTGAACTCAGGGTATATAACATGTTCTGCTTATTCTTTTTTAATATGAAAATATCCTATTTTTTTATATATAAACATGCGTTTTCCCAAAAATTAGTGAAATGTTGAGTTCTCTAATTTTTATAGAACCTTATCATCATTTTTTCCCTTTCTTTTATTCTAATTCTAATGTCCTGTTGAACTTGTTTTCTTAAATTTAAAATATTCAAATTAAAATGTAACTCCCGTTTTTATAAAAAAAAAAATGTTTTAGTTTTTATAGGTCCTCAAATAAAATTATAAAATAATAAAAACATATCTCTTTTATTTCCTTTCAGGTCCTTTTTTAAGATTTTTTTTCATTTGTTTTCTTTTTATGTTGCAAACATTTCAAAAAAATACCTTCATCGCTAGGCAATTTTAATATTTATCTTAATAAAGGAAGTGTAACAAATGAAGTGGCATATACATGTTTTTTCTTAACAATAAATTGATATTCACATATATGTATATAAACATAAATATGTAAAACTATTAAAAATTTAAGAAATATTATAATATATTAGGATATATTAACATTTATTCCATCTAACCCAATACAAATCTGGAATAAACATGGCGGCTACAGTTCATATGGCCACACTGTCTTTATACAGTCACTGTACTGTATTTGTTCTGTGTAAATTGTACTCGGTTCACAGCGCTATCTACTCTTTTCTACCTTGACATAGAGTAAAGGTTATGTAAAATTTGTGTCAAAGCGGATCAGGTCGAGCACTTTGCCTACCCCTTGGCTAGTGCGCGTGGTTCCGTCCAAACTAGACAAAAATGTTACATGGCGTGTTCAATTACGCGCAACATTACAGGATCGTCTTGCTAATCTGGACGCAACTTTACATAGAATGAAACTGAAATAATTCAGATCAAGAAACCAGAAAAATCTAGAAACCATATTATTATAATATGGCTTGATGCGTTTTGTTTTACGAATTCTCAAAATATACAGAAATAATTTTTTAGATTTCTTTATAATAAAACAAAATACGTTTTAACTTATCGTGCAAAGTTTTTCTGATTAATGCTATCTATAACGTCTATAGTTTTCAATTTATCATCTGTAAAAAAATCCTAATTTCGTCTCTGATAGGAAGAGTGAGGGTGATTTCTCAGTTTCAGTTCGGTCAGAATGTGCAAGAAATCACGTCACATATTAGGGAGCATTTCCAATGACAGATTTTTTGTAAAACACTGAATAGAGATAGAGTGCTGTGATTTTTTTCCAGATTTAACGATTTTTGTTTTTAGATATGATTTATTAATTTATTTTCTGTATCTTTTAGTCAAATATAAGAAAAAATAGTAAAAATATTGACTGAAGAGTTAACGTGGTGTAGTACTTGTTGAATAATTACAAAATTATAATTTTAAATAGCGTTTTAGCTTTTATATTAATTTATATATTAATATTCTATCCCAAAGGTTTAAGCAGAATTAAACGGGATTATTACTTTCTTAAATTGTCACAAGTTCACTTTTAAACAATTGAATGAGGCTTTTATTAAACAATAACTTCCATTCAACTGTTTAAAGTTACTAGATTTCAAAATCTAGTTCCGCTTAATCCAAAGAAGCAGATTGAATCCCGTTCAAGCATGGAAATTTTCTCAAATAAAAATTGTCCTGGCTAATTGCCACAGCAGCAAAGGACATAAAAATAAAAATAAAAAAATAATTATAGTATTTTTACTTTTGTAAAAACAAACTACAATTCAGTTTTTTAAAGACGTCTGTTCAATGACAAATGAACGAATCAACAACTAACTTATTTATGTATTTCTTTCTCAAACATGCCTTGCAAGCATGAGTGAGAAAGAAATATACAAGTTGAGGCAACAGTTATGTTCACCTTGATTATTTCCTTAATAAAAAGAGTTATAAAAATATTGTTCAAATAAAACTTATTCAGGGTAATAGGAGTTTACCTGTTGTGGTATTAAACGTTTTTTTTTTTTTTTGCAAGAGGCACAGCAGTTAATAACTATTTTTTAAATTACACTACACATATTATTTAACACAATATTAAAGAACTGTTTTTTCTCTTTTCAATAGTGTAAAACTTTTGTATCCTTACATAACAAAATTTTTGAGAAAAGCGATTTTTTGTGATCTTAAAAATAATAAGTGATTAGTGACTCATAACAGTAATCTACCTATTATTATATTATAAATTACAGACATTGAAAACTGGAACAATCATACAGTTCGACGTACCAATCCCCCAAAATCAATGGTACGCACAGAGAAAATGCGAGAATGGTACCTTGAATGGTAACCCCCTGGTATAATAAAGATGTACCGATGAACTTTAGTATTATTTTACATTTTATGTATTTTTAACAGCTTGTTAGCTCTCACCAGGGTAGTTGATTATTGGTCTTGATATACCGTTTGAGGTACCATTCTCGCATTGTCTCTGTGCGTACCATTGATTTTGGGGGATTGGTACGTCGAACTGTATGATTGTTCCAGTTTTCAATGTCTGATTCGGTTCTTTCACTGTTTTATCTTGATATGGGATTTTATGATTTTCATTTTTAATTGTTACATCATGTTGTACAGTGGGTGACACTGCAATCTCCGCGGTTTGTACGTACCAAGTTGTTAGGGGGGGGGGGGGATAGTGCTACTGGCTGTCATATTGATGTAATGGTTTATTTGCGAATCATTCATAAATGTTTTTGAATATTGTTATTTTTATATAACGTAAATTTATAGGATTTTTTGTCAAATTTAATTCATAGTCACATCTATTATTGTTACATTATTATTTTTCCTGTTTTCCTATCGTTCTGGATTTTCAAGTATAAATATTTTGTCAATGTCAGTTCCGCAACTTCACCACTACTGGTGATATACGATGTACATGATGTTAGAATAACGTTAAAATTAGTATAGCACCTGAGGAAGCCAACAAATTGGCTTCCTCAATTTGTTGGCTTGACCCAACGAAGTTTTCGAAACGTTGTGTTACTTAAATAAACGTTCTGTCCAAAAAAGCTGAGTGAATTTTTTTCTTATTTCTTCTACGTATGTAATAGTGACGTAAATTATGTATATTTTTTTGTACCTTTAATTTAAATTAATTTATTATTATTATTTATGGGGTTTGTCAGGTCTTGACAAGCGTCCACTAATCTCAAACACGTACAAAATTGTACACGTCTAAAAGTTTCTTGAACAAAATAAGCCTTGTTTTCCAAATTTATCTTTTGAAACGCTTGGCTAATTTTAATTTTCATGTCTTGTCTTGTGTAGTAGAAACAATTGCATGCATTTTTTTCTATTATTTACTGATAAATAAGTCGATATTTTGAAGGCCACAAAATGCGATTTTCTCAAAAATTTTGTAGGGAAGGATATACAAATTTTACATATTAAGGAAATAATCGAGAAAAAATAAGTGTTGCCCTACCTGTATAAATAAGTTGGTTGTTGAGTCATTCATTTATCATTCAACAAACTTCCTAAAAATATTGAATTATAGAAAACAATTTGATTTCAATAGTTTGCACCTTTGTATTGTATGACATTTTGATATTACAAAAATAATTAAAAATTTCACATTATTAACGTGTCATACCAACTGGCATGTCAGGTCAAAAGTAATATCAAATTATAATAATCATAACCTTAGATCATTGTATAACATAACCAAAATATGTGAAGCCCACTTTAAAAGGTAACGGTTTTTTATTTGAAGTTTAAAGTCACTTACAACAAGTCACAATATAAAAGTAAGCAAAATAACCATAAATCTGGTGTGTGGCACACAGTAGATCTGGTTATTTTAGTTACTTTCCTATTATGTTACCGACTTTCAACGTAATTTAAAAAATCCGTGACACTGTAAAACGTACTTCAGAATTTTTTATTATGATCATTATAATTAAGATATCAGTTTTCACCATGATATATTTCAAATGATTTTACATGTTTGATAATGTCACATTTGTAATTATTTTTGTAATACCAACATAACATACGATTACAGAGGGGCAAACTACTGAAATAAAAATTGCCTCTTTTGTTTTTAAAGTGGAAATACTATATAGTATAAAGATGTTTAAGTTATACTATATAGTATTACTTATTATTTTTAAAGATTCTACAGAATGTTTCAAATTAACTGAACGTCATGTGACTAACAACGTTCTTAAACAAGCTTGAATAAGCCTTCAAACTAATTATTTAGTAATTTTTATTATAACTGTTGCTGACCTAAAATTTACTGTATAATTGTTTTTATAGCAATCAATATAGTGAATTAGAATGGCTCTTATTTGTAATGTTGACTAAAATATGCAAGATATGACTAGAATAACAACATACACATAATTATACTTTGAGATTTTGGAATTCTTTTTTACTGTATCATAGTTGGATTGGGAAGTTTTACCGCACACGTTGTATTCACAAAATTTACCGCTTTTACTGTCATTTATTTAACTAGAGCGCTTTTGAGATATGGCTGAGATACGAAAAGGGATCGACGATTTCACTGCCTACAAACCGATATCTTAAATTCGCGCAGCAATTCGAGATCGGAAATATGACAGGTCTTAAAATGTAAATATTTTGAATTGTATTATGTTAAGAGTGTTTTCTCTATCTTGATATAGGGAGGGGGGGGGCGCAGACAATATTTACATAATTTCGGTGGGTCCCATACCAGAAAAGGTTGAGAAACACTGCTCTAAAGCTCAAGATCGCGATATTTCGCAATAAGCCTCATGCGTACATTTAACATTTATCACTTTATACTATGCTATTGTCAAGTGCCTCCGACAAATATACGTCTATCCTAATGGCGTTATGATTCATTTCCGGGAACTACCCCATATCAGCTTCGGAAAAAGATGTATTCTACATCAAAATCACGCGAAAGGTGCAGTATGTATCCTCTAATACTGACTTCATTGATTATATGTTGGAGATTTTTAACTATCTGTCAGTACAAATCGTTACTCGTTATTTGTTCTCGTTAAGGAACATTTATTTTAAAACACTTGGTTTCCAATAGAGATGTGTGTGGGCCGTAAATTTTAGCGGATCACGATGGATCACTATGAATCACGACGTGTCCCGCGTGAAAGTGAACATAAATGACACATCGGGTCGTGAGCGTGAGTACGAAATTATACATGATGCGTGAGTGGGCGTACACAGAAAAAAACACGTTATTCACAATTATTTTTTTACAGGGCAAAAATAAACAATATTATTTTTTGAACAAGAAAAAGGAGCAGAAATACAAATTGCATATACTGCATACATATCCCAAGAATTTGTCAGCTGTCTGTTAATTTGCTCCTTAAATAAGATACATTTTTTTAAATATAGTACTCTTTACTCGTTAGAGGCGATTTAGTGCATGTTAATTTGTGGGAAATTCATGTTTTAAGGTTTCGTTGAACCATTTTGATACTTTGTGGATATAATCACGATGTGACACGCCGTAGAAACAGTCTCGACGTTCCTAGTGGATCACGCCGTGCATCAAGAGACATTTTAAATTTGTGAGCTCGCGATTATTGAAATTTTATTTATGCAACGTGCGTGATTGGACGTGAGTTAACATTTCACTCTTGTGAGCGGGCGTTATCGTGACACAAAACAGGCTCATGCGCCCATCTTTTTCCAAGTGTATTTCAAAAACATCATTTGAATGACAGAGTAGTCAATAGATTTTCAGAAAGCGTCAATTTAATTTCAGAATAGTCAATAGAATTTCATTTTTTTTTATAAGATATGTGTTTAAATTCCGTCTTAGAAAAACAGAACGCGGATATCCGCGGATACGGATACGGATAGCCGGCACCTCTAGTTTTAAATATATCCATTGCTCATCTGAGTAAGCCATGATATTTTTTTTGTTTGGTTGCATTGAATTTGACATTATAAAATAATGACATTCTTCCAATCTTATTTGTATATTTTTTATGTTCAATTAATATACTTGAACATATTATCAACTCATATTAAATAAAATCTATTAAATGGAAAAAACTCTATTCTTTTGATATTTTATTTGTCTACACCTTTTCCAGTTGTATTTCAGAAAAGAACAAATTTATTTCAGAAAAAATCAGTTGTAATTCGTATTAGATTAGTCAATTTGATTTCAGAAAATATCAAATGTATTTCAGATTAGTCAGTTTAATTTCAGAAAGCGTCAATTGTATTTCAGATTAGTCAATTGAAATTCAGATAATGTCAGATGTATTTTAGAAATTGTCAAATGTATTTCAGAAATACAGTCTGTTTCAAACGCTTAGGCGGAACTAAATGGGAATTTCGTTCTTTTAGGTTGTCACGACAAGAAACCTTGCTTGGGTTATTTCATTTTTCATGTTGGACTGTCAAAATTTGAAATTACAACAATGAAACCATGGAAACGAATGACCTATGTCAAAATTAAATTATTTTTTTATATATTTTAATGACAAAAAAATTAATAAATGGGAAATTTGTATTAAGAATGACACAAAAAATCAAAATATAAAGAAAATGACAATTTAAAATGTAATTAACCAAAACATGTGTATTGTAAGTATGATTTACAAAGCTTAAACAAAACGGTCGAAAAGCACGATTTAAACGATGAAAGTAACTAGATTGCAAAATTTAGTTCCGCTTAACCGTTTGGAACAGACTGTAGTCAATTGTATTTCAGAAAGATACTGATTTATATTACACAGTTCTTGTTATCAAGTAGTCTGTGACAAAGGTAGCGTTTATGACATTATGACAATATGTTGTTGTAACAAAAAATTGCAAAAATCGAACAGCGCTGGTGGGTTGCGTCCCACTGTTTGAGAAATACAATAAAGGGGCAAAAGAGTCAAATATTTTATTGTCACCGGAAATATACAGTGTGCAAAAATTCAAGAAAATTTGTTCGGTAAAAGTGAATAAAAAATTGATTACAAGATTTGATCCAGACACAGACAAACATGAAACCAAGCTAAATACAACCGTGTTTATGTTCATTTTAAGAAATCTCAAAATTCTATGTATAATAGGTGTAACTCATAAATATAAAATTTCTTAAATGCGTTCCTGTAATTTAGCAACAAAAAAAAAATAATAATAATAAATAAATAAAATAAATACAATCTTAATATATAGCACAGAAACAGATTCTGAAATACAATTAACCATTTCTGAATTACAAATGACATTTTCTGAATTACAATTGACGATTTCTGAAATGCATTTGATATTTTCTGAATTTTAATTGATATTTTCTGAATTACAATTGACTAATCTGAAATACAATTGACGCTTTCTGAAATTAAACTGACTAATCTGAAATACATTTGATATTTTCTGAAATCAAATTGACTAATCTGAATTACAATTGTCATTTTCTGAAATCAAATTGACTAATCTGAAATACAACTGGAAACGATGTAGTTTTTTTTCGTGGCTACCAAAAAAACTGCCACCCTACCATAGCCTACTCAGATAAAGAAACATCGTGAATGGTTTTTAAGTAAATACTTATTTAATATACAATATATGCTTCATAAAGTAAGAAAAGAAAATAAAAAAAGCGATAAAAGGGATGCGCACATATTCAGAAAATACTTGAAGTGTAGGAAAGACAGAAAACGTGTAACAAACCGTCTGTATTATATAAAAAAGTTGGATGTTTATACATTGCGCGACCCGGAGAAATACGGATCAAACCCGGAACCTCCGGGTCAGATCCGAAGAGGTGGCAACCATACCCTTAGTTAATGAAGAATTTAATTGCTCTACATATTTGCCGAACTTCTGTAAATGTTGATAAAACTGGGCATCCCAGATTTATTTATTGCAAGCATTACAATACAGTTATCGTATTTTTGTTGAATAAACTTGATTCTAAGAACTGTGGAATAAAATCAGAATTCTGAAATACAATTAACTTTTTCTGAAATACAATTGACTTTTTCTGAAATACAATTGACTATTCTGAAATACAATTGACGCTTTCTGGAATACAATTGACCCTTTCTGAATTACAATTGACCCTTTCTGAAATATAATTGACTATTCTGAAATACAATTGACTTTTTCTGAAATACAATTTACTATTCTGAAATACAAATGATGTTTTCTGAAATCAACTTGATCTTTTCTGAAATACACTTGGAAAAGGTGTAGTTTCCATGTACGTTACGGAAACTGAAATTTGACTTGTCGATTGGGTGACTGTAGGGAAATGTTTGCACTTCAAGAACGTTATTTACACAATTTTTAAGCGAAGTGTAACCACAGGTGAAATGTAGATTCCTTATTTCAATCCATAGACGAAGACACAGTAAAAAACAAATAAGACGAAAACATGAACAAACTTCAATAAAGAGTTTTGAAAAACCCAAAGTGCTTACATATTTTAATCAACGTTGTATTATCAATAGAGTGCGGTTAAGTTAGGTCGTAATACATTTGAGTCCTACTTAATTGAAAAAAAAAAACGCATTGTTTTCTTTAAATTAATGGGATTAAAACATTTTAAGACCTAGATTGGCCGGTCTCTAATTATTAATCAGGATTGAATTCCAAAATTACGTATTACTTATGCCATAAATACAGTATACTATAACTTCACATTTAATTATTTTACTTCCCTAGCTAGCACTAAAACAAAATCCGACTTTAAAATGTCCCTAAAAACATTTATTATTAAATAATATTGATGGATGTAGCTGTTACCTCTTGATGGAACATTTTAAATAACACATAAAACACAAAACACACTTGGTTAAAGTTCCACAAAATTAATTTATTAAATATCTTAATATATATATTTCGGCTTCTTAGGCCATCATCAGAAGAATGAGATACAAAGAGTGTTGACATTATTTATAATTATAACTAAATGTTACCTGTACATAAACTATTTACAAATAACAGAGAGGGGATTAGGGAATACCATTGACCAACGTCTTGAGTATCGGCGATTCTAACAGATCTAATTGTTCGGTTATGGGTTTATGCCCTTTCTTAAGTGCATATTTAATTTCGAAAGCTTCTAAGAAATACATAGGTTTACCGCATTTGTTTTCCAGATGTAGGATGCTTAAATTTTCCTCTTTACAATGATGATTGTTATCTAATAAATGTTTAGCTAAATTTGATGACTCTGGTTTATTTAATTTCCACGCTCTCATGTGTTCTTTATATCTTATATTAAATTTACGTTTAAGCATCATACATCTGGAAAACAAATGCGGTAAACCTATGTATTTCTTAGAAGCTTTCGAAATTAAATATTTAAGAAAGGGCATAAACTCATAAACGAACAATTAGATCTGTTAGAATTGCCGACACTCAAGACGTTGGTCAATGGTATTCCCTAATCCCCTCTCTGTTATTTGTAAATAGTTTATGTACAGGTAACATTAAGTTATAATTATAAATAATATCAACACTCTTTGTATCTCATTCTTCTGATGATGGCCTAATAAGCCGAAATATATATAGTAAGATATTTAATAAATTAATTTTGTGAAACTTTAACCAAGTGTGTTTTGTGTTTTATGTGTTATTTATTATTAACTTTATTCAAAATGCAAGCAAATTCCTAAAACTTCTTCATGTTTCAACCACGTGCAAGAAGCAAATATTCGTATAAAAATAGTTCATAGGGAAAATGAAGTAAGATTAATAATCTTGCATTTAAGTAGTATATTTGAAATTGATCGAAAGCCAAATCTACAAATATATCTAAAGTAAAAACATTCCATTAATTCTAAATTTTCATATTTACCTAATAACTACTAGATCCAAAAATCTCAAGCAACTACAAGCTAAAAAGACACAGAAATATCTCCAAAATTATCGTTAAATCGAGAAACATTTAAAAATCTGCAGAAACATTTGCAATTAGCTCAGCAAACTTGGAAAACATTTATACAGTATGCTCCATAAATCACACACGATAAAAGTGTGATTGTATATGCATTCTTAAAAATAGTATTATAAAGAATTACAAAGGTAATTCGTAACAGCAAATTTAAACAAAAAGTTAGAAAGAAATTAACAAGTAAGTACATAAAATACCAATAAAATCAAGTAAGAAATCTTGGGTTTAGATTAAACAATAACAGACCTATTATGCTTCAACCAGAGACCCGTGGCGGATGGGACTAAGGTCTAAACAGAGTGAGTAAGCCAATGAGAGGGTCATGAAATGCGTATCTAAATGTGTTTTTTTCCGACAGTCCCATACGCATCCAAAATTCGTATGCCACGGCTTGCTGGTTTGGTCTGCTGTTTTTCACGGGTTGAATTGCCAGTTGAGGTCTGTTCGTAGTAATTTCTAAAGGTTTATTATCAAGACGCAAGCGCAAATTAACTTTACCGGAGTCATACGAACACTGCGCTTGCGGCAGACGATATTAAAGCCTGGAACAGAATTCACAGCGCGCCGTCATTTGCGACGGCGTTGCGTTAGCGCCGTTGAGAACGCCGTTGAATTTTCGCCTGCACACAATGCAATCATTTTTAACGCCGTCAAAGTGTCACGTGACAACCTATATCTGTTTTTATACGTGCGCTTTCTTTTATTAAAATTATAATGGATGATGAAGACTTGTGTGTGATG
Organism: Liopterus haemorrhoidalis; assembly: GCA_963971575.1. Classification (NCBI taxonomy): domain Eukaryota; kingdom Metazoa; phylum Arthropoda; class Insecta; order Coleoptera; family Dytiscidae; genus Liopterus; species Liopterus haemorrhoidalis. The sequence goes on from OZ020621.1 coordinate 14,347,480, forward strand.
TTATTTATGTTGTATGCAAGTTATTTATACATACAAACACTTTACCATTCAGTAAAAACTGAGGTTAGGTGTTCTACGTCAACCTTCAACGGCGTCAAAAGTTGGAAGTTGACGAACATTCAGTATCAACGGCGTTCGAACGCCGCTAGGACGTTACACATTCTGTGCACTTGCGTACGACAGCTTGGTTTTAACTTTCTTCTGATAGATAGCGCCGTAGAACTCGTTGCATTCTGTTCCCCACTTAAGCTGTTAAAAATAACTCTACGAATAGACCAATTGTTACGAAATACGGCATGTGATGCTAATCGAGAGCTGACCATCGAGAGTAGAAAAATAGAGAATGTTACTGATCAAGTGAATTTCACAGGGCATGATCAAATATATAGTGTATTCATTTTAATTTGACTGTCAGAACTACGAGGTTGGTTTAATTAGATAACAATTTCCATAAAATAGAATTAAAGGGGGAAACAATCTTTTTTCGACTAATGGATCTCAAAATAAGTTCGCAATTTTAACAAACATTTTTACTTTATAAAGACTAATTATTCTGAAGTAGCTTTGTTCGTGGATGAAGTTTCTATCAAGGTATCAGCAATTAAGGAGTAAGTTCACGAACAGATTTAATGCGCATGTCCGCTTTGAGATGTGTTAGATACTCTTGTCACCGCGAATGCTAAATTTGTTTAGATGACAAGATTGTAAACACGGTATAGTAAATATAAGTGGGAGAACTCAGTTTATTAATCAAACTTAAGGATACTAAAATCGCGCATGCGTCAGATTGGTAGTTCTTGCTCCAATCTACAAATATGTGTGACTTTCTGTAAATTTACTTGTGTAAATACCGTTATAAATTTGGTAAAAACTATTATTAAATATACTTTTAAATTTTAAAATTGACGGGACTGTGATGTTACATTCGTGGATGTTCTGTGCATAAGTATTCAGCGTACGTTTATTATCTCACTCTCGAGTGCATGAATATTCATGCATTCATGTTATCTCTTACTAATATTTTCAAACATAAAGTCTGTTGTTTATATTTTAATCATTTGTTTTAAAAATTAACGAAAATGAAAAAATAATGGGTATCATTGGACATCATTTGCACACATGTTAATCTAAAATACTCCTGCGGCTAGCTAAGTTACTAAAGAGCGACATTTTTAACAGTTTAATATTTAATACTCCCTCCGTCCGAAAATATGATATATATCCATATATTCCGCACAAGAATGAAGTTTACAAACGAGCCGAGACAAGTCATTTCAAATTCAAAGAAACTTATACATCGAACTTATTATGTAATTTGAACGTTTTTTCTGTGTACAACGAAGTAACACGTGTAATTTTTTCTGTGTGTTTATTTGCTATTTTTAGTACATATTAATGTATTTTTATACAACATATTAATTAATTATTGTGAAAAGTGAAGTGCTTATTACATTTACGGGATTGTTGATAAAGGAGGTAAATGTTTATAGTATTATTTACAATAAACTATAAAAAATTGTGATTTTTTTGGACTTTGACCTCTGCAATCGCATTTTACCTGTCTGGACAATCTAATCTAATACCTGTACGTTATCAGTTGTGGCTCGTCCAGCACATAAAATCCTGCCTACTTGGATGTAACGCTTTAATCAAATACTGTCTGAAATATTTATTTACTTAATTAAATTGCATTTTTCTTTGGAATACACCATGGTAGTCTGTCCAAATTGTAGTGGGATTATTAATCAGCAAGAAAAGAAAATTCAATGCGATGGATGCCAAAATTCCATTCATGCTTCCTGCGCTGATCTGACTCCAGACGACATCACTCGGATCACTCGCTCTAGATCCAAAGCTCTCAAAATTTATTGCCAAAATTGTTTTGCACGGGATACCACAATTGATTCCCTAAAGAATTTAATTGTGTCGCTGCAAAATGAAATTATGGAGCTAAAGAAAGATGTTAATTCCCAGAATAAGACTAAACAAACCGATGATATAGTCGAGAGCGTGATTGGGGAAATTAATGACAGGCGCAACAGGGAATTTAACGTCATAATATCTGGTATTCCTGAGGATACGTCCTCAGATGTGAGTACCCAGGTCACCGATATAATATCCAAAGTTACTCCAGGCGTTTCAGTTAATGCAATTCAGGTATTTAGACTTGGTTCCCGTACCAGTGGACCGTCGACTCGCCCGCGCCTTGTCAAAATTAAATTTAACAATGCTCGGGATGCTAACACGGTATTGAGGAATGCGAGAAAGGCGCGAAATTTTACTGAATTGGCAAACATCTATATAAACCCAGACAGAACACCTATGCAAATGGAATATTTGAAGAAAATAAGGACCGAATTTGATTCTCGTATTGGTTCAGGTGAATCAAATATTCGCATCTCTTTCTATAACGGCGTACCGCGGATTGTAACTAAGAGAAGCTAGGGCCATCTGCTGCCCACTGGAACGGCCGCATCAAATTCGCTTTCTGTATATTACCAGAACGTCCAAGGATTAAATTCGAAACTCGCTCAACTACTTTCTACCATTTCATCTCTACACTACGATGTTATTGCTTTTTCAGAAAGCTGGCTAAACGATAGTGTATATAACGCTGAAATTAGTGACGACTCGTATTCAGTGTTTCGAAAGGACCGTAATTTCAGTGCTTGTGGTGTGACTCGTGGTGGTGGTGTACTCCTCTTGGTATCTAACCGACTTGATTCTTTTGCTGTACCGCTTGATAATTATTGTACTTTTTTACCTGCTAATGTTGATGTTGTATGTATTCGGATTGTTATTAATTCTCTTAATTACTATGTATTTTCTGTATATATTCCTCCGGGTGTAAGATCTAATGATTATGAGAATATTTTTTCATTTTTTGAATCACTACCATTTTTATATCACAATAACTTTATTATCTTAGGCGACTTTAATATACCAGAACTAGTGTCGAATCAGAATTCAAAAAATGTAAAATTATTAACTAATTTCATGAACTATTTCAATCTAACTCAATTTAACAATATTCGTAACAATAATAATAACTTACTTGATCTTGTTCTATCTAATGTTAGCTGTAATGTCTTACATGAAAATTCATTAATTTTTAATCGAGAGTATATTTCTCACCCTACTCTAAATATATCTGTAAATATTAATAGTTGTCCTAACAACAAATTTAACTATTTTGTAACACCCCGTATATACAATTTCAAAAAGGCGAATTTTGTTAAACTCTATGAGTTAATATATAATTACAATTGGAATCAACTTGAGACATTTAATAACATAGATAAAGCCGTCGAGTTCTTGTACTCCTCGTTGTATAGTATTTTTGATAAATGTGTTCCTCCTAACCGGAATAATAACTTAACCCAGCACACTCCCCATCCTCCTTGGTTTACTCCTCAAATTAAACTTGATTTAAGAAAAAAGCGACATTTTTTTAAAATGCATAAAAAATTCCCTTCCAATCAATCCTATTTTAATAAATACAAACAGCTTCGCTCTAAATTAAAATATGACATAAAACGATCCTATAGAAGTTACTCTGAAAAATGTGAAAATTCGATTAATTCTGATTCTCGTCAATTCTGGTCATACGTTAATACTAAAAGATCAAACACATCTTTTCCAAATATTATGACATACAACGATGTAAGTTTTTCTAATGTTCCTACTATAGCTGATGCTTTTGCCAGTTTTTTCAAAAGTACATTTACTCCACCTTCCCCTTCCTCTCTCGTCGATGACGTCTTAAATCAAGCTGGCGCAAGTAGTTCAATTATTCTTTCCAATATTTCTCGTCAGGATATAGAACATTCAATTAAACGCACTATAAAAAATAACTTTACGTCTGGTCCCGATTTAGTTCCGAATTTTTTAATTAGAGACTGCGCAAAACCGTTTACCGATGCACTATTCCATATTTTCAACTTAGCATTAAAAACTTATACCTTCCCTGCCGCCTGGAAAATTGGCCGCATTACTCCAATTTTTAAATCTGGAGACAAGTCTTTTATAAACAATTACAGACCAGTAGCTATACTTTGTAATTTCAGTAAAGTATTGGAAAACATTATATACCGGACAATTTATTTTAATATACAGGGTTCTTTATCTTCTTCGCAACATGGATTCATGCAGCGCAGATCTACTGCCTCAAATCTAAGCTACTTCACCCATTACATATCATCTTCCCTTGATAAAAAAGGGCAGGTAGATGTCATTTACACTGACTTTTGCAAGGCGTTTGATAGTATTGATCATGGTGTTGTTACTAGAAAACTTAGTACTTTTCTCTCCCCATCATTATTATTCTTAATGTCATCATATATTTCAAATCGTTATCTTTTTATTAGTTATCGTGGTTATAATACTTCCAAATTTCTGGTAGAATCAGGTGTACCACAGGGCTCAAATTTAGGACCTCTTATTTTTTTAATATTTATAAATGATGTAAGTGAGGTACTTAAAAGTGATCATTTAATTTTTGCTGATGACCTTAAAATTTTTCGTGAAATCTCCTCTCCTCAAGACTGTGAAATTCTTCAGGATTGTCTTAATGCCCTAAGTACTTGGTGCACCGCAAACAATCTTAAACTGAATCTGTCTAAATGTAAAACTTTATCATTTACTCGGAAAATTAACTCCAATCATTTTTCTTATTCTATTTCTGGTGTTACTCTTGAGCGTTGTGATACAATCAAGGATCTGGGTGTAACTTTCGATTCTAAATTAACATTTACGACACATGTAGATAATATTTTTTCATCAGCACTGAAAATGCTTGGTTTCATCATTCGTAACACACGTGACTTCACTAATATTAATGCCATTTTCTCCTTATACTATGCCTTTGTTAGATCTAAAGTTGAATACTGTCTCGTTTTGAAATTTTAAACTTAATTTTTTGTTTGATTTTTATTCTTAGTTTATTTAAAAAATATTTTTGTTTAGATTAAAAGTTTCTCGTTTCAGTTAAACTACAGACGTTGTATTTTTTTATCACGCCTCGTAACTATGAACACCGGGGTATAATAGCCCTCTTGTTAATTGATTTATGTTTTGTTTAGAAACCTTGAATTTTTTATAATAGGGTTGAGATTAGTTCGACATAGTATTAAGACGTATTCTCACACTTCAATATTACGTGCGTATCACGTCAGTTCGGTTGTACTAAACCTCTATATGAACTCTCACAGTAATTATTTTATTATTATATTATTAAATATATAAATATATCTAGTGATTTTATCACATATCAAAGTGTCTGTGTGTGCTATTCAATTGCAAATGTTCTGTTGGTGTCATCCTGAAGTTTCCTCAACATCTGGGTACCCAGAAGACAGCTATCCACGAGAACCAAGGTTAGTAATATTTGTTTATTGAATAATCACAAGACACTGTAGTTAAAAATCCGTCGAGTCCACGATATTACATTATAGCTCTGTATGGTGTGCTAAAAATTCCATACCAATTAGCGGTTTGCTTAGAGCCGTTACATTTTGGTCCTTCGAACCGGATGTTATTTCGGATCCATTTTGATCCATTTTGATCCATTTTCTATCCATTTTGTTCCATCCAACACGGATGTTATTTACACCAGCAAATCAATTATTTGTTATAAAATTAAGTTCTTCGAGAATTATTAAATTCACGGATTTTGGTTTGACTATTTTCGTTTCGCATGTCAAAACATGCTACGTATTGGCTGTTGAGAGTTTATTTTGAACAATATTGCATTGCAAGACCTTCCGAAAAAGGTATTTGTTTAACGCGGTTTACGATTAAATACGCGTTTCTGTCAAAATTGAACGGTGTTAATATTTTTTTAAATTTGATTACCGGTTTAATTGTAGCTGTCACTATTGGCAGTCATTTGTATACATTTATTGTATGTACTAGCGTATTTCACTTGTTTTGTCACGCGCAGGGTCGGACTAAAATATTTTAAAATTCAAATATTATTTTTTACAACATTTTTATTGTTTCAAAATCATTTTTTGTTGTTGTGTTTGGATTACGCTGGCAATTCTATACATCGCATATCGATATTTTATTTTTAAAAATTGTCAGTACACATTTTAAATCCAATCAATCTTCAAAATGCCACCTAAGATGAATTTTAAACAACTAAAGTATCATCGTGCAGTCTGCATACGTGACTTGCAGACACTAAAAATATCTATGGAAGAAGCAATTGAAGATCATAGTCTTATTCCTCAGATCCGTGTTAAATTTGAAAATTTACAAACGTGTTTAGATACGTTTGTGGACTGTCACATTCAAATTGCAACGCACAGTGAAAATCTAGATACTGAAGAAATTCTTAATAATTGCTATGATGATTTCTTTAAATCTGCAACGGAGTTACGTGCCCGTTACAAATCTCCACCTTTTACTGAGTCAGTTCAGGTAAAAGATGAAAAGGTTAATATTTCCAGTTCTTTTTCTGACATAGCTTCAGCGAAATTGCCAAAATTGGAATTAGCAACATTCAGTGGCGACATTGCCGAATGGTATTCTTTTTTAGATATTTTTATGAGTTCTGTCGACTCAAATACAAAGTTGCAAAATGTCCAAAAATTTCAATACCTGAAAGCTTCTCTTTCAGGCGAGCCCCTGTCGTTGATTCGCAATATTCCATTGACATCGGACAACTACAAGGTAGCAATGGAAACTTTAACCCAACGCTATTCTAAAAGACGATTAGTCTCATATTGCCACTTACAAGCCTTGCTTGAAATGCCTAAATTGAAGTCCCTTTCAAGTGAGCATGTAAGTAGATTTATATCAAATATAACGGAGCACACAGCTGCTCTGAGAGCCCGTGGCGAACCCATTGAAGAATGGGATGGAATCTTGACTTTTTGGCTCATTAATAAATTAGAAAATCACATACGTGAAAAATTGGAACATAAATTGTCGCACGACAGTTTACCTAAACTGTCCCAATTAATGTCTTTCTTAGACAAATATATCGTTTCCCAGTCGGGAAAGCAAGCTGAAAAGACTTTTCATAAGTCAGACAGCAACTCGAGTAAGAATCAATCTTACAAGAACGAGTATCGTACAAAATCGTCAAGGTCTATTTCACTTGTAAATACAAGTCAAACAAACACCAGCATTGTGTGTAAGTGTTGCAGTCAACACCACCCTTTATATCAATGCCCTTCGTTTATCGCGAAATCGCCTTACAACCGATTTCAATTCGTTAAGGACAAGCAATTGTGTACCAATTGTCTAAGCTCCGCCCACAATTCGCGTACCTGTCCTTCGAACAGGACATGTCGCAGTTGTCAAGCCAAACATCATTCTCTTTTACATTTTGGCGAAAATAAGTCTGCTAATCAGACAAAGAATGTCGCTTCGACTTCAACGTCTTCTGATAAGACTGAAAATGAATCGAAACCGGAAACCGCAACGAGCTTCTTTGCTAATTCACCACAGCCTCATTCAGCGGTCTTGTTGCCTACTGCGTTAGCCCACGTGGAAGATGTTCACGGTAATCGTAAGACCGTACGTCTTTTACTCGATTCCGCAAGCCAAGTCTCCTTCATTACGGAGTCTTGCGTACAAAGATTAAATCTGTCTCGGCGACAGAGTAATATTGAGTTATCTGGTCTTGGTAGTACACCATTGACCAAAGGACGTGGAAATACCTCTTGTATTATCTATCCTCGAGATAAGATTAATCCATCGTTCCAACTTTCGCCCGTCATTATTTCGAAAATTTCGGGAAATCTGCCGAAACAATCGTGCAGGTTAGACTCGTTAACACACTTAAAAGGTTTAAAGTTGGCAGATCCAACGTACTACAAGCCTTCTAAAGTCGATATTTTAGTAGGTGCGGACCTATTCCCACAGATTATTCTGCCACGCAGGCGGGAAGGCCCATCTGGAACACCTACTGCCCTCGAATCTGTATTTGGATGGATTCTAATGGGACGCACACTTGTGCCTTCAACTCAAAGTGCAAATATATTTTTCACAGAGAGTGTTGAAACGCCCAACTTGTTAGATTCAACCCTGAAAAGGTTTTGGGCACTTGAAGAGGTTAGCTCTAATATAGAGACTCGTGACCCAGAAGAGATCATTTGTGAGGAGAACTACAAGAAGACAACTTTTCGTTTAGAGTCAGGACGATTTAGTGTCGCTCTGCCCTTTAAGAAATATCCTCCAAATTTAGGAAATTCTCACCGATCAGCATATCAGTGTTTAAAATCCTTTCAACTGCGCTTGAATGCCAAACCTGACCTGAAACACGACTATATCGAGTTTATGCAGGACTATTTCGATGCTGGTCACATGTCCTTAACCCCGCAATCTGAGTTGAACAAACCAGCTTACTACATACCACATCATTGCGTGGTGAAACCCGATGCTGTTTCAACGAAACTTCGAGTAGTTTTCAACGCGTCGAAGAAAACTAGTCACAACGTCTCGCTTAACGACGTTTTGTATGCAGGCCCAGCTCTGCAAAAAGACATCGTAGCCATTTTGTTACGATGGAGAAGTTATGCCTATGTTTTAACCGCTGATATTCGCCAGATGTACAGGCAGATCGAGGTACATCCAGAACATCGATCCTTCCAACGTATCCTGTGGTCGTTTGACTTCAAGGAAGAACCCCAGAGTTACGATTTAAATACCGTAACTTATGGAGTCAGATGTGCACCTTATCTCGCACTCAAAACTATCGAGACTCTCGCAGATCAAGAACAAGAAACTTATCCTACGGCTTCGAAGACATTAGCGCAAGACACCTTTGTGGATGACATAATCACCGGCAGTGACTCTCTCTCTGCAGCGATAAAACTACAGTCTGACCTGGTCAAATTGTTAGAATCCGGTGGTTTTCGTCTCCATAAGTGGTCAACTAACGCTCCTAGCGTGCTTCAAAATGTTCATGACTCGGAGAAGCAAATTCATGGCTCTGATCTCAGTCTAGATCATGACCAATCTATTAAGATTCTGGGTCTACGATGGAAACCCGAAAAGGATTATTTCTTTTTTAAAACCAACATCGATAGTAACGTTTGCACCAAACGAACCATCTTGTCGGAAATAGCTCGTATTTTCGACCCCTTAGGCTTTTTGTCTCCGCTGACCATGTTTGCGAAATCACTTATCCAAACATTGTGGTCACTTAATCTCGATTGGGATGACACTCCTCCTCCGGACGTGTTGTCACGTTGGAACCGATTTCGTTCGGAACTGAGTGACTTACAATCACTAAGGATTCTTCGCCATCTTGCAAGCTCCGATTGTATCGAATTGATCGGATTCGCGGATGCTTCGCAGATCGGTTATGCCGCGGTTGTTTATGGCCGGTGTCCTATCACTGGAACAACTACACTGCTTTGCGCAAAAGGAAAAGTCGCACCATTAAAGCGTGTAACACTTCCACGATTGGAATTGTGTGCCGCAATGATTTTATCTCGCTTGTTGAGTTATGTTGCGAAGACTATTCAACGTAACATCTCAAAAATCGTCGCTTTTTCGGACTCTCAAGTCGCTTTGGCCTGGATCCAAAGCTCTCCACATAAATGGAACACTTTCGTCAGTAACAGAGTTGCTGAAATACAATCTAATATCGCTTCGCCTCTTTGGCACTATGTCAAATCAGCTGACAATGCAGCTGATCCTGCTTCGCGCGGTTTATCTCCCACAGAATTAGTTAATTGCGACATCTGGTGGCAGGGACCCGCATGGTTGTCTCAACCAATAGAATCTTGGCCTATCCAAGACAAACCCAACACTCAAGATCAACTCGAAGTTGATTTGATCAATGCTGAAGCTCCCAAAGTTGTCTTGACGGTACTTCAAGATAACTCATTCAGTATGTTAGAGAACTGCTCGTCATTTTGGAAATTACAGCGAGTTACCGCCTACATATTTCGTTTCTATAACGCACTTCGCAACAAGAACCTCTCAACAACAGAGTTCTTAACTTCACTCGAGCTGCAGAATGCCACATCTGCGTGGATAAAAATCGAACAATCAAAGTTCTTCAGCAATGAACTCATTGCACTGCGAGCCAACAAACTCTGTTCTCGGTGGTTACAGAAGCTTAACCCGGTTATCGATGAACACGGACTGTTACGAGTAGGTGGCCGCGTGCGTCACTCAGACTTAACCTTTGATAGGAAACACCCTATACTGCTGCCTTCCAATAGCAGACTCACTCACCTTCTCATCGACTACTATCATGGAAAGTATTTTCATCCTGGACCATTGGCCTTACAAGCCATATTGTCTCAAAAATACTGGATAGTATCTGCTCGCAATGTCCTTAGACATCGCCTAAGCCTCTGTCATATTTGTTATCGACAGAACCCCAGTTCGCAACATCCCTTCATGGCTGATTTACCAGCACACCGAGTCACCCAACTCAAGCCATTCTTGGCTACCGGCGTTGACTTCGGTGGCCCATTCTTCGTCACGCCCATTCGCAGTCGTGGAGCTAAGAAACATAAGGCTTATCTTTGCCTGTTCGTTTGCTTATCAACCAAAGCAGTTCATTTAGAACTCGCACTCGAACTTTCTTCAGCAAGTTTCATAGCAGCCTTGAAGAGATTCATCGCCCGTCGTGGACGTTGTAACCATATGTACAGCGACAACGGAACCAACTTCGTCGGCGCTAATCGCCATTTATCAGAACTGATGAGAAAGCGTGACCCACCAACGTTTAAGGAAGAGATTTCGGCCCAATTAGCTCAAGAAGGCATAGAATGGCACTTCAACCCCCCTTCAGCTCCACACTTTGGCGGACTATGGGAAGCGGGTATTAAATCCGTCAAAAAGCATTTATCTCGTGTTATGGGAGACCAAATCCTTTCATATGAGGAGTTCAATACTCTTATGGTGCAGATTGAAGCCATCTTGAATTCACGTCCTATCAGTCCCTTGAGCTCCGATCCCAACGATCTCATGGCTCTTACCCCAGGTCATTTTTTGTTGAATGAACCTCCAGTCCTATTGCCGGACTCCGACTATTCGGATACGCCCATCAATCGCCTCACACGCTGGCAGTTGATCCAAAAGCAACAACAGCATTTTTGGCAGCGTTGGCATTCCGAGTATCTAAATACCTTGCAACAGAGAAGCAAGTGGAATACTGAATCGAATCCGATAAGTCTGAATACTATTGTTATCATCCGCGATGATAATCTCCCTCCATCTAAATGGAGCCTCGCCCGAGTCATTGAAGTCCACCCGGGTAAGGACAATCGCATCCGTGTCGTCACGGTTCGCACTGCCTCCGGTAACCTGATTAGACCGGTAGTCAAGCTATGTCCATTGCCTATGGCATAGTATCGTTCATTCATTAGATTTGTTTTAGAATATATGTTCATATATTGCAGGCGGGAATGTCTCGTTTTGAAATTTTAAACTTAATTTTTTGTTTGATTTTTATTCTTAGTTTATTTAAAAAATATTTTTGTTTAGATTAAAAGTTTCTCGTTTCAGTTAAACTACAGACGTTGTATTTTTTTATCACGCCTCGTAACTATGAACACCGGGGTATAATAGCCCTCTTGTTAATTGATTTATGTTTTGTTTAGAAACCTTGAATTTTTTATAATAGGGTTGAGATTAGTTCGACATAGTATTAAGACGTATTCTCACACTTCAATATTACGTGCGTATCACGTCAGTTCGGTTGTACTAAACCTCTATATGAACTCTCACAGTAATTATTTTATTATTATATTATTAAATATATAAATATATCTAGTGATTTTATCACATATCAAAGTGTCTGTGTGTGCTATTCAATTGCAAATGTTCTGTTGGTGTCATCCTGAAGTTTCCTCAACATCTGGGTACCCAGAAGACAGCTATCCACGAGAACCAAGGTTAGTAATATTTGTTTATTGAATAATCACAAGACACTGTAGTTAAAAATCCGTCGAGTCCACGATATTACATTATAGCTCTGTATGGTGTGCTAAAAATTCCATACCAATTAGCGGTTTGCTTAGAGCCGTTACAAATACTGTTCAGTAGTTTGGGATCCAATTTACGAGAACCAACAAAAAACGTTAGAGAAGGTACAGTACAAATTTTTAAAATATATTTATTTCAAAATAATGGGCTCTTATCCTCCTCAACGTCTTAGTTACGCTACTTTACTGGACCTCTTTAGTTCTGTGTCCCTCGCAGAGCGTCGTAAAACTAAGTCACTTCTTCATTTAAAAAAACTATTAAATAATCAAATTGATGACCCCTTAACCCTCCAAAGATTAAATTTCAACGCTCCTATTGTTCCAACCAGACATCCACTATTATTCTACCTTCCACAGGCTCATACCAACCTTCATCTCAAATCGCCTGTAAATCGTATGTGTTCATACTATACACGTGATGATACAATTTTTGAACTTTTTTAGAGCATTTTTATCGATTTCTTTTTTTTATATATAATTTTGTGTTTACAAAATTATTGAAAATTGTAAAAATTAGAGGATTTTGTTATTTTGTATTATACTATTTAATATGTATTTGTAACAATATTATTTATATGTTATTTGAAAAGTTTGTTTCTTTAATTATTACTTTTGTTAGTAAATTTAAGAATTACTTTTGTTGTTCAAATTTAATGTATATATTTATGTACCTGCCCGTTTTGGGTAATACTGTTGGGCAGCAGTAATTAATAAATAAATAAATAAATAAATAAATAAATAAATAATTAGAATAATAAAGACAACAATCAGCTGTTTGCACAATGGGGGTAAGACTGTCAGCTGAGGGATTATAATTGCTGAGCGGGCATTTAGCCTAAGCATTTTATAATGTAATCAGTGATGTAACTGACGATCTTTACCCCGTTATTTCGGCAGCTGACGATCATTTTTATTTAATATAATATGTAAACTATTAATTATAAAATTTGCAAGTCGCCATATATCAATTCAAGTTAAATTTCGTATTTTTAATCTATTTTTTTTATGATATTATTTAATTATTTCGATCTATCTAATTCGGTGTCACCATATAATATAAAAAATCAATTAAAACAATGAAATTATAGCTAAATTAATTTCAAGCTAATTGATATTATCATAAGGCCGCGGTCTGACTGATCGAGTGCTGTCGATCGTTTGCTGTCGAGCAAATTTCAAACACACGTTAACTAAGGGCATGAGTCGCACTGAACCATCGTTTGCTTTCAAGTAGCATCAAGTTGTTTGTATTTCAAACCGGTTTGAATTTCACACGACGCTCGACGCAATAGCACATGCGCATTTAAGCATATACAGTTCATAACCATATATTATTTGACAGTTGGAACGTCAAAAAAAAAACAAAATTACAATATAGAGTAAAATGGACTCGCTAATTAGTATTAACTGTTTGATAGTATTATTTTAGGTTGGAATATGCACTATTTGACAAGTGAGAAACAAATTTACTTGACACTGAATGATCGATAATACTCGACAGTACTTGATCAGTCAGACCAGCTTTTAAATTTTTAAATGACACTACACGACTCGGCACTACGTTACACGACGGCGCTCGATCAGTCAGACTGCTGCCTAATGAATAGTTTACATATTACATTAAATAAAAATGATCGTCAGCTGCCGACATAACAGGGTAAAGATCGTCAGTTACATCACTGATTACATTATAAAATGCTTAGGCTAAATGCTAGCTCAACAATTATAATCCCTCAGCTGACGGTCTTACCCCCATTGTGCAAACAGCTGATTGTTGTTTTTATTATTCTAATTATATAATAAGTTCGATGTATAAGTTTCATTGAATTTGAAATGAATTTAAATAATTTTTTTGACAGGTTTATACAAGCGACTGACGTATAATCCCCTTCTACGCACGCAGCTTACTCTATTTACTATTATTACTATCATTTAAACAATAACAGTGCAAATTTTCAAGTGGCTTTAGATGTTCATTTTCTTACGACCAGCCCCACCACGATTCTGGCGACTGACGCTTGTTTCGATTATTAGCCATATCTAAACTATCAATTACAAAAAAAAAAAAAAAATCGGGATGAAATGACCATCAAAAATGCAACGCTGCCTCCCTCACTATTAGGACTTAAGTCTCAGGTCATGTAGAGCGTGATTGTGTTCACAAAATACAGGTGGGTAATTAGATACAACACTATCCGAAATTAGCCAAATATCCGAAATATGGCTACCTTCCTTTACAGTAAGGGTTCCGCGATCTTTTAAAAATCGTATAATCTGCTGTTCTAGACCAACTGGGAACCAACAAAATTCACGAGGCAAACGAGGAGGACTTGCTCCGCCCGTGTGGCACTTTGCATTACGGGGCCGTATTTCGTAACAATATCAATCATTTTGGAAGTGCTTTGTTGGCAGAAAATCAGAAAATAAAATTGATTGCTGTCATATGAGTAATAAATAATAAGATTACCATGTCTATTTTTTAGTAGTGTTTAGAACATAAACATAACATCTCTAGATAATATTATTTGTTATAAATGCATATACATGGTTGGAACACCTGTAGAGACATACGTACATACAGACAAATACTTGAGTTGATCGTCAGAGGTTCACATACAAGTACAGCATTCACATATAGTGTTCAAACGTACGGGGTAGGTAAGTACATAACAGTACGAGAAACATTGAACACCAAACGATTAGACTCACGATTCCACTAGTTTCACGTTATCCAGGGCTCAGGGGTACATTAGTCGTACGTATTTCTGGTTGGTTGGGGTACATTAAAGGCCTATTCGGGTGGGTAAGGAGAAAAGACCAAAATTTCTTCACAATACCAGATAATTTTGAACAGTTACTGTGTTTTGCTGATCGTTCCTCGTGAAGCCTTCATACTTAATATTTATGAAATATAAAAACAATGCTTTATATTGTTAATAACCCAATTTATAAGATGTGTGAAAAGTCTTGTGTGAAAATAGTATTTTATTTTTCAAGCATATAATGGAGGCTATGCTGCACGAGGATGAAGTTTACCACCAGAGTCGCAAGCGAGAGTTGTAATCATCCAAGTGTCGACATTTTGTGTTGACATTTACCAGATTCTGTTTACTTGTATTCTGCAAGCGCGCACTTAGAAAATTGGTCTGGGGGGATTCATTTCGAAAAAATATCCGTAGGATATTCCAGCGTGCACAGGGTTTAAAAAAAAAACATAAATACCGACCTTTTAAATTTCATTTGTGCCAAACTTTTATAAATACCGATTCGAATAGAAGAATGCAATTCTGTAACTGGTTCATGCAAGTTTCTACAATCGATAGGAAGTTATCTTATAAAATATTGTGGACGGACGAGGTTAATTTTACAAATACCGATGTTTTTAACAGAAATAATGAACACTTGTGGACACGTGAAAATACATATGCTTTCCGCACTGTGCGACAACAAACAAGATTTTCTATAAATGTTTGGTGTGGAATTCAAGGAAATATTGTATTTCTATGAAGGAAATTTGACTACTGTAAAGTATTTAGATTTTTTGGAAAATAATTTTCAAGATTTATTTGACTTGCTAACAGAATTAATTTAAATATTTTCAACATGATGGTACACCTACCTGCACATAATGCCTATCTTGTAAATAATTACTTACAAAATAAATATGACAAGTGGATTGGTACTATAGTCGGATTGCTGATAGGTGACTGTTACATGTATGTATCAAGTAGTGCATTCATATAATAATCTAGTTACCATTTTTCAGCAATTTTAAAAATGTTTTATGTTATTTGTCTTAGCTGTCAGTGTCTGTTAATAATATTAATTAATAGAGCTTGCGGCCAATTATTAAATTCACAAACTTTAATTTTAAATCTGCTGGAATATTTTAGTTCCGAAAAAGAGAACAATGGGCCACTTATTTCTCTATCTTGTGTCCATCAAAGAGTAGCAGCTGCCTTAAAGATTTCGGAATCAACAATTCATAGAATTATAAAATGTAATAAATCTGAACTTCTCACTAACAAAATCACGAGAAAACGAAGGAAATTAAAATCTGAACCAGTTTATTTTATTGATACATTGGCACAAACGTATGGTCATGAAGTACTAAGATTACCTCCTTATCACTGCCAGTTTAACCCCATTGAACTAATTTGGGGTATAACAAAAAATTATTATGATAGACATATTGGTCAAAACGCATATAGTGATAACGAAGTTTTTAAAAAGGGGCAAGTAGCCTGTGATCAAATTAGTTGTGAAACTTGGACAAAATCTGTTAAAAAAATCGAAAATTTAATAAATGAATGGTGGGAAAGGGAAAGGATTGTTGATGATATTAATCCAATAATAATAAATACAAGAAATGACAGCGATAGTTCAGGTGACGACGATATCATGCATTACAGTGATTAATTTTTTAAAAATAAAAATAAACATTTAAATCCAACTTGTAGCAATATATTATATGAATAAATATATTTTTACTTAATATTTTATTACTTTGTACTTAGGGGAAACATAAAAATTTAATTTAATTAAACAACAAATTATAATCCAAAATTTACGTAGGAATATTTTAAAATTTTTCCTTATTTATAATTATTACCTTAAATTAATAATTTTGTTTGTTTGAGTACTGCTGTGAAATTATTTTCGTGCTCTAATTAGTAAAGATATCTACGAATCATGCCGTTTCATTCTAATGCTTTGTTTTTTATTAAAATAATTTGGAAGGTTAGTCGTCAACTTGCGTCACTATACGTTAATATGGGTATGCAAATAATTATAATGATATAGATAGAGAAAGCATATAGTATTGTATATCGATACTTGTAGCAACGAACAGTCACCTATCAGCAATCCGACTATAATGGACCTATTAAGTGGACTCCTAGATCACCTGATTTAACACATTTTATTTTTTTTGTTTGGGGATTTCTGAAAAATACAGTCTATAGAGATCCAATTAATAATTTAGACGAACTAAAAAATAAAATATCTCTTGCTTGCAGCAAAATTTTTAAAAATGTGTTAAGCAATGTAATGCGAAACATAAAAAAATAATAAGATTGTGTTTAAACAATAATGGATATTTATTCGAACAATATTTCTAACCAAAATACTTGGTAATTTTTACTTTTGTTTTTATTATATGTAAGTTTTTAATCGTACTATTTTTATAAGTTTGTAACGTTGATATCTACATTATTAAAAAAAAATCATTATAAACATGTTTCATTTTTTATAAAGACAAAAAAATCGTTGTTCCAATGGCCTAACAATATACAGGGTATTCCATCTAAAAAATGTTTATTTTCAAAATATCTGGTCAAAGAAACATCCAAAAATATTTTTGAGTCTGTCATAATATTTCCTGCCAAAAAATACTCGAACTTTGTCTATTTAACCGAATCTCTATATAATTAACAAATATAGCAATGGTGAGCCACTTGGCTGGGACACCCTGTATATAAAAGAGGAAAACTGTTTGTTTGTTTATAAAATTTACGAAACAAGAACTTTTTCACACACCTTAGTACATCAGTAACTGACGACTATTGACGATAAAATTTGTAACATAGGGATTATTTTTCAAGTTTTGTTATATACGTATGCTATATAAATCGCTTGCTTAAGTTCTTATAAATGTACGAAGATTTTTTTATGCAAATGCAATAATTATGTTGCTGTTGGTAAAATAGATGTAGAACTTTTTCTGGTCTCCAGTGGATCTAGTATGACCAACATAGAATATTATGTGCAATGTGTATCCATCTCAATAACGATTAAAACATATTTAAGTATCTTTCATCAAAAGTATTTATCAACATTTTTTAGTAAATAAGTAGCAAAAATTACATATGGCTACATGAAAATCTATTCTATTTTAAGAAGGAAAATACAAAGAATGGAAATGAGTTACATATTTTACATTAGATATGTAATTAAACTAACAACTATGTAGATAAAGTTTTCGAGAAACTTTGATAGTTACTACATTTTAACTACGTCTAGTTAATGTTACTAAAGATGAGATTTAATAAGAATATGAAGAGATTAGCTCTTATATAAGCTGTTATAAGTTAAGAACCATAAGTAGGTCGGTTCTGTGGTAACGACCAGCAAAAAACTACATCAAAAAAAGAAATTTTATTTACAAATTCGGTTCTTTTACTCCTTACATTAAAAAATATCTCCAAGGTTCACCATATAATTATTTTATTATAAACTAAAGAAGAAGATAACAAGTAACCTACCGCATCGAGGTTGATATCAGCAAGCGCGTTGGCTACGCCGTTGGGCATATCGGCAGCCGCGCTCGCAGTGAGCCCAGGGGCGTTGGGTGCCAGCGCCGTCTCTGCCTTGACAGCACTGACGTGGTTGGCCGCGGAGCTGGTCGCCGCGCCATTCTGTGGCTTCGTCGCATCTAGAAGAACTTTTAGCGACGCGATCGCATGTAACTGTGTTGCTTTCTCATCTACTCTACCTGTAAATAAAAAAGAAAATTTAGAATGGAGAAGAAGTAATCGTACATATATAATTAGCAAGTGTGTGTATGTGATCTGGGTAACATTGTGACGTCATTTTTTCCTAAGGTTCTCATGATTGGCTAACTGGAGACTCTTGAGATCTCTTGATTGGCAGGTATTTTGCAGATTTATTCTCTAAGAATCTACTAATATAATTACTTATAGAAATGTATAGGATTTAGTAGGCATAAACAAGAAACTATAGATACTCCTATATGATTTGACCGATATGAACAATATTTTGCAGATTTATTCTGTAAGGAACTGCGAATATAATAACATATAGAAATGCCTAGGGTTTCGTAGGCATAAACAAGAAACTCTAGACACTCCTATATCCTATGATTGATATGAAAAATATTTTGCAGATTTATTTCCTAAGAATCTGCGGATAAAATAACGTATATAAATGTCTAGGATTTCATAGGCATAAACAAGAAACTCTAGACACTCCTATATCCTTTAACCAATATGAACAATATTTTGCAGATTTATTTTCTAAAAATCTTCAAATATAATTATTTACAGAAATACCTAGGGTTTCGTAGGCATAAACAAGAAACTCTAGACACCCCTATATCCTTTAACCGATATGAACAATATTTTGCAGATTAATTCTCTAAGAATCTACGAATATAATTATATATAGAAATATCTAGGATATCGTAGGCATAAATTAACGTCTCAAATTATTTTTAGTTTTAACAATATAAATGTAATGTACTGAATAAAAATGAATCGTTTTCCCATCTTAAAAAGTTCATGAATAAATAATTTAACTATATAATTAGCAATTGTCTTAGTGTCGGTAACATTATGACATTTATAAGTATCATTTTTTCCTAAGGTTCTCATGATTGGCTAACTGGGGAGACCCTGTCCCTTGATTGGCTGACAGGTGACACCCTCTCCCGTGATTCGCTGACCGGCGATGAAATTAAGATACGTTAAAAAATAAAACTATAACACATACAAACAATTTACATTTTTATATTATAAATCCGTCATTTTTGACGGGCAATAACCTAGTTGAACAATCATTTAAATTTAATGCTCTATAGGAGTGCTAAACCTTTTGAAAGATTCGGGCCAGTTTGAAAATTTGGTACACGGTACAACATCATAAAAAAATAATGGAATATTAAAAATACAAATATATATTTATTTAAACGTCCACTTCGCAACTGTAAGCGTCTACCTGCATACGACTGTAGCTCCAAAAGTAGGCATTCTATCGTTATCCCCACTTAATGCCAATTGCCATAATAAAATAGAACATAGTTTCCCAAACTTTTTGAGCCGCGGAGCACTTTCCACGAGAAGAATTCGAGAGAGAGAGAGAGAGAGAGATTTGTTTAATTTTGGTGGTGCTGCAGCACTGCAGCTCTTATATACCATCCACCACCACTGCGAGTATCATGTTCAGAACACGAAACTAACAATAAGATCCTGGACAAAATGAAAAAAGAGCCAGAAAATCTGTTTATGGTTTAGAGGAGTTGGATACCTCGGACTAGAGATGGGAATTTCGGCTCAGTTTGCAGAACCGGATCAGTGGAGGTCGTTCAGTTTGTTGAACATTCAGTTAAGTAAACATGTTTCCGAGACACAGGTCTGTCGTTAGTTCGTAGGTAGAACGTCGCTTAGAGCCGGCTCTTGCTTAGAGCCGGTTCTGGCAATATATGAACTGTAAACATGATCTTGAGACACAGGTCGGTCGTTCGGTCGTATGTAGAACGTCGCTTGGAGCCGGTTCTTGCTTAGAGCCGGCTCTTGCTTAGAGCCGGTTCTTGCAATATATGAACTGTAAACATGATCCCGAGACACAGGTCGGTCGGTCGTTCGGTCGTAGGTAGAACATCGCTTAGAGCCGGTTCTTACAATATATGAACTGTAAACATGATCCCGAGACACAGGTCAGTCAGTTGTCGGTCGTTCGCTCGTAGGTAGAACGTCGCTTAGCCCCGGCTCTTATCTAACATTTTTGAAACAAACAATTCACTTTATGTAGCTACTGTATTTTAAACCAGATGTGTTAAGTTTATGATGATGTTTATTGCCCTTATAAATCGGACATCTGGGATTTGGGCAATATTTTTAATATTTTTATATAGTATGGTTGTAAGAAAATACAGACTAAGCCTATTTGTTTCAAATAAACTGCCCTACAAATTGATAACAAAATACACTTTATAATAATACATTACAAGCCGAGTTCTCGCGAAGTTCAACATGACATTGATCCAGATCCGGATCACTGCGGTCAATGCTCACAATCGCCCGACCAATCGTATCCTTGAAACTTGAAACTATACAGTGAGCCGTGAGCCGGATCATTTCAATTTGGTGAACCGTGTCACTGCGGTCAGAGCACTGAGCCGGCTCAGTGAGCCGGTTCGTTCATGAACGACCCATCTCTACCTCGGATATATAATGAGAATACATCCGAACCGGATAAGCAGTACAACTGCATGAAGAAAATGCATCATATAAAAATATATATTTCAGGATTCAAACATTATTATTATTTAAGTATATGTTGTCGACGTCAAAGTATGAATATGTAGTTTATTAGATTCCGGGATAATAGGTCAGGAACAAATAATTACTCAGTATTGACGTAAAACTATAGTGCGTTCGAAGGTGAGTTTGCAGTACAGGGCATATGGAGTAGTTCTATTTCATACTCTCTAATGGGTTTACACAATGACACTATCCTTATCTTCCGTGTCGACGTTGCCAGCTCTAAAACGCGCTGATCTGTGAAGATGCAGTATTCTACAAATGGCCATTTGTTTTTGTTGACTGTTATTTTGAGTTTTATAAGAGTTGATTTTTGTAAATCATACGAGTTTTTCATATTATTATAATTGACACATTTGACAATTTTACAACATTTGGCAACACCGCTCCCATTTTCCATAAGAGCTATACTGCAAACTCACCTTCGAACGCACTATAGTTTCGATAAACTTGTATTATCTTCTTCAGTTACACTACATAATTCGAAACAGAGAAATGATACAAATTAGGAATTATACAATAAATTAGTCACTTGTGTCTTAATTAAGTATCACAGACTAGAAAATATTATAAAGTAAAATACGGTAAAATAGACAAAAATCAATCCCAAAATATCACAGAATTTAAAATGGAAGAAAATTTTATTTTATAATATTTTCTAGTCTGTGATACTAAATAATTTTATGAATTTATAGTGATTTTAATCTAGTTTTTTATTTGTTTTTAAAATATTGCTATAATAAAATATGACAGTTTTTTATTATCCACCCTCATCTGGAGGAGGACTATTCACATTACTTCAAATGGACCATTATTGAGTAAGTTTTATATTTAATTATGACACAAGTGACTAATTTATTGTATAAATCCTAATTTGTATCATTTCTCTGTTTCGAATTATGTAGTGTACCTGAAGAAGATAATACAAGTTTATCGAAACTAGTTTTACGTTAATACTGAGTAATTCTTTGTTCCTGACCTATTATCCTGGAATCTAATAAACTAAATATTATTATTATTACATAATACTTGAAATTAAATTTGTACACAGTTCAACGCTAATGACCTGGCTAAATAAAGTTTAATAAAAAAGTTATATAATTTAAAACAAGATTTAAATACTAATCGGAAAATTATCGTAGATATTTAACCAATTTTCCAATCTGCATACTTGATTTATTTTGTTAAATGATTTGTGCGAAAAAATTCTAAATTAAATTCTTCAATTAATCATTTAATTCATTCCCAAATAAATCAAGATAATGATGAAAACCAATAGACAGTTCAAACAAATGTGCACCATTTGTTTACTTTCGTGGAATATGCAACCAACAACACTCTCGAGTTAGACAGTTGTGTCGATGTGGCGGTTTAGGCGCTTTGAATGTGCCAACACAACGGTGTCTGTCAAACTGCGTTAGTTTGAAGCCACGACGACACTTTACATACATTTATTAAAATTTATAAAACATGTATTTTTGGTTGTTTAGTATTAATTAAAATTTTAATATATAATAATATAGATGTATATAATTAGGTATATGTACAGCAAGGTCCAAGAAATTGAATACAAATGAAAAACTTTTTTACTATAGGTCACTCGTTTAATCAACGCATATTGCGTCATAACTTCATGACAAACTAAGTGGTGAAAAATAACTAAATCGATTTTTTTGCATGTGAATTATAGACTAATATTGCTTTTCACTCTTTTATTTTACTAAAATATACCTTTTAAAGTCATATTTAGTTTGTGTTCGATAGTTATTTTGAAGATTAACATATTTTAAAAATGTTTATTTAATATAGGGACATTTGTATTGGTATCAAGTGGTTTCTATGGAAATGATACTTATTGGAATAAATTTGAAATGTGTCATTTGTTTGAAAAATGCAGAACCTTAACACTGAGAACGTCAGGATTAATTATCTAAGCAGATCTCTAAAAATGTCAGGATGAACGAGCGTTGCTTTGTTATTAACAAACACATTTTACGAAGGTAACTGGTTAGATTGTTGACGATTAAAATGGTAAGAGGCATTTTATTGTTTTGGTTAAATCATATGGCACGTGTTAGCCATAATGAGTAAAAATTAGATTTGAGATTTTGGTTTTGATATTTGATATTTGAGAATTAAGATCTGAGTTTCGAGATTTGAGTTTTGAATTTGAGCGATTATTGGAAAAGACAAACGACAGATCACGGGGATCGGAATGGCAAAATAAACTGATAAATATAATAGATAATGAGTTGAGAGTTGAAAGCTTGTTGAGTATCGCAAGACAAGCCGCTGCCAGTGGCATCAGTCCGGTAATAGCTCTGTAACCATGGTGGCAGATGGTGAGCTATGGCGACGGGCTGATGATTTTGATGATAAAGCACTGTGTGTGCAGAAACAAATAGACGATCTCTGAGCTTGTTGTACTGTAGACGATCTGTAATGAAGGAAACTAATAGATAGTTATTGAGTATCTGAGCTTGTTGATCTAGTCACTGAGTTCGTTGTAGAGAAATGAAATGTTAACGTATAGTCTCTAAACTTTCAGATCATAAGTTATAGTATTCCTGGAGAGTTCTGTTTTAAATAAATATTTACTTTTATTAATTGAAAGTGGTGCATGGTTGATTTTGTGAAAGATCAATTCTGCGCCCAAATTGCTTTATTTACAGATTATGAATTAGGTGAAGATTTTCAAGATGCAGTAGAAGATGAATGGTGGACCAGTTCAAGAATGGATCTCCATGGTATGCAGGATGCTGTTGTTGGTATGGAGCAGACCACTGGTGATATGCAGGTTGCTGTTGCTGATAACAACAATGCTGTTAATGGTGTGAAGAATACAGTTGCGTCTCGAGAACGTTCCGCGTGTCAGTCTGGCCGGGTGAGCGAAAATATAATTATGCAATATTTACCGTTATTAACGATCTTGGTGTGCTATATCGTTGCTAAGGCATATTGTTTTATGTAAATAGAATAGTATAAAATATATCATATGATGTGTGAGACGTATTAGTTGATCAATAAAATCATGTCTTATTATTCATAAAATACCTTTTTTATTAATATACATGTATTTCTTACTGATATAATGAAGAAAAGATGTTGGTTTGATAAATTAGAAAGTCAATGGCAGTGAACGTATTAATAGAAGTTTGAGAATATCTGTTGTAGACGATGTGCGTTAGTTGTGGCGCTGGGAACGTCATCCCAAGCTATCCGTTCGTTACTGAAATTCACGGCCTCATACTCAGATAGAATTTAAAACGTTCTCCTGTCAATATTTTAGAATTTATTTGCCAGCCTTGCAAGTCATAGTTTAAGTTGAAATAACACCGTGTTCTTTGTGCTAAATTGTAGTTTATGGATCGGCTCACAGGATATATTGACATATCAAATATCTCTTTTACGCTTATAATACTGCGACTGTGATAAATAGTCACCGATGTTGGATTTATTTGTTCCATATTTGTTAAATTTGGTCATGCAGAAGGTGTTATGATGTTATACTTCAAAATCGTTTAAGCAACTCAATGGCATGATCAGAACCTCATTACGGTGTTCGTAAGCCCTAGGCCAGAGATCACTCCGAAGATTTGTAACGAGACCTCACATTACTCACATTTTACTTAAGTACTACAATTGATAAACGTAGAAAATAAATACTAATTGCTCAAATTTTCATTTAAGTTACTTATCGGACATATTATATGCATATTAGGAGGTTGAAAGTCGTTGCTTTCGTGTATTTTTGGAGTATTTATTTCTATAACAAATTTGTGAATACATTAATTAAAATATTTGTCCTCGGAAGCTATGACTTTTTCCCACTTTTCTGACAAGACGAATTCCGCGACAAAAGAATGTCTTTTGAGCCAATCTATTTAGCAACCCAATTTTCAACTTCTCCGTAGTTATGGAAATGTGTATCCAGTGAAGGACTAATGGCCAGTTGCACCGCTAGCACTTAAACTTTAAGTATAACTTAAAACTGTTAAGTGACGTTTATTCCATTGCACCGCTGTTTAAGTAGTTAACTTATTTTTTGTTAAGTGAAACCTAAATTAAGCCCTAGATTAGGTTGGGCTTATTATTTAAGTGAAACTCAAATGTCATATTTTGACAGTTATTGAAAATATAAGTATTAACATTTTTATTTATAAGAATGGATGGTGAAGTAATTGTGGACGATGAACAAGATATTTTAGAAATATATTTAGGTTTTATCGAAAAAAGTGTATGAAGGACAAAATTATTTGTAATAATGGATGAACATTTCGAAAATATTTCGATAAATAAAGATACTGTGTGCCAGTTATTAGAAAAATTGGATTGAAAAATGACAGCTATACGAAGTTCTGTGGGCATCATCTACAGAAACTAAATGCTAATATAATTATCCTCGAAATAATTTTATTTAATATTAAATACATAGTTGTTGTTGAAAATAAAATTATTTAGAACAAATAGCAAGACTTAATTTTTGATGTTTATGCATTGTACTAGTATTAGGTATTTGTAATAATAAATAATTTCTTATTACGTTTTATAATTGACGTTTTCACTTTTGCCTGGGCAAGCCATATATACTAGGGCCGACTTTGGTGAGTAGGTATGGGCTATTCCATACCTTTACGCGGAACTAACTGGAATTTTCATTCTTGTAAATTGTCATAAGCTCTCCTTTTAAGGTTTGATGAGGGCTTTTGCTAAACTGATCAAAAGCCTCATTTAAACGGTAAAAGTTACTAGAATTGAAAATCTAGTTCCACTTAAACGAAAGAAACAAGTTATATTGTATTTCGATTATATTTAAAGTTATTTATAGTTTACTTTTATTCATATTTATTTATATGTGCATACATAGTTCAATTTTAGAGTTTCACCGATTTAAGAAATTTTGAATACTTTTACTCTACTTGTTGTCATCCAACAACCGTAGCTGACTATTATTTACCACGTTAAATGTTAAAATTAGAATTTGGTAAAAACAAGTGACAGTTATTCTTGATAAAATCGTTACATATTTAAATTATTACGTGTTTCACCACCTTAAACCATTCCTTAATAAAGCGCTCCTCAAAAGTAGTCGGTGCAATGCATTTATTTTTTAAGTGTCACTTAAATTTAAGTTACACTTTGTAAAGTGTTAGATTTATTACAAAGCGGTGCAACTGGCCCTCAGTCATCCAAAGTACTAGCAAATTCTGAGGCCCCCTTGTTGAGCAATAAAAAAAAAACACACACAGACACACACAAAATAATAACATATTTATTAGAAATATACAATAGTTGTATTGAAATTAAAATAGATTAAATTTGAAATATGATGGTCATTTCACACGAGTATGAAAGTTGCGCCACAAGTGAGAAATGGCTATTCCATGCAAGTTTCATACTATGTTTTTTCCACGACTATAACTTTATTACTTATTTAATTTTTATTCAGTTCCCTTTAAAAACTAACAATAATTTGACATTTTTAAATTCAGTTAAAATAATAATACTTGCGTCATCTGATTAACTGACTGACCAAGACCAACTTTATTATAAAATATATTTGTAAAATTTAATTTTTTTATTTGACAACTTTAATTTTATTATTTGATTTTAATCCGGTTTCCTTCACAAATAAACAATAATTTGACATATGCTTAAAACCTATTTATTACGTTGCCTAGCAACGATCGGCCATTTCTGCTTGAACCTGTTATGTCATGAGCTCAACCTGTTATGTACTGAGCTCATTACGTAACAGGTAAGCGGTGTGTAATGAAAAGGAGTTGGGAACGTGCTACATTGACTTATCACTGACACGCCTGTAATGAACGTATATCTATATAGTCGTGGAAAAAAATATTATTTTATTTATACATGTATGAAATCTAAAATAATTTAATAATTTTGAGACCCGAAGCAACTGCTTCATTTGCCTGTTGAATAATCCGCCACTGTGTGTATCTTCCAAAGCGTGTTTCAACGATCAGAACAGATAGTAATCGCTTGGGACCAAATCCGAAGAGTACGCCTATAAACATGGGGCCGAACATTGTCATGGGAAAGAATCACTTTTCGGCGATTTGATGCAATTGATGGTCATTTTCGCATCAGATTATAATTCAAACGCTCAAATTGTTGTCGATAACATTCGGCGGTGATTGTTTCCTTTGGTTTTAATAGCTTATAATACACGACACTCTCCAAATAGAGAGCATTTCTTTGTAACCGTGTATGTTTCACTTTGGTATCGACGTTGATGGTTGACCAGGATCAACCCATGATTTCTTGCGTTTCGAGTTGTCGAAATAGATCAATTTTTCATTGCCGGTCACGATACGCCACCAGAAACTCTTCTTTTATGCCTTGCAAATAAATCGAGATGTTTAAACGATTAGCAGTGGTATTTTTGGTCAGTTCATGTCAGCCATATCCCTTCTTTCTGGATCTTTCCCATAGCTTGTAAGCGTCGTGAAATGGTTGATTTATCGACTTCGAGCTGTTGAGCACATTCTTTGAGTTTTTTTTTCCAATAGAGCTTGCAATTGTTCATCTACGAACTTTTTCAATTGACCTGCCGTTTGTCGTAAACGTTACAAGCACCACTTTTGAATCATTGAAACCAATCTCTACATACTGCTTCCGATGGAGCACATTTATCATAAGTTTTCACAAACAATCGATGAGCTGCAGCTGTACTTTTTTTCAAATCAAAGTATTGAAGTACACATCGGAAAAACAAGCTATCGCGTTCCATTTTAATTCGGTTATAGAATAGTTATTTGTATTAGAAGTTACGGAATGAGCGGCTTTTAACACAAGACATGAGAATTGTAACACTCAATACACTCGTGTTTCAACATATGTGAAAAAATCCTGCCATTTCGTAACGCAGGGTGATATCGTAATGGAAATTTTCATTACGAAATGGAATTTTCGTAATGGAAAAGAAAAGAAAACAATCGTTGTCGTTCCTAGTATGTATGCGAAAAAAAAACGAATCTTCTATTCGTGACGTGCTCAAAAAAGAGAAAGCAGAAAATTGTGTTATTTTAGGTTTTGCAGCTCAAACTGCAAAAGTTACATGACGTGCTCATTTTCTAGGCGGAACATATCGATAGAAACGCCACAAAGGGGTACAAATTATGAATGGGAAAAAAGCATCGATGTATCGAAAACATCGATGTTTGTTTAAAAACATCGATGTTTTTACCATCGATGGTCAGATGCCGATAGTATAGATAAAACATCGATGTCTACTACCGATGTCGATGTTTAAACTTTGAAATTCGGAAACTACTGCTAGAGCGCTGGAATCTTATTATTTTAATTTTTATTAATATTACTACACAAAATATAAGCGCCATCTATTGTGATATAACAATGCTAATACTGTTAGTTCTTATTCTTTTTAGCAGTTAGCAGAATAAGAAAAAAAAATAAGAACTTTTTTACTAATTTTTAACTAATTTTTGCAAACAATGCAACGACCAACGACGCCAACAAACTTGTTGCTTTTTGAGTCTTGTTGACACTTTCCCAGTTGTTATTCCTCCAATCCCTGGAATTATCGTATTGGAAAATATAATTATAATTTATTTATTAATAAAACTATTATTAGGATTATTATATTGTAATGTTAGTGTAAAATTAATATTAGGATTGCTATATTAGTGTTATAAAAAATGTAATATGTATTACAAATTAAAAAAGTGAAAAAAAAGTGTATGATGGTATGTTATTTTTATATTAAATAATATAAAATTAACATTAAGACTACTATATTAGTATTATAATAAAATGCAATATTTCATTTTAGAAATGTAAAAATAGTAGGAACAAATTAGGATTATTATATTGGGTAATGTTAATGTGAAATTAATTACTATTAAAAAAGAATATTTCTATTTAAAAATCTAATAAATGCTTTTTGTGTATTGTAAGTTACTTTTTTTCGTATTTTACCTTTACATTATTAAATAAAATCTATATAATATAAATAGTTTTTTTAATATTAATAAAACATCGATGTATCGGAAACATCGATGTTTTTCCTTCGATGTTTTTTCAACATCGATAGTAAGGTGCCGCTGTTAACATCGACGTTAAACATCGATGTTTTGCCTTCGATGTACAACCCTAGTACAAATACTGACAAATGATGATATCTAACTACATAAACAAAGTTTGCAGTCACTCGGGTCTGGCCCCAACATATAAAAACTATTATTTCAGTTATTATGACGTCAACTATTATGTCAACTATAAAGAATAATCGTTTATCTGGTTTGAGTATTTTAAGTGCGCACAGGGAAAAAATTACTAATAATAAGGTAGATTTTATAGAAAAAGTCATTAATACCAATTTTCCAGTTTGTCACTGATCACCGACATCATCAATTACTATTTAAATAGTGTTCTGTATTTATGAAAGTTTATTTAGGACCGCTTTTACAATCGTTGGATAAAACTCAGATAACGCCATTCCCGGCATAAAGTCAAAAAATCGCTTTTAAAATGCTCGGATAAAGCTCGGATAGGATAAACATCGGAATAAACACCAGAATATCTTATCTGGCCAACGACACTTCAGATAAAGGGCAGTAAAAGTTATTCCCTTGCTCCGATTGGTGAATAAGTATTTGTTACCCAGCAACGGTAAAAAAATTAAATTGACATATGATAAATATCACATTATTATAACGTTTTATTTGAATTTTTATTACAGTTATATAATTATGTTTGTAGTAGTTGTAGGAATCATGAGATTGTACTAGTATGGGCAAAAAGATAAAAAAAAAAAACTTGGCTGTTGCAATTATAGGCTCAGATTTTTTACAATATGTGCCTGTATCTGTGAATTAATTATCGAAAATATGGGACATGCTTCACAGAGCACGGTGGTCTCGACTAGTGTAAAAAGTAATCGCTAGATCATGTCAGAGGACGCTAGTTGCGACCTGAAAATCTATAAAACCTAGAAATTGCCATACGAAAAAATAATAGTACAGTAATCCCTCGTTATCCATGTAGTTGTTCAGCAGTTTTGATTATACGCAGTTGTGAAATAATAATTTTATTTATTTTTTAATAGCTCCTAGCACTTGTAGCGCTTCGAATCTAACTGGCCACTATCATCCCTTCTACACTATGTACACGTAATGTCTGTTTTTGTATATGTATATATGCAGTATTAGGCTGGAGCCGATTTGAATGAACCGGTTGTTATTTATTTATATATTTTTCAAAATACGAACTGGTTGTTAATGTTATACAGTGAAAAAATATTCCTGTTATTAACCAGGGAAATTTTCCCAATGTATTTCCACAAACATGCTCAAAGATGTTGTCAATAGTAATGTCAATATAAAATATTACTTTTCTAGTATGTTTAATCAGTTTATGTGTCAAACAATACCAACTTTATTTTATTTACAATAAAACCATGGATAACTATCCGAGAATAAAAAATTGATGTGAAGTGTGAATGTTCACACATTGCAGGGTTTCGCTGGTATATAATAAGTGAAGGCGGCATGCTGAGTGTGTAGGACAAATTTTGCTTTGTAGTAACCACGGCAAAATGAACGATCTTTTTAAAATAATTTATCGTCTGTTAATCTCAGAGCTTTAAAAACAAATTTTATGTTAAAATATTTTTTTGTTAATTTTAATTCGAATACCTAATATCATTATTTAGGTTTCTAAATAAGTGCAGTATTTTTTTTATATAACAAGGTTCATTAAGATTTTGAAAATTGGGCCTATGACTTTCATTGGTTGTCTTAAATCATACGCTCCGGCCCTCTGGCTTCGTATAAATGACACAGAATGAAAATATAATTCCAATTGGTTATTAAATTTACGCTCTTGAAAATTAAATTCAAAATGTGCTAAAATATAACTAGAATTTTAACAAATTAATTTAAACATAATAAATATGAAAAAAAAAAAACAAAAAATCAAATTGACTCCACAAGCCAGGAACGAACCTGTGTAGTGAATAACGATCCTGTGTGGTTGTCGAGCAACTGTACCACTAGACCACCAAACGCTTATCAACTTAGTGTGTTATAAGAGTATAACATGTATGCATCGTCAACCAAAAAACACAAAAAATGCGTTATTTTCCGAAAACATAATCTGATCAAAAATTCCTGTTGTACTATTCCGGTTCACACCAATATACATTACTTAGAATTTTTTCACATTTTTAGTTTAAACCATCTGGGCTACAGGGTGTGGGACAAAAATTTTTTTGCACAATTTTGGCAAAAATCTCCTCAAAATAATTTATGTTGCAAAAATTAAATTTTGATCGTTAATCCACGTACTAAGGGCTTTCATTTGATACCCTACTCAGAATTTTAAAAAAATATATTTTTTTTCGATGAGCACATATTTGTTTATATTTTTAGGGGGATATGTTTTTTAGATGTGTTAGTATTTTTCCTATGTGCGGGTCAAAAAGTTGTACAAGCATGCCAATTTTCAACTCTCTAGGTTTAGCCGTTTGGCTACAATTTTTACCGAACAGACAGACAGACAGACAGACAGACAGACAGACAGACAGACAGACAGACAGACAGACAGACAGACAGACAGACAGACAGACAGACAGACAGACAGACAGACAGACAGACAGACAGACAGACAGACAGACAGACAGACAGACAGACAGACAGACAGACAGACGACAAAATGACGGTATAAGGGTTTTTTGGTCATACCTACAAAACCCTAAAAATGCATTGTAGCAGCGAATGAAGGAATAAACATCGGAAGGAATAAATATAAACTTATACCTTAGATAGTTATACCGCTACTTATCCAAGGTTTGTAAAAGCGTCCCTTAAAAAAATTACTAAATATTTTAAAAAATATTCCTTTATATTTTGTCGGCTCTTGTAAACAATTGACGCCCATGTGGAACGTTTCTTAATCAAATGAATAGAAGTACCTTCTCTTTATTTGACTCGCGATGCTACTAAATCAAGTACTTGATCAAGTCAATCAAACTGATTGGTTTACATGATGCAAGTTTCTAAATTTTTAGCATTTGAAGAGGTTCGCTATAATCCGCAGATTTCGCCATCTGGGCGTGGGTGGAATATATCCTCCGCAGATAACGAAAGACTACTGTATTTGAAAACAAAGCAGAAAGCTAAATCTTTTGTCATTTCCAAATTAATGGAGAATTCACAATAATGAAGATATATAAGAGCAGTGCACTCTAGTCGAGTATCACATAGGAAACGACAGGCAGTCGGAGCTATACATAACATAATTACAAAGAATTAGCAATAAAAATCGCACTAGAATGTTAATAAAATGAAGAAGTGAAACCAGAGAAATATATCATGGTATGCTAGTTTGTAACCACTTGATCATCGCCATTAACAAAGTAATAAATAATTTAGTTGTCAGCGCTATCTCATTTTTCCGGGTTCCAATAAGGCTCGTTCAGTCGAGTTCGTTCAGAAACCGGAAGCGAAGGGTGTATATCTGTATATTTTATATCTAGTCCCTGGTTTTATTTTGTTTGTAGATTGTGAGAGAGCCAGATTGTGTCACCCGTTTGTTGTTTTTTTATCTCTTTGCCCATTTTCTCTTCGATATGGATTTCTTGTTAGTTTTGTTGATAAAATTTCTAGTAGTTTCTGCCAAAAATGTAATATTTCGTATCGATGTACAAAGTTTTATTTCTACAGATGTAGAGGTTTATAAAAACTCTATTCCAACTATCTTTGCATTTACTTAATAGCTTTTTCTCTCATATTGGCTCTTAATTATTTTTAGTCTATGATACTTACGGATACTATAAAAGGATACGAGACTGATTTAATAAAAGATGTTATTTATTGAACAATAACAATATTTTTTACTAAATAGGGGAGATGTGGGGACGGTGGCACACATTTTGGTTTTCTGTACATAACATTTTCAATTTTGAATTTTTTAAATAAATCTTTTCGCCACTTAATACTTATAATGCCGTTGTTTAAATAACCTGTTAAAAATAAATGTCCTTATCACGTGCCATTTATAATTAATATTTTTGTTGACCTCTGTAATTGTGCCACTGTACCTATACGTGAGGGTACAGTGAAACAGCATTAGGGATACAGTGGAACAGTAAATATAATAGGTATCCAAAAAATCTGTATATGTATTAATAATTTTTATTGAAACTTCAATTCAATGTCTTTCAAAATAAATCATCTGAAGGTACTGAAAAATTAATAAAAAATCAAATTTTTTGGAACCATATAAAAATGAATATATAAATTTAAATTTATTATTAATATAAAAAATAAACTTTGGTAAGTTCCTTGGAAGCAGTAAGTTTTGATAGTTTTTATTTTAATGTTAATTATATTTCATTAAATTTACTGTAAAAATCAAAGCTTCTAAACGGTGTTTTGTGCTATCAGACAGAGCAGGAGGTGGTAAAACTTTTATCAGCTCTGATTTTTTAAATGTGTAATTTTTATTTGTTTTAATAAATTTAAAGAGTAGAGTCAGCCGTCGGAGATATGTTACAAAAATATCGTCCGTCGTTATTTCTATGATTTACCCTATAGAATGGCTTTTCATTTTATTCTTTCAGTGTCCTTCAAATATTAAGGCATATTGCAAAAGGCATAAGTCAACATTATCATCTGAGTTTGAATTCTCATCAATATTGACATCAGTATCAGACGTGTCTGAACAAGAATATCTTTTAATTTTCTGATCTTTTTTATTTTGCGCAGTTTGGAATTCTAACTCGTACCCACGTACGTGGGTACTGTGGCTCACTGTACCACTGTATCCACATAACACGTGTGCCACTGTTAGCCTAATCCTATTTTCACGAACATTTTATCAAATATAATAAATGATATAGTTTAGAACATTAGTAATTGCTTTACACTGTAGACAAATGACCAATTTACAACATGTAATACAAATTTTCTTACTAATTTAGTTGTGTGTCGTTCAAATAAAAAAATTCTTGTTACGATAAACTTTAGTTTGTCAATCTCAAATCAACATTTTCATTATAAATGGCAGGACTTCAATTTATAGACTCAAAATGTGGATAGTATAATTTCTCAGTACCAGAGGGGCCTATATATACCCAAACAGACATGAAAATATTCTATATTTCAAAGATATTTCAAATGTTCCACTGGCGCAAATAGCCTTTGTTGCTGTGCGCCAAAAATTTCAACTAACTAACTAACCAAATGTTCCACTGTACCAATTGTGCCACCGTCCCCACATCTCCCCTAGTATTTGAAAATAGTCACAACACAATAGTCGCAGAAAACTGTATTTTTTCAATAATAACTTTTATATCTTAAACCATCTTATAATCGGTTCTGAGAGACTTTAACCCTGCTGTTTTCTCGACGAAACTGCACCTATGTACTCTTGGGGGTCAGCATGTCCTAATACCCGAAATACGAATTCAGGTCAAAAAACACGGTTTTAGTGCCTCATGTGCCTGTCTGTTTCGCACAAATTGTGGCTAAACTGTTAGACGTAAAGAGTTGAAAATTGGTATGCTCATACAACTATTTGACCCACATTTAAGAAAAATACTAAGACTTAAAATAAACATATGGCTATAAAAATATAAGTTAATATGGATTTACTAAAATTATACTTAATATAAGGGATAGTTAGCTTAAAACTCCACACAGTGGAATTTATTTTGTTTATATTATAATAATACATAAAGTCTGTTCAAGATAACTATGAAATGACGTAACAGTTGAGAAATATGGTCTGTTACCAGTTGTTCGGTTCGTGAAAAACATTAAGATTTCTATTCCAGTTTGTCCGAAAAACAGTATTTAATTTTTTTTTATAATTTCATTTGTAAACTACGACTTCCTACGTTCACCATTGTCATTTGTAAATAAATGTGTTTATTATAACAATTTTAAAAAATCTATCTCTTTTTTTGTCATATATATATCGTCACCCTGCGGTACTCCAAAGCTAAGTTGGAGTGAATCTGATTTAGGATTATTTATGCAAACACACTATTAGTTGGGTAGGATTCTATCTAGTGACAACGATCTGGTTAAAAGGGTCAGATTGTTGCCATATAAAATAGATTTAGTTTTAGTAGCAGAAGATAAAACGTTAAAGTAAATAAAAAATAGTATAAGACCTAAAACTGAACACTGTGGTACTCCATAGCTAAGATGGAGCGAATCTGACAGTATTATATGTACAAACAAATTGTGTTTTGTTAGTTGGGTAGGATTCTATAGATAAACAGCTACTGTGATTGAAACCGTACATAGCAAGATTAGCAAATAATATATCATGAGAAACACAATCAAAAGCCTTACTTAAATCCAAGTAGATAAGCAAAACTCTTTAGCTTCAAAACAATCGGATAATTCAAGAATGAATTCCAAAATATCATCTGTGGTGGAATTATTTTACCTAAAACTAGTCTGATTTACTAAAGAGATTATTAAATTCGAATTAAAACGTCATTTGATTAAAAAGATTTTTTTCTAATATTTTAGAGAAGATAGGAAATATATATATACAGTATTGGCCATAAAGATTGCAACTTTTAACATCTTTCAATTTTTCAAATTTTAATAATAATATTGGAAAATAAATACTCTTAATTCTATAATTTAATCATATTTTGTTTGTTACATCAATCAATAATCAAATAATCTGACTTACAGATTAATAATAAATTATTTCTTCATTTTTGCTTGGACAAAAATATTGCAACTACTTGAATTTTCTTGTTATATGCAGATTTTATCCATAAATAATATGTTGTGCACAAGTAATATTTCAGTTTATATTTATCAAACATGGGTCGTAGTAAAACTGTTTCAAGTGAAATTAGAAACTTCATAATTTCTGGTTTTAAAGACGGGCTGCTGCAAAATGTGATTTCACAAAATTTAAATGTTCATAAATCTACTGTGTCGCGAATTATAAAACGATTTTGAGAAGAAGGTACGTTTGAAGTTTCAAAAATTCCAGGACGGCCACGAAAAACTACAAAACGAACTGATAAAAAAATTATTTATTTATCTATCAATAACCCCTTTCTGTCATCGGAGAAAATTTTGGGCCTTTTGCCACAAATGGATCAAGAAAACATCTCAACAAGAACTATTCGCAGAAGATTAGTTAGTGAGGATCTTTTTAGTCGCCTTCCTGCTAAAAAACCACTTCTATCCAAAAAGAATGTGAAGGCCCAATTAAAATTTGCTAAACATCATATTGACTGGACTGTGGATCAATGGAAAAAAGTTATTTTTAGTGATGAATCTAAGTTCAATTTGTTTAAAAGTGATGGTGTAAGTTACGTTAGGAGGCCTGCTAATAAAAGATTTGTTCAAAAATACACCTTGCCAACAGTTAAACATGTCGGAGGTGGTGTGATGGTATGAGGCTGTTTCTCGGGATATGGTATGGGTCCTCGATACCACATTGAAGGAATAATGGATCGATTTAAATATATAGACATCCTTCAAAATGTTATGGAACCTTATTCTGATGAGTTCATGCCTTTAAAACATATTTTTCAGCATGATAATGACACAAAACATCTTCGAAGTTGGTAAAAAAATGGTTCGAGGATTCAAAAATTAACGTAATGACTTGGCCGTCACAGTCACCCGATTTAAATCCAATAAAAAACCTTTGGGACATTGTCAACAGAAAGATTAGAAACAAAACACATTCAAATATTGAAGAATTGTTTAAAGCTTTGCAGGGTGCCTGGTCTAATATTGATAATGAAATGATCACGAAATTATTAGAATCAATGGCGAAAAGATGTCGGAAAGTTATAAATACTGGTGGTTACTATACAAAATATTAAAAATGATCTGTTAATAATAATTCATTTTCTTAATTAATAAAAAAAAAGATTTTTTTAAGAGTAGTTGCTATCTTTATGTCCAGGTAAAAATAATAAATACTATAAAAAAAAAATAGAATTTACTATTAAAATTTAATTTTTTACTATAATATATGTAGAGGATTGTTAAAGGTAAGAATTACATTTTTTTAATTTTAAAAATATTAAATAGAATAAAAATAAAATAGGATTATCAAAAGTTGCTATCTTTATGGCCAATACTGTATATGAAAA
Organism: Liopterus haemorrhoidalis; assembly: GCA_963971575.1. Classification (NCBI taxonomy): domain Eukaryota; kingdom Metazoa; phylum Arthropoda; class Insecta; order Coleoptera; family Dytiscidae; genus Liopterus; species Liopterus haemorrhoidalis. The sequence continues at coordinate 14,384,631 of OZ020621.1, forward strand.
TGATATAGACATAGACGATAATTATTGGAATTATTTACTGCTCCTTTTTTGTAACAAGCTAAAAGTAATGTCACAACATTATAAACACTACTCCAATCTACTAACTAATTTTAAAAAAATACGCATTCCATTAAATGATAGGAAGGTTTTTGATTTCACGCTGTTTTATAAATGGTTAGTTTATGCAAATGCAGTGGTTTTTCATAATTGAATTTAATTTCAATAATTATAACCCCGCGCTGATTGATATAAAGCTGATAGGACGATCACGCATACAATTTTATAAGGTAATAAATATTTTTATTACCTATTTTGATAGTTGATATGGATATAAAAGTTATTTGTAATTGTATTACGTAATAAAAATGTGTTATATTTACAGATATAAAATTGTTACGGTCATATCGGGATGACTCGATTTTACGTCTAACATGCTTCAATTTCTATATTTACCGTGTATTTTGTTTAGGATTTAAAAAATTTATGTGAAGTGTGAATTTTCACACATTTCAAAGTTTCGCAGGTATTTAGTAAGTGAATAATGATAATTTGGAATGCCAAAACAAATTTTATGTTAAAATATTTATTTTGTTATTTTTTTTTCGAATGCCTAATACCATTATTTATGTTTCTAAATATGTGCAGTATTTTTTTTTTTATATAGCAAGGTTCATCAATATTTTGAAAATTGCGGCTATGGCTTCCATTGGTTGTTTTAAGTCATAATTCCGCCCCTCTGAATTCGTGTATTCAATTTCAAAATATTCAATACCACTAGTTATTAGATTTACGCTTTTAAATATTAAATGCAACATTTGCCCAAATATAACTAGAATTTTGAAAAAAAAAAAAATTAAACAAAATAAAAATGCAAAAAAAAAAACAGAAAAAAAATTGTCTCGAGACCGGATCGAACCCTGATTTGTAAATTAGAATACGAGAACGCTAGCCATTACACTATCAAAGCATGCTGATTTAGTGTGTTACATAAGTTATTAAATATTTTACATGGTCAAGCAAAAAACACAAAAAATGCGTTATTTTTCGAAAACATAATCTGATCAAAAATTCCTGTCGTACTGTTTCGGTTCACACAATTGTACTTTTCTTAGATTTTTTTCAGATTTTTAGTTTAAACCATCTGGGCTACGGGGTGTGCACAATTTGGCAAAAATGCCTCAAAATAATTTATTTTGCCAAAATAAAATTTTGATCATTAATCGTAAAGCCCTTAGGCTTTCATCTGATACCCTACTCAGAATTTATAAAAATACTTTTTTTTTTCGATGAGCAGATATTTGTTTATACTTTTAGGGGGATATGTTTTTTAGATATTTTAGTATTTTTCTTTCAACTCTCTAAGTTTAGCCGTTTGGCTACAATCTTTACCGAACAGACAGACAGACAGACAGCCAGACAGACAGACACACAGATAGACAGACAGACAGACAGACAGACAGACGACAAAATGACGGTATATGGGTTTTTTGGACATACCTACAAAACCCTAAAAAGGATACTGCCGTTCCGTTTCCGTTCTTTTGTAGGTACACTATTTTGTAAATATAGACTATTCCGAACGTTTAAGCGCTACTAAATGGAATTTTAATTTTCTTTTTTAAGCTGTCACTAACTAACTTTTTAATAAGTAAAGTGGGCTTTGCTAAACAAAATTATCAAAAACTTCATTCAATCTATAAAAATTACTGGAATTGATAATCTAGTTCCGCTTAAGTCAAAGAAACCGATAGGTATATATATGAGGGTTACCTTTTATCTTTTACAAACGACCACTAGACGGCAATATTGAAAAGTGTCATTACTGTATTCGTAAAATTTGACGTTTGTTATTGTGACATCAGTGGCAGTTTATAAATTGACCGAGTAGTTTGTTAACAGTGAGCGTTTAAAAAATCAAGTTTATACAAGGGCTACCTTTTAAGTTATTACAAAAAGTAAGAAAGAAAAAAATTTTTTTAAACAATTGTTTTATTGCTTTTCAAAATATTCGCTTTTAATATTTATACCAGGGCTTCGAACCGGAACTGAACCGAAAACCGAAAACCGAAAAAAAACGTTATTTTTATCGGAACGAAAACTGGAGCTGAACTGAAAAAAAATATCGGTTTATTTCGGTTCAGATAATATTTTTGAAAGTGAACCAAAATATTAAATACATTTATAAGATTTTTTTTAAAACTGATGAGCAGAAAAAAATCGTAATTTTTTTAACTGATAAGTAAAAAGAAATTCACTTCTATTATTTCGGGGGGGGGGGGGTGAACATGAATAAATCCAAGTTTCGTCACCTGTAACGATGTTGTATACGGATTTTGTAGTGCCTAAGCTGATTTTTTTTTAGCATTCCCTTGCAAATCAAATGTATTGCAGTCTGCGATATGCCAAAGGATGCCTCTATCTCACGGTAAGACACATGCCGATCTTCTTCAACAATTTTGCGCACAACATCGATGTTTGTTTGAATCACAACCGATTTTGGTCGACCTTCACGAGATTCATCACTGACGGACGCACGACCACGACGAAATTCTGCAAGCCATTTGTAAACAGTCTTTTCTGATGGTGCTTCATTACCAAAAGTTGAACGAAGCAAATCTATACATTGTTGTTGAGTTAGGCCTTTACTAAAATCGTAAAAAATCGTCCAACGAAAACCTTCACGAGTAATATCCATTGTTTCACGTATTTTTTTTTAAACGCACACTGCCAAAAAACTACTCGGTTAATTTATAAGCTGCCACTGGTTTCACAATAACAAATGTCAAGTTTTAGGAATATAGTAATGACACATTTCAATATTGCCATCTAGTGGTCGTTTGTAAAAACATAAAAGGTAACCTTCGTATGTGCTAGATTTTCCTATATATCCTAGAGTTGCATAAGCACGCCAAAATTCAACTTTTACTTCAACCGTTTAGCCACAGTTTCTACCGACTAGACAGACAGACGAATATAGATACTTATGATTCCTGAAATGTCCGTTTTTTAGTTTATTTTTCTTGAACATTCCGTTTTTAGATGCCTCATTCAGTTCCTGCAGCATTTGGAATACATTCTAAGCGCAGTCTGACATGAGAACAATATCATCGGCGAATCTCCGGTGATTTAGCATCACACCATTTACTTGAATGCCCTTGTTTTCCCAGGATAGACTTTTGAACGTTGTTGGGAAATTGCTATTCAAAACGGCGTTGCAAAATAACAACAAGTTAGCAACCAGAAAAGATATGACAGTTAATTATTGATTAAAATACCCTTGTAAATTCTATTAAATATATTATATACAATTTAAAATATATATAAATAAACATCCAGAGTTTTCTTTAACTACACTGTCTCACCCCACCGTTAGGCTAATCGTGACAACGTTTCTAGTATTCTAAAACTGCAGTAAATAGTTTCGAGGCAATTGTATCTACTGTCTTACTCATCCTTTAATTTTTATTATTACGTTTGATCTTTTATAAAGCTGTCATTTTTGATACACCACACAAAATTAAAAAAAAAAAATCGTTAAATACATATTTTTCTATATTTTTTGAACTATGGTGTTTTACACATATCAGAAAAGTCTAGGCTTATAAAAAAGTATATGGAGATAAATAGCGTATGGTTTCTTTTGTACAATTATTATATTCTATCAATTAAAATAGTGAATAAAGAATAATTTACAACAAAATAAGCTAAATGTTATTTATAAAAATGAACAATATTTGAAAAACAAAATTTAATGTACAGATTTATGTACAGAATTGTAAAAAACAAAAAAAAAACAAATACTAATAGAGACTATGACCTCCATGTTGGTTGATCACAGCCCTACATCTGCAATTCATGGACAAAATAACATTATCGATATCTTCTTGAGGTAACTGTGCCCATTCTGCTCTTAGAAGCTCTCTGGATCTAAAATTATCGTGGATGTTATCCATATATGAAGTAATTCTTCTCTTCAGCATGTACCACACATGTTCAATCGGATTTAGATCTGGTGACCGTGCTGGCCATGGTATCGTATCAATGCCTTCGTTATCCAGCCAGTTCGTTACAATTCGCGCAACATGTGGCCGAGCATTATTCTGGGCAAGATGAAACTGATCACCAACAGCACCACGAAATGGACGCACAATAGGTTGAAGAATATTATCCAAATATTGTTGTGCTGTTAAAAATCCATTGGAAAAAACGAGATCAGTTCTACCGCCAATGATTATCCCACCCCATGCCATAACAGTACCACCTCTGTAACTGTGAACTTCCTGGACGTGCCTCAAACGTTCCAAATTACCGGATCTTCTCCATACCCTTGTTCTACGAGAATCTGGATGAATTCCAAATTTGGACTCATCAGTAAACAAAACTGTAGTCCAATCATTATCACACCAATATTGAAAATTGTGACACCTGTCTAATCTTGCTCTGCGATTGCCTCTAGAGAGGGGTTGTCATCTGATTGTTCGTCGAGATAGAATTTTAGCTTCATGGAGACGATTTCTTACTGTATCGCGACTAACGGTTAAGTTATTCGCTCGCTGTAACTCCCTTACCAATTCGGGTGCTGTAATAGTAGTTTGTCTTCTAGCATTTAAGACCAAAAATCTGTCTTGACCTGCTGTTGTACGGCAGCCACGTCCCGGATGTTGGTCGGACGGACTCCATGTTTCCCTGTAACGCCTCCATAACTGACTGATGACACTTTGAAAAACTCCTATCCGCATACCTACATCAATTTTCCTGAAGCCAACTTGGAGAAGTCCTACCGCTTGATTCACCTCGTGGATAGTTAACCCGACGAGCGTAAGGTTAGAATGTGTAACACGGAGCGCTAGGCGGGTGTAGCACACCCTGATAGTGGTTTTAATACAGTATTATGATTATTAATTATTTTATTGAATACTAAAATTATGTTTACTTCTATTTTGAACTATATTTAAGGATTAACACTAGTTGCAATTTTTTACCTGTAAATTATTTCGAATTCAGACTTGAATTTTCAGTATCATTCTTATCACCAAGTTCAACGACCTTATAAACCATGGACATATATACCGATATATTTTATTATTTAACGTTTTATTTTAAAATTATGTGACTTTAACTAGGTATAGTAAAATTTATTTATGATTTATTTATTTTTATTTATTTATTTATTTATTTTAAATCAATTTTACGTAACTCATATTTTATTATTTAATGTTATAATTTTAAATTATGTGACTAACTAGGTATAAGAAATTTTATTTATGTACTTATTTATTTTAATTATTTATTTATTTATTTTAAATCAAATTTTGCGTAACTCATATATTTTTTATTATTTGACTTTTTTATATTTAACTGTATTATCATCTATCTATAACTAATAATTATTCATGTAAACTTAGTACCGACACCATTCAGCTGTAATTTGATAATGTATTCATATAACAATATTAATTATGTAATTTCTAACTGATTCTAAATCTTTTTAGCTCTGAGGAAGATTTGATTAAAATCGAAACGTAAGCTTAGTTAAATAAACTTTTTTATTTATTTCTACACCTGTCCGACTCCCATAAACTTAACTATTATATTTAAGGATGAAATGAAAAAATAAATCAATTATATTATTTATTAATAGAATTAACAATTTGAACTTATATTTATTGCTTAAGGCACATGCTTATCACTTTTTGGCAAAAACATGAAAACAAAATCAACATAAAGTATTTTTTCTTCTAAAAGACTAAACATAAAAACAAAATAATACTTTAACTTTATCATAAAACTAATAAAAGATGACTTATTCATCTTGAGATCTTGTGCAGTTATCACAGACGAAAATGGCATGTTCCACTAGTAACGGTTGCATTGGTAACAAACGTATTTAGTTTTGCGGTCTTTTTTAGTTGGACATATTTCACATCTCCTTATAGGTCTGGTTACTTTTTGTGGTGGTTCATTTGAGGATTCACCAAGATGATTTTGGATCTTTTTACGAAGTTCTATTGGTAAATGAAAATTTGCCTTCCTGTTTCGTAAATGTTCTGAAATCAATTCTATTCCCAAGTCTCTGATGAAATCTCTACATAAATAGGTTCCAACACTCACCAGCTGTTTTTGCATTTTGTCCAATAGGTTTCACGCCTTGCTTTTCTCTTACAATATTTTCCGATCTAGTACGTACATTAGACCTTTCTGGTACTGTAAACCATTTTGTTCCATTCTTCCCCAGCAAATATCTACCATTACCTTCCCTATTATTTTCTTCAAATTCTACAGGCTGTCCTTCGTCTTCTAACTCCTGCTCTGTCTCACTTTCACAGCTTCTTCCACTAACATATCATAGTCAATATCATAGTCACTACCGGATTCGTCAGAAGAACTGACTTCAGCTTCTTCGAAAAGACGCAATAACCTACTTTGATTATCTTCGTACGACATTCTAGATTTGTAGCCTGAAAATAAAACAAAACAAAACATAAAATAATAAAAAGAAAATAATATTAGTGTGTTTGAATTCGTTACATGTAGCGTAAGGTGGGTTCAACGCACCCGCTGACAGCTTCAACCTCGTCCACACAATTTTCTGGGCGGCGGTCGACTGAGCGGTTGAAATTGACGCTTCCTTATCTTCCCCCGCGCAGCTACTCAGGAGCGCAGAGCATAATAATAATTCGCTATTAAAATATTGATAGATTTATCTTGGTCTGGGTGTACCACACCCAACCTTACGCTCGTCGGGTTAAATGCTGTCGGTCCATTATTAAAAAAGAATGCTAGTACTTAAAAACACTGCAATTATTAATATAAACGTGTCAAATCGAATTAAAATGAAACATGTAATCAACCTAGGGATCATGTACTGAATAAAATTTATCGTATTTGTTTGGTCTTGTTTTTACTTATTTTTCATAGCCAACTACTCATAATTGCCTACTCTAATTGAAATACAACATTAAATGTACAATATGCAATATATTTTCATATTTTCAATATCCCTAGACTTTTCCGATGTGTGTATATCTGTGTTCGTTTCTCATGTTTAACATTTGCATGTTTGACAGATAACGCGCCTGCGCGATGCCTGTGTTATGTTGAGGCTACATCGAGAGCTACGTTTGCTATGTTTGCAATGCGTAGGTAAAGTTAGAAAAAAATGAAGAAGGGTGGAGTGTTTAATGCTATTTTAAACAATCACTCACACCTATAGGTTTCTGTAAGAGTTCATATGCACACCAGTTTTGCAAGTGAAAGATCCCTTCGTAAAATGTTTATTATCTATTTTTTTTATCTTTTTCCTAATTATCCTAATTCTGCTGTCCTAGTTATTTTATAACTAAACCTAAGCTAATTTTCTAGTTTTTAGGTATAAAGTACTTTATTTTCCCCCAAACATTAGACCACTAAAAATAATGTATTAAACTCTAGTAAATACGATCAATTTAGGTAGTAAAAATCTAGGACAGCAGAAAATCTAGGAAAACGATAATAGATAATAAATATTTTACGATTGGATTTCCGATCTTTCACTTGCAAAACTGGTGTGTATATGAACTCTAGCTAGGCTCCATGGCCCCGTCTACCTCTTCTCTTCATGAACGCCTCTTATTTATTAGTTCTTCCATGAACGATTCTTCCTCGCTTACGTTGTTTGTAGGTGTCCAATTTATTGTTACCCAGGTAATCTGTCACTATTCACTCTTGTATACTACTTTAATGCCCATGCTACTTTAATCTATTTATTATTGTAAAACAATTAGATTGTTATAAAAAATATATATATATTTTTTACGATTTATAGAAAATTTATTCATTTTTCTTTTCAATACTTAAAACTATCGATATCTGTTTTTCGATACGATACCGGTATCGATTATTTTTATTCGATATTATCGATAACAAAATATCGATACTTTTTCAGTATCGCATATCCCTAAGTCATACCTACAAAATCTTAAAAAAAACAGTATAGATACCTATAAATCCCTGAAATGTGTGAAAATCCAATACAAGGTTTATCATTTCCTTTTTTTAGGGTTTTGTAGGTATGACCAAAAAACCCTTATACCGTCATTTTGTCGTCTGTCTGTCTGTCTGTCTGTCTGTCTGTCTGTCTGTCTGTCTGTCTGTCTGTCTGTCTGTTCGGTAAAAATTGTAGCCAAACGGCTAAACCTAGAGAGTTGAAATTTGGAATGCTTATACAACTCTTTGACCCGCACATAGGAAAAATACTAAAACATCTGAAAAACAAATCCCCCTAAAAATATAAACAAATATATGCTCATCGAAAAAAAAAATATATTTTTTCACAATTCTGTGTAGGGTATCAAATAAAAGCCCTTGGTACGTGGATTAACGATCAAAATTTTATTTTTGCAAAATAAATTATTATGAGGCGATTTTTGCCAAAATTGTGCAAAAAAAAATTTGTCCCGCACCCTGTAGCCCAGATGGTTTAAACTAAAAATCTGAAAAAATTCTCAGTAATGTAAATTGGTGTGAACCGGAATAGTACAACAGGAATTTTTGATCAGATTATGTTTTCGGAAAATAACGCATTTTTTGTGTTTTTAAGTAAAATATGTAATATATTTAATCCGCTATTTAACATAGTAAACGAGTGATCCTGTATAGCGCAGTGGTAGCGTTGTCACTTAGTGAGTTGAAACTACTGTAAGAAACTGTGTTCGAATCCCGTCAATTTTTATTTTTACAGTTTTTTTTTGCATTTTTATTTTGTCAAAATTCTAGATATATTTTGGTAAATGTTGCTTTTAATTTTTAAAAGCGTAAATTTAATAACCAGTGGGAAGTGTTGAAATTATAATGTAATTCTATATTTGAAGGTATCAGAGGGCGGGGCTTATGATTTAAGCAACCAATGGAAGCCATAGGCGCAATTTTCAAAATCTTATGAACCATGCTATATATAAAAAAAAATACTGTACATATTTAGAAACTTAAATAATGGTATTAGGCATTCGAATTAAAATTCATAAAAAAATATTTTGATATAATATTTGTTTTGGCATCCCAAATAATCATCACACAGTTAATAAATACCTGCGAAACCCTGAAATGTGTGAAAATTCACACTTCACATAAATTTTTTGTTTTTTTGTTTATTTATCTTGCATTTGGAATGCATCTTAAGCGCAGTGTGACACGAGAACAATATCGAATCACAGGTGATTTGGCCTCACACCTATTAATTTGAATGCCCTTGTTTTTCCCAGGGTAGACTTTTGAACAAGTACTCTAAAACTACAGTAAACAGTTTCGGGGAAATTGTATCTTACTCTTCGTTCAATTTTGATTTATTTTGGTCTATCGTGAAGCTGTCATTTTGGAGACCCCATTCAAAATTTAAAAAAAAATCGTTCAATACATATTTGTCTTTCTTTTTTTGAACTCTAGAACTATAGTTTCCTATATGTGGATAAAAGACTTGTACAAGCATATCCAATTTCAACTTTCTATGTTCAACTGCTTGACCACAATTTCTACCGAACAGATAGACAGACAAGCACATGAGTGACCTTATAAGGTTTTTGGCCATACCTACTAATTCCTGAAATGTGTGAAAATTCACACCACATCAATTTTCTTAGTTCACTAAATATACGTGACAGCATTATTCTATTAAAATATATGCCATATTTCGTCAATAGAAATTATTCTGTGAATATGAAAGTTTGTATTCAACTTTAATAATAAAAACTCTGTCCCAAAACTGTAACAATACATATTAAAATCCCTTTAACCCTTAACTCGAAGAAACTATTATTAATTTTAACGGTATCACTTATTCAGCTCATATCCAATGTAAAGGGTAGCAACCTCAGTGTGTATGCGAATATGTGCGTGTGTTGATCGTTATGGTGACGTCACAAGCTCGTACTAGAAGGACCTTGGCCCCATTGGCGTAGGATCTAGGGCAAAGGGCAAGAGTTTTAGTGCACACTTGAGATTTTTGCAGCGTACGCACAAGGATATTTACAGGACTCTTCTATATTTAAGTGAATCTATATTTAGCTTCGTCTTTTGATAGTATTTTATGTATGGTTACACGTGGTATGCTAATGTTTTAGGAATAAACAGAGGGAATATTTTATCCATGTCTTCTCTTTTTAGAGGTTGGCAATCAGCATGGCTATTTTCCCTTTGGAGACTGTGACACGATATAAATCTCTAGATGAACATCCAGACCACTGGCGTAGATTTTTTAGCCACATATCTTCAAGTTTCTAGTTATTCTACATACGACCAGTGTTGTAATAGATACATTTGAAAATATATCTAGATACAGATACAGATACTTGAGGAAAAATGTAACTAGATGCAGATACAGATACAAATTTTAAAAAGTATCTAGATACAGATAATTTTTTTTTACAATGTATCTAGATACTTCAAGATACTTTTAAGATACTTTCGGAAAAATGAAAACACCACAAAAAAAAAAAGAAATAACTAGAGCAAGGAATATATTTGTTCACAATAAAAAATAAGTTATGCACTATTATTACTCTTAAAATATACACAAATAGCCTTTGAAGCTGTGTGTCAGAAATATTAACTAACTATATACCTATGTAATCTTTAAAAAAATCACTTCTTTATTCCAATTTCAGCGGATATCTCGAATATTTTTTGTTCGCTAATGAATTACTGATTATTAAATGAGTATTTAGGATGACAAAAATAAAACAACAATTTTATTTATTATATTTTTCTTTATTTAATTCACATTTATAAAATTAATTCTTATTCTTAGATTAGATAATTACTTAATGGTTGTTTTACTTAACCGTTGTTAATAAAATTATTTATTTTTTTTTTATTTATTATTTTTTTAAATTTATTCAGAGCTGGAAATACAATTACACTTTATTAAAATTTTATAGATAAAAATAAATTAAATAAATAAATAAATTATAAGTTTGAGAATTATGATAAAATACAAGTTCTATATATAATTAATTAAATTTTGGAAAACATACTTTTATTTTTTTCCTTTTTTTTTAAATAAAAAATAAAAGACCTTGAAAAAGACAAAATAGGAAAGTATCTGAAAAAAGTACCTGAAATACAGATACTTAGATACTGATTTAAATATCTAGATACAGATACAGATACATATTTTAAAATGTACCTAGATACATTACAACACTGATTGTGACCATACCGATTTTGACATTTCGAGATTTCGATAGATCTCCACAAATTGAGGTCCCTACATAACGTTTTGACTATTTTTAGCATAATGTCTGTCTGTCTGTCTGTCCATCCGTCTGTCTGTCTGTGTACCCGTGCAGAGCAAATTCGGCTACAAGGATTTTTATGAAACTTCATATTTAAGCTTTTGACATCAATGGCATGAGTGGATCAACTTTTGGTAAAAAACGATTTTAAGATTTTTGCGAATATTTAAAAACGGAAAAATATTTCGAAAAAATTTATTTAACAAAAGTTGCTATAAAAGCAATAACTAACAACTTTTATTTGAAACATTTAAAGATAAAACGAAAAAAAATATCGAAATTTTCGAAATTTTTTCCAAGTATCTATTTTTTCATACTTATATGCAGGGCTTCGAACCGTTATTTTCTTCGTTTCGGTTCAATTAAAAAAATATATATCAGTTCGGTTCCGGTTTTCGTTCCGGCAAAAATTACGGTTTTTTTTGGTTATCGGTTTTCGGTTCAGTTCCGAGTGATAAATTTTTAAATGCTTTTATTTGTATTAGAAATTTATTTTCTACTATAATTGAGAAGAACATTTTATTCCTTATTTTGTGATAATTATACCAAGGTATCTGCCGGGGGGGGGGACATTCACTCTCCCCCCGAAATAATAGAAGCGCAATTCTTTTTTTTTACTTATCAGTTAAAAAAATTACGAATTACGATTTTTTTCTGCTCATCAGTTTAAAAAATAATCTTATATAAAACGTATTTTATATTCACTCACATAAACATTATCTGAACCGAAATAAACCGATGTTTTTTTCGGTTCAGTTCCGGTTTTCGTTCCGACAAAAATAACGGTTTTTTTTGGTTTTCAGTTTTCGGTTCAGTTCCGGTTCGAAGCCCTGCTTATATGTAACGTTTCCATGGTCATGATAAATAATATCTCTGTTAGAAAATATTAGGCCAAGTTATTTATATTCTGCTGCTAGAATGTATTTTATACAAGTACTTTGTGATGACGGTCGTTCCTGTGGTGGCCACAGCTGATTTTTTTGTTTGTTTTGAAAGTATTGTTATATAAATACTATACTTGTTGATTACTCTTTTGTATTTAAAAGTATATTTATGTTAAATGAATTATTATTTGTTAAATTTTTCCGACCTTGGAATATTGTCCTACACCAATATCATGTACAATACCAGGTTCTACCTTTGAACAAGTTGCAATGTATTGTTTGTGTTAAATTGTTTTTAAATAAATAAAATACCAATGTTACATAATTAAGTGTATTCGTTCATACGGGGAAGTTTTTTCAAAAATTAAGAAAAAATTTAAGAAAAAAATGGTATACAATTGTTGTATACCATTCAGCATTAACTGATCTCCAATCCTCTAAAAGTTGTGACATGTCCAATACAACCGAAGAAACAAGTAATCATTTTCTTGGAAGTGTTTCGTGAACGAACAAATTTTGTGGGTTCGGTTCATCTTGGAAGACCCAAACAGTGGATTGTTGCTTAGTTTCCGGTTCATATGAATAAATCCAAGTTTCGTCACCTGTAACGAGGTTGTATACGGATTTTGCAGTGCATAGGTTGATTTTTTTTTTAGCATTCTTTACACCCATCAACACGAGCCTTCTTTTGAGCTTGGGTCAAATTATACGGAATCCATCGGGAACAGATCTTTTTCTCAACTAAATGTTTCTGCAAAATCGAATGAATAGCAGTCTGCGATATGCCAAAGGATGCCTCTATCTCACGGCAAGTCACATGCCGATATTCTTCAATCATTTTGCACATAGCATAGATGTTTTTTTGAATCAGAACCGATTTTAGTCGACCTTCACGAGATTCATCACTGACGGACGCACGACCGCTACGAAATTCTGCAAACCAATTGCAAACAGTCTTTTCTGATGGTGCTTCATTACCAAAAAGCGAAAACGAAGCGAATCTATGCATTGTTGTTGAGTTAGGCCTTTACTAAAATCGTAGAAAATCATCCAACAAAAACCTACACGAGTAACATCAATTTTTTCACAAAATTGTTATAATTAAAAGCTCACTGTCAACAAACTACTCGGTCAATTTATAAGCTTCCACTGATTGCACAATAACAAATGACAAATTTTACGAATATAGTAAAGACACATTTCAATATTGCCATCTAGTGGTCGTTTGTAAAAACATAAAAGGTAACCCTCGAACCTCTTCCCACAGCACGCCAAGTATTCATCTTTTTAAAAACTGCATTCAACCGAAAATAAGCATTTCTTGATTCTAAACAATTGATACATTTTGATGTAAAGAGATTTCGAGGTTATAGTTTTATGGTGTTCCCCCAGGGCCGGCGCTAGGCATGTGCTGCATGTGCAGTGGCACATGGCCTCGCGGCCCAACAGGCCTCGCGCATGGTGCGAACTTTCTGAATCGCGCATACCCGCCTACACCAAACTTCCATCGAAACTGTATATGTAGTTTTCGAGCGCACTGAAATCAGAAAGAAGAAAACGGGTGGGGTGCTTTGCATTAGCTGTGAAGCGCTGTGATTCCCCGAATACGAAATAAAATCACACAACCGAAAGTTGTTATTGATAGATGCCACAGAAAAAAAAAAGTGTAACATTCACTAAATGTATCCCTCATTAAAATATATACATTTGAAACATTATAGGAGCATCTAATATGTAAACATAGCGTGGTAGCGGACAGCACCAGGTAAGGAAAATTACTTTCTCCACGACCACTATAGAATTTACCTATTCTAAAACCAATTTTGACTACAGAAAGTTAATATTCTAACACAAGAGTTGGAATGTTATTCTAAAGCACATATATTCTTATGCATTTTGCGTGTATTTCATTCCATCACTTGTTATGGAATAACTATTCCATACTTGTTGTCTTTTGTTTTTGTAGGGTTACATTAAGATATATGCAACGTTTACATTAAATAAATGCAACATAACTTCCTAACCTAAAATAGTGGCCGATGTGCGGCAAATTAAATTAAAATTAAACAAATAATAAATCAAATAAATTAGTTTAATTAATTGATTAATTTGTTATGTAATATAAATTATTTGATAAGATAAAATTTTTGTTAAAATAATTATTTGTTAATTTTTTTTTTTCTGGTGGTCGTGGAGAAAGTAGGGTCTGTGACTCGGTTGGAAGAGAAAATTCGCTGCTCGTGGTTCCTCACGCTCGCCTGCGGCTCGCGCTCGGAATGTTCCACTCGCATCGAATTTTCTCATTCCAACCTTGTTACAGAATATACTATTTTGACTGATATCTCGTTCATTCCGTCATTTTGCGTGGTCCATCATTATTGAACCAGTCCTTTTTGACCACCGCGTCAATATAAATTTTTCTTGCCGGTCGCTATGGCGTAGTGGTCAGCTCATTTGACTGCTAACCATGGGGGCTCGGGTACGAATCCCGGTGATGGCTAGGGATGGGAATTTATTTTTGAATATCGATATATGCGCGATTCGATATATCGTCAGTGTGATATCGATATTCGATATATATCGAAATAAAAATATCGATATTTTCGATATATCGAAATAACTAACACGTAACATGTAAGATATATAAATTGCAGTTTTTTTTTTTTTTGTGGGCTTGGCCGGAATAGAATTCGCCACTTGACAGACAATCACATTACAGTTGGTACTCACCCAGCAACCAACCATCTTTCTAATATTTTCCTAGTTAACTCTCATAATTAAATAAAAATATATGTATGCTGTTCACTTTTGTAAGGACAAACCAGATATTTTTTGTTACTTTTATAGTGTATTACGGACTTTAAATTAAAAATATTCCTTACGCTGTAAAACCGACTTAAGATTGGTTATGATCATTATTAAGAAAGTGAAATTTTTTATAATGTTTTAATACCAACATGACATACAATTTTCAAAGGTGCAAATTATTGAAATCAAAATTTCGTCTAACAGGTTATTCCAAACGATTAGGCCGAACTAAATGGAAATTTCGTTCGGATTTTTAGGTTGCTTGGGTTATTTCATGTTTCAGGTTAAAACCATGGAAATGAACGACATATGTCAAATTTTTTTTTCTTCATATTTTGAAGACAAAAAAATAAATAAATGGGAAATTTTTAATAAGAATGACAAAAAATTAAAATGCAATGAAAAGTACATTTTATAATGACAATCAATTTAATCTAGAATTTTGCTATGTGAGTATGATTTACAAAGCTTAAACAAAATGACCAAAAATCCGAATTAATAGATAAAAATTACTAGATTTCAAAATCTAGTTCCGCCTAAACATTTGGAATAGCCTATAGTTTGTTTTTACAAAAGTGAACAGCATATATTTAAATGTAAAAAAGATACAAGAATACCGATATTTTGTGCGAATATCGATATTTTGCACGATATATCGCATTGCAAATATCGATATAAAAATATCGATATATTTTTCTAGTATCGATATTTTCGAAATATCGATATATCGTTCCCATCCCTAGTGATGGCATGGATGTTTGTATTTGTTATAAAATTTCTAATGTATCCATAATAAAAATAAAGATATCCTGGTTAATGGCCATCGTAGCTAAAACCAAAAAAATTAATTAAAAAAAAAAAAAAATTCTTGTCAATCTCGCACATGGCCTCGCGTCTGCCCTGGAACATGGCCTCGCGCCTTCCCTGGCACATGGCCTCGCAAATCCTAGCACCGGCCCTGTTCCCCATAGCTCCTCAAATATTTTCCAATTGAAAAATACAACAAAAGATATTTGTCTCATTAGTTTAAAACTAGGGGCCTCAGCCCGGCTACGCCGGTCTTCTCCCCTACATTGTTAAAACTCGTCGCTTCGCGACTCGTTTTAATATAATTTTGTCGCACTTGTCGATTATAAAACTCGTCGCTCATCTTTTTTTAACACTATTTTATGGAAATTCAAAATGTGAAATCTCGTCCCATTTTAAAATGCAAAAAGTTTGACAACTGTCCCCTTCTGAAATCTTGTAAGCATATTTCCAATAATGGCCCAGATTCTTTGAAAAATGTTTTCTGATGCCTCAAAATATTATCTCGCACGTCAAATAAGCTATCTTGAACCATTATCACCACTTAACACTTTGATTAACCCTGAAATTTTTAATATCTATAAATCTTTTTTAACACTATTTTATGGAAATTCGCCCTGCAAATGTCTTAAACTTTATCGTTAATTCACCTTAAATCTTTAATTAGTATTCTTCTGTCAAGAAACACGTTCAAAATGTGAAATCTCCTCCCATTTTAAAATGCAAAAAATTTGACAGCTGTCACCTTCTGAAATCTTGTAAGCATATTTCCAATAATGGCCCAGATTCTTTGAAAAATGTTTTCTGATACCTCAAAATATTATCTCGCACGTCCAAAAAGCTATCCTGAACCATTATTACCATTTAACACTTTGATTCTCGCCGTAAATATTCTGGACCGGCCGTCTTGTATTAAGAATATTTTTGAATTATCGTCTGATAAAACCTGTCCATGCCGATCAATGGTGACTTTGATTCGACACGGATTCGAGGAAAAAATGCATGATTTTTATCAATAAAAATTAGTCAGTACCCCCTGTCGAAAAAAAATTAAGCCCAAGCACTAAAAAAATATCACCCGGATGAGAGGGCGGTTCATTTTCCTCTCTCCGCGTTACCGGAAAAATGAAGATACACCAGACGTTGAATAGAACATACATACCACAATTGTACAATATAATAGTAGATGTTTTTGTCACAAATGTTTTTTCTATTAGATCAAACGATAAATATCGTCAATTCACCTCAAACATGTAAGTTGAGTCTGAGGACGAAAAAAAAAAGCATAACCTGGAATTTTATTTATATAGATTACCATTAATCTCAAGTTTCCTTTCGTACCAGATACAGCAGGGTTACCAAATATGTATTAAGATCCCAGAACATAGTACACCAAAAACATGTTACCTCAAAACATCTATTTTAACTTAAACTCAAGCATCAGAAGTTGCTTTGCCTAATGGTAGTTTTTGTCATAGCTAAAAAGTGCATTGCGGATTTAATAGTCCATTTCAACCTTTAACTTTAAGACTTATTATTAATGTAAAGGGTAGAGACCCCGGTGAGTGCGTGTGTCGAGGATCGTTATGTGTGACGTCACAGGCACGTACACAGGACCTTGGCCTCATTGGCGTAGGATGTAGGGCGGACACACTGGGCACGCGCACTCGCGGTATTTCTGAACTCTTGTATATTTAAACAATGCTACATTTAGAAATGTTACTTATTTAAGGAACTTGTTACGAGTGGTTTGCTGGTAAAATATTTTAGGAATTAGTTAGAAGATTGCAATTAAGTGGTTTTTGGGGTATCTTAAATGCCAAGAAATTTAGTGTTTGGTTTGCTAAGATTTTGGCCATTACATAATGATGTTTTAAGTCGGTTTATCGTTCGTAGGGATATGCGATACTGAGAAAGTATCGATATTTGGGTATCGATAATATCGAATAATCATAATCCAATAAATTGTGATCATACCGATTTTGACGTTTCGAGATTTCGATGGATCTCCACGAATTGAGGTCCCTACATAAGGTTTTGACTATTTTTAGCATGATGTCTGTCGGTCTGTCTGTCCGTCTGTCCGTCTGTCTGTCTGTGTACACGTGCAGAGCAAATTCGGCTGAAAGGATTTTTATGAAACTTCATATTTAAGCTTCTGACATCAATGGCACAAGTTGATCAACTTTTGGTAAAAATCTATTGACTAAAAATGGGAGTTTACTCGTGTCGATTTTAAGATTTTTGCGAATATTTCAAAACAGAAAAATATTTCGAAAAAATTATTAAACAAAAGTTGTTAAAAAGCAATAACTAACAACTTTTATTTGAGACATTTCTTGATAAAACGAAAAAAAAAAATTGAAAAATTTGGAAAAAAATTTCCCTAATAGTTTTATGTCATTACGGACCAAACATTATTTTTTTCTAGACAAAATAAGATGTGAGAATTCCAAAAATTCAAACCTCAAGTCTCTATTTCTTACCTTTTTTGAGATATGAATTTTTAAAATTACAAAAAGTTTCAAAATTTTCCCTAATAGTTTTAGGTCATTACGGACCAAACATTAATTTTTTCTAGACAAAACAAGGTGTGATAATTCCAAAAATTCAAACCTCAAGTCTCTATTTTTTACCTTTTATGAGATATGAATTTTTTAAAATTCCAAAAAAATCTAAATTTTCAATAGTTTTAGGTCATTACGGACCAAACATTAATTTTTCTAGACAAAAAAAGGTGTGAGAATTCCAAAAATTCAAACCTCAAATCTCTATGTCTTACCTTTTTTGAGTTATGAATTTTTAAAATTACAAAAAAAATCAAAATTCTCAATAGTTTTAGGTCATTACGGACCAAACATTAATTTTTTCTAGACAAAACAAGGTGTGAGAATTTCAAAAATTCAAACCTCAAATCTCTATGTTTTACCTTCTTCGAGATATGAATTTTTAAAATTACAAAAAAATCAAAATTTTACCAATTAGTTTTAGGTCATTACGGACCAAATATTACAGAAAAAACATCATAAAACTAAATTTTTTAAAGATTTAAACCTTAGGTCTCTATTTCTTACCATTTTTAAGATATAGTTTTTGATTTAATACCCAAATTTCTAAAAATAACTACACTTTCATGTTAAAATACGTACAAAAAATAACTTAAAATTTATAAGAAAGACATTTTAATGTTATCTCGATGTTTTGTTAACCACAAATGAATTAGTATGGGATTAAAAAAATAATTAATCCTCTTAAATAAGTTGATAAGGAAATTTTATTTTTATATCATTAGGACGAAACCTGTTTATCTGAAAAAATATATAAACTGTGAATTTTCATAGTTTACAGGATTTCGCAGGCAGGGCTGATATTAAAAATATTGGAGAAGATAACATTCAAAATATGATTTATCACAGAAAACATTGTAGAAAACATTACAAACTAATTTGCAACAAGTTTGGAACCTAATTTTACGACCTACTTATTTTTAAGGTCCCAAACAATTAATTCAAATGTTATTAAAATTTTAAACCGCTAAATTACGAAAAATCGATATTTAAATTTGACAAAAAATCACGTTTTGCATGAACTAAGTGGACAAATAATAGTTTAAATTGACAAAATAAGGATTAAATTTGATTTGAATGTTTATTATAATGTTTATATGTTTATAATTGTTAATATGGATCTTACTAGCATTAGCTAAATAAACAAACTATTATTATTATTATTATTAACAAACATAGGTTAACATTATTTTATTCATTCTTTTTTTAATATTATTATGTATTTATCATTTTTTTAAATTTGGAAATGCCAACTTTAATTTTCCAAACAATCATATCTCAAAAACGGTAAGAGATAGAGACCTGAGGTTTGAATTTTTGAAATCCTTAGACTTTACGTAGTTTGGAAAAAAATTGAAGATTTAGTGGCTAGCACACAACTTTATTAATAGGCCATCAAATAAAATTGTCGAAAAGTACCAAAAATTGAAAATTAAAAAATTTATGTGAAGTGTAGAATTTTCACACATTTCAGGATTTCGCAGGTTTTAGTAAGTGAATGATGATTATTTGGGATGCCAAAATAAATTTTATGTTAAAATATTTTTTTTGTTAATTTTAATTCGAATGGCTAATACCATTATTTAGGTTTCTAAATATGTGCAGTATTAATCCTTTTTTTTATATATATATAGCAAGGTTCATTAAGATTTTGAAAATTGCATAACCCCGCCCAGCCTGTCTCAATTTTTTCATACTTACATGTAACGTTTCCATGGTCATGATAAATAATATCTCTGTTAGAAAATATAAGGCCAAGTTATTTCTACTCTGCTGCTAGAATGTATTTTATACAAGTACTTTATGATGGCGGTCGGTCCTGTGGTGGCCACAGCTGATTTTTTAAAATAAGCTTTATTGGTCTTAGCTACTATGGCCATTAACCAAATACTACGTAATATTATTGTAACAAATAAAGCACAAAGTATGGACGCAATTTAACTACACTTTTGACGTGTTGCCAGAACTACATTTAAACCACAAATCAGACAAACTTTTGCTATGTTGACTGTTGATCAATGCGTAGTTAATTAAGTTTATAGCAGTCGATTTCGAAGGAAGCTGAAGATTTCTTGAGATTGAAATTGCTTTTCAGGTAGCAACCTGAGACCGTTGGCTAACATTTCATCAATTTTGTGTAAATATTAATCCATTGACAGGTTGCAACATCCCGCACGTTTTCATTATTCCTTTTACCGTTTGTCCTACAAATAGTTCATGTTCCTTACTTAATAGTCCGCGATAGTATTCGAACTAGTACGTAAGCGACCCGTAAGAAGTCGGATGTATCTGAGAATTAGAGTTTGTGCATTGTTCATTTCATTAAATTTATAGTATGTACCGTAAATGCCAGATTTCACCAAGAAAATTTCGTGCCAAAAATTCAAAATTGCTGAAAAATATTTATTTACGGAACGCGGTTGTGAAGTTTTATAGAGTAATGACTAGGGTTGTACATCGAAGGCAAAACATCGATGTTTGACATCGATGTTATATTAATATTAAAAAAAGCTATTTATTATTATATATTATATTTTATTTAATAATGTAAAGATAAAATGCGAAAAAAGTAACACATAATACAAAAAAAGCATTTATTAGATTTTGAAATAGAAATATTCCTTTTTAATAGTAATTAATTTCACATTAATATTATTATACCCAATATAATAATCCTAATTTGTACCTACAGTCTATTCCAAACGATTAGGCGGAACTAACCGCAATTTTCATTTTTGTAATTTGTCATTAGATATTTTTTTATATATTGAAGTTGACTTTTCCTGAACAAAATGATCAAAAGCTTCAATCAATCGGTAAAAGTAACTAGAATTGAAAATCTAGTTCCGCTTAAACCAAAAGAACAGACCTTACTATTTTTACATTTCTAAAATGAAATATTGGATTTTATTACAATACTAATATAGTAATCTTAATGTTAATTTTATATTATTTAACATAAAAATAACACTGTCATACACAATTATTTTTATACTTTTTTAAGTTGAAATAAAGTCTGTTCCTTTGGTTTAGGCTGACCAAGATTTTCAATTCTAGTTACTTTTACCGATTAATTGAAGCTTTTGATCATTTTGTTCAGGAAAAGCCAACTTCGATATATAAAAAAATAGCTAATGACAACTTACAAAAATCCAGGGATTGGAGGAATAACAACTGGGAAAGTGTCAACAAGACTCAAAAATAAAAAGTGTGTTGGCGTCGTTGGTCGTTCGCATTCTTTGCAAAAATTAGAAGTTTCTTCTTATTTTTTCGTATTCTGCTAACTGCTAAGAAGAATAAGAACTAACACTATTAGTATTGTTATATCACAATAGATGGCGCTTATATTTTGTGTACTAATTTTAATAAAAATTAAATTTTTAAGATTCCAGCGACTCTAGCGGTAGTTTCTGAATTTCAAAGTTTAAACATCGACATCGGTAGTAGATATCGATGTTTTATCGATACTATCGCCAGCTGACCATCGATGGTAAAAACATCGATGTTTTTAAAACAAACATCGATGTTTTTGATACATCAATGTTTTTTTCCCATCCCTAGTAATGACTAACCAAGATCGAATCCTGTTTTTATCGGTTTCTTACTGCCCCCTTACTTTGATATGGCACCAAACTGTCCACTGTTTAAATAATCCATGATAAATTCATCGTCATCGATTTCAACCGACGATGAATCAGTTGCAAGTACCTAGTTTAATAAATATTGCTCATACCTATTGATATATACTCATGTAATGTGCAGAACACCACAGAATATTGAGGTTATGTTTTAAACAGAACTGTCATTTGAAC
This sequence comes from Liopterus haemorrhoidalis, assembly GCA_963971575.1. NCBI lineage: Eukaryota > Metazoa > Arthropoda > Insecta > Coleoptera > Dytiscidae > Liopterus > Liopterus haemorrhoidalis. Next base: position 14,406,776 of record OZ020621.1, read on the forward strand.
AAACTGTCTCTTAAATAATCAATTACGAATAAAAGTTATTGTTAACCACAACTACATATCTGGATATAATATTGGATACATATGTATAACATTGCAGTCACACAAAAGATAATATAACAATATACACACATCGGAAAAGTGTAGAGATATTTAAAAAAATATGAATATATACTGCTTATTGTACATTTAATGTTGTATTCCAATTAAAGTAGGCAATTATGAGTAGTTGGCTATAGAAAACAAGTAAAAACAATAACCAATAAGACAAAACAAATACAAATTTGACCAATTTTATTCAGTACATGATCCGTAGGTTGATCACATGTTTCATTTTAATTCGATTTAAAACGTTTATATTAATAATTGCAGAGTTTTTAAGTAGTATTCTTTTTTAATAATGGAGCGACAGCATTTAACTATCCACTAGACGAATAGTGCGGTAGGTCATTTCCAAGCTTGCTTCAGGCAAGTTGATGTAGTCCAGCGGATAGGAGTTTCTCAAATTGTCATCAGCCGGTTATGGAACCGTTGCAGGGAAACAGGGAGTCCGGCCGAACAACATCCGGGACATGGTCGCTGTACAACAGCAGGTCAAGACAGATTTTTGGTCTTAAATGCTAGAAGACAACCTACTATTACAGCACCCGAATTGATACGGCAGTTACAGCGAGCGCGTAACTTAACCGTTAGTCGCGATACTGTAAGAAATCGTCTCCACGAAGCTAATATTCTATCTCGACGACCTATCAGATGTAAACCCCTATCTAGAGGCAATCGCAGAGCAAGATTAGACTAGTGTCACAATTTTTAATATTGGCGCGAAAATGATTGGGTTACAGTTTTGTTTACTGATGAGTCCAGATTTGGAATTCATCCTGATTCTCGTCGAACAAGGGTATGAAGAAGATCCGGTAATTTGGAACGTTTGATGCACGTCCAGGAAGTTCACAGTTAGAGAGGTGGTACTGGGGTGGGATAATCATTGGCGGTAGAACTGATCTCTTTTCCCCATGGATTTTTAAGGGCACAACAATGTTTGGGTAATATTCTTCAACCTATTGTGCGCCCATTTCGTGGTGCTGTTGGTGATCAGTTTCATCTTGCCCTGGATAATGCTCGGCCACATGTTGCACGAATTGTAACAAACTGGTTGGATAACGAAGGTATTGATGCGATACCATTGCCAGCACAGGCACCAGATCTACCATAAATCAGATTAAACATGTGTGGGACATGCTTAAGAGAAGAATTACTCCACATATGTATAACATCCACGATAATTTTAGATTTAAAGAGCTTCTAAGAGCAGAATGGGCACAGTTACCTCAAGAAGACATCGATAGTGTTATTTTGTCCATGAATCGCAGATGTAGGGCTTTGATCAACCAACGTGGAGGTCATACTCTCTATTAGAATTTGTTTTTTTTTTTAACTTTTTTAAATTCTGTACATAAATCTGTACATTCATTTTTTTTGTTTCAAATATTGTTTATTGTTATAAATAACATTTAGCTTACTTTGTTGTAAACTATTCTTAATTGAGTATTTTAATTGATAGAATACAATAAACGTTCAAAAGAAACCGTACGCTATTTATTTTCATATATTTTTTAATATCCCTAGACTTTTCTGATGTGTGTACATATAATGTTATGTACTAACAATATTATATATTAACAACTATAATACCATGTACTTATATAATGATATATTGTTTAGTAAAACAAGTAAAAATGTTTTTATTATTTTTAGCTATTTTTATTTAATTTCCTTTATGATATCCATGAATCTTTTCATCCAAGGGTTATTTTTATTATTTGTAAATCATATTTATAAAGCCCTGAAATAATACTATACAAAATATCGGTACGCTGATGTAGAATATTAAATGGAAGCTTTTATGATTTTTTTAAAAAGGGAATATTGTTAATCCCCCTCATATGGAATTATCTGAATTTTCCGCATGATAAGTCCGTCCCTGGACCCATTTATGCAAACAACGTCAGCAAACGACCAGAACACAAATCGATTATCATTATATAGATATCAATATCCCAAAATAAAACAATATCAAATATTCTACAATATGTTCCTACCATCCTATCTACAATCGAAATATTGCATGGCTTTGTTGAGGGGATGTCTGTAGATACAAACTTAACATTATATACTAATTTTATTTGAAATGAAATTGATAAACATGTTCATGTAGACTTGATACGTGGGCTAGTTTTAAGTTTTTACAAAGACTTAAGCTGCATTCACAGTTACCAAATTATACTTATAATTTAGTACTATAATCAAGTATTATATTTATACTTAGGAGAGCATTCATACATACCAAATTATAATTATGATTAGTAAGTGCTGCCATCTGTTGTTACAAACAAAAATTACTATTGCATGGACCCACCATCTACAGTCTGTTCCAAACGGTTAAGCGGAACTAAATGGGAATTTAGTTCTTTTAGGTTGTCACGAGAAGGGACCTTGCTTGGGTTATTTCACTTTTCACATTGGGATGTCAAAATTTAAAATTCCAACAATGAAACCATGGAAACGAATATGTCAAAATTAAATATTTTTTTTAAATATTTTAATGACAAAAAAATAAATTAATGGGAAATTTGTATTAAGAATGACACAAAAAATCAAAATATAAAGAAAATGACATTTTAAAATGATATTAATCTTAACCAAAAAATGTTTATTGTAAGTATGATTTACAAAGCTTAAACAAAACGGCCGAAAGGCACGATTTAAACGATGAAAGTAACTAGATTGCAAAATCTATGATCTACAGTCTGTTTCAAACGCTTAGGCGGAACTAAATGGGAATTTCGTTCTTTTAGGTTGTCACGACAAGGGACCTTTCTTGGGTTATTTCATTTTTCATGTTGGAATGTCAAAATTTTAAATTACAACAATGAAACCATGGAAACGAATGACCTATGTCAAAATTAAATTATTTTTTTATATATTTTAATGACAAAAAAATAAATAAATGGGAAATTTGTATTAAGAATTACACAAAAAATCAAAATATAAAGAAAATGACATTTTAAAATGATATTAACCTTAATCAAAAAATGTTTATTGTAAGTATGATTTACAAAGCTTAAACAAAACGGCCGAAAAGCACGATTTAAGCGATGAAAGTAACTAAATTGCAAAATCTAGTTCCGCCTAAGCGTTTGAAACAGACTGTATTTCAAAGTAGAAAAATGTGTGTAAGAAGATAGGAGCTGTTTGTCCTTGCTTCGGATTGGTTTAGATCGACATCCCTATTACACTGTAAAAATATTATTTTTATTCCAAGTTGACAGATGTTCAGTGTCGTACATTGGAAATATATATTATTTATATTATTTAATTTTTCTCATATATTTTGTTATTATTTACATATTTAGACTTTTATTTATATTCTTGGCGTAGATTTTATAGAGAAAATTCTCCATGTAATTTGTTTTTACGGAGTTATATATTTTTTAGGTTATCTGACATATAAATATTTTTTGACACTTGACAATTAACATATCAAGAGAGAGGACTAATGTGAGGCTAAAAGACAGCCCAGCTGATTGTGCCCAAAGAAGAAGTTATTGATATAATTTTTAGACCTTCATATTTTTAATTTTTATTTACAATAATTATTTAAATAAGAAACTTTTGCTCTGAAGATATATTGTTTGTTTTATTGCTTTGTTTAAACTCTTTTAGCCAAATCTCTCTTTTTATATATAGTACATAATTTTTAAAATTAATATTTTTTTAACTTTTTCAAATTTCCCATTAAACTGAATTTATGTCGTATAAATAACGTAAGTGTATTATCTGCCTTGTTTATTTCAATATCTTATTAACCTTTTTTAAATTAAAAAAAAAAAAAAATCACTTGCTAACCCAGTTGCTACGCCCATGCCCTAGTTGTAACGTATTTTAAATTTCCCGCTATACTGTATTTGATCAGTGTAAATCGTACTCGGTTCGCAGCGCTATCTACTTTTTTCTACTTTGAAATAGACCATAGTTCCGCTTAACCGTTTGGAACAGACTGTACGTTTTTAATCTTATTTTATTTTTAAATATGCTAAAATGGTCACAGTTTTTCATCTACGAATTATTTAGGCAGTTATATGATCCATAATTATAGTTTTTTGCGTTTCGTATCTATTTTGACATTTCAAATTTACTTATAGGTTAGTTTCTGTCTCTTTCTCAGTAAGTGTAAATCATAAGTATTATACCCTTTTCACACTAGATCTTTAAGACGAGTGAACTTAAAGTTCACCGATGTTTAAGATCGGTATGCTTTCACACTTGATGTTTAAATCTCTGGTGCTGTCATCAGCTACAGTAATTTTGTCCTTAAGTTACCGTCATGAAATTACCAGTTTTGAACTGTCTGCGCAGATGCACATTTTGAATTATTATAAACAAATAAGGATATTTCATTTCATTCTACAATAAAGACACTACAATAAAGAATATTTTACACCTGTATTAACATGTAAGTCGATACATTTTATCTCAATTATTGTAGCTCTGTATTTTATTAAACACATTATTAAAATAAATAATTTTATTATAACAATAAGTATAAACTTCTTATAACGTCGATATAATACAGTATTCTTGTTTATGATAATATAAAATGTTGACAGCACAAATTCAAGGAGAATTTTTTTATAATAGAAATGGTTACGTAGGAGGCAGTATGACAAACTTCTAAGTATAAATCTAAATCATAAGTAAACTTATAATTAGGGAAGTGTGAATGCGCTTAAGAAAGAAAAAAAATTTTTTTTGGAACAAACTGTTTTATTGCGTTTCAAAATATTCGCCTTTAAGGTTTATATACTTTTGCATGCATTCAAACCAATTTTTTGTTTGACATTGGGGAACAAAAAAGTCGTTAGGGGATAAATCAGTTGAATACGGGAAATGAGACATTAATTCGATTTTTTTCTCCTTCAAATAATCAATTGTTCGACGTGCTGTGTGGGAGATTGCATTGTCATGATGAAGAATGATGCGACGTTTTTGGTTGTTTTCTGGCAAACAAATTGTTGTATACCATTCAGCATTAACTGTTCTCCGATCCTCTAAAATAATGGTTGCGACATGTCCAGTGCAACTGAAGAAACAAGCAATCATTTTCTTGGAAATGCTTCGTGAACGAACAACTCTTGTGGGTTTCAGTTCATCTTAGAAGACCCAAATATATGGATAAATCCAAGTTTCGTCACGTTGCAACGTTTCAACCACTAGGTAAGTCCATCAACCTGTATATATCCAATCCCATCTCCACCATTCTACAATCGCGTGAGATTGCGCCCAATAAAGTCCATTCGCTTTAAGGATTCCACTCACTAAAGCGGCCGCGGTGGCGTTAATGCAGCGGCCTAACGCAACCTATACAATACAATGAGACCACGCACATACAAGCGTTCCGCTATCTGAGAACGACGCCGTATGCAGCGTTCAGTCTAGCGATCACCAAACACTGGCGGCCGAACTCGACAAGTTGCGTTAGGCCGCGCGATATGCATTGTTTATATACCACAGAGTGAATATATTTAAGAAAATAGTGTCGAAAATGGATAATTTAACAGAAAAAAACATAGAATCAGTAAAGGATCATTTAATTTTGTATGACTTAGCACATCCTGATTACAAGAATATTAGGAAAAAAAATAAAGTGTGGGACGAAATAGGAAAAGTTTTCAAGAAGAGCTGCCAAAATCAAGACTTCTTCTTATTTAACTTTTAGCATATTCTCACGTATTCTCGCAATCAATATTATCACACAACTATATACCGTGATTCACTAACTGATCGCTACCGCTACCGCCACTCCCACCGCGTTAGTGTGAAGAGACCTGATCGCTAGTCGTATCACTAATGCTACCGCCACCGCGGCCGCTTTGGTGTGTGGAATCCTTTATTTCGCGTTTTGACCCTACATAGAATCAGTAAAGGATCATTTAATTTTGTATGACTTAGCACATCCTGATTACAAGAATATTAGGGAAAAAAATAAAGTGTGGGACGAAATAGGAAAAGTTTTCAAGAAGAGCTGCCAAAATCAAGACTTCTTCTTGTTTAACTTTTAGCATATTCTCACGTATTCTCGCAATCAATATTATCACACAACTATATACCGTGATTCATTAACTGATCGCTACCGCTACCGCCACTCCCACTGCCAGAAGTCATTCACAAAATCAGAAAATACAACCTAAAACGTCACATCTTTCTTCATTATGAAAATGCAAGCTCCCACACAGTACGTCAAACAATTGATTATTTGAAGAAGAAAAACATCGAATTAATGTCTCATTGCTCGTATTCACTTGATTTATCCCCTAACGACTTTCTTCTTTTGTTGTTCCCCAATGTCAAACAAAAAATGCGTCGACAGCAATTTTTATCACCTCAAGAAGCGGTTGCAACCTTTGAAAACCATATTTTTGAGATACCAACTTCAGAATGGAATTATTTTTTTTTTTCGAGAATTGATTTGAACGCTTGCAAAAGTGTATAAATCTTAAAGGCGAATATTTTAAAAATCAATTAAACAGTATGTTCCAAAAAAAATTTTGTTTTCTTTCTTAGTTTTTATAAAAACTTAATAAATAGGTTCTCGTATCTTCGTATTAACACTATCAATGTACAAATTATTTGAATTAACTGCAATATTTGTTATCAGTGCCTAGCTATAATAGGGCAATTTTTGCCTGTTACGAGGTCAAAATAATATAAATAAATAAATTGTGTTTCACAAAATGTTTGTTCTATATGTCCTCTATTAGCGTGTGTTGGTATAAATATCGGGCTACTCTCACAGAGGCAGAGGTAATTGGAGTCCTGTTTTCAAAGGCTACCTCCTCGCTTGCCGATGCCGCTGGTTACCGTGTCGTCCCATTTTCAAAGTCTTTAATGTCAGCACAAAGGTAAAGTGTCATGCATAGCAAAAGGTGAATAAGGGTCGAATTTCTGATTTATGACCGGGAATTTACGTTCTTACCATCTAACGCTCTTCAAAAATGTTATTAGATCGATCAAGGAAGAAATTTGATGGTGGTTTAGATATTTTAATCATTAATTATATTGAAAATTGATAACCTAACTGTCTAGATGTTTTAATAAAAGTAAAATCTGATGTGTTACTTTAAAAAAATTATTGTGAAGTGTGAATTTTCACATATTTCAGGTTTTTTTAGGTTCTTAGTAAGTAATAACTAGTGAACGAACAAAATAAGTCTTAAAATATGTTAAAAACATTCATATCAAGCGGGAAATATATTCTATGTGTTTTATAGAACATATTAGTGTGACATCACATACATGTGCTGTCATCTGACAACGGTTTCTTTTGGAATTTTTGGGCAGATTTAAAATACATGTGTCATTACTTTTGTTAACTTAATTTTATGAATATTTCCAATTTTGGAGCAAAAAATATATACCTTTGATAAGTATATACTAATATATACAGTTCAGATACCTTATATTATAGAATAATGTTTTTATATTATACCGATCTTCATTTTCAAAGTTCCATCCACCAATATGATACCAGAAATAAGAACGATTTTAGAACAGAATATAAACGTTTACAAAAATCTAGATATAGTTGTAATTACTAGGCTATTAAATTTTATAATGTTCTGCCATCTCCATTAAGAAACGCGACCATTACTAAGTTTAAAAGTGTAATGAAAAAATATTTGTTAGCTAAAGCCTTTTACTCCACTGAAGAATTTCTATTAAATAATTTTAGTGATTTGATGGAATTTTACAAGTCGTAAATCATAAATACTTATTTGTCCTTGCCTTTAGATAGAAATTGGAAAAATTACTTATGTCTTTTATTTTTAATATTAATTCTAATTAACATGTACTGTTTTAATTTTTTTTTTTTAATGTGTCATTTGAATTATGTAATGATTTTTTAATTTTTTGACTTAATGTCTCTTATGTAAAACAATAATGGATAAAATAAGAACATCATATTGTTCCTTCAAACTATTTAGAAATGACAAACAGACTTATTACTATGTTACTTACCATAATAACGATTATTAATGTAAATTTTTCAAAATTAACCTGCAAAATAATATTGTTCTGCAAAACTAATGAAATAATAATTATAATGTACAAAATAAGAATTTTAATAAATAAATATTGATTTGTAGTTTCGATGTGAAGCATTTTCTTACTTTAAAAACTTAATTTATACTTCCAAAATACAATTAAAAAACAAGCTTAATTCAAATAAAAGGAAACCAACCGCAAGGCGGCAGCACGGAGGCCCATTTTGTGACGTAGTTACTAATATGGTCTATTAAATATTATGAAGCCTAAATAATTCCTTAAAGTTGTGAATGATTGTGGAACAATTGTCTAAACAAGTAAATATCTTGAAATGAGTCTACAAATCAAAGTAAAAAGCTTTACTAATTAGTGAACCTATGCAGAGTAAAAAGATAGGTTAATTAAATACATATCATTATTTTAACCATTATCGTTGGCGATTGAATGTAATTTATTTATTTTTTGTTTTATCGAAAAATAATAGACTTGTAGAATTATATTAAATTAAGTAATCTGAATATTCAACGAAAGAAATTAAAATCTTATTCCATAAGAAAGTTTCTAAGTATTAAATATTAAACAGTTTCAAATGCAACCCTTTAGTGCCATAAATGACAGGAGTGTATTAGATCAGGGGTTCTTAAACTTATGTAGTCCGAGGACCCCCTCTTGAACAACATTTTTTCTTGCGGACCCCATCCCAACCCTAGGCATTTTACGTCGTTCTTGAGACTTAATTTCTGGATCAATAATCTCATAGACACTACGTTGTAATAAATATTGGTAAAAATGTATCGCTGGTTATTTTAATAAATAGTCTTGTGCATTTATAGAGGAACATTTTTATTATATAGAATAAAAAACATATAATTAAGAAAAATAGTAGCAAAAAGAATAAAAAAATGTTACAAATTAAAATACGTTAAACTCATACAAACATTTCTTGGTCAAATATTGGTCAAAATAGATTTTATTATAATATGTTTTCTGTAAATAATTTGCAGTTGAATAAAAATAGTTAAATTTTTACCAATTATTGTTTAGTTATGTCAATAACTAGTTAGATAACAACAAATACAAAAAGTATTGACCATGTAGGATTTTTATTAATTGAGTTATTTGAATAAAAGCGAAAAGTTGGGGGGTGTAAAGTTAATGTCAAAATTGTTTCGCGGACCCCCGGTAATGGCTACGCGGACCCCCAGGGATCCGCGGACCACTGATTAAGAACCGCTGTCTTAGATTAATATGTAGGCAAATGATTTGTCACTTTCGTTAATTTTTAAAACATTCAAAATATGTATAAAATGATATAAACAACAAACTTTATGTTTGAAAATATTTAGAAAGAGATAACATGAATGCATGAATGATCTCAATGCACTCGATAGTGAAATAATAAATTTACGTGGAATACTAATAAGCAGTTCTACTAGTGCCAGCTACGTCACAATGACGTAAATTTTAAAATGTAGAAGTATTTATAATTATTTTGTGCCATAATTATAACGAAATTTACAAAATTAATTATGCCAATGTGTATAAAAACTGTTTAGTATGCATTAAATAAATAAATAAATAAATTTAAAAAATCACTCTACAGGTTTATTGTGCATACTTACTTAAAGTTCTTGTTTATTTTTCATTATTTATTCAACCAAATATAATATGAACATCATTTAGAAATTTTTAATTTGGAAAACTAAATTAATTTGCAAAGCAAATACAACTAAAGAAACTATATATTTTAATTGAAAATAATTTGAAGTATAATGTTGGTCTGCATGTTTCTTTTATTTGATTCTTTTGGATAAAGACGATTAAAGTTATTTCAAGCAAAACATTTCTTTGTAAACTACTTATCTATTTAAGTATTTAAACTATTACAAACTTTTTCTCATGTTTCCCTGATTACATTTAATTTTTTACCGACCGCCAACATACATAAGGGAGGTATTGTGATCATACCGATTTTGCCATTTCGAGATTTCGATGGATTTCGATCTCCACGAATTGAGGTCGCTACATAACGTTTTGACTAGTTTTAGCATAATGTCTGTCTGTCTGTCTATCTGTCTGTCTGTCGGCCCGTGGACACTTGCAAATTCGGCTAAAAGGATTTTTATGAAACTTCATATTTAAGCTTTTGACATCAATGGCACGAGTTGATCAACTTTTGGTAAAAATCGGTTACTAAAAATGGGAGTTTACTCGTATCGGTCTTAAGATTTTTGCGAATATTTCACAACATAGGAATAGTTCGAAAAAAATTATTTAACAAAATTTGAGACATTTTTTGATAAAGCAGCATAAATTAAACAAGTACTTTGTGATGGCGGTCGGTCCTGTGACGGTCACAGTTGATTTTTTTAAATCATATTTTCTAATATAAATAACTATAAATAACTTCATCAAGGTGTTATTTATATTTATGGAATTGATGCGTTTGATAAATACAGGATATCCCAAATAACTTGTTAAGCATGGGGATTTCGAGAACGGTAAGAGATACGAGGTCAATTAAATTAGACCAAAGTTGCCGCATTAAGGGATTATGTTAACGATGTTTTTGTTCCCCCTAAAAAATACATAGGTTACTAGATATGAACGAAAATGTAAATATTCCGGTTTTTAATTTTTGGTCATAACTTCCAAAATTAAAATATTCAGTGATTTTTAGTTACGTAACTAAAAATTACCGGACTAATTGAAATTTTCAAGTTGCACTTGTAAAATGGTTTTATTATTTTTTTTATAATTATTATGTTCCAAGATACAGATTGCTGAAGAGTAAGGATGCGAAAGTGTTGAAATCAAAACAGAAGGCGCTTTGAACACTTGTAAATAAAAATATTTTAATTTCAAGTCTAATGCCTAACCCGTAGCTCGTGAACTACGTGTTGCTCGCTTAACATTTACATAGATGCTGCTTTCGGTAGTTCATTTTTGTTGTCAAAGAATAAAAAAGCTGCATATATCATCGTGAAACTCAACTTTAAGCTTCCATCGGTTATATGGTTTCGTTTGTGGTGTCGTACCTTACGCACTAGGTCATATGTTAAACCTCCCTAATCGAGTACAGTCCAAACGTCCTTCCATAATTCTTCATCCCTTAACCCTAACCCTAAGACAAAAGGGAACTATGTTTCACTAGTGGAGTGTAACTTACCATCGTGCAGGGGATCAATGGTATGTATCATGAGTTGCAGTAGGCCGTGTCGGAACTTGGCGCCGGTGTGCGAAGTGGACGCCGCCTGGGAGACGCTTTGCGTCGTGTCTGACGCCGCCCGTGACGTCACAGAACCTCCCGGTTGCGTACCCACTGATGTTTCACTTGACGTTGCCACGTTACCATGCTGGAACAACAAAATACTGTTAGTAAAATTGTTTAGTTTTAATACAATTTTATACTTAAGTGTTTTTGTGAGTCACAAACAAATCGACGTGATAAATCTACATTATAAAAACAAATAAAAAATGGAAAACTATTTACAACTGCATTTTGCAAGAATACAAATTTTCGAGCAGGACAATGTTCCAGCCCACTACACTGCGAATATTCATGAGATTTTATGCAAACATATCTCAAGTTCGTAAATTGTTTTAATTTAATTTTAATTTGTTTATTTAATAATAATAATAATAAAACGAGGCTCAAAAGGTTGCTGAAGTTTGAGATTAGTGGACGCTTGTCAAGACCTGACAAACCCCAATAATAATATTTATTTATTGTCCACATACAATACATAATCATTAATGGACAGTCCATCAGATAAATTACAATAACATGACAAATGATAATTGATACACAGAAGTTATAAATTAAGTTCAAAAAATTCTTTAAAACTATTGGGCTCAACAGCGCTATGAAGTGACGCCAAGCGGACTATAACTGAACTTAGCGAAACGAGTAATAGTTTATTGTTTACATCTGGTTTACATGTGTTTTCTCGTGTAGTTTGTATTGCTTTTAAAAGTTAGTGTTGCAGTTTGTTTGTTATATTAACTTTTGATAGCAATTATTATTCTTTTTTATATTACTTTATGTTATAATGAGTTATTATAACACAAATTGGTGTGTGTTTGGCTGTCACTCTAGAAAAGGAAGTAACAAAAATATTTACTTCCACTATTTTCCAAATGAGAAACAATTTGTGAACTGTTAATAAATTTGGTGCTGTGGAAGTGATAATAACAAACTAGTATTTATTAAACAAATTAAATAAAAAACAAACACTAAATTATAAAAATCCTTCTCGAACATAATTAAATATCTACCCGGGTAATTTTAATGCAGAATTAGGGCAAGCGGTCTCAAATTCTGTACGCAGCTTTTCTAATACATTTTCACTGAACTTTCAGTGCCTGCTTTTGTTTTTAATCAATTTATTTAGGCAAGGAGTTTCTAACAGAGGTTTCGGTTCATACTGTTGTAAGACAGGTTTCTTAAAAGTAGACCACAGGCATTTTAAATATGTGCTGGTTAATATTTCCATATTAAATATATTGTTTCTGGAACAAAAAGAAAAACCAACAGAAACCACACAAAAAAAAAAGAAAAATCAAATATTATAATCAATCAATGCCCTGATCTTGGCTTCTTTCATTTTGGTTTGTTAACCACCTGGCACAGAATAATAGGATAGCTGAAATGTGTTTGCATGTAGTTCCTGCTTTACATGTGCAGGACATATTTAAAACTTCAACATCATTACTAAATTTTAATTTCCCAGTGACTTCGTGAGGTGGTGTTCTCAAACTGCTTGTTTGTAAACATAACCCACATATGTCGACATGCTCATCATTTTTGTCCAAAATTCCGCACAACATAAGATTTCCGGCGTTTAACAACTCTTCTCCTTCAACTACACACCTAGAAGAAGGTGTTGCACTTAAAAAAATTAAATAATTTAATAAGGATAGCTGTTTATTATCCATTGCAAATCGATGATTTAACATGTAAACAAATATGGACAACTTTCACATTACTCGTTTCAATCAGCTGTTCACAGCGCTCGTAGCGCCGCCATCGGGCATTGTTGTATCCAATACAATGGGTTTTTAGTCAATAAGTTTTTAATTGTTTTTTTTAATTGTACTGAACTTAATTCTTTGGCAGAAACTGGTAACAAATTCATAAACTTTATGGAATAATAGTTAATACTATATCTTGATTTATTTATTCGTGTAAAATTGGGGTAAATATTTGATTTATTACGTGTGTTGTAGTTGTGAACGTCTTCATAAGAGACAAAAGAATTTAGGTTTTGATGGGCATATACTAAACAGTGATAGATAAAAAGTGATGGTAGTGTCATGATTCTAAATTCTTTAAAGAGTAACCTACAAGCGGCTCTATAAAATGCACTCCCCATCACTCTTATTGCACGCCTCTGTAGTCTAAAAACTCTTTCAGCAGAGGCAGAGTGTCCCCATGCTAAAAGAGCGTATGCTATGTGCGACTGAAATAACGCAAAATACGTAATTAATAAAACATCTCTTGTAACTGATTTTTGTAGTTTTCTTAGAAGATAGATAGTTTTCCACAATTTCCCACATATATGGGCAACGTGAATTTATTTATATCCAAGGTACAATAAAATAATTAGATTTTTTACAAATAATAATAATAATAACAGTTTGTACATTGGATAAAGGCCCATGATCAGTCATTGTAAGAATACAAAGACTGTTCTTCCTCATGAGCCCTTAAAAGGTATAAAAAATATAAATATAGCACATTAACATAAATAACCAGGGTTCTTTGCTATTGACAATACCACAGTTGTTATAACCAACGTTGAAGCATGTAAATATGCAACATTCCCTAACTTGGGCAGAATTAAGGCTGAAAAGAACATTGAAAAAGACATGAAATTAAAACGGCAAGATGAACCTATTAGAAGATATTACTTTGTTAAGACTTTTTTAAACTTTAATAAATTATTCTAAATTTTTATAAACATTTATAAACTTTTATAAACTTTTATCCCAGATGAGCTTCTTTATTTGTGTTAAAAGAGATGAAGGTAAAAGATTTAAGGTTTTCGGGAATAATATTATATTTAGCGCAAATGTCCAAAGATAAGCTATGTTTAAATGTTGCAGTTTTGTAAGAAGGTGGAGAAAGAGTACCCTTAAATCTTATATTAACATTATGCACGTCAGATCTGAAGGTAATTTTGTTGTACAAATAAGGGGGAGTTTTGAGAATCAACACTTTATGATAAAATACAAGAGATTGCGAAAGTCTTCTTTGTTTCATGTTAAGCCATGTAGACAAGTGAAGGTAAGAGGAGATATGCGAGCGCCTTGGTACACCATAGACAAAACGCAAACATGAATTTTGTTTAGCATTTATAAATTTTATAAATCTAGACCTAAGACGAACAATAATTTAGAGCAGAGTTTCCCAAAATTTTTGAGCCGCGGAGCACTTTTCACGAGAAGAATTCGTCGCGGTGCACTATCGTTGGTATATATTTATATATATTTTAATTGGATCTTGACGTATGATAAGTTGTAGAAATAAATTTCTCAGTTGATCGATACAAGATAATTGCTTTATGCCGATTTTGAAAAGTTATCTGGTTCGTACTAGAACTGAGCAAAATGTAAAAATGCTTTGTTAGTTAAAAGCAAACATATTAATAAAAAAAGCGGTGGCTACCACAGGACCGACCGCCATAAAAAAAACAAATATATTTAACAAAAGTTGCTATACAAGCAACTTTTGTTAACTATTTTTTTCCCCGAAATATTTCTCTCTTACCAAATATCCGCAAAAACCTTAAAACCGATACGAAAAATCTTCCATTTCTAGATGACCGTTTTTTACCAAAAGTTGATTAACTGATGCCATTGATGTGAAAACTTTAAAAATGAAGTTTCATCAAAATTCGTCGAGCCAAATTCATTTTAAACGACAGACAGACCGACAGACATCATGCTAAACATATTAAAAACATTATGTAGGAACCTCAATTCGTGGACATCCATCGAAATTTAAAAATGTCAAAATCTGTATGACGACAATACCTCCCTTATATTATGATTTTGCATGTGATGGTCGGTAAAACAAGTAGAACTGGGGCAAAAAAAGCTTTTCAAAAGACAAAATAGAAAATACCGATAAAAAACTATTGAAATACTATCTTTATAATATTAACTAAGGTTTCCAATCCGGATATCCGGATTATCCGACCAATATAGACTATTCGATAATCCGGATTTTTTTTGAATACACAATTTTTTTTCGCCTTAACGCCAATAACAGTACTGAGCACAATGACGTGGAGGAAGTAGTTGAATAAATCGCAAGTGAAAGTATGTTTAAAAGTCAAAACGCTGCAATTTCTCTACAGCAACAACTGGAAGCGGCAATATCTTCAATTACCCATGTTGAAGAGCAGAGCAACGTTATTACTACATTGTTGAAAAAAGATTTCATGGTTTTAAAAACACAAAACCACGGACAGATAATTTAAATATATTATTTAATGCACTTCTTACAATAAAACCAACATATACTGCAACAGATCGCATGCTTTCAATTGCAGGCCTGACTAGGACAAAAATTAGAACTCGCTTGAATTTTGAAACATTTAATGCAATTATTTTTTTTAAATACGCATTTTTAAAAATGAATTAAATTTAATTATATATTTTTTTAAATTATTTTGTGAATTATTAATGTGTATAATTAAAATACTTATAATTAAATTAAATTAAATAAATGAGTTATAAAACACCATGAATATTGGATTCAATCTATTATCTTTCATTTCTTATTTGTTATCCGGATATCCGGATATATCCGAATATTTTGATTTTTTTGTATTCGATATCCGGATATTCATTAATGTTGGATAATTAGAAACCCTAATTTGAACATTCTTGTCGTCTACTGGACGTTCTGAGACGAAGACTGTGGCAGCTTTTTTTGACGATCCGTACTTTAGCCAGCGATCCATCGAAAAATATTCGCAGCAAAAACAAATAAATATCACTGCACTAATATTATTTACTAACTTACTGTCTGAATTATAAGAGATCTAAAGAATATAATTTATATTCATATTGCATGAAACTTCACAACTTCCATTATCTATTATTTGATAAATTTTAAGGAATCTGAAAGGTCTTAGTGTTGTCCAGTAACTTTTTATTTTGCATCAAAGTGGGTTTATTAACTTTGTCTAGAGGCCAAGCGACAGAAAAGTCATTTAGGCCCAGTCTTTCCACCTTCAGGTAAACCTCTAGGTAACTATTTGATAGATAAGCTTATCTGGAACTTCATCTGCTGAATAAATGTCAATACTAATCAGAGAATTCAATACGTCAGTCTCATTATCCGTTAGATAACTGTTCGATAGATAAATTTGTACTGACAGACGGGATGACATTTATTTAGCACAGAAATTATCACACAACCGTATCTGTCAGATAGTTACCTAGAGATTTACCTAAAGGTGGAATGACTGGGCCTAATGGTTGGTTTATATACGGAACAAGAATATGGAATGGGAAATAAGAATAGTACACAAGAATAAAAAATATGAAACCGTTTATATCGGACATAACATTTCGTCGCTACGCCTGCGTACGAGCATTGGCTTGTGTTTAACGGTTGTCGTTTGACAGGTTGTTGTGTTTAATATAACCTTTAAAAAAATTTCGTTTTCAGTAATATGGATTTAGAAGATTTTGTAAATTTATTTGCTTGTGTTTCACACATTATATTGTTGTTTCCAACCTTCTGATCACAGCAGGAAAACATCTGTTGGACAAATTTTATTACGGCCGACATTTTGACCATTGTGCGCATGCTTATCGTCTCTTATTCTTGGAATAAGAATAAAATGTTAAATGTTACCATCTTTTCTTATGTTTAAGTTAAATTTCATTCCTACATAAACCGATATACGGCGCAGCCATGTTTTAACATCTTGTGTACTATTCTTATTTCCTATTTCTTATTCTTGTTCCGTATATAAACCAACCATTAGAGATTCAATGGGCTCCTAAAAGGCGTGGGTCCCGATCCTTTGTGGGCATTACGGGTCCGTAGTTACGCCAACGGTTTTGTTATTTTATGAAGTTTATTATTATCAGCGGAGTGCACAAACTTCATAGTTAAAATAAAATGCCAGCGGAGAAGTGAATTTCAGTTCCCTCAATAATAAGTTTTTAATTCGTGGCCCTCAAAAAAACCATCATGTCCTCGCTGAGAACCACTAACTTAGATGAACAGAAATTTTTACTGGTAACGTCACTGTAAAGTCGTCAAAAAAGAAAGTATTTTTATCCATCTGGTATATGCAATTCTTGCTTTCAGAAAACAACTGATATTGAAGAAAGGAAATATAAAATGAATCCACGTAAAACGGGGACATTTTTTACGACAGTTAATGGCGAAGTATTGTAAAAAATCGTACTTATGTTTCCGGATCAAAAAAGATATAAAATTGTCTAAATTTTACGAGGCGATTTGATTTATGTTCGGGATGATCCCGTGGGATAAAGTCAGATCCCAGACCAACATTTCGTGGTCTTCCCAACCGTGGTTAAACTTACACAACTTATATAACTTTGTAAATTTATTTATAACGTGAAATTATTGTGCATGCAAGTTCGAGTGTTCGCGAATAGAGGTCTCCCTGTAGTGCAACAACTGCAAAATATATTATTGTAAGTTATATGTTCATAAAATAGTTTTGGAATATCTCTATATAAATATGATAGTGAGAACTAGGCCAGGGTTATATAAACACTTTATATTCATGTGTTTTGTAGAAAATTTCTTGTTCAAACTGGAATTTGTACTCTAACTTATTTTAAGAGAGAGTCTGCAGGTAAAAGATCAGATATGGTCGGATTGCTGATAGGTGACTGTTCGTTGCTACAAGTATCGATATACAATACTATATGCTTTCTCTGTCTATATCATTATAATTATTTGCATACCCATAGTAACGTATAGTGACGCAAGTTGACAACTAACCTTCCAAATTATTTTAATAAAAAACTAAGCATTAGAGAGAAACGGCATGATTCGTAGATATCTTTACTAATAAGAGCACGAAAATAAATTCACAGCAGTACTCGAACAAACAATATTATTAATTTTAAGGTAATAATTATAAACAAGGAAAAATTTATACTCATACGTAAATTTTGGATTATACTTTGTTGTTTAATTAAATTAAATTTTTATGTTTCCCCTAGGTACAAGGTAATAAAATATTAAGTAAAAATATATTTATTCATATAATATATTGCTACAAGTTGTATTTAAATATTTATTTTTATTTAAAAAAAAAATTAGTCACTGTAATGCATGATATCGTCGTCATCTGAACTATCGCTGTCATTTCTTATATTTATTATTATTGGATTAATATCATCAACAATCCTTTCCCTTTCCCACCATTCATTTATTAATTTTTCGATTTTTTTAACAGATTTTGCCCAAGTTTCAGAACTAATTTGATCACAGGCTACTTGCCACATTTTCAAAACTTCGTTATCACTATATCCGTTTTGACCAATATGTCTATCATAATAATTTTTTGTTATACGCCAAATTAGTTCAATGGGGTTAAACTGGCAGTGATAAGGAGGTAATCTTAGTACTTCATAACCATACGTTTGTGCCAATGTATCAATAAAATAAACTGGTTCAGATTTTTCTTTCTTAACAATTTTTAAAAGATCACATTATAAGTAATTTTTTGAAAAGGTAATGTTATTATTTATCAGTCAATTTTGAATTTCGATTTTAGATGAGTTACTTGTTGGTGCTTTATTAATTATTCTAGAATGGTATGATGCATTGTGAATTTAATAATTGGCCGCAAGTCATATTTTAATTAATATTTATTACCAGACACTGACAGCTAAGACAAATAACAAACAACATTTTTAAAATCGCTGAAAAATGGTAACTAGATTATCATATGAATGCACTACTTGATACATACATGTAACAGTCACCTATCAGCAATCCGACTATATGGTCACGTTAGAATTATTGGGACTAAGAAATTAGGTAGTCCGTGAAATACAAAAGTAGCACTATCATTTTATGCAGTTATTTACTTGTAATTTGCAGTTAAGATGTAAAGGTTAGGTTAGTTATCGCTCAGTTAATTATTTTTTAAAAGAATCGTTGTGTCAAAATATGGAATTAATATGGAGAGTATTTTCGAATCATGATTTTTTAAGATTTCAAAAAAGGTTTAAGCACTTCTGAGTGGAAAGAAAGTTTAAATTCAGTTTTTAGTGAAAAACGCCTTCATTGGGTACAATTTGCCGCTGGTATATTGAATTTGAACAAGGCAGAAATTCTGTTCGACACCAAAAACAAGCAGGGTGTCTACCTATACGGTATAGGCTATACCTGTTACCGAAAACAACGTTGCTGCTGTTAATACAGTGTTTCCCAACCCGTGGTCCGCGACTTCGGCAGCAATAAAAGATTCGTTCCGTCAGTGGTTGAAAACACTTTGAAAAAAAAAAATTGCAAATGTTTTTGTACACGATCAGTGCCAGTTTTAAAACTAGTAATTTTTTATCTAGTTTTGGGATTATAATTCGGGACGAAATTTCCAGCACTGAGCGAAAAAACACTTCTTTCTTTCCATTCAACATACATGTGTGAAACTGCATTTTCTGCGCTTAATGCCATTAAGACGAAGCATAGAAACCGTTTAGATGTGAAGCCGGCATTGAGATTGTCTTTAAACTCTTTAAAGCCTAATATTGAAAAACTGGTAAGTGACCAGGCTCCCACTGAATGTATTGTAAATTTTTGTTACGAATTATCAACATAAAAAATAATTTAATTCTTATTTCTACACCAATACATTCTTTTTTTTTCATAAACTTTATTTTTAGACGCTGTGACTGCTTTTTCTTGTTACACTTTCCTTGTTATGTTTTAGTGAATACCAATTTGTATTATTGAATATGACTATTCCTTTAGTAGCGAATATTTAAAGATTTTAATTTAAGTCACTAATCTAAATCTAAATAATACGTGGTGGTGGTCCGCAACTCTAATGTGATTTGGAAATGTGGTCCGCTGGTGTAAATAGGTTGGGAACCACTATGTTAATAGATAGGAGATAATAGAAGAAGATAATTGAGCTACTTATTCGATAATAGAACATCACCTTAAAACTGGATCTTCCACTATTAACAGAATCATACACAATTACCTACATTTAAAAAAGTTATTTGTGTCACATCAGCTATCTTATTTCTAAAAAGAAGAGCGTGGAAGAATTTTCCATGAAACTTTTAAAACTCTTAAATACGAGGGCTACCTTTTAAGTTTACAAAAACTAAGAAAGAAAAAATTTTTTTTGGGACAAACTGTTTTATTGCCTTTCAAAATATTCGCCTTTAAGATTTATACACTTTTGCATGCGTGCAAACCAATGCTCGAAACATGTTTTCCACTCTGAAGTTGATATCTCAAAAACATGGTTTTCGAAGGTGCTTCTTGTTGCGATGAAAACCGCTGTCCACGCATTTTTTGTTTGACATTGGGGAACAAAAAAAATCGTTAGGGGATAAATCAGGTGAATACGGGCAATGAGACATTAATTCGATGTTTTTCTCCTTCAAATAATCGTTTGACGTGCTGTGTGGGAGCTTGCATTGTCATGATGAAGAATGATGCGACGTTTTTGGTTATTTGTCTGATTTTGTCGATGACTTTTGGCAAACAAATTGTTGTATACCATTCAGCATTAATTGTTCTCCGATCCTCTAAAGGAATGGTTGTGGCATGTCCAGTACAACCGAAGAAACAAGCGATCATTTTCTTGGATGTGCTTCGTGAACGAACAACTTTAGTGGGTTTCGGTACATCTCGGAAGATCCAAACAGTGGATTTATGCTTAGTTTCCGGTTCATATGAATAAATACAAGTTTCGTCATCTGTAACGATGTTGTATACGGATTTTGTAGTGGCTAGGTTGAATTTTTTTAGCATTCCCTTACACCAATCAACACAAGCCTTTTTTGAGCTTCGGTCAAATTATCCGGAATCTATCGGGAACAGATCTTTTTCACAGCTAAATGTTTATGCAAAATTAAATGTATTGCAGTTTGCGATATGCCAAAGGATGCCTCTATCTCATGGTAAGTTACATGCCGATTTTTTTCAATCATCGATGTTTTTTTGAATCACAACCGATTTTGGTCGACTTTCACGAGAACCATCACTGACGGATGCACGACCACGACGAAATTCTGCAAACCAATTGTAAACAGTCTTTTCTAATGGTGCTTCATTGCCAAAAGTGGAACGAAACGAATCTATGCATTGTTTTTGTCAGGCCTTTACTAAAATAGTAAAAAATCATCCAACGAAAACCTTCACGAGTAATATTAATTTTTTCACAAACTTGTTTTTCAAACGCTCACTGTCAACGAACGACTCGGTCAATTTATAAGCTGCCACTGATTTGACAATAACAAATGTCAAATTTTACGAATATAGTAAAGACACATTTCAATATTGCCATCTAGTGGTCGTTTGTAAAAATATAAAAGGTAACCCTCGTACATGCAATTAATATATTTTTGTGAAACGTGTTCTTGTATTGAAAGGAAGCGCGCGAATCACGTCATTTTTAGAATTAAAATGATTAAAGCCAATGTAAATACAAACATAGATTTTCCCCTCTTGAAATTAATAATGGGATCAAGTGGTTAACCTTTTTTAAAAATAAATAAGCTTACTCTAGTACAAACATGAAGAGAGTACGTGTTATTACTAAACTAGAAATGTTTAGGGTAGGTTATGGAGAATTAAATGACACGCAAAATCGTGACAAAACTAAATCTAGGTAATTTCATACACTCATATAGGTTGGCTTAAATTGTCTGAATTAAAAACGTGTCTGTTCTCTAAAATCTAACAGTTACATTATAAATTTTGGTTAATTATAACAGTTATTTTAGTAGGTTCCCAGCCTGGTTGGCGCATAGAACAACTCTGGAGGGCAAAGAAGAAACTTCTCTCTATGCCTAGACCTACGATATTATATACGAAAGCAGCGTAATCAGAGTAACGTTTCGACCCGTTATATTCAGTAAGAATCTGAAAGCTGGCGTTAAGTTACGTGGACGGTAAATAACGCTCACCATAGTTATGATCGAATGTCTAATCAGTATTCTCAATTCTCACCGTGACCTGTCCACTGTTTATTTATGCCAACTTAATAAGTTCTGCAGATTTTTGTATTATACATGTTTTGCTTTAGACAATCAAATAACCATATTTCCAGACAGTTTATTTTATTTGCAATCCAGTTATTCCATATTACATTTATGATTATTGTAAAAAATAAATAAATAAATTATTAACATTATTTATAATTTATTTAAAAATATTATTTATATATATTAACTTCTGACATATTTTCGTTTTACATTATTTATTTATTTCTTTATATTTTTAACACACTGTTTTTATACCATGACCCTTTTTTATCAATCTTATTATATCACTCACTACTAATATCAGCAGATCTGATGAAGGAATAAATTATATTCCAAGTCGACTCATCTTCCACTCGATATCGGTGTTCCACAAGGGTCTATTCTTGCAGCATTACTATTTATTATGTACGTGAATGACTTTCCATCCGCTGTAAATAATAAATGTGTATTATATGCTGATGACACTAACAGAATAGTGATCTAATTCCTTAGAAAGTACGATTAGTAAAAATAACGCAGTTGTTAACAAGGCCAAACTGTGGTTTACATCAAACGGCCTCATCTTAAATGATAACAAAACTCAACACCTTCTATTTGCATTGAGAAACCATAATTTTGACAACCCAGACTTCGTAAATTTCTGGGTGGTATCACCACGTTAGCTCCCTATCCAATAAATTATGTAGCACTGTATATCTATTAAGAAATCTTATGGCCTCAGTTTCCAGAGAAATTGTTCGCATTACTTATTTTGCATTGTTCCAGTTGAAAATATCCTATGCCATTTTAGCCTGGGGACATTCTCCTGTGGCAGAAAGAATCTTTTCCTTACAACGACGAGCTGTAAAAATTCTGGCCGAAGTCTCTTACCAAAGCGACTGTAGGCTTTGTTTTCCTGAACTGGAAATTATGATACTGCCTTCTCTAATTATTTACAAATTCTTATTGTATGCCCACAGAAACTTCAATGAACTTGTAACACATGAGCAGGTACATAACTACAACACTCGAAATAAAGGCAAAATCTATCCAACCTATATAAGACTCAAAAAATCAAGAAATAGTACTAACTATTATTCAGTAAAGTTCATGAATTTACTGCCTCATAATTTTAAATCTGACTGTTTTTTAACAGACAATCCATGTTATTCTGTCAATGAATTCTTGTCTTATAAATTTTAACGCGCTTGCTAGCTAGTCTCTCTGAACTCTTGTTTTAATATTTAGTACTATATCTATTTATTTTTTCTTCTATTTTAAATTATTATTTTGTATATATTATGTGTAATTACGACTGACTTTAAACAATTTATGTATTGTTACATTGTCAATAAATTATGTTATTATTATTATTATTATTATATCGAAACTGGTCAGCTGTAGGTAGTTGTGCTTTATTTTATGCCCGATACCCGTACAACCTTTCCACTTTTACTCATTACGGACACAAACATGTCCACATTATTTATAATTGTATTAATTTGAATAATTTTTGTCATATATTTATTACTTTAATGCAGTGGTGTTCAACATAAGACCTGCGGTCCGCTACCCTGATACGGCCCGTATCAGGCCTGAAAATATGTTTCAAACGGCTTACACTAAAATTTTGCTTCCCCCTTCCCTAAGTGTTATTTTGAATTTCTGCCCCTCTCCATCATCAAATGATATTCTGAACATTCATCCTCATCTCAGGTGATTTTTGAATTTTGCACCCGAATCTCAAGTGATTTTTTTAAAATTTTCGTCATATTCGATTAATTTATAGAAATATGACCCCTCCCCCAGACGATTTCTGAATTTTTACCTCGAATAATTTTTTTGCTACTCTTTTGACAGTTTTGCCCCAATTTCAGTTTAAGCGGTTTTTAGAATTTTTCTCTCCCCTGCCCTCAATTTATTTTCTAAATTTCTAGCTCTCTAACCTCATATGATTTTTAAAATTTTTGCTTAATCCCCCTACCCAAGTCTATTTTTTTGAATTTTACCTTCCTCGTACCCAAGTGATATTTAGGTTTTTTTGCGCAACGTGATTTTGTTCAAGTCAATAAAATATTTTTTCTTAAAGCGCTTACTACTTTTTTTATGTAATCTGCAGTAGAATATCCAGTCAAATGTACTATTTAATAAAGATTGATGTAATTATATTATATTGGAATATAAAACAAAAAGTAAGTAAAACCTCACTCGTCTACGCGTTAAGAAATACGACGGGAAACGCAACTAAATCAAAAATACGACGAGTTAAACAGAAGTTACACAGAAATACGACGAGAAAAGCGGAAACCAAATGTAACACCTGAGTAATGCCAGCATGTGAGTTATATCACATTCTAACATTGGCAATTAAATTAAACAAGTGTAACGTCATTTAATAGTTATCTTGAACAGACTTTAGCTCGCCATCAATCCGTAATCCTATCTCAATTACTAGAACTAGTACTGGATAGTGAGTTCTAGTGCTGTACCAGGGATTTACATCAGAATAGTAGGTATCTTTGTCACTAGAAATATATCTACTAGCCCAGGGATGGCGAACCTCTTTGTGCACACGTGCCAAATAATGTAAGTATATAATCAGTGATGGCGTGCCATTCTTCTTCTCTTGTCTCATTTGTTGTCGCATTCCGAAATAATTTGGTGGATGTAACTGCAGACCACTTCCTTAGGTTTTCGAACCAAGTAATCATCTTTCGTCTTCCAAGGTCTGTTCTTAGTTAGTTAAAAATTTACATACAAACACGAAGGCTATTTGCGTCTTCAGGACTTCTTCCTTCTTCAACCTCTATCTATATAATATTCTGTAAGAAACGGTATTTATGCTTGTTCCTCTTTCCTTTTCTTTAAGGTTGGCAACATTATCTGGATAATTTCAACGTTGGTGACTTAGACGATCCAGAAGTCCAATTCCAGTCCAGAAGTTGTTATTTAAATTAATAATGGGCGGATTTAGCGAACGCAACTGTTGAATATGTTGACTTACAGATCGCAGTATTTAGCTTGCTATTCGTTTAGTGAACTGACAAGAGTTGACAAAGTAAACAGATTGATTGCTGATTCTCAGCAGCTACTTCCGCTAAACTCGCCCAATATTCAGCAATATGTTTATTTTTAATTTATTACAATTAAAATTATTTCGTTTTCAAATCGTTTGCCATAACATTCTTTTCACGTGCCACTACTGGCACGCATTTCATAGGTTCACCACCGTACTAGCCCATTCACTATCCTAATGTGAACCGGCCTTAATAAACTAAAAATCTAAACATGAGTCTAAAATCGATGGTTTTTATTGTAAATTTGAAAGATTTCATTTGAAATTGCTAATGTATAACATTGTGTCAGTTTGCACCATAAATTGCATTTATAGTCATTTATATTGACAGTAGTGGGGGGAGAGATGAAAGGTTATAGAGCAGGTGATTATGATAGAGTGGAAATCATTGAATGGCGAGTGGCGATTGGCGAGTGGTGAGTGCAGAAATTGTATAATTCTAGCTATTTGCTCTAATGGCCACATGATTGATTTATATCTCCTGGACACACTGTATCATTTATTAGTTCAGCAGATAATGCGTTAAATGTAACTAATTTGTAACACTTGCTTAATAGATTCACTAAGTATGAAATAATATACTAACCTACCTATCAATACGTTATATTTGGAAAGAAGAACTAAGTCTGCTGGTAATGGGAAACTTTAACTGTTATTTAAGAATTTATTACCACAAAAACAGGTTTGAGCCGGTATTTCTTTTCAGTTGAAACCGATTTAGGAAGAATATTATTAAAAAACGGAAACGTTATATTTTGATTTCGTTCCGAACAGCAACGAACGGTATTTTTTCGATCTCCGTCCTTGTTTTTTTTAAGACAAGTCAAAATTGAATTTAAAATTTTGTAGATTCAAATCGCGAGTCAAAGATAAAATGCATAAATAAAAATCTGCCGGTTTAGGGTGTATGTATTTGTGTTGAATCCCTGTTAATCTCGTTAACGCTACCTGAGCTAGCGGGCTTGTGTTTGACGTATATAATACAGGTATACAGGGTGTTAGGTAAATATCCGGCACAATTTTAAAGGCAGCATTGTTGGCCCGCTATAAGGGTGATTTTAAAACAAAGTTGATACCCCACAATAACGAATAATATACTAAAAGCTTTGGGTTGGTTAAATATTTTCAATTTTATAAAGGTGAATATAATGTCTTTTATTTTCAGAACTGAAAATAACTTGCTGTCTAGTTATTTATCTCAGGATATAAAGAGCTTTCAGGATATATACACGTATAACACGAGATGAAAAGTATATTCTTATCTACCACCCATTAAAACAACAATGGCTGAAAATTATATTTTTCATAGAGGTCTTCTGGTGTATAACGTCTTACCAAATGTAATCAGCAATAGTGTTAATGTAAAAACATTTAAAAAACTGTTAGCCAAACAATTAACAAGAAACCATCTATAGACGTACAGTCCAACTTCTATAAGTCAAATGATAGTGTTGAAATTAACAGAAAATGCATATTTACATGTTATTTTTAGGTCTTATTCCGTCACATGAGTGTGTTCGTACGGTAGAAATTGTGGCCAAGCAGCTGAACATAAGTACGAGAAATATTGGGTGCGTTTTGTTGTGCCAATTCTGGTTTCGGTTTAATCAGAATACGCGTTTTCTTGCGACAATATTCTCGTTCTATTCATTCTAGACATTCGATGACTCGAGGTCGAACGACTGGAATGAATAAGTGTGGTAGGGATGAAGAGTAGTATGTATTTGAATGCAGTTGTTTTCATTTGGTTTTTAAATGTTTTAGAATTAAATCTTGGTATTACTGCTACAAAATTATTTTTACTTTTAGCTATTTTCTCATTTTGTGTCCTAAAATAAATATATACCTGTATGATTTTAATATAGTATTGTTAAATCTAAACTTAAAATGTATTTACAATGCAGTTATTCGTTCTAAAACATTACGTTCTAGAATATTTGCTTCAAATATAAAGTTTTCTTATTCTGAATTTATTATTTAGATTATCCATTTAGGTGAAATATGTTCGTTATTTGTTCTACAACCATATGACTTAACCTCCATGCAAATGTCATTCCATGTTTACTTCACGATCAAAATTGTCGTTTTGTTGCGCATCAATTTTAGTACTTCTAACCAGCCACCAACAAAACGCACCCATTGAGACATCAAAAATATATCCCGCGAAAAATATAAACAAATATCAGCACCTTCGAGGTAAACTGTATCAAGTCACATTTTTATCAGAAATGACATTTTAGTGCTAAGTGACTTAATACTTTATAGTCCGTCGACTGGAAAATAATTTGGAACTATAGCTCTAGCCAGTTTCAATATACGTTGCTTTAAAACTGTATCAAGTCGATCAACGCAAGGAAGTAAACAATCTTAAATCGTCTTTTCTGAGCTTTTTATCATTTGTGACTTAATACAAGTTACCTCTGAGGTGCTGATATGTATTTATCGAAGAAAAAAGTTTGTGAAATTATGAGAGATATCAAATGAAATTTTTTTACATGGATTAACAATTACTTTTCTTTTATAAACAAATAATGGAATTATTATTTGATATAAACATCAATATCCAACAGCAAAGGTGTCGAACTGGTTTGGGTCGCGGTCTATTTTTCATACAAAATGATAAGCAGTGACGGAACTTTAAATATCCTGAAGAGTTTCTTGAAATTTTTTATGAACAGGAGCAAGTGTTTTTCATTAACGCTTCAGGGGCCACAAAAAATAGGTTAAGGGCCGTATGTGGCCCGCGTGCCCCCTAAATTTGATTCGGCTCTCCCCAAGACAAAATCCTGGCTGCGCCACTGGTGAACTATGATGATTCGACTTAGGGAAGTTCGACTGTATATTATTAATTAGAATCTAATTTGTATATGGTTTTATAGTGTTACTGTTTTATTATTTGTATTATGGTTGGTTTATATACGGAACAAGAATATGGAATGGGAAATAAGAATAGTACACAAGAATAAAAAATATGAAACCGTTTATATCGGACATAACATTTCGTCGCTGCGCCTGCGTACTTGCGTTGGCCTGTGTTTAACGGTTGTCGTTTGACAGGTAGTTGTGTTTAATATAACCTTTAAAAAAAATGTTTTTTCAGTAAAATGGATTTAGAAGATTTTATAAATTTATTTGCTTGTGTTTCACACATATATTGTTGTTTCCAACCTTCTGATCACAGCTGGAAAACATCTGTTGAACAAATTTTATTACGGCCGACATTTCGTCCATTGTGCGCATGCTTATCGTTTCTTGTTCTTGGAATATGAATAAAATGTTAAATGTTACCAACTTTTCTTGTGTTTAAGTTAAATTTCATTTCTACATAAACTGATATACGGCGCAGCCATGTTTTAACATCTTGTGTACTATTCTTATTTCCTATTCCTTATTCTTGTTCCGTATATAAACCAACCATTACATGTATAAATGTATGTACAATAGTAAGTTTTATTTTTGTAAATTTGTTGTATTTAATTATTTTGTACTATCTATAGAAGCTCATTTATAAGTTTATTATTATTATTAATAAGTTTTACGACGCTATTTCGCGAGTTTTTGAGCAAGCCTCAAAATGAAGAATAAGAAACAATATTTACATGTTAAAACATAATTTTCTCTAAGTTGAATGCAACGAATCTTATGTTTGTACACGGCGTGTGTGTATGGCGAGGGCAGTCCAAGGAGGTCCCCAGGGCCCAGTTGCCACGTCCGCTAAATATTCATGACCCTAATGGGCCGTAATGGTTGTAATGTGCTCCACGTCACAACATTACGAACATCACAAGCGGTATAAGCCGAGATAAGCAGTGGAAGAGAACGTTTGTTATATTGTTATTATATTTTCTTAGTAGTAAGGTGGATAGTTTTAGAAAATTATGGGTTAGTTAAAGGTGTATGGTTAAATATTGAATCGGTTAAGTTTGTTTGAAGAGAGTTTTAGTTAAACTTTGAAATTCAAGTGCAGATCTTACGCTGCATTTGTCTATTTTCTACATTAATAAGTACGTTAAATTTAAGGCTTATAGCGATTTTCAAAAGCCACACTAATTAAATCAACGCACATGGTCAGGGGCGGACTATGGCCAAGGCCAGGGGTCGGAAAACCGAGGCTCGCGAGCCGCATGCGGCTCTTTGAAGATATTTGTGTGGCTCTTCATATTCAGTTAAGCTACACATCTAACATACTAAAACCTTCTAAGCAAACTTTAACTAAAAGTAATACTGAGTTCACTATTACGGTTTTTATGCAAGTATGTGATTATCTTTTGTGGGTTACTGGTTACGCTTTCATATAAGCACGACGGTATTTATAACTACCATGGCAAAAATAATAATTTTTATAGTTACTAGATTTCTCGGGAGAGTAATTTTTTTATCTTGGCACTTTTCCCTTTTTTTCGTCGAGTTATCTTGTAACCGGAAGTGAACATAAAAGGAATATGACATTTAGTAGCGAACATTCCAGAGCGAAAACATCATCGTACCATCAAATGAAATATCGTCAAGAAATTTAAGAATTTATATTTGGGACAGTACAGAATTCTAATAAAAAATATAGGCTATTTCAAACCTTTAAGCGGAACTATATGAAATTTAAATTTTAAGTTGTCACTAGCTAACTTGTTATATATTGAAGATAGACTTCTCGTCTTTCACTTATTAAATACGTATGACTTATTGAAATGTGTGACTATTCACACTTCACATCAATTTTTAGGGTTTTGTAGGTATGATCACCAAAAAACCCTTATAACGTCACTCATGTGTCTTTCTGTCTATACAGCAGAAATTGTAGCCGTTAGGCTTAACATAGAGTTGAAATTTGGCATGCTTATTCTTTGACCCACATATAGGAAAAATATTGTTCAAAAAAACACATCCCGAGATAAATATAAACAAATAGGTAATTAATACAAAATTTTATATTTTTTTAAAATTTAAGCTTATCAAATGAAACGTCTAAAAAATCAAATTTTTTATGGGATTTTCGTCAAAAATATGTCAAAAATTTTTTGTCCCTCACCCTATGTCCAAGAGGGGTTGATCTAAAAATCTGAAAAAAATCTTCATAATGAACATTGATGGGAACCAGAATAGTTCAATAGGAATTTTTGATCAGGTTAGTTTTTCGAACTATGACTTGTATTGTCGATAAAAAAATAATTTTTAAAAATTTATTTTGTGGTATCAAAAGAAAACTCTTAGAACGTAGTTTAAGTAACGGAAAAGAGGTTTTTAATATTTGTTTTCTTTAACACGATTTTAGCCAAAAATGTGCTAAAAAAGTTCTTGTCCCGCCTCCTTTTGCCCAAAGAAGTTAAACTAAAAATCTGAAAAAATCATAATGTACATTGAGCTGAGCCGGAACGTACGAGAGGAATTTTTGATCCGATTGAGGTTTTGCAAAATATTACAGTATTTGTGTTTTTGACAAACTTAATTATTTTTTTTAATTCATGGCTAAATTATGGTTAATAATGTTCTGGATTTTTTGTATTTATGGCTAAGATTGTGTGTGCCTTTTATTGGAATTAAAGGTATAATAAAAAATTGTTAACAGTTGTGGACCGAGTTTTGATCACACTACCCTCTACACTGTAGAGGTAGTGTGTAATGTTCAGATATTTTATTATACTACTAGGTTATTACCCGTCAACAATGACGGATTTATAATATAAAATTTTCAATTGTTTGTATGTGTATTTGGTTTTCATTTTTAACGTATCTTAATTTCGTATAATTAACCAAAAAATATACCACCATGTCAGGTATTTTCGAAAAACAACATGAGAGAGGGTGTCATCTGTCAGCCAATCAAGAGACAGAGTGTCCACAATTAACCGAGAACCTTAGGAAAAATTGACTTTACAATGTTACCGACACTACATACAGACACCTGCTAATTATATAGTTAGATTATACGTTGTGATTCAACCATTTGTTTTTAAGGTATAAAAGAGGAATAAATCATTTACAGTAATGAAACACTTATAAATCAAATAACACATTGTTAATAGTGAGACATACGTTTCTGAAATTGAAAACGAAGCCATTTATAAATATATTTCTTGTAGAGGAAGTACTTGGAGAGGAAGGAATGACCATAAGCACGGCTAAAACAAAAATAGTAAGGTTCAGTAAAGCCAGAGGAAGGGAACCAAATGAAAAATTGCTATGGCAAGGCACGGAGATAGAAAAAGTCAAATCAGTCCAATACCTAGGATACACTTTCCAAAGAAACGGGAAATCGGAAGGGCATATGAAAGAGATGGCAAGGAAAGCTAACATAGCACTTTCGCAGATATGGGGAATTGGACAAAGAAAATTCAGAAACAACTTTAGACTAAGAATGCTCCTTTTCGACAAACTCGTGGCACCCATATTGTACTATGGAGCTGAGATATGGGGACGAAAAGAGCAAGAAGAGATAGAGAAAATCCACAACAAATACCTACGATGGACACTTTCAATCGATAAAAGAACAGCGCTCTACATAATACACGAGGAAACGAAGAGGCATAAACTATGCGTTGAAACGGGCAGAAGAGCAATAATCTACGAGGAGAAAACAAGAAGATCGAATTGGAAAGAACTGGTTTTTGCATGCTGGGAGCAGATAAGAAGAAAAGAAGAAAATAAACTAGAGAAGAATGACTGGGAACTAAAACGCTCAAAGTATTACGAAAGAAAAGGCTATTCAACAACAGAAGTAGAGAACCGAAGACGAATGGGAGTTAGCTTAAAAGAAGAAATTGTGAAAAGGGAAAACGACATGGAACTGCAACAACGAAGAGAGAAGATACAGATATCAAAATACAATACAGATACAGGTTTTTAGAAACAATAGATATGCCTATGTATCTAAGAAAACAATCAAAAAAACCAAAAAATAATAGCCAGATTCAAAGTAGGAAACGAAGAAAGAAGGAACGAATACTGGAGAGAAAAAGAAGAAAAGAAGTGTAGAATATGTGAGAGGAATGAAGAGACAATAGAGCATCTAACACGTGATTGCAAGAAAGAAGGGAGAAACCCGAAATCAGCCATATAAATACTCAATGACGAAAACCCGGATGAAACCTGGATGAAGAACATACTAAATAAAAGACTGTAAATGACATAAAATTTAAAAATGTACTGTACATATAATAATTGCACACTGTTTGCTACTAGAAAATGTAAATGTATAAAAATTTTAACACCGCAAGGTGAAAAATAAATCTTTACTACTACTCCTACTATAAATATATTTCTTATTAACCTAATGATGATTTGAATACGAAGCAATACAGAAAAAACGCTGGGAATTTTAGCAAAGAATTTAACAATTATTTAAAAAAAGTAAATGGAAGCTCTTGTATTATATTATATCAAAAATTATTAATTAATCGCATCAAATGCTTTCGATGTGATTATAGAACAAATATTCTTAGACATCCAGTATTATGTTGGCTTCTTATACTTGTTAAATACCTACAAAAACCTGAAATGTGTGAAAATTCACACTTAACATCAATTTTTTTATTTTGTTTTTACTATCTTTTATTTTGTTATGAATCCTTCCTATTTGGTTAACATAAAAAGTGATTTTTAATAAACAAGCTTAACATGCACAGTTTAAAAATAATCCTATTTTAAGCTAGTCTTTTTAATTACATTTAGTATAAGGTAGGATATAATAAGTTAGGGAAGTTTTATATTAAAGAACAATTCAAACTTTTCGAGTTAGTAACTTTTAAAATTGTTTCATTATATTGTTCAAGGATACTAGAAAGTATCAAAGTATGTTAAATATATTATTCACACTAAAAGCCCTACTATCAACTACCCCAATAACGCTGAATCTTTCTGCAAAATACTCGCTATTTATTAGCCCGAATATTTAAATACTGAAACCATTTTTTTATGGAAAATGCAAGTATGCAATATGCAAATACGAGGGTTGCCTTTTATATTTCGGGATTTGAGATCATAAACAATTATTTATACAAAATGGGCTTTATTGTTTTTCAAAATATTCTTCATGAAGTTCAATACACTTTTGCATGCGTTTGAACCAATTTTCGAAGCACTTTTTCCACTCCGATTGAGGCACCTCTAAAACATGCATTTTGAACGCGTCAACCGCTTCTTCAGTTGTCAAAAAAACGGTGCCCTCGCAATTTATTTTTGATATGCAGGGATAAAAAGAAGTCATTGGGTGCCAAATCAGGACTATACGGCGGATGATCAAATCGACGTTTTGAGTACTCAAAAAGTAACTTATTAGAGCCGATTTGAGAGAGCCCGCATTGTAGTGGTAGTCAAATTATGTGGTATCTAGCGCGAACAACTTTTGACGGCCAAATGTTCATGCAATAGTGGATGTAAGCTGGTCCCACTAATGCCCAAAGATACCTCAATCTCACGATAAGTCACATGGGTTACCCGACAATTAAGCCCCGACAAAACCGCCCCGACAAAAGCGCTCCCCGACATATGCGCCCAACAATAAAATATAAAATTAATAAATTAAATGAGAAGAGATAAACGAAACTGTAGTATAATTATTCTACTATTTACTCTATATAATTAATAATATAATAACTTAATTTGAGAAAGGTTATACAAACTAAAGATTAAAACATATTTTATTAAATGATTTATTCATTAAAAATGGCATTAAGGCGGCGCACAACCCTATAGTTCTCAAAAGTTTCTTATACAAAACTAATAATCGGAAATAAAATTAATAACAATCTATACATCAAAATTTGCAGCGAATTTTTATCTATCTAATAGGATATTTTTAATTGTTTAAAAAACTGTTATGTAATTGTAAATCAGCAAATTGCATTATAGACGCCATCTTGTAAACCAATTGCGGCATATTTTCGTACGATGCGGCAAATTGTAGCTAAAGCTTCATTCTACAAATATATTTATAGCTATTTTGCTCTATTGTGAAAACTACTTATAGTTATTATACTTGGTAGTCTATTTTTGCCGCCATCTTGAATCTGCCGTGGTTTTCAAAATATATGTTACAAGAAAAATGATTTAATCTTCGTAAAGAATACGTGTACCAAGTGGCATTCCATTATCATCAAGTATAATATTTTTCGACGAAGGTTCTAAACTATAAGGAATCAAGTCGAAAAAAATGTTGACGTATTATTTGATCATTTCTACACAAAACTATATAAATATAAAAGTTATTCGAAACCCACAAATAGATTTAAAAAATTACAGAACAATATCGCTGATGTCTATTTTTAAGTAATTGAGCGATAATATCTTTACAATAAATGTTTCTATAATTAAAAATATCTTATTAAATAGATAAAAATTCGGTGCAAAATTTGAGGTATAGATTGATACTAATTTTATTTTAGATTTTTAGTTTTGTATAAGAAATAAGTAACCACTGGGGGTTAAACGCAGCCTATTATATGGCCAGTTTAATTTGTCTATATTACTGACTATCCTCTTAGTTTTTACCGACCGCCAACATATATAAGGGAGGTATTGTGATCATACCGATTTTGACATTTCGAGATTTCGATGGATCTCCACGAATTGAGGTCCCTACATAACGTTTTGACTATTTTTAACATGTCTGTCGGTCTGTCTGTCCGTCCGTCCGTCCGTCTGTCTGTCTGTCCGTCTGTCCGTCTATCCGTCTGTCCGTCTATCCGTCTGTCCGTCCGTCTGTCTGTGTACACGTGTAGATCAAATTCGGCTGAAAGGATTTTTATGAAACTTCATATTTAAGCTTCTGCTATCAATGAGTTGATCAACTTTTGGTAAAAATCGGTTGACTAAAAATGGGAGTTTACTCGTGTCGATTTTAAGATTTTTGTGAATATTTCACAACAGAAAAATATTTCGAAAAAATTTATTGAACTAAAGTTGCTATAAAAGCAATATCTAATAACTTTTATTTGAGACGAATAATTTATGTAAAATTTTTCGAAAGTTTTTCATACTTATATGTAACGTTTCCATGGTCATGATAAATAATATCTCTGTTAGAAAATATTAGGCCAAGTTATTTCTACTCTGCTGCTAGAATGTATTTTATACAAGTACTTTATGATGGCGGTCGGTCCTGTGGTGGCCACAGCTGATTTCTTGTAATAAATTAGTGAATTGAAAATATATTTGTTATCATTTTGACCAATTCTCAACAAACTATTATAATACTTAATTATAATTATAACTAATGGTCAACAAATAACTATATTATTAGTAGGGTCCGGCAAAAATATGCAACGGTACTTTAGTTAGGTGTTTTTCGATAAAAAGCGGCACATGTGTAATCTGTAGAAATAAAATGTAATTATAATTATTTGTAATGTGCCCTGCTGACAAATAGTGTAGCTTATAAAAATTTAATATCTTATCAAAATCTGACCAATGGCAAAGGAGTGACCGGAATTACCTATCTCGGATATAATCCCAAAATAATGAGGTGTCGTTATTGTCTCGTTTTGAATTATTAAACTTAATTTTGTTTTTTTTTTCATGTTAGTTTATTTAAAAATATCTTTGTTTAGATTCAATGTTTTCGTTATGGTTAAAATGCAGACGTTGTAATTTACTATCTCGACTCATAGCTAACACGGTATAGTAGCCCTCTTTGTTACTTCGATTTATGTTATGTTTAGAAACGTTGCATTTTTTATAATAGAGTTGAGATTAGTTCGACATAGTATTAAGACGTATTCTTTCAATTCAATATTACGTGCGTATCACGTCAGTCGGTTGTACTAAACCTCTATTCAGATATAAACTCTCGCAGTAATTATACATTATTATATTATTAAATATATAAATATATCTAGTGATTTTATCACATATAAAAGTGTCTGTGTGTGCTCTTCAATTGCAAATGTTCTGTTGGTGTCATCCTGAAGTTTCCTCAGCATCTGGGTACCCAGAAGACAGCTATCCACGAGAACCAAGGTTAGTAACATTTGTTTATTGAATAATCACATGAGACACTGTAGTCAAACGTCCGTCCAGCCCGCGAAATTTTACATTATAGCTCTGTATGGTGTGCTAAAAATTCCATATCAGTTAGCGGTTTGCTTAGAGCCCCTACAGTTATTAAGATAAGAATTCATTGCGGTACAAGTCTTTTATTCTTTTGTTTTTTGTTAAAATAAAGTTTAAAATAGTACGCCTATGGCAAAAGTACCGTTGCATATTTTTGCCGGACCCTAATAATTAGGGTATTAAATTTAGAGATAGATATTAAAGATATTAAATTTTTATACGCTACACTATTTGTCAGCAGGGCACATTCCAAATATATATAATTACATTTTATTTCAACACATGTGCCGCTTTTTATCGAAAAACACCTAACTAAAGTACCGTTGCATATTTTTGCCGGACCCTATATATTATAATTCTAAATTAAACGACAATCCACGAAAATAATTTATTCAAGGTTTATATTAAGGGTTTTCCCTAATCTCATTTTGAGTAGAGTACAACCCACTATTTTACCTGTGTATAACCATATAGATATGTACACTTTTGAATTACTTTCTTTAACAGTGTGTTTTATTTCTTTATTTATTTAAAATATTCTACCAAGGAGTAGTTGCCATATATTCTAAAAGTGTCAAATATGTCAATGAACCCAAAATATTACGCGGAATTTTGAGAGAGTTGATTTATAAACATCAACTCTAGACAAAATTCAGGTAGTACAAAACAAACATGTACTATAATTATTTGTCGAATACCGCGTTTTTACAGATCAGCGCATTTTATAGTCGGCAACGTCGCCAAGAAAAGAAAGGACGGCATTATTGGAACTCATTAGAAAGTATGAATAAGAACTACTTCGTTTGCATTGTACTGCATTCCTACGTTTGAAATAGAGCGAAATCAGTGTATTATACAATCTGACAACCAACCCCTTCGTTTTGTAAGCTTTTTTAATTGTCAGTATGTATATCTAATATTAATTTTTGATGAAAAGTTATTCCTATTAATTTCCTATAAATTATTAATTTTGAAAATATAATTTGATTTGTAATATTTTGGTTCATATCAGTGTGCATTACTTTGCTTATTTTCATATTTTTAAGTGACCCTTGCTTACATACAAATTTATTTAAAAATATTTTTGACAAAAAATGCTTCAAAATCACAATAAAATTTAAAAATAAAATGAATAGCATAAAAAAAATTTGAGAAAAAGAATTCTATTCTTAGCCCGGAATCGGGTCCGAGTATTTATAGTCTGAATCGGCGAGTCCGAATCCGGGTACCCGGACCCGTAAAATCCTAGTAACCAAAACCACGAAGCAAAATTTAAAAAGATTTTAGTTCATTAAATTAATAAATAAAAATATAAACCTTGCATGTTAAAAGTCATCTGGAAATACCAATATAAAATAATTTAGGAGTTATTGATTATCTTTACAACAGTTTTTTTCTTTTATTTGAAATATTAAAATAAAGTTACAATCATTAGTAGTCATTCCAGAGACATTTACTTCCTCTTTCTAAAATTGTACCCAAATTATGTTTAATGTGCATTTTCAGTCTATTTATCATTTATAGTATTAATAAAATTATAATCCTGAAACAATAATTGTATTATAAATTTGAATTATTATTTATTTCAGGATTTTCCACAAATCGAAACAATAGGTCAAACAGTTGACGAAATTACTACATAATTTGCGCATTAATCTGCTAGAAATGTCGTAATTTTTAGGATTTTGTAGGTATGACCAACTAAAAACCCTTAAGTCACTCATGTGTCTGTCTGTCTGTACGGTAGAAATTGTAGCCAAACGGCTCAACATAGAATGTTTGCAAGTCTTTAACCCATATATAGGAAAATATAGAGAGTTCAAAAAAAAAAAATACATTGCGAGATAAATATTAACAAATATGTATTTAATGAAAAAATAAATATATACTACTATTTTTTTAAATTTGAGTGGAATATCACATCAAACCTCTTAATGCGTGGATAAACAAATTTTTATTTTTGAAAAATCAGTTTTTTTATGGGTTTTCTTAAAAAATATGACAAAAAGCTTTGTTTCCCCACCCTATCTCCCAGAGGGGTGGATCTTAAAATCTAAAAACATATCAATATTGAACATTGGAACATGGGAACTAGAATATTTCAACAGGAATTTTTGATCAGATAAGTTTTTCGAAAAATATAGAATTTTTTGTACCGTTGACAATATCATCCTTCTTTAAAAATTTATTGTATGGTATCAAGAGAAAGCTCTTAAAACGTTGATTAAGGAATGGAAAGTAGTTTTTTAGAATGGATAACAGGATTTATTACAAAAATGTACTATTACTAAAACAATTACTGTCCCGCACCCTATAACGCAAAGGGGTACTAAACTAAAAATCTGAAAAAAATCTAAGTAATATACATTGATCTAAACCGGAAACATCGTTTTTGGAAAATATTGCAATTTTTGTGTTTTTGACAAAATTAATTATTTTTTAATGGCCAAATTATGGCTATTAATGATAAGGATTTTTACTTGCCCGACCTTAATATATAAGGGGCAAGTATTGTAATCGCGAAAATTTTCGATGTCGAGATTTTGACGGATGACCACGTTTCCATGGTCCAGGGAATCCAAAAAACCTATTTTCGAAGTGCCGTCCGTATGTGTGTGTGTCTGTGTGTATGTGTGTGTATGTATACACGATAATTCAAAAACGGTTTAACTTAGAGATTTCGTTCTGGTACTAAAAAATTCTCCTAATAATTGGGAAGAACCCTATTGTTTTTTATTAAAATACGAAACCGAAAACGGAAGTTATTAAACTTTAAAATTTTAAAAAATTCGTTACTAGTAAATCAAGCCTTGGAAAAACCAGTGGCGAAAGGAAACCTCTGCTAGACTTGCCCTCACATAAAAAAAATATTTAAAAAAAAATAAACTAAAAAAAAAAAAAAAAATTTAAATATTTAGATAAATCTTCAAAAATACATCAAATTATGTTCTATACAAATTTTTGTCCAAGGCTTGCTTTACTAGTTACGAATTAATTATCATGACCATGGAAACGTTACATATAAGTATGAAAAAATTGAGACTTGGAAAAATTTTAAATAATTTTACAAAAAAATTTCGAAATTTTTCGTTTTATCAAAAAACGTGTCAAATAAAAGTTATTAGTTATTGCATTTATAGTAACTTTTGTTCAATAAATTTTTTCGAAATATTTTTCTGTTGCTAAATATTTGCAAAAATATTAAAATCGACACGAGTAAACTCCCATTTCTAGTCAACCGATTTTCATAAAAAAAAATAGGGTTCTTCCTATTTAATAGGAGAATTTTTTAGTACCAGAACGAACTCTTTAAGTTAAACCGTTTTTGAGTTATCGTGTATACACACAGACAGACAGACAGACAGACACACACACACACACACACACACACACACATACGGACGGCACTTCGAAAATAGGTTTTTTGGATTCCCTGGACCATGAAACGTGGTCATCCGTCAAAATCTCGACATCGAAAATTTTCGCGATTACAATACTTGCCCCTTATATATTAAGGTCGGGCAAGTAAAAATTGTATCGGACATAATTTGATGTATTTTTGAAGATTTACCTAAATATTTTTTTTAAACTAAAAAAAAAAAATAAAAAATTATGTACTTTTTTTATTATTTTTTTTATGGGAGGGCAAGTCTAGCGGAGGTCTCCCTTCGCCACTGGTTTGTATTTATGGCTAAGGTTTGTGTGTCTTTTTTGAAATTAAAAATTTAATATTTTTTTTTAACTCTTACAGGTTAAGTGGTACCCGTTATGTACCACTATTTTGGTACCCAACACTGCACGATAAAACAAAAATTATACTCCCTCTGTCCGAAAATAAGAGTCCTATTTGAAAAATTAGGTTTTTTTATTTATTAAGACTAAAAAAATATAGACATAATGATCAATTCTTCTTTGATAAACATATGTTCGACTTGACTTTGAAGCGTCAAATAAATAAATTAATAAATAAAATTAAATTAAATGAATAATTAAGTAATTATGTAAGTAATAAAGTTTTGTTTTTTTTTTGCAATGGTCAGTAAAACTTTTATTTTGTTTGTTTTTAATGTCCTTCAATCCCTTGCATTGATCTTTAGTTTCGAATAACACTGTTGAATTAAAATGGGACTCTTATTTTCGGACAAATGTTTGTGTGAAGTGGAACTCATATTTTCGGCCAGAGGGAGTATTATTTATTAAATCGCACTCCGTTGCTGCAGGAACGCTGATAAAATGTACCACCTAGTACATAATATGTATTGATTCGTCATACAACTAGTGTTATAATTTTGAACAAATTGAATTTTTTAAGTGCTGTTTTTCTGTGCCTATAAGGGTTAACAGATAAGAATTGAGTTCATGTGTGTAGGGGGTAGTGTGTAGTGTTCAGTAGGTTCCGCTAACCTGTTGTTTGAATTAATTTAGTTTTTTGTTATTAAGGTATCCAAGAGCAATAAATCATTATTTATAGTAGTGAAATACTTATAAATCAAATAAAACATGTTAATAGTAAGAAATATCTTTTTGATATTGAAAAAAATTAAGCCATTGAACAATATATTACTTATTAATTTATTAATTTTTTAATTTAAATTTTATTGTGATGAAATTTTAAAACTAAATTTAAATAATGTAAATCATTTAAATTGAGTTTTAAAAAATTAAATGGAAACTCTTAGTATTCCAATAACGAATAATAATGATTATCAAAAAAAAAAAAAAATATATCAAAAAAATATTTAGACATCCAGCATTCTGTTGGCTTTTTAGACTTTGTTCATAAGAAAAACACAAACGGATGTTAGCGGTTCCCACGCGCAGAAACCAAATTTCGTTCATTAAGTTATCAACAGTTAGTTTAACACATTTCAGTGGCGTTACTTACTTTGATTTGTTTTTGACTAAGCGTATTGTGCGATGTTGTTTGTTTATTTCCGTTATTATAATTTAATTCTCGTACGTTTCAAAGTATACCGTGTACTAAAATTAGTAAAAATGTATTTGAAATACATGATTTTGTATGTTTGGTATCCACAATAATTGTTTAAAACTCTTATGTACGTCAATGTGATCAACTTTTTTCTCGAGCAGAATTGATGACGTTTATGATACCCTGTATATTTCTTGTAATGAACGTACTCTACAAATATCTACGAAACCCTAAAATCACGTAAATTTTTTACCGTAAATGCACATACAGGCTATTCCAAACAATTAGGCGGAACTAACTGGAATTTTCATTTTTCTAAGTTGTCATTAGCTATTTTTTTATATATTGAAGTTGGCTTTTCCTGAACAAAATGATCAAAAGCTTCAATCAATCTGTAAAAATTACTAGATTTGAAAATCTAGTTCCGCCTTTGTTCCGTCGTTTGAAATAGACTTTAATTGGTCTTTATTCATTACGTTCGTAATTGAAATGAACTATAGATATACATTTTGGTCAATATTTTGTAATAAGACCAGCTATAAAGTTGTCGTGTGTTGCCGTGACCAGTTTGAGATGTGTGTTATGTTGGCTGCATAAACCACAGGCGTTTCTGGCATTAGCAATAAGTCTAGCGCTGACCTGATCGCTCGACCACGGGGCTATACAGCAAGGGCCGTATGCCGTATTGGCGAGAAGACGAGCTGAAACATCAAACTATAAATCTAGTTGCTCTTTCCTCTGGCACTGGCACAGCTTAATGGGATATTACTAAAGCTTACCACAGACTAATACACTCCTATTGGTTACGTTACGTTAGAAAATGTGTTACTAAAGAATAAAACTATGCTCGTAAACTTCTAAAACTTTAATTGATTCGGATCTAATTTAAAATTTTAAAACATTGTAACTTTGGATGAAAAGTTTTTTACAAATACCGGGTGACAAGTAGGGATGGGAACGATATATCGATATTTCAAAAATATCGTTACTTTAGAAAAATATATCGATATTTGAAATGCAATATATCGCGTAAAATATCGATGTTCGCACAAAATATCGGTATTCTTGTATTTTTTACATTTAAATATATGCTGTTCACTTTTGTAAAAACAAACTGTAGGCTATTCCAAACGTTTAGGCGGAACTAGATTTTGAAATCTAATAATTTTTATCTATTAATTCGGACTTTTGGTCATTTTGTTTAAGCTTTGTAAATCATACTCACATTGCAAACTCTAGATTAAATTGATTGTCATTATAAAATATCCTTTTCATTGCATTTAAATTTTTTGTCATTCTTTATAAAAATTTCCCATTTATTTATTTGTTTGTCTTCAAAATATGAAGAAAAAAAAAATTGACATATATCATTCGTTTCAATGGTTTTACTGTTGGAAATTTAAATTTTCACATACCAAACCTGAAACATAAAATAACCCAAGCAATGTCCCTTTTCGTGACAACCTAAAATAACGAAATTTCCATTTAGTTCAGCCTAATCGTTTGGAATAGCCTGTAAATCGAAATTTTGATTTCAATTATTTGCACCTTTGAAATTGTTGGTATTAAAACGGTAGTCCTTGACTACCTACTTTCCTACGTATTAAATAGAACCCCTGGATACGGGTCGGCCAACTTCAAAAGATATTACAGAGGGTTCACGGTGCCAAAAATATTGAGAAACACTGCTATACACCCCGCTCTATGGTTCTTGTATAATTCAGATACTGAGCATAAACTCAGTTGGAAATAGCCTAGTTTCCATGTTGGATACATCATTTATCAAGAAAGTCCCAAGTTAATAAATAAATAAAATTACGTAAATTTTAAATTAATATATTAATTATTAAACATTTATAATGTAATAATTCGCTGTATGTTATTGACATATATAGTTTAACAAACAATAATTATATTATAAATTATGGTGAATAATTAATGAAAATTATTTACAAAAACTAAGTTAAACGCAAAGCAAAAACCTTGATATTCACATGACATAAAATTTTATTAATTAAAATTCTCATTTTTTTTTATCACCCAGTATATGACACTAGCGACACCCCTATTGCGGACTGTATGGAAACTAACCTCTGAAAGAGACATCTCGTGTTCCACCCCAGTATTACTCCCCATACCATGGCCCACTAGATTTATGATATCCTCTGCTAAACAAATACGGCATTTTACGTGCATATATTTGCATTAATTTTAGGCATGGTTGACATTCAGTTTTATTAAGAGATTTTACGGTCTGTGAGTTAATTTTTAGAAGGATTTTTATGGATTTAGTTTTGGAAAATACAAAGTTTTTGAAGAGTTTAGTTAGAAAAGTTCCCAAAGAGTTTTAAATATTGTAAATTACATAGTTTTAAAGAAAAGCATTAGAGATATAAATGTTTTAAAAGGTTTTTATCTTCTGTTTCCTGAAAAAAAAGCATAGTAGAATAAAGGTTTTAAAAATACTAAAATTTCAGGTTATTCCATAAAATGCCGTATTAATAAGCTATAAAATATACACATTTTAGTTTTAACTATCTATTGCAGTGGTGTCCAACCCATGGATATAATAGAAAGAA
Organism: Liopterus haemorrhoidalis; assembly: GCA_963971575.1. Classification (NCBI taxonomy): domain Eukaryota; kingdom Metazoa; phylum Arthropoda; class Insecta; order Coleoptera; family Dytiscidae; genus Liopterus; species Liopterus haemorrhoidalis. Next base: position 14,450,721 of record OZ020621.1, read on the forward strand.
TCATCATAGCAAAACCTTGTCTGCCAAACGTATTGGAATTTACTCGTCTGTTACACTGGGGTACGTGCGAAAACCCTAACTATAGTGACTAACGTTCAGGATCGTTAGTTCGGTGAGCATCGAAGGTTTTCGAACCCTAGAAGTTTTACGTAACCTTAACAGTTTTATTAACAGTCAGTATCTATCATTTTATTAAAATGGCAAACAATTTAAGACGTAAATTTAATGTGTAATTAACTTAAATTCTACTATAATACGAGGGGCAATCAAATATAAACGAGCCTTTTATTTTAACAATTTTTTTTTAAAGAAATATTTATACATTTCTACAAATTATTTTTCCACATTGTCTCCTCCTTTTAGGATGCATTTTTCAACGTTTGGACAGTTTCTTTATCCCGTTTTCGTAGAATGAAATTAGGCGGGTATCTAACCAGTTGTGCACAAATGTTTTCACTTGATCATTGTTCTCAAATCGCTCGCCTCCAAGTGCTCCTTTGAGGGTCCCAAAGATGTGGTAATCGCATAGCCATAAGTCTGGACTATAAAGTGGATGTTCAAGCATTTGCCAGTGCATATCCACCAGGTTATGTTGCGTTAGATCTGCTATGTGAAACCTGGCGTTGTTGTGAAGGATCATCACTCAGCAGCTTTGGAACTCAATGTGATGAGATTTTTTTGAAGCCCAAGTGCTTTCGGAAGATTGATTGGACACTTCCATAGCTGACACCAAGTTCTTCCGAAATTTCAAACACTGTTAATCGTCGATCCCGTTCCATTAACTCAAAAGCACGAGACTTTCATAAGTCACAATGGTGCGAGGCCGGCGAGGATGACTTTGATTTTCAACTAGTTCACGGCATTGCTGGAACTCGTTGGACCAAACTTTCACCCTTGGCCATGAAAGGGTATCTTGCCCGAACTGGAACTGCGGTGAATTTCGGCTGGTTTCAGGTTTTCACGGGTTAGAAACTTTATAATAATGTGTTGCGCAACAGAAACTGGCACACTCTTCACATTCCTCGCAAGGGCTAAATATGACATTAAATAAACCGATTGGGCTGGTTTTCTCTCTCTACGAATTGCACACATTGTTGACTTTCCCGCCGCTCAGCCGAGAAAGGCTCGTTTATATTTGATTGACCCTCGTACTACAAAATATTTTTGAAAGTGAATCAGAAAATGAACATGTTGAAGAATCTAATTTACTGGATATTGTACAGTAATATTTAAAAAAAGAAAATTCCACACCAACACGGATTTTAGAATATTTTGAATCCGTTGGCCCAAATTATAATACACGAGAATTTCAAAGTCATTTAAGGGTAACATCTACAGTATTTGAAGCTTATACCAAATGTTGGTATAATCAGTGTCATTTAACATTTTCGAACGGTTAATTACTAGCCGGGTAGGGTTTCTATACGTACCCCTGGGTGTTAAGGGGTAAATATTATTAATATGTATATTATATGATTTGTTTAAAATGTTATCACCGTTTATCTCAAATACATAGTCGAATGTTTACAAAGATGTTGATATGCGACCAAATATTTTCAGTGATATGGACTTCATAGGTAATTCAAGACAAAATTAATTATAAATTATTCTAGTCTTTAAACTATTCGAGTCTTTAAGATAAGTTATAAGGTTTTTGTTGTTAGTACTTGTATAAAATACATTCTAGCAGCAGAGTAGAAATATTTGGCCTAATATTTTCTAACAGAGATATTATTTATCATGATTCCATGGCCATGATACGTTACATATATGTAAGTATGAAAAAATTGAGACTTTTAAAATATTTTACAAAAATTTTTCCAAATTTTTCGTTTTATCAAAAAACGTCTCAAATAAAAGTTATTCTTTATTGCATTTATAGCAAGTTTTGTTCAATACATTTTTTCGAAATATTTTTCTGTTGCTAAATATTCGCAAAAATCTTAACAAACGACACGAGTAAACTCATTTCACTCAAACCATTTCTAGTAAACCGATTTTTACTAAAAGTCGATCAACTCGTGCGATTGATGTCAAAAATTTAAATATGCAGTTTCATAAAAATTCTTTTAGCCGAATTTGATCTGCACGGGTACACTGACAGAGGGACGGACGGACAGACGGACAGACGAACACACGGACCTACATACATCATACTAAAAATAGTCAAAACGTTATGTAGGGACCTCAATTCGTGGAGATCCATCGAAATCTCGAAATGTCAAAATCGGTATGATCACAATACCTCCCTTATATATGTTGGCGATCGGTAAAAATGGAGTTCAGAGATCAAATTATTAGTTTTAGGGAAAGGACTGGGGAAATCGTGTGAGAGATAAGAGAGTCGTGGATAAAACCATCACCGGAATCGGACGAACCTCCCAAGCTTTTGGTTAGGAGGACTTGATTCCGCTCGCAAATCTTGAAACCCACTATGTGGAAGGGCCTTTCAAAGTAAGTACCATGAAGTACAATGAAAATAATTAAATTCATTCAGCCAATCATGACGTTTCCACCGATTCTAGAAATGCCCCCACACTTTATTCAAAAGTTTTATTTGGTTTGGTACAATTTTTTAGTTTTTATATAAGAGCAAGTTATATTTTGTGGGTATAAAACAAATAGTTAATTGTAGTAGCTATGTTAAAAGCAAGCTAATTACTATTTGATTTGGTAAATTTTCATCAAAATTGTTTTTCCCAACTTGCACAAAGGTCGCATTTTCAGCAAGAATCGTGTACCTTTTATGTTGATACACCCTGTAAATAGATTATATTTCATAGAACTAAAATTTTATCTTGTCTTTTTTCTATTAGACATATCAAATATTTTCTAAAAACGTCTATTATACCGCTATTACTTCGTACTGAAATATGACATCGTGAACAAATTCCAAAGGAGATGCTATAATCGAAAAACTAACAAAAAGTAAGATTTATTATGACAGTTGTTTTAATATCAGTCTAAATCAAGCTCTATAATAATATTTCCCGACGACATGAATGTGAAAATAAAATAATGTAATGTATTTTAATATAATGCACATGATGTATGTCCTATCATAGTAATTGTATTACAAATGTGCTTTCGACGACAGAAATAAGAAAAAAACTTTAAATGGAAAATAAATATTTAAGTACTTCACTGTTATTTCATTGTTAAATGTGTTTTATTTTTCACTCTTGAAATGTATAACGTCTAATGTCATCTAATGGAAAATTAAGCCGAGTGGGAACCTAACATTTTAAATAAAACTTTAACTCACTATCGGGTTTATTCTGTATATTTTATGATTAAAAAGATTTGGTTAAAAATGATGGTTTTAAAGTAACATTTTAACTAGGGGTTAAAATTTTAACCTTGTTTCTTCTTCTGTATCGCGGGTTATAATCCAATCGTTAAGTTCTAACTTTTTAACTTTTTAACTTTTTAAATGGTTAAAAGTATGTTATGAAATTATCTACAAGGGAACGTAATTTGCTAGTGCAAGTGTGGTTTAAATGTAAACAAGTGTTCTGGTTAAAACATGAATCAACAAAATTCAAATATAATAAATCTATATTGCGGAAATTTACAATAATTATTTATAAATAATTATGGTTGCAGAAAATAAATAATATAATATTGCCATAACATGAAAATATATTTATAGTTGAAGGTAATGGGATTCGGACCAGTCAGAAAATAAAAACAAATTTATTAACTTCGCTAACGTTTCGATTTTAATTTAAATCTTCATCAGAGCTACAAAGATATATAGAAATATAGAATTATTAAATTGGTAAGTTTACATGTATAAAATTATGATAGTGTTCAAATTTAACAAGTCAAGTAGTTAAATAAGCATTACAAAATTGTCGGAATTTAAAATATAACATAAAATAATTATTAAATAATAAAAATATATCAAATATGAGTTAAAGAATAAAAAACAATGTTAAATTTACAGTACCTTAGTTAATAGACACGATATAAAATAACAGTTTTAAAATTAATAAAGAACACATCATATTATCCGGTTATTGAACTCAGAGATAAGCATATGAATAAACCACGTATGAATTTGAAAAAGGGTTTGAGATGGTTGAAACAAGTAAGTAACGCTATCTATTAATACATTAGAATTTGATTATTAGGTGAATAATTAGGTGAAAGATAATTAGGTTAATCAAATTCTTAATATTAACAAATTCTAATAAACAAATTCTGGTACTATTCTACTTTAGCAAACCCACCTTACTGCGCATGCATGCAGTGTTGGCAATAGTAAAATGTATTATATCAATTTTAATAATTTAAATTTAATATCAATTTATTAAATGAGTTTATTTATAAGAAATATAGAAATAAGTAATATTCCCTTAATTTCTACTGTGATTAGAGTTTTAATATATAAATGTAGTTTAAATTTAATTTAATATTATTTATTTTCACTTTTGTAGTTATTTACATATTATGCATTGTATCGATATTTTTAAAAATTTTAATTCACGTGGACAATGGACTGGCCCTCTGCACCACCATGTTATAAACGTATGCACAATGATACACAATTTTAATAAGGCTAATGTGGGGGGAAAATTAAGTACTGTGCACCTAAAAACAAGGTAATTAGGTTAGGTTTAGTTAGTAAAAATCTAGGACAACAGAAGCCGAAAGACTCAAAGTAACCTTAATGGACTTCGTGTGAAAAAAAAAAAAATATATAAATATATAAAGAATGTATACACTTTACATAATATAACAACAACAAGATAAAGGTATAACTACTGAATTACATCCTACACCGCACAAACGTTTTTCACAGAAACTTTTTTAATCTTACTTTGAGCTTTTCAGCTTCTGCTGTCCTAGACTTTTACTAACTAAACCTAACCTAATCACCCAGTTTTTAGGTGCACTAAATTATGTTCCCCCTTTTTTAATCTTTAATCGGCTGTGAATGTAACATTATTATTTATTCTTATTATAAAATACCGGAATATTAATTTAATTAGATTTATTTAACTGAAAGTTAAGCATTATTATACAAATAATTTTAATTCTATTTTGATTTTAGTTTAAATTTACTTGTTTTAATTTTACTATAGTTGGCAACATTGTCTAGTGGGTTTGCTAAAGTAGAATAGTACCCAAATTCTAATATTATTGGAAACTAAGTTGAATTTTTAATTTTACTAGAATTGGCAACAGTTCACTGACAATTCTAATATTTGTTCTAACTGGTTCAAGGTTGTGCATTATATTAACGTGAATTTCAGCTATTTTGGGTGAGTTTTATAAGTTTTTGTTAATTTTACAAATTATATTGTTATAAATTGAATTTTAGTGGTTAGCATATCATATATTTGATTATGGATATTACACCGCGAAAAAGTAAATTTTTTATTATCTTTTATTGTTTTCCTAATTCTGCTATCCTCGATTTTTACTAACTAAACCTAACTTAATTATCTAAATTGATCATATTTACTGCTCGTAATTTTGGGCGAGATTGCTTGTAATCGGCGCGATGACATTTTGTTAGGTTATGTAAAGGCATATAATGCAACCGTTTTCTACGATGTAGACTGAGATAGCCAATGTGTGTTTATGTGTCTGTCATTAAAACAACTCACTAACTATAAAGTTTGGACAACTATCGACAATCAACAACGTATAACGTAGTAATTTTAGAACTCTGAACAGTTGCTTGCGTTATTATATGTCAAACTTGTAGTGACAGTCAACAGTGCACAAGTCACATAGTCTATAGTCGACTAATTTAAGAGCTCTGAACGCAACTTAACGCATAGCGTGGAAATCAGATAAAATGTATTTCTAGAAGAGAAAAAGAATCGGTTGGTAGATGATAATATAATATTGTTACATCATACATTAATTTTAACTAAAAGTTCGTATTTAAAACTTAACAATCCAAACATTTTAAAACTTTTAATTTTTTTTTAAACCAACATAACTTCTAACATGACATTTTTTAATGTTTTTCCCGTCCAAAAACATTAAGTTTAATTTTAAAATAAATGCTTCACATACGTTCGTTGTGACAGCATATTTGTTGAAATAAAATTTTAGTTGCAAACTCGGGCAGACGTCGGAAACACTGTTGTATACAGAACTTGTACCGGAATTTCAAACTATTAATTCCTATAATCACAAATGCAAGACATTTCTGACATGCATATGTGCTTTCAGCTTAAGAAATAAGCTTAAAGTTTTAAGCTGTGAAGCTTTAAACTTTTTAGAATATACAGGGATTTTAAATAATGCATTTTATTGTCGCAACTTGTAATTTACGTTTTAGAGATATACGGAGATATACGGATTCTAGTTAAAACCGACTAAATAAATTATTTGGAATAGAAACATATATAAATAACAGTAGTACCGTAAAATTAGGTGAATTTGACAAAAAAAAGTCAAAAAAATGTTTAGAATATTTACTGCTTAACTATATTTTCACAAAAACAATTATAAATACATTTTTTAATACTGTCTGGTTGCTTATTTTAAAATTCAGTCAAAGACACACAGAAATAGTTATTTGTGTACCATGGCCAGAAAGTAGATCTTTTTCGGCCACACTTCAAACAGATAAGGACGAAAAAGATCTTTTTGGCCACGATGCAAATTATATTTTTTGGGCGACCAAAAGTAATTTTTATTAGAAAAATTAAATTTATTCATTTACATTGGATAATTTATGGATATTGTACAATTATTACAATTATAAATGTTTGACTGTCAGTTGTTTCAGTTGTGTGTTCAAAATGGCTTTCTTTTTCTAGATCCAAAAGGGTAAGTTCCAAGGTAGACGACCATTTGTACCATGGAACATTTTGCAAAGGTTTAGAAAATGAATTTAAAAACTTATAAAGAGAAGAAATATTAAAATAGCACCAGTTAATAGAGGAAAAAGCAAAGTTATTTCAAAGGGCTTCTTCAGTTTCGGAAACAAGAAAAAGTCACAGGGGGCCAGATCTGGAGAATACGGTGGCTGCGGCATTATTAGTGTGTTGTTTTTGGCCAAAAATTCGCGCACAAGCAACGATAGGTAATTTTTCTTCTTCCACAAATCCGGGCGTTTCTGGCGGATTGCTTCGCCCAAATTGCGCATAACTTGCAGGTAATATTCCTTATCGACCGTTCTACCCTGTGGCAAGAACAAAATTTGATACAGATTCTTTGATCCATTTTTTGGTATAGCCAAAAATCGAACACGAGCCAAAACACGTGCAAGCAAAGCTGTCAAAAATTAACTGAACATTCAAAATGGCCGAACTTGTCGGCATAAGTGAGAGACATGAGTACCAATATAACGCCATAAAGAAATCGAAAATCGAATATACGTAACCAGCGGAAATTCAAAATTCGCGATACTTTTTGAACAGACCTCGTACCAATAATAGGCTATAATTATATTTATATGTGATATATATTACTTATAATATTTTATAAATTATCATAAATTTCAAATAAATATTTATTTTGCATGACTAAACTTAGCGCCCTAAACTTGACACCCCATAGCGCACCTACTAGGAGCAAAAAAATAAATAATAATATCTGCTGGGTTGCCTTATGATACACAAAAGGACCTAATTTTAATATAAATTAAGAATCAAAATTTATAACTTCATACACTAATGGGTTAAATGTTATCTGCAAATCGATTCTATGAAAATTAACGATTACTATTTAACAAAATAGGTTTTATAACTTCGGCTCATTCTAACTAACTTTAAGTGACACGTTCTTGGCTATTCTACCCTATAGAGAGTAATCTATGAATTTATATGCAGCACAGAAGAAGGCAGAATTTTTATGAAACTACTGAAATATATATTTATTTAATTTTCTATTCGAATATAGCCATTATAAGTTCGAAAACTCGTAGCCAATTCGATTTTATTGTTTTCCAGACATTTTATCTCAACACAAACCGCATAAAATGTAAGTTATGGTTTTGTACCGAATGCAGATGTTCATAATGTTTATGTTAGAGTGAAAGAGGAGAAATTTGCATGGTATAAATATCTAAGGGTTGTAAATATGCAACATATATATTTGGTATGTAGCGTTCGGCGTTATGCAACCCGGGTTACAGGTATGTTATTCTGGACTCGTATGTGATGGGGAATTTCAATTTTACATGCTTTCCATTTGGTTATTTTTGGTATTAACCTATAAAAGCAAAAAGGGCATGAATAGATGTTCCTTAAGTTGAAAGGTTGTATGTAACATATGCTTTCAGTTTATATTTTTAGAATTTCGTAAATATAACCAAAAAAACCCTTATACCTTCAAATAGCAGCGTAACTTCAAATCAAGGAGGATCCGGGGGTGCTGAAAATTGTTCTGGCCTCCAGCTGGCCCCCCAGATATGCTTGGAGAAAATTTAAAATTTCGGTTAAAACTAAGTGTTCGGTTCATTTTTGTAATATTTATAATTGTAAAATATGGAAGTGAGTTAAAAAGCCGCTTAAAGGTAGCCTTACACGGTGAGGATTTCCTCAACGTTTGGCCTGAACAGTCCAAGCTTTGAGGAAATCCTCACCGTGTATGGCGGCGTCCGTGGCCGCGGCCGGTAATGAGGCCAAAAAATCCCGAACAAAAATCATATTTCGGCCTTGAGGCCAGACTCTTACTACCGTGTGTGTGCTGTCGACAGTCGTCCTTGAGGATTTGTAAAGTCATGTCTAGAGAATTTTTATCGGACATGAAATTATTCATACTAATGTATGAAAATGAACCTTGCTTGTGACAAGTAAGTTCTAAAGAATACCATGATAGAAATAAAAAGGAGGCTGCTTACGCGAAATTATTGGAAAAAATAAAACAAGTGGACGCCAAAGCTACAAAAAATTACTTAATTAAAAAAATAAACAATATCAGAAGCGCTCTCCGAAAAGAAAATACAAAAATTAAGGAATCGATGAACTCAGGAGCATCTGCTGATTCTACGCACAAGTCTAAGTTGTGGTCCTCAAGGCCTTTTCCTTGAGGCCAATCCTCTCCGTGTGTGGGCGAGGGTTCGGTAGAGGAATTCCTCAAGAAATTCCTCGAGGCTTTTTCCTTGAGGAAATCCTCACCGTGTATGGCTACCTTTATGCCCGCTTTCATCTTTTCAGAATAAACCATCAACCTTAAATATTTCCTTGCCCCCCAGATGTTATAAGCTAGCTCAGCCACTGGACGTAACTGACGAAACTAGTGTTATTTTTATATTATTATATTAATAAAGTGAAAAAAATCTTATTATTATTTATAATAAATTTTCAAAAAGTAAGGACCTACACCATTAATTATAGTTCTACATGTAATAATTTGCATACATGTAACAAGTTTTTTTGACGTATTTAAAAATTCCTGTTGAACTATTTCGGTTTACACCCATGTTCATAATTTGATTATTATTAGATACCACACCCATTTTTTAAGTCACAGTATTTTACCTATATGTGGGTTAAGGAACTGTATATGTGTACCAAATGTTAAGTCTCTAGGTTCAAACGTTTGGACACAATATTTGCCGAACCGAATGACCGACACAAATGACGATATTGTGGTTTCTTGGTTACACCTCAAGGCCGTGCTGATATTATAGGAGGCGAGGCAACCGCCTCAGCTGACGAATGGAATGGGACACTAAAATTAATGATAAACGAGTTTTTGTCACTCGGCCAAATTTCCATTTTTTTTTTTTTTTTTGTCCCTGGGTCACTCAATGAGCGCCCCAAATTTGATTTGCCTCAGGGACTTTTATGTCGCCACGGCCTGTCTTACAAAACCTTAGTACCATCGTTCACATTTTTTCACTTGACTTGTACAACGTAATGGTAATATACAGTGAGATCATTAATTCCTGAGAGTTACATAACAGTAAACAATGAGTTTAAAAAAATTAAAACTATATTCCAATTCGCAGCTGAAAGTCCGACTTTACAAAGAACCAATCAGACTACTTCGTTGACCCGAACTCACCCGAGGAACAACGATAATCCGTTGCGAACTTCATATTTGTGATTAACTCATTGGCGTGTAAAGAAAAATAGTGTTCATTTAATAATTAATTGGTATAAGGTAATAAAAATCAAATCTACGCCTATGTGTACTTTGTCCATGGAAATCAGTTTGATAACTAAATGATTCTGTTAAGTATTACATAACGCTCAGGAATTAATGATCTCACTGTATTTTTTAAATTTATTTCAAGGATATTTTCAGGATACAGTCAAAGCTTAGTCACCCCTAAAATATGTTTCCATTGTACTGTATTAATCGCATTCTTTCTTCAGTTTCCAATAATCCACAGTGATATTATCGAACCATTTTTTTAGGACTTTTCCTAATGCCTTGCGCTACAGCTTTGAAATTTTCCGAGGAAGGTGTTAGTAAGGGTTCCAACTTCGTCCCTAGGGAGCGTTATGGGGGGAACCATCATTTTTCACTCTCCGTGTAGATGAAAATAATGTAGACAAAAAATATAGATCTTAATTAGATCTAAAAAAAAGTCCAGGAGAGCATATACCCATTGCCGCAACAAGGGTGGTGCGAGCGGTGCCGCCGCACCAGGCGCCGGAAACATAGGGGCACCAAATGGACAAATTTCATATATATATTTTTTTATTATTATATTTTATATTAATAAATCAAATTTATATGTCTTTTTAATATTTGGAATGATATTTTGATAATTATTGACAGAGTTAATTTGTCTTTACAAAATAAAAAAATCACAATTGATGCTGCAACTAGAATGTTGAATGGTTTGATGTCGACTGTGAAAGAATAGAGAAATGAGAACCTGTATATATTTGCTAAAGCAAAAAATACATTCTGATGTATTATTTAAAATAGGTATTAAAAGTGATTTTTCGATGAAACGTAAACGTAAAGTTAGGCGTATGTTTGATGAAAAGGCAGAAGACGAAACGCGCCTAGCTACATCCACAGATATTTTTATAAAGGAGTGTTACATGGTAATTGATACTATATTATCTCAAATCAATTGGGGATACGAATCATTTCGAGACGTTTGTTCTGATTTTACTTTCTTGACAAAATTTTACTCTCTTGCAATAATGTCTACAGAAAATTAAAAAAAAAAAAAAATGCTATAAATCTTGCTGCCAAATATTGTAAACATTTAGATCCAATAGAATTTTTATTTGAAATGGAAAGTTTCAAATGGCCGGCAAGATCATTAATTGATGACTGTACAACTCCAATGCAATTATTAGAAGTGATCCATAATTACGATTTAAAAGATGTGTACCCTAATATTGGCATTGCGCTGCGCATATTTTTAACGCTCCCTGTAACTGTTGCCTGTAAGAAAGAATGTCAAATTTAGCTTTAATATCAATAGAAAATACTATAGCGCAGCCATTAAATTATGAAAACTTAATTAACGAATTCTCACAGTTAAAAGCCAGAAAAGTTCAATTTATTTAATTTTCCATTCCGTTAAAGTGATTATATAATGTATTATTAAAATACCAAAATATTTATTATTTGTTGTTCAAATATCCCATTTTTTTTTTTTTTTTGTCATTAAATATACATTTTTTTATTTATTTTGTTATTCAATTATGTAATATAATATTTCGTTAGCCCTTTTGTGTTTCATTTTAGGTATTTTTCATTTTGTGTTTCATTGACCTAGAATTTATATTTTGTCTCTTTTTATATTAGTTGATTATCATGATTTTTGAGTTTATTAAAAGATTTGTAGCATAATTTGAAAAAGGTTAAAACTAAACCAAAAATAAATTTTATAACGAATGTTTTTTTTTTTTTTAATTTTTATAATGATAAATATGTTCTCCAACTATGACTTACATACAGTAACGGCTGTTGAGTAAAATATTTGGGGGACATTTTTTGATCCATATACTGCAATGGTGTCCAACCTACGGTCCGCGGGTCGAATCCGGTCCAACAGTTTCAAACGGCTCACATGAAATTTCTGCCCTTTGTTTTTTTTTTTTTTTTTTTGGAATCATCCTCCCTCCGCCTTCTAAAGATTCTCCACTCCCCCTGTCCTTAACTAATTTTCAGAATTTCTTCTTTACATTTTCAAAAGGTTTTCAGAATTTCTCCACTCCCCATATCGTTAATTGATTTTATAAATTTAATGTAAAAAAATGACTTTATAATATATATTTTTGTATGTTCCTTTACTGGTAATAAGATAGTTCCTTTATTAGGGTGCCTTTACTGGTGATTTTGTGATTTTTATGAATACAGTTATGTTTTTATTTCCACTTGCATCAAAATAAAACAATAAGATGATAAAATATGGTAAAAAAGTAAATTTCTTAAATAACATTTTGGTGAAGAAAACAACTTAAGTAAATGTTTTAAACGTTCCCTTACTGATGCAATCAACCTACTATAAAATTTTAAAAATTGCGTATGTAATTAGAGAGGGTGGGGGGCGCCAAATACTTTTACGCACCAAGCGCCAATTTATGTTGTCGCGGCGCTGCATATACCTATCATGCACTGATATCGAGTATTGGGCAATTTTCTGTTTTAAAACGTAATAGTTTTTATTATAAAGTTTGTGGGTACATTACATCGGAGTTTTATAGTGATGAATCAATTATTTTAGAATAACAAATTAAAGCATTTCACGTAGAATCATAATGTATTTAACACTATACATCATAGATTAATAATAACGGAGTTATCACAGTGTAAAGTATACGCATGCGCAGAAATGTTTAAAGTTGTACATGTATGTCGCTATTTGGTACGGAAATTACCAATAGATGGCAGTGCTAGAGATTTCTGAATTTTACATCGTCTAATAGTTAATTGCAAATTATATTATCGTTTTATATATTTAACTTTAACGTTGTGAGCGTTATATTTTACTTACGTCGTTTTAAAGTAGTGAAATGCCTTATACCCTTTTCACACTAGATCTTTAAGACGAGTGAACTTAAAGTTCACCGATGTTTAAGATCGGTATGCTTTCACACTTGATGTTTAAATCTCCGGTGCTGTCATCAGCTACAGTAATTTTGTCCTTAAGTTACCGTCATGAAATTACCAGTTTTGAACTGTCTGCGCAGACGCACATTTTGAATTATTATAACCAAATATGGATATTTCATTTCATTCTACAATAAAGACACTACAATAAAGAATATATTACACCTGTATTAACATGTAAGTCGATACATTTTATCTCAATTATTGTAGCTCTGTATTTTATTAAACACATTATTAAAATAAATAATTTTATTAAAACAATAAGTACAAACTTCTTATAACGTCGATATAATACAGTATTCTTGTTTATGATAATATAAAATGTTGACAGCACAAATTCAAGGAGTATTTTTTTATAATAGAAATTAAGTTGGCAATGCGGACGAAGTTTAAGATGCAGATCTCTGTCTTAAACATCGATTGTATTTAGACGAGGCCATACGGTTTCACATTAGCGTTTAAATATACATTCACTTTAACATCCGATCTTAAAGTTCTAGTATGAAAAGGGTAATAGCGATGCACGGGTACACCCACTAGTAAGTAAATAAATATACAGTGGTAAAGTATTAACACAACGTCCCTGAGTAATAACCATTTACTTATCCTTGCTTCTGCGTGATATTTGCGCTTTATACATAAAACTTTCACTTCTTATATTTACACTTCTAAATTCGTATACATTATTATGTTTTGTTATACCTTGAAACCTTCCTTCATAAAATTGATTTTAACCACTCCCATTAAGATTCAGGTCATTTTTCTACTTACTACCTAATAAAAATCAACAATAAAACTAAATCATTTACTATAAGAAAACCTTTTTTATCAATTTAATCTAACTTTTAAAAGCCAAAGTTAAGTGAGGTTGGTAGTGATTCAGTTTTTACGACAATATATTTACAAGAGGAATTCCTCATTTTATTTTCCGTGTGATAGGACATACATACATACATATGTACATACACACACACACACACACACACACACATCAGAAGTTCTATTTCAGCAGTCAATCTCATTTTATGAGTGTAGCACAGAACATGCGTGCATAAAACACGAAATAGGCAAACTGTTTTCGAACATTTCAACCCTACATTTACACCGCGGGGAAAATGAACCAAAATAGAATGTTTTACCTGGACACGTTGCTTTTTAGTTTGCTGTTGTTAGAAGTTGTTAAATGTCAAATTCAGATTCTAAAATGTTCCGATTCAAAATGACGTGTCTACTAAACGGTCTGTTCAATAATTTTATGAATTGAAACTAGAATTACTATGAATACCCCGAATCGTTCCTATATAATTCTCATATGTGTTCGAGCCGGAACGCACCGACATGACGTTCCAGTATTTTTTGTAAAGACTACACACCTGTCGGAACTGTTTTCGAAATGTCATAATATAAAATCATTAGAGCCCTGCGCGGATACGTTTTTCTGTATCCGCAACCGATCCGCAGTTTGGAAATAACTAAGATGTTTCGCCTTATTTGGCATATCGCTGCTTTAAAACACTACTAAAACTTTTTTGGATTTTATCAGATTAAATATTACTGGGTCCATAATAATATTTTTATTATTCTAATTTTATTTATATTATTCACGCGAACCGATTGTTCATGAGGATATTGCGAATAAGCGGATATGATATTTTAACGCGGATAATCCACGGGTATCCGCGGATGTATCCAGGGCTCTAAAAATCATATATCGCTGCTCATTTATCTACGGTTTATTATCATAAACGTATTGTTTCGGAACAGGTCAACTCGACGATGGCAACTTGGCGGCGGTACACTCGGTCAACTCTGCGACGAGACTCGGTAAGAAAAAATATTATTTACTTATTTATTTATTTTATTTGGACATCTTACGGTATAGACCTCTCAGACCTCAGTAACGGGATGTATGTAACTATAAGCTGTTCACTTTTGTAAGAACACACTAGATCTGGTTATTTTGGTTACTTTTATGGTGTGTTACTGACTTTAAATGTCAATTAAAAATATTCCTTACGCTATAAAACCGACTTTATGTTGATAAGGTTATTATCATTATAATTAAGATATCATTTTTCAATATGATATATGTGAAATGGATCGACATTTTAAAAAAGTGACATTTTTTAATACCAACATGACATACAGCTTCAAAGGTGCAAACTATTGAAAACAAAATTCCCCCTTAGTTTGTTCTTACAAAAGTGAACAGCTTATACAACATATATACTTTAATGCTAATACAGAAAATTAATGCAAAAAAAAAAAAATAATAATAATAATACATATTTACACAACACTTTTAAATACATTTATTTATTATAATCAAATTTAGTTTTGTTATACTGCCTAGCTTTGACAGCATAAATTAAGGCTATGTAATATTCTAAAAATTGATGTGAGACTTCACATATTTTAGGGTTTTGTAGATATTTAGTAAGTGCAAATTGTGGTTACGTAAAATTTGATCATTTTTGAAAGAATTATACACGTTCTTCCATCCAGAGACAAGCGCACTTACGCGCACTTAATGACAGCTATAGATAAGTCTTGATGCGAATCAAGACACAGCTATAGCTACCCAGTTCTCCAGTCAGTCAAATAAATATTGTAAGCAAAGTGTTACAAAAAAATTAATGGTTAATGTTCCGTATAAGTCCACCACGGACAACTCGTTAGAGAAACCGTATATGCTAGTTGGAATGAGATTAGGCCCTGGCGAAACGCCGCCCCTTTCTTTCAAAACACAACATTACGATACACTTTATTATTTCCAATATTTTTATTCAAAACTGAAATCTAAATAAGTACTTGATAGTTATCCGTTTCGAAATCCAAGCAATTATTTAATAAGTGTTTGTTAACATTTAGCTCCTATTAGTGTTTTTAAAGAAAAACTTGAATAATAAAATTTCAGTATTTATACGCTTTAAGTCACATTTAAATGGTTTAAATGAGATTTACAATATACTTATTTTGAAGAATATTAACATTATTAAAAGAGAGAATTCTCAAAAATATCAATATAATCCGACCTACCAATTTTATGTCTGAAATAGAAAATTCCGTTTTTCGTCGCATTCATAGATGCTAAATTATGTAAATGTATTAAAACTGTATAAAGCATTTATATTCATATCTTCACTATATGCAAACAATCAGTGATGAAACTTATTAGGTTAGGTTTAGTTAGCAAAAATTTTAGACAGAAAAAACTTAAACTTGCTAGATGTATATGAACAGGTACTCATACGGAATATTTACCTGTTTGCAATGAGATTTATAGTATAAGTATTTTGAAAAATATTAACTTCATAAATAGTTCCAAAAATATCAGTTATATTCGGACGTTCCTCGTGTGAAAAACGGGTATTTCTCTGCCAGCTACAGATGCATGAATGATTAATATTGGCTCCCCACTCTTACGACCGTGCCTTCTCGTTTATAACGTTAGAATATAATTCATTCTAAATATACAAGCCTAGTTTTGGTGGACTAATACGGAACATTAACCAATTAATAATTAGAAGTAATTATCAGATTAAAATGTCCTGTTGTATTCCAGTTCACATTGATGGGCATTACTCTTTTTTCAGATTTTGAGATTAACCCTCTGTGAAATAGGGTGGATAACTTTTAATAATTTTTTGCGCAAAATCCCATAAAAAATGTGTTATTTTTTAAATAAAAATTTGTTTGTATGACCAAAAAGGTCTTTGTCATACTTACAGAACCCTAAAAATGGGATTTTTTTACTTGAAACTGTATTACATCTGCTATTATAAAATTGTGAAGTACTCCTTCTATCATTTATAAATAGTATATATTTTAAACGCAATGCATAATTTTCCTTTTAATACAATTTTTGTCACTGTAATGTCTCTCCATCGCCAAGTTGAGAGTCGTCAAGTTGTCGCCTACCATATTGTTTCTTTCGGTTGTTTCTACCTGTACAAAAATTGTTGAATGGGCAAAATTTTAAAATGAAGATGACGTGAATTTTGACGGAAGTGACTAGCTGACAATTAAATGGATACCAGTTATAGTTTATAATGGATTTTAATTTAATTTTAATTCAATCAAAAAATACGCAGAAATTATGCAACACACACTGCATTTGACTCAAATTCCTGAAAATCCAATATTATTTTACGCATTCACATTACAAGCATTGACAGTAAACCATAAATTTACTCCAAAACTTTGTGTTTACTCAAAAATCCAGATACCCAATCCCTTTATAATCTAATACAGGCCCCACATCACATAATATAAAGCACACAATAGACCGCAGGTATGTACACAGTCATTTCAGGCCACGTGCCAAACGGGCTTTAGAACTACCGCTCCAGGCTGAATACCACGCTCAGGAACATTAGTGCAACAGAGAAAGAAGCACGAAGGATGGAAATAGAGCTTTATGCGAGTACGAGAGAGATAATGATATTATTAGAACTGAGTTTCTCAACATTTTTAATTCAGAGCTGTAGAGATAAGAAATAAGGCCATAATAGATATGGTAAACGTCGTTTTTATATTAAAGGTTGAAGTACAGTGGCGTAACTAAGAGTAAGAAAAAAGACGACAACCCAAGGCGCCTGGAATTTGAATAACGCCCACCCTGAAAGCGCGGGCGTTATTGCAAGCGCAAAATTTATACTTTGACCATGTAAGGGAAGTAATTTTACTGTTAAGGGAAGTAAAGGTACAGTTTCAGAAATAAATTTTCATAATTAAATTCAGCATAATTATCCAATTAAAATAACTTTAACCATTTAACAAAACTAAAACGAACAACAGCTCAGTGGACTTCAAAAAAAACAGGAAGAGAAGAAATCGTCTTAAAAAGTCTACGTATTGGCCACATGGTATGGTGCGTTTAGTCAACATTTAGTGTTGGTTTTAGTTTTAGACTTATGTTTTAGTTTTAACCTTAAAAGATAAAACTATCATATTGCTATGAGTAAGTTCATACAACACATTGATTTAGTTTTAGTCTTAACGTTCTTAAAACCTACTTTGAAAGATAACCAATTTTTAATTTTTCTTACGACTAACACTAAAACAGCACAAATGCGCGTGCGCACACACTGACGTAAAATGTGCAGGTTCTATATTACGAACTTTTAACAATTTTGTTATTGTTTTTATTCCAGAACCGGAATTTCAAAGATTTTGACTTTTGACGTTTAAAAATATCAATTAACAAGCTATGTTGGTAACCACTGAACGAGGACACTATGCGCGTGCGTTAAACTCGGCGTTTCATTGGTTATTTGTTAAGACTAAATCATTGTACAAACTCCTACTGATTTATTACGCTTAAGACAAAATCTAAAACTAAAGCTAGCACTAAAACTAACGTTAAGGCAAAGTGTTGACTAAACCCACCATTAATGACCCACCAGTACATATTCCACAGACTCTACCCACCCAAATGCGATCCCTGTGATACGGAGCTAAGCTTTGACCATAGCATCACAAAATGTCGAACAATTGAAGAAGAGCGAAGAAAACACAAGATTCTTGCAACCATGGAAACAGCACTGTCAAACATAAGGCTGCCAACCGTCCCGGATTAGCGACCCATGTCCCGCTTTACTATTGATACCTAAATTCGTCCCGGAAAATTATTAATTGTCCCGCATGTCCCGCCTTCGGAAATATAGCACTTATTCTAAAATAATAATATTTCTTTTATAAAAATTTTAACTAAATATTAACGATTTATTTATTTTTTTATTATTATTATTGTTATTATTATTATTATTTTTTTTAATCCAAAATTTAACACTTAATTTTTATATATCTTAATATCTTCACGCTGTTAGCAGTTAGCAGGAGATTCCCCTTAATATAATATTAACTACTCATTCAGTATGTGTTATGTCTACCTGGAACAAATGGACCCATTGAGCGAGTGTTCTTCCTTGTAAATGCAATGTGGACGTCTGAAAAAACGGCGCTTAAAATTGAGACTGTTCATGCAATGTTGCAAGTAAAATTTAATATGGGAAAATGTGAGAGCTTTTATGAAATTTTGAACTCTGACTCTGAACCTCTGAAGAAAAATCGAAAAATGTGCAAAAATATAATTTTAAAAGACAGTGAGATATAAAATAACTTTTATAACAATATAATTTTAATAATATAATAATAAAATATTATTATTTTCGTATGAAGTGATTTCTAATTGTTTGTAAACAAATTGTGAATTATAACCTCATTGATAAAATTCGAAGAAAATCTCACAGATAAAAATGGAGACCAGATATTTCTTTGAGGGGGAGAGGGTCATAAAAAATGTCCCGCATTTAGTTCGTAAAAAGTTGGCAGCCTTAGTCAAACAACATACAAAATGCCGAAAATATTGTTCAATACTTGAAAGCAATAGGAATTTACGACAAAATATAACCAAATCCCCAAAATATTATACCAAAAAAATGATATATGTAAAACAATAATTATAAAATAATGTACCCAGATACTAATAACTATATTGTTGATAGACCTGTATTTTTTAAAAAAGTGCAGACATAAAAATAAATGTAGATATGTTTATAAGTATAACTTGAAAACTTAAATTTTTAAACTTTTAAAAGAAATCGTAAATTCTGTATTAGTTTACAAAAGTGTCAAATAATTATTAGACGTCTTCGTACCATATTTAAAGAACAACTAAGTTGTGTCTTGAAATATAAACATTCGTTTTGGTTATTTTCCTAATGAGATTATACTATTTAAATTATTAGCTATAAACTTACTGTTGTCTGAGTTTGAGATAGAACAGATATCCGGGGTGTAACATGACATTTTTCAATTGGGCAGTATAAGCCTCTCTTAAACACAATTTTAGTTCTTAAGGGCGTATCACATTAGAACGCTATCCACGTTTTATTTTGTAAGTCTTTTTCGAGGATTCAAGTCTTCAATTCTTCTGCTATCAGCCGACGGAGTGGCCGAGCGCACTAAATCGCAGCAGTTTGAACTGATGAATACAGTCGGATTGTGTGGTTGGTAGTTCGATTTTCCGTCGGTGATATTATTCGGGCGAAAATAATATGTTTACATTACTCTCATTTCACAATCATTCACCCCTCATCCAGGTGTAGGAGCTCGCCCCCTGGCATCGGCGATTAGCCTCGTTGCAGAAATAGGCCGATGTAAAAAATAAATAAATAAATAAATCTTCTGCTATAACACGGGTAAAAGGGATAAGTAACTTGCGTCTGCGTACATAACGTTAACAATAGACCCATCTCACTTGATCTGACTGAGAGAGCGAGGACGCGCACGCGCATTTAACGAATTGGATTTCGTCTGTCTTCTAGAGACAGGGGAAATGTATCTCGATGTATTTGCTCAGTCTTAAAAACCTAGGTTTTTTGTCATGCTATTACACACACAAAACTTCGATTCGAATGCAAAGACTTTAATTTTCCAAGTTTAGACTTGAATGATAACTCTAGTGTGATAAGGCCTTTAGACTGCTCGGACGAGTCTAGTTAAACTAACAAAATAATTCCGTATATACTTCCGTTTTGTACTTCATGACAGATCAAAAGTAATTAAAATTAAACAAGGAGTAGGACAGGGAGATACCATTTTCCCGAAAGTGCTTACTACAGTATTAGAGTACCTGTTCAAAGGTCTATCCTGGGAAAACAAGGGCATTCAAATTAATGGTGTCAGGCTGAATCACCTGAGATTCACCGATGATATTGTTCTCATGCCAGACTGCGTTCAGTATGCATTCCAAATGTTGCAGGAACTGAATGAGGCAACTAAATATGTAAAAGTCAAGATAAATAAACAAAAATTGATGTGAAGTGTGAATTATCACACATTGCAAGGTTTCGCAGGTATACAATAGTGAAGGAGGCATGCTGAGTGTGTAGGACAAATTTTGCTGTGTACTAATCACGACAAAATGAACGATATTTTTTAAATAATTTATCGTCTGTTAATCTAAGAGCTTTAAAATCAAATTTTATGTTATTTTTTTTGTTAATTTTAATTCAAATACCTAATACCATTATTTAGGTTTTTAAATATGTGCAGTATTTTTTTTTTTTTTTTTCATATAGCAAGGTTCATTATGATTTTGAAAATTGCGCCTATAGCTTCCATTGGTTGTTTTAAGTCATCCAATACACTCCGCCCCTCTGGTTTCGTATACATGACACATAATTATAAATATATAATTTCAACAATTCCAACTGGTTATTAAATATACGCTCTTAAAAATTAAATGCAGCATTTGCCAAAATATAACTAGAATTTTGACAAAATAATTTAAACAAAAAAAAAAAAAAAAGTAAAAAAGCGAACCCTAGTTTGCAGCGTAGCAAGCTAACCATTAGATCAGGATACGCCTTCTAATATAGTGTGTTACATAACTATAGCTTTTGTACATCGTCAACAAAAAAACACAAAAAATGCTTTATTTTCCGAAAACAAAATATGATAAAAAATTCCTGTTGTACTATTCCGGTTCACACCAATGAACATTACTTAGAATTTTTTCAGATTTTTAGTTTAAACCAGTGGTCGGGGAACCGGGGTAAATTACCCCAAATGGGGTAAAAATGAAATTTTTGGGGATAATAAGGAAATTTTTCCAATTTGCTATTTTATAAACGTGTTAGTAGCGCACTAAGGAAAAGGGCGCTGAGGGGCTTGACTAAGGGGCGCCATTGTGAAAGTGAGGACCTTTTTTTGCTCATCATTTAGATTTTGGAAGGTGAGGACCTTTTTTTTGCTCATCACTTAGATTTTGGGAGGTGAGGACCTTTTTTTTTGCTCATCACTTAGATTTTGGGAGGTGAGGACCTTTTGTTTTTGCTCATCACTTAGATTTTGGGAGGTGAGTACCTTTTTTTTGCTCATCACTTAGATTTTGGGAAGTGAGGACCTTTTTTTTTTTGCTTGTCACTTAAATTTTTTAGCCAAAACGTCGGTGTAAAGAAATATATCGTTGGGTAATGGGTAAAAATATTCCCCGACCCCTGGTTTAAACCATCTGGGCTACAGGGTGTGGGAAAAAAATTTTCTGCACAATTTTGCTAGAATCGCATCAAAATAATTTATTTTGCAAAAATAACATTTTTATCGTTAATCCACGTACTAAGGGCTTTCATTTGATACCCTACTCAGAATTTAAAATAAAGACTTTTTTTTCGTTGTGCACATATTTGTTTATATTTTTAAGGGGATATGTTTTTTAGATGTTTTAGTATTTTTTCTACGTGCGGGTCAAAGAGTTGTATAAGCATGGCAAATTTCAACTTTCCAGGTATAGCCATTTGGCTAAAAATTTTACCGAACAGACAGACAGACAGACAGATAGACTGACAGACAGACGACAAAATGACGGTATAAGGGTTTTTTGGTCATACCTACAAAATCCTAAAATACCAAAATGATGACAAACCTTGTATTGAGGCACTGATAATCTATGAAGCCAACTTAAACAGGTTGATGTTTACAAGTATCCTGAGCACGAAATACGAATTGATAGAGATTATCAAATGTGAAAATATCACAAGGATGAAAAAAATTTAGTAAACTGCGAAACATTTTAAAATAATATCTCATATAAAATATATCTCTATAAACAGGTTTTATTAAAGTATGTCACAAACCTATCATGTAAAGCAAACCATCCTACTTTCCCACGCATATTTACTACCCACAACAACATCCATCAAATCCAACACCCATCAGTCAACCCAGTCCACATCCAAATAACAAATAATTTCAACGACCTCAATATTTCCATCTCCCAGAAGATCCAAGGTGAAAATATTATTAAAACCCCGCCATGGTTGATCAGTAAACCAAACTGCAATATACAACTCAGCAAGCTACCGAAAAGTGTCACCATCCCAGAAATCTATCTGCAAGAATTCCGCCAGATTAGCCACAAATACAAAGATTTTACGCCAATATACACCGATGCCTCAATTATTGACAACAACTGTGGAACAGCTGTAGGAGAGAACGATCAAATTCACCAGTATCGCCCACCAAGTCCTTCTAGTATATATACAGCAGAAGCAATAGGGATATTAAAAAGCTTGGAGATAATAGAAGAAAAGAACAAAACAAAATTCGCAATATTCACGGATTCTTTGAACGTACTGACAAGCATTGAACAGATTTACTCAAAAAATTCATTAGTACAATCACTCCAAGAAAAGCTTCACTATCTTAAAATTCGGGGAATAGAAGTACACTTTATTTGGACCCCGTCACACGTTGGTATCCAAGGCAATGAGAAAGCCGACGTTGCTGCTAAAGAGGCCACCCAAAAGGAACCACCCTTGGACATAAACATCCATGCAACTGACCTTAAAAATGAAATTACTAAAAGGCTAATACAAAAAGAAGAAAGAAAATGGCAAGACCTAAGAGACAACAAACTACGGCGAATAAAAGAAGAAACCAAAAAATGGAAATTCGCAGGGACAAGAAGACAGCAAATAGCAACGACCAGACTAAGAATTGGACATTCCAGACTGACAGACCAATACAGACTTGAAAGAAAAGACGCACCAAACTGTGACGAGTGTAATACAAGACTGACAATCGAACATATTATACTAGACTGCACAAAATACGAGACGATACGACAACGACACCATATACCTGACAACTTACAATAAGCTCAGTGACAAGGCGGAAAACCTGGCAAATCTCCACAAATTTTTACTTGACACTACTTGACACTAATTTATACTCTGTACTATAATAATATTTCATGTAATAATATAAACACAAAATATAATGTAAATTAATAATGTACGGGCACTAATCACCATAGCAGAGGATGTGCCTCTGTTTTTGTTTGTTAAATAAAAAAAATATATATATATCTCAGTGTGCCTTAAAAAGACAGCTTTTGAACTATGTGTTACGCTCGTCTTAACCTACGGGGCGAAAACCTAATACTGACAAAATCTGCAGGTAACGATTCCAAAAAAACAAGGGGCAGAAATTTCATCCGAGTTGTTTGAAACTTATTGTTGGGCCAGATTCGGCCGTAGGCACCATTTGCCACTGTATAGCTCAAAAATTGTCCCCCTAAATATTTTACCCACCAGCCGCTACTGAATATAGAGTCCCCATGACCCGGAAGCCAAAAACTGCTCTATAAAAAAAAAAAAAAACTGTCCTTACGCTAATGATTTCATAACTTTACTAGGATATATACATTTTTTTTTTAAATATTATGTAAACCCATTAATTTACTACACGTACATTGCTATCTTGTAGCCGGCCTATATTTTAGAAGTAGTGACATGTCCCCTTTTTGCATGAACGCTCCACAGATAGCGTGTATTCAAAATTTACTCAAATCATGTTTTAATCTTAATTCAGATAAAACAACTGAGGATTATAATTTACTAATCTTTAAATTATTAAGTAAAAGTCAAATATGAGCATCATTCGAATAAAGGATCAAAGATTTCATGAACAGAATAAAAGCTATTCAAAAAGCATAAGAGTGAAAGAGAAGCATTGATGTCTAAAAGGATAAAGTGCACGGGCTACTGTCCAAAAAGTGAGATGGCATGAAAGAACGTATATAATCCTTTATGAGCAAGTGAGAAACGAACACTATCAAAGCTTAAGACAAAGCTGCAAGATATACGATTCTATAGATAAAAAAGAGAAAGGTATATCACGAGAGACTGTAAAACTCTGGAGAAATCTTATCAATAAGAGCGAGAGAGAAAGGTTCATAAGAATTTTAGATAAAGACATGTGTAAAACAGAGATAGAGATTTAGTAGTACTGACCTTTTTATGGGAGGAAGGAGACAGAAATAAAAAGGAACCATTAAACAGAGACAACATACACAGGGTGTAGCACGAAATGTAGGCCATAGGCTTTTAACATGGAAAATTCGGTTTTCCTTGCGCAAAATTGTAAATTATTTTAAAGTAATGTAGTTCTCTGTGTTTTTAGGAAGTAATTGGCAATCTCTCTCTCTCTCTCTCTCTCTCTCTCTCTCTCTCTTTCTGTCTCTCTCTCTGTCCTGTTAGCTCCCGAGTGGAGCATAAGGCGCGTATCTACGCGTTTATATAGCCAGTAGAAAAGTGGTTGGTTGGCCAGAACAGCGCACTGCATATCTTCTTTTTCCTTCATTTTAGTCGATGTTTATATTAACAATATGCACTGATGTGTTTCTATCTCACTCACTCTGACATCTAGAAAAAGAATTTCAAGTGCGTAGTTTGTCTACCGTATTAGTTCACTGTTTAAGTATAGCTACGACAAAAGTGCATATTCAATGTGCATGTCGTCTTAATTCAATGTGTGTAAGTTTGTCTTAGACCCTGCCGTTATTCTAAATGAACCAATGGCGTGAAAACTGATAGGCGTAACTCTTTATTCATACAATTCACAATTGACCTTGACAGGACAATTTTTAAATTTTTTAGTGCAGTTGTTTTGTTGTAAACAAATTTAAAGAATCTTGATACATTCATTGTTTATTTATGCATTTGTCCAAGGCGCCCGAGTGTTTTTTAATTTGTTTATAAAAATTAGGCATAAAAAAGTTTTAGTCTGCGGAAAGATTATCTGAACACATTGGTGCAAACCAGAATCTCGTACCATAATTAAAAACGAAGTTCTCGGCATTTAAATTTTTAGGGAATATTTTCATATAATTTAAAACATTTTGCTTGATTTAAATGATATGAAAAAAATCAGAGATTCTGAGAGTCATAAAAATAGACATATTTTACCAAAAACGATGCCGTGAACACGCTGGTGTATTTATTTTTTAAATCGGTGTAACCATTCTTTAGTTTTGAGGGAACATACATACATTTATACATACATATTAGGGTTCTAAATGCAAAACCTACCATGTCCACTTTATGTCATTTTGCAATAGAGACGAAAAACTGTTATGGAATACTGCATACATAATTACAAACAATTCTTTTTAATTATGTAAGTATTACGATTAGTATTATGATACCAATAGAGGCTATCAGATCAAATATTGGTGGCTGGATTACATAAAAAAAGTCTTCAAGTTTGGATATGGCGGGTTTTGAAACAAAATGATGCTTTCAATCCAGAAAAAGGAGGTTTTTGTTGTTACACTATTCTTTTACGACTGAATTCTGGAATCGTCTTTTTAATTGATAAGCCAATATGATCAATTTTTACTCTCAATAATACAACAATAATGAATATTCAACACCTACTATGTCATCAAGATAGCAGACAGCAATGCTCGGTTGCTCTTGGTCAATTTGAACATGGCGGATTTTTAAAACAATTTTTTGTACACATAGCGGATTTTGCACTCACAGCCATGATTTGGATAGCTATTTTATGCTCTACTAAGTGGATTTTGCACTCAAACTTTTAGCTACCTCATTCTGTCCACTATAGAGAGCAGAATACCGTGCATAACTCATTTTTTTTTAAAGTGGACATAGCGGATTTTGCATTTAGACCCCTCAGATATACGTACACACAAACGAACTAATTTTTATATTGTAAGTATATAGTGCGTTCAAAGGTGAGTTTGCAGTACAGGGCGTATGGAGTAGTTCTTTTTCATACTTTCTAATGGATTTACACAATGACGCTATCCTTGTCTTGCTTGTCGACGTTGCCAGCTCTAAAACGCGCTGATCTGTGAAGACGCAGTATTCTACAAATGGCCTTTTGTTATTGTTGGGTGTTATTTTTAGTTTTATAAGAGTTGATTTTTGTAAATCATACGAGTTTTTCATATTATTATAATTGACACATTTGACACTTTTACAGCATTTGGCAACACTGCTCCCATTTGCCATAAGAGCTATACTGCAAACTTACCTTTGAACGCACTATAGATATATTTAATTAGGATATATTTGTTTAATGAAGTCTAAATAATTTTTTTAATATTGGGTTTAGAATACATTTTCTATGTATCTGACTAAAAATATATAGTATGTTCGGTATAAAAAAAATGTAAATTTATGATATAAATAATTTAACCTCCTTCGAATCTGTTATAATAAAGAAATTAGCAAAATATAAATAGTTCCCAAAAACACCCTGTATGTGATATATATGCAAGAGATAGAAAGATAGAAGCTCAGCTTTTCGTACATGAGCAAAAGAGATAAAACCAGTGATATTTTTACGCTTCGAACTTTGCCCTGAGCTTAAAAACGACTTAAAAATTAACTAACGCAGTTTTTTAACATGTGTAGAACTTTTTTGAAATTAAAGTTCAAACAAAATTTTGTAAATTTAATTTTTTTTTAGATATTTACTTTGACCTAAATATGATTTATTGTTTGAGATTACAATTTTGTCATTTTTCAAATTTTTATCATATTTTGATAAAACCACATAGACGGACGCCCTTGTTTTAGAATAAGGTACAAGACATATTACATGTACACGAGAGAGAAAATATTAATACCATTCGTGTGAGTGCAAGAAAGACAGATGCATCAAAGAGCTTTAAACAGAGTGCAAGATACAAATATACCTATGAGTAGGAGAGAGATAGAGAATTAAAGCATTCCAACTGATGACAGAGAAAACGATATAACAGACAAGGCAAATAGTATAGGGCGTTCACTTAATAAGAGAAAGATGGAATATTACTATATTCCAGCGGTTCCTAACTGCAATATGTAACACTTGTGTGGCCGCAAATGGAAATTTGTGAACATGGCTTCATTATGGAACATGAAACAAGCTTAAACTAGTGATAGTAACGATAAACACTGATATTAGAAAGATTTCATTTCATTAGGGCAATAATAATTTAATAAAATAAAATTATAGAGCTAAAAGAAAATTGAATAAGTTTTCTTATTACACGTGTTTTAAAAACTATTCCAAAGCTTTAAGCGGAATTGGATGGAATTTATATTTACTGGTGGTGGAAAGGTTGTACGGGTGTCGGACATAAATGAAAACAACTATCTACAGCTGACCAGTTTCGGAATAGTTATTCCTTCATCAGAGCTGCTACATACAGGAGAATCGAAATACAGTATAAATGTACATAGTATAACAATAAATGAATATAATAATAATATAAGTATAACATTGTAAACCATACCTGAGATAACAGTGTTAAGTGTAGTGGTGAGGTAGATAAAAACGGGTCATTATATAAAAAAATTGTTCTTAATGTTTATATTTACGTTGTTATGAAGTTGTCTAACTAATTTTTTATATATTAAAGTTGAAAAATGTAAAAAAATGATCAAAAGCTTCAGTCAATCGGTAAAAGTTACTAGATTTGAAAATCTAGTTCCGCTTAAAGCAAAGAAACCGCCTATATGTCAATGAACTCATAATATTACGCGTAATTTTATATTCTTTTGTTGATAATGTATTCAAATTAAATGGAAAAAGTATCAGGGAAAATTATTAACCATTTCTACCGCGTTTCCAACGATCAGCGTGATTTACAGCTGGCAACCTTGCCAAGGACGAAAAGGATAGTGTTATCGAGAAGACTTATTAGAGAGTTTGATAAAGAACTACTCCATTTGCCCTGTACTGTATTCTAACGTTTGAACAGACTATAGCTATTTTTTGTTGCTAAGCAAAATGATCAAAAGCTTCATTCAATCGTTGAAAATTACTAGATTTGAAAATCTAGTACTAGTTAGAAAATCCCTAGTATATCTAGGGATTTTCTGGAAAGAAGCGGATAGTGGGTGTGGCTAGGCCTAAAGAGTGGTCACAATAACTTGTTTCCAGTGAGAACAATAGTATAGATAAAATAAAACAATAACACATGCCTGCAAATACTAAATTTAAAAACCAACCATGTGATACAATTTTATGTGGTTAGAGCATAAATTAATTCAATTTATTTATACTTTGACAACATGTATACGACAACACAAAGGGCAATGTAGCATACCATGCTTGTCGCAAGTTTACGGGGCAGAATTAGAAATTCTGAAATTCGGAGACCCAGCAAAATTACAGACGTAATAAACCGTATTGACAACCTCAAATGGAGCTGGGCAGGACACGTAGCAAGACAGGACTCAACTAGGTGGGCAAATAAAGTTGTCCATTGGTGCCCGCGGCAAAACAAACGAAACGTTAGACCTCAAAAACGCTGGCTTGACGATATAAAGAATATTGCCGGGAACCAGTGATATATATGGGTAGCATAGCTCAAGATAAAAATGCGTCGAATAAGACGAGGAAGACCTATATGCAGCAGTGGATGAATACAGGCCGAGGAAGAAGAAGAAGAACACGTTATCAATTTATTCCGCGGCTTGCCATAATTTTGAGGATTGCAGTTTGTTAGACAATAAGATTCAGTAGTATTTTGATTTGATTGGGAGAAGAAAGTATTTACGTTACAAATGAGTCTTGATTGGCCAACCTATCAAGTAATAAAATTTATTCGGTCGAACATGGGAAACCATTGTTCCCAATCGAATACTGGGGCACAAATTCGACAACAATGATTTAAGCTACTTTTTCTATATAGGGACTTAGAGACAACTACTACTACTCCTGGAGTCATTGCAACTCTGGGTGAGTTTTGCCAGATTTAACAATAAGTCTCCATTTCTGGGCGTCTAACGTAATTGTCTGCCTAATGACCAAGACACGTAGGCCAATTTTAACACAATTCCTCCATACTGTGCCAAGATTAGTTGGCGACTGTAACTCGTACGAGTTACTAAAACCGAGTACTAAAAGCAAGCATTTCGCAGTTTCCACGACGATCTAGTAATTCATCTAAGTACAGCGATGAAACCTTAAATATGTATGGCCTCCGCAATAATTTTTATTGCTACGTCTTGAGCTTGTATGTTTCTATAACTAAGCAGTTGTGTATTCCACAGACATTAATTTTCTCGGTACAATTCGTCAAACAGTAGTGTTATCTGTCCATTTTATTGACATGTTCAAAACACTCTGCATAAACTATAAACCATATTACGAGAATTTAGTAACTTCTAAGTCGGCCAAATCCACCTGCAGGTTACTAGCAATGTACCATACTGTCCGCTGTTACTAAAAGCACATGTTGACATGTGTTACGTGAGTACGCAAGAAAATTGTAGTAGAGGTAGCTTCTCGGCCAGTTAATAATATGGCTTTCAATTTACTATCTTCGACTGTGTACTAATACATACAATGAAATTCACAGAATTTATTTTTTATGACGGTTCATTTAGGCCAATTCACAATAACGGCAGGACATTTTTACTGATATGCCATTTCGGTAAAGACGGTTCATCCAGGAACTGCGACGTAAATCGAAGACTACCGGATTTAGCAACTCGCATGAGTTACTAGCACTGTGTTACGTAAGCCAAGAAGGACGTAAACATTAACTTAATTCACCCTATAGGTTCTTCTCTCTGTTATTTCATCCCATGCTAGACTTAGTAGGGCGCGGACCAACATTTTGTTCTTCGAAGGACGGCTTTAAACAATTTTTTTTTTTTTCTTAATGGTGCTCAGAAGCCAAAATGTTTCTTTGGTGGGATCACATTCAGTTATATGAAAAATATATCCCTTAAAACGTGTTTTTTACTGTATATTGGGGGGGGGGTGACCACCTCTGAGTACGCGCCTGGTCATATAATTCTATTATCCTACTGTCTTCGAATGGGTCTAAAAATGAGTGACATTCATTTCGAGCAACGGTGTACTATCAGGTTTTGCTTCAGACTTAGGCACAGTTTAACGAAAACTTTTGTAAAACTTAAGCAGGCCTACGGAGACAGTGTTTTGTCAAGAACCTAGGTTTTTTAGTGGTTTAAGGCATTTTCAGAAAGTAGGGAGTTGATTGAAGATAAATCGGAAGGCCTTCATCTTGAAGAACCTATGAAAATGTCGACAGAATCCGGGATCTTGTGCGTTCAGATCGTCGGTTGACAGTCTGAATGATCGGGGAAGGGTTGAATTTGACTCACACTACCGTTCATCAGATTTTGACAATGCGCCTTGTCGCACCGCAATTTCAATAAACGAGTTTTTGGTCAGTAAAAACATTCATCTGGCTCCTAAGCCTCCTCATTCGCCTGACTTGAGTCCTTATGACATTTTCCTCTTGCCAAGATTGAAAAATCACCTCAAGGGACGTCATTTTGGGACACTCGAAAACATTCAAACGTCCGTAACCAAGCAGCTGAAAGCTATTCCAGTATCCGAGTTCCAACATTGCTATAAGGATTGGAAGAACCGTCTCCAGCGCTGTGTGGCTTCCCAAGGAAGTTATTTCGAGGGAGACAATATTAATAGGTAATTCTATTCGAATAAAAAAAAAAAATTAAAAACCATTCCGGTTACTTAATTTACACACCTTGTATATTAATTATATAGGGTTATACTCGTGTGGTTTTGGCGGCAGCGCTACACATGATAGTTTTTACCGAAAAGTCATTTCTTGACATCTATTATTCTGTTCTATTATACAATGTATTCTGTTCTATTTAAAGATGCATCACAATGTTTACACTAAATTTAATCATACGCGATTCTATTCACCGATTTAAGGACCACACTAGATTGCTGGAACGTACTAGTTTTTAGGGCTTTGTAGGTATGACCAAAAAACCCTTATACCGTCATTTTGTCGTCTGTCTGTCTGTCTGTCTGTCTGTCTGTCTGTCTGTCTGTCTGTCTGTCTGTCTGTCTGTCTGTCTGTCTGTCTGTCTGTCTGTTCGGTAAAAATTGTAGCCAAACGGCTAAACCTAGAGAGTTGAAAATTGGCATGCTTGTACAATTTTTTGACCCGCACATAGGAAAAATACTAAAACATCTAAAAAACATATCCCCCTAAAAATATAAACAAATATGTGCTCATCGAAAAAAAAATATTTTTTTAAAATTCTGAGTAGGGTATCAAATGAAAGCCCTTAGTACGTGGATTAACGATCAAAATTTAATTTTTGCAAAATAAATTAATTTGAGGCGATTTTTGCCAAAATTGTGCAAAAAATTTTTTGTCCCACACCCTGTAGCCCAGATGGTTTAAACTAAAAATGTGAAAAAATTCTAAGTAATGTATATTGGTGTGAACCGGAATATTACAACAGGAATTTTTGATCAGATTATGTTTTCGGAAAATAACGCATTTTTGGTGTTTTTTGGTTGACGATGCATACATGTTATACTCTTATAACACACTAAGTTGATAAGCGTTTGGTGGTCTAGTGGCTCAGTTGCTCGACAACTACACAGGATCGTTATTCACTACACAGGTTCGTTCCTAGCTTGTGGAGTCAATTTTATTTTTTGTTTTTTTTTTTCATATTTATTATGTTTAAATTAATTTGTTAAAATTCTAGTTATATTTTAGCACATTTTGAATTTAATTTTCAAGAGCGTAAATTTAATAACCAATTGGAATTATATTTTCATTCTGTGTCATTTATACGAAGCCAGAGGGGCGGAGCGTATGATTTAAGACAACCAATGAAAGCCATAGGCCCAATTTTCAAAATATTAATGAACCTTGTTATATAAAAAAAATACTGCACTTATTTAGAAACCTAAATAATGATATTAGGTATTCGAATTAAAATTAACAAAAAAATATTTTAACATAAAATTTGTTTTTAAAGCTCTGAGATTAACAGACGATAAATTATTTTAAAAAGATCGTTCATTTTGCCGTGGTTACTACAAAGCAAAATTTGTCCTACACACTCAGCATGCCGCCTTCACTTATTATATACCTGCGAAATCCTGCAATGTGTGAAAATTCTCACTTCACATCAATTTTTTAATATCAGTAAGAGTAAGGCCTACAAAATAGAAAATATGGAAAAATTATTAAGCATCAATTCGTATGATATAAACTAACAGCAGGAATGTGAGCAACTCATAATCACAAAGATAAATCATTCGCTGCCGACCGGCGTAGCTTAGTGGTAACATACGTGCCCTGCGTTGCTAAAGTCTCAGGTTCGAATCCTGTTCAGGCATAGTATTTTACCATAAAAATAAGTACTGTCCTGGCTAATTGCCTAAGTTGCAAAGGCCATAAAACGTGAAATAAAAATCGTTCGCTATTTATGATGATTGAATAAAAATGTAATAATTTATTTATGATATATATTTTTTAATTTATAACTGTTTTGTCATTATTTTTAAGCACAATTTTTTATTTTTATATTACGTTAACAAGATTTGGATATTTTTTATTTTTCTCACAAGATCTGTTATTTTAATTGCGTAATTTTGCATAAAGTGGGATTTCTCGAGAACACATTAATCATGTAGTAGGGAAACTTACTGTGTATCCAAAAATAAATGGAGCCGACTGGGAAATAATGTATATAAAAATTAAAAAAATTTTAGTATATCTTTTTTAGAAGGTTCCTCACGATCTCTCTTTGGACACTGTTAATCGGGTTGGCTTTTGGCCTGACGCATTTGTCCTCCATCTTTTAGGTTCCAAATGTCTCCAAGCGTCAGGTCTTGGTAAGTAGATATCATCTATTCTTTAGCAAGGGCTAATATTTAACATAACACGACGACAAAAAAGTGGAAAATCTTGTGATTATAAGGCTGATAAAAAAGTATTAAATCGTTTTAATAGAAAAGTAATACAATTGTTATTTAAAAAGTCTGCATAAACGAACATTTTTGTGGACGCAGACTTGAGCAGCATATTGTGAACAAATGAGTCGTGGTTGAGTTTAAAATCTTCAAATGTCTTAAAAACATACGTTCGCGCCCATTTGGTGTTTTTAAAGTTAATCGTGACTCATTTGTGCACAATACGCTCAATACGCTCAAGGTTTTCGAGTACCCGCAGTATTGCAACTCGATCGTTTGCGAGCAAAGCCGGGTTACAGGTCTTCTGGATACAAGCCCTTGTTCCCTCAACCTGATATCATCAAACTCATATCGCTCGAAATTTAAATATAACTATTAGTAATTATATAGGTATACCTATTTTTGGAAAAATTAAATATTTTTAAAAAATTATGGTGTGGTATATCAGAGGAAAATCTTGATGAATAGATTAACGAAATATTAGAGATAGAATAAGTCAGTAAAAATAATTTAAAAATAAATTATCTATATGCGGTTCTTGTCAGAAGTGTGCAAAAAAATTAAAGGGTACTAAAATCCTAAAAATTATTACTAATGCGATTAAATGTAATCCAGAATAGTAACTAGAGGAATTTTTATCATATTATTTTTGTAAAGTTATAGATTTTTGTAAAATTTTGATAATTTATACTGTGGCGTATCAAATAAAAGCCCTCAAAAATTAAGGAATTAAAAGTAAGTTTAAAAATTATTATAGTTGTTAGTTAATGGGATTCGGACCAGTCGGAAAATAAAACAAAATTTATTAACTTCGCTTACGTTTCGATTTAATTTAAATCTTCATCAGAGCTTAGTTAATAGTCTCTGAGTTCAATGACCGGACGATATGATGTGTTTTTTTATTAATTTTAAATTGTTATTTTATATCGTGACTATAAACTAAGCTCTGATGAAGATTAAAATTAAATCGAAACGTAAGCGAAGTTAATAAATTTTGTTTAATTTTCTGACTGGTCCGAATCCCATTACCTTTCAACTACAAGGTGTCTCAAAAGAAATTTTATATTTATTTAGCTTACTGCGTGAACGCAACGTATCCGAGGGGCGCGGGGGTAATGTCAATCGGTAGCCTGGCTCTTGGAAATTCACTCGCTATGGAGCGTTTCTCGGGAGCAGACCGCGCGTTATGCGTGCGGGAGTTTTACAAAAACGGTGATTCGGCGACTGTAGCGCGTTGAAAATTCTGCAGTATTCGAGGTTTTCGCCACTTAAATGATGTGCCAAGCATTCCTCTCATTCGACATTGGGTTAAAAAGTTTGAAGAGACTGGTGCAACGCTGGATAAATCAAAATCCGGGCGACCTAGGTCATCAAGAACGGTAGAAAACGTGGAGAATGTTAATCAGTCTGTTCGTGACGACCCGAACCTTTCAATTCGGAAGCGCGCAAGTGCTTTAAATGTGCATAGATCATCATTACATCGCATTATGCACAAAGACCTAAAGCTGCACCCCTACAAAATTTAATTGGTGCAAGAATTAAAGCCCCAAGATGCCAGTCAGAGGCTTAATTTCGTAAATCAGGTGATTGAGCGATTTTCAACGTTTACCAACATTTTTTTTTTCGGATGAAGCTCATTTTCATCTCAATGGCCACGTAAATAAGCAGAACTGCCGCTACTGGAGTGCAACGAATCCGAAACGCAAACATCAGAAACCCTTACATTCGCCTAAAGTGACCGTATGGGCTGCGATGTCGGCGCGAGGAATTATCGGCCCTTACTTTTTTGAAGACGAAAGGGGGCGTGCAGTTACAGTGAATTCAGAGCGTTATGTGGAGATGTTAGACAACTTCTTGGTACCTGAACTGCAAAACTTTCCTTGCTATAACCAAAGAACATGGTTCCAACAGGACGGAGCAACTTCACACACGTCCAATATGTCTCTGCCACGTGTTCGTGAAATTTTCTCAGGCAAATTGATCTCCCGGAGAGGTGACATAAATTGGCCTCCACGCAGTCCAGATCCTGTTATCTTAAATCTAAAGTTTACGCCAATAAACCGACTTCACTGGCGCATTTGAAAGAAAATATCCGTCACGAAATGGCAGCCATCCCTGAGTCCACCTGCCGAGACGTCATAAGTAATTTTACTGTTCGATTAAATGAGTGCCGAGAACGCGAAGGTCTACATTTAGACGATATTATTTTTAAGAAATAAATCCCCAAAAAGTGTATTTTAATAATTAATCGATCCACTAAATATAAAATTTCTTTTGAGACACCTTGTATAATTACTAACTTACGGACGTAACTAATCTAATTAAGATTTAAAAATTATAGTGAAAAATAAATTGAAAAAGTTGAGCTTCAATTTATTGATGAAAAAAATGTTTTTGAAAAAATTTATTTTGAAAATAGAACAAATTCTATTCCCACTAGACTACGAAGGCATGTTCGTAGTCTAGTGGCTCTAGAACGAGAACGCGAAATTCTTAGGTTACGGGTTCGATTCCCGGTGAGGCAGTATTTTGATATTTAATTTCTACATTATATATGTATTATCGCTTTGCGATTCAGAAATCCTGAATAACCATTTACTTATATTAAATTATAATGTACAAAATAAGAATATTAATAAATAAATATTGATTTATAGTTTTGATGTGAAGCATTTTCTTACTTTGAAAACTTAATTTATACTTTCAAGATACACTAAAAAAAACAACATGCTTAATTCAAATAAAAGGAAACCAACCGCCAGGCGGCAGAACGGAAGCCCATTTTGTGACGTAGTTACTAATATTATCTATTTTGATAAAAATATTGATCAAATTATTGGTCAATAAATTGAACTGTCTTAAACCGACTTAAGTTTGATATATATTACAAAAATGTGCTAAAAAAATATATTCTCTACAACTTGTAACATTGAGGGATTGATATAAAAATCTGATTTTTTAGATATCTCAAGAAGTTATCTTGAGCATTATCAGATTGTAATTTAAAATGGTTTTAATAAGTTTAACAAACGTGAATTCAATTTGTTGAAATGTCAAATATAAAATCCAAAACTATGTATATAATCCATACAACAATTTCCTTATTTCTTAACTACAAAAAGTTTTACCTTTAAAATGAAAAGGTTAGAGTTAGTTTGAATCTTGTTCAGCAAACGAGTCCCTATTTAGTTGAATTACTCCATTCTAAAACTAACCTACTTTTATAAATCAGCTCCGTAGTTCTAGTAATCTTTACTATTGTACCACAAAAATTTGAATTTGAAAACGTAACGAGAATTTAAAAAGATTGAGTACCACTGCTACAAATAAAGCCAACCTTATACACTATTCCATGTGTGGAAGTGAGAGAATAATATAAAACAGACAGAGATGGCAACATATAACCTCCCCTGAGTGCAAGTGAGACATATTTCCCCTGTGACAGACAGAGTTGGTAGATGAGTGAGAGGAGTGTGAAGAGAGTGAGAGTTATGGCATGTGGCGTGTGTGGGAGTGAGATAGTATGAGATGAGGCGATACGGAGCACAATATCGATCGTCCTGTGCTGTGGAAGGCTCAAGGACTGCCATCGCCTTATCTTATAAGTTAGGAGTTGCACTTTTTGTATACTTCACACACAAGGTGCAACCTGGATATAATTATAATTAATAAATATTCTCTTCTATACATTAAAGAGTTGTACAATGTATAAAAATAGAGGGAAATGTTTAGGGTTTTAACGGAAATTATCGTTTGAGATGTTTTTGTGGAGTTTTTGTAATCATTAAAACGGATAACATAAGAAGAAATGTGAAATAGAAATCGGATGCTTTACCCCTTATGTGTTTGAGATACCACCCGCTTTACAGATATGTAATGATGGTTATACTTTATAAAACGTACACGTTTGTATTGAAACTATTGAAAAAATGATGTGTAGTTCGAATTTTCACACAATTCAGGATTTTGTAGGTATTTAATATGTATAAAAAGCCAATATATGCTGGATGTCTAGGACAATAGTTTTGCTAAGATTCATATCAAAATAAACAGTTTTTGTTAATCACTTTTTTTTTTCTTCAAGTACCACTTCCGCTTCGAAGGTTGGCCACTAACATAGTAATCTTAACCTGGGATGCTATCGTCCTGAAAAGATATATGCTTGACATTCCGAATCACTCTCTTAAGTTCCGTAACCAGGATATTCGTCGCCTACTTGCTGATCTCTTATGTTTACCTTTTATGTTTTTACAAACGACCACTAGATGCCAATATTGAAATGTTTCATTACTATATTCGTAAAATTTGACATTTATTATTGTGAAATCAGTGGCAGCTTATAAATTAACCGAGTAGTTTGTTGACAGTGAGCATAAAAAAAAAGTTTGTGAAAAAATGGATATTATTCGTGAATGTTTTCGGGGGATGATTTTTTATGATATTAGTAATAGATATTACTCATGAAGGTTTTCGTTGGATGATTTTTTAACGATTTTAGAAAAAACCTCACTCAACAATAATGCACAGATTCGCTTCGTTCAACTTTTGGTAATGAAGCACCATCAGACAAGACTGTTTACAATTGATTTGCAGAATTTCGTCGTGGTCGTGCATCCGTGATGAATCTCGTAAAGGTCGACCAAACTCGGATTTGGTTCAAAAAAACATCGATGCTGTGCGCAAAATGATTGAAGAAGATCGGCATATGACTTACCGTGAGATAGAGGCATCCTTTGGTATTCGCAGACTGCAATACATTCGATTTTGCATGAACATTTAGCTGTGAAAAAGATCTGTTCCCGATGGATTCTGCATAATTTGACCCAAGCTCAAAAAAGGCTCATGTTGATTGGTGAACCAAGATGGCTTCCAAGATGAACCGAAACCCACAAAAGTTATTCGTTCATGAAGCCTTTCCAAGAAAATGATCGTTTGTTTCTTCGGCTGTACTGGCAGGTCGCAACCATTCCTTTAGAGAATTGGAGAACAGTTAAGGTTGAATTATATACAACAATTTGTTTGCCAGAAGTAATCGACAAAATCAGAAAAAACAACCAAAAACGTCACATCATTCTTAATCATGACAATGCAAGCTTCCACACAACACGTCAAAAACAAACAGTGGATTGTTGCTTAGTTTCCGGTTCATAGAATAAATACAAGTTTCGTCACCTGTTACGATGTTGTATGCGGATTTTGCAGTGTCTAGGTTGAATTTTTTTAGCATTCCCTTACACCAGCGTTTCTCAACCGAAAACGTGCCACGGACCAGTAACATATTTAATTTTCTACCGCTGACCACAAAAAATAACTGTACTATTGAACAAATTTATTGTATCATATATGCACTCTCTATTATATATCAGTAATAAAAAATCACTGAAAACGAACAAAAATCACAGAAAATTGACAAAAAATCATAAAAAAAGAACAAAAAACCTCAAAAATAATAATCTATAAGCCTTTCGCGGACCACAAAATTTTTGCTAAGGACCACCAGTAATCCGCAGACCACCGGTTGAGAAACACTGCCTTACACCAATCAACACGAGCCTTTTTTATCTTCGGTCAAATTATGCGGAATCCATCGGGAACAGATTTTTTACACAGCTAAATGTTCATGCAAAATCGAATGTATTGCAGTCTGCGATATGCCAAAGGCTTTCTCTATCTCACGGTAAGTCACATGCTGATCTTCTTCAATCATTTTGCGCACACCATCGATGTTTTTTTGAATCACAACCGATTTTGGTCGACCTTCACGAGATTCATCACTGACGGACGCACGACTACAACGAAATTCTGCAAACCAATTGTAAACAGTCTTTTCTGATGGTGCTTCATTACCTAAAGTTGTACGAAGCGAATGTATGCGTTGTTGTTGAGTTAGGCCTTTAATAAAATCGTAAAAAATCATCCAACGAAAACCTTCACGAGTAATATACATTTTTTCACAAACTTGTTTTTTTTAACGCTCACTATCAACAAACTACTCGGTCAATTTATAAATTGCCCCTGATTTCACAATAACAAATGTCAAATTTTTTGAATATAGTAATGGCACATTTCAATATTGCCATCTAGTGGTCGTTTGTAAAAACATAAAAAGTAACCCTCGTAGAGAGCAAGTATTGTATCGAGTCTGAGGTTGTGGTTTAGCCATATTTAGTGTAGATAATATTCGTGTTATTAAAATTTAGCGTTGGTTGATCATATTTTCTGTTTTTCCAGAATATTTCAAAAATTTTACTTGGAGTATACGTTTTTAAACTTCAACAAAGTACCTACTTATACAAAAACTCCAACTAACTTTATTTTGTAGTTCCTATTAAATATTATGAGATTAACAATTTTAGTGCCGGTGGTAAAATCAAGTTGAAACTTTATTTTAGGCCACCGTTAAGGTAAAGGAATGAGAACCGGTAGGTACTAGGCAGGGTGTGTAGGTGGACTCCTTGTTGCGCAGGAAACAGTTAGTAGGTCACTCAGATAATAATCTTATGCATTCATTTACCGCCGGCACAGGCCCGCTTCTGGAATTACTAAACCTTCTACTAAAGCTTGTATCACACAATCATACAAAAATTTTACCTTTTAATCGATTATACAACTTTTGGAAATAATAATTTTATGGATAAGGTTAAAACAAAAATGAAAACTTTGAAGATGGATGTACATATTTCCAAGTGATTCTGTAGTTTAGAACTGTGATACTTTAAATCAGGGCTTCTCAACCTTTTGGTTGCGGGCAATATTGAAAATTTGGAACAGGTCGCGAGGCTTATAGTAGACAAATCTTATTCATCGCTTTTATACTCGAAATACTTATACATAGGGTGAGGCAACACTTTGGTTCATCTTGATTATTTCCTTAATTAAAAGAGTTATAAAATATTGTTCTAAAACTTATTCGGGGTAATGGGGGTCAGACTATAGTGGTATCAAACTTTTTTTTCATTTGTTTTGCAAGAGGCATGCCAGTTAATATTTAGTTTTCAAATTACACTACATATATTATTTAACACAATATTAAAGAGCTTTTTTTCTCTTTTCAAAGGTGTAAAACTTTTATATCCTATACATAACAAAAATTTTGAGAAAAGCGACTTTTTGTGGTCTTGAAAATAATAGGTGACTCATAACAGTAATTCCATTATTTACCAACAAATAAATAGTCATTTTGAAGACCACAAAATGTGATTCTTAAAAAAAGTATTAAAATTAAAAAAATTGAAGTGAAGTGTGAATTTTCACACATTTCAGGGTTTTGCAGGTATTTAATAGGTGTAAGAAGTCAACATAATACTGGATCTCTAGGCATATTTATCATAGTCAAGAGTTTATTTGATAATCACTTTTATTCGTTATTTGAGAACTAAGAGCTTCCATTTATTTTTTTTTTTAACAAAATTTATATAATTTGCCAAATATCCCAGCGTTTTTTTTTTCTGCATTTGCTTCGTATTCAAGTCATCATTAGATTAATAAGAAATATTTTACAATGTAGAGTGTAGTGTGGTGTGGTGTGACTCGCACTATCTTAGCTTTAAATACAAAAAATCCATAACATTATTTTAGCCATAATTTAACCATGAATTAGAAAAATAATATTTTTTTTTTCAAAAACACCCATTTAACCCATTTTGGTAAAAGGGTGCGGGACAAGAACTTTTGCACATTTTTTGCTAAATTCATGTGAAAAGAAACGAATTTCCAAAAAACTATCTATCGTTCCGTAATCTACGTCTTAAGAGTTTTCTTTTGATACCACACAATAAATATTAAAAAACTATATTTTTTTTATAAACACAAAAAAATCGACATTTTTCGAAAAATTTATCTGATCAAAAATTCTATTTTAACTATTTCGGTTCCCATCAATGTTCATTACGGAGTTTTTTTTTAGATTTTTAGGTCAATCCTTTTGGGAGATAGGGTGGGGGACAAAAATTTATTGACACATTTTTGGCAAAAATTCAATTAAAAAAAAATGATTTTTCAAAATTAAAAATTTGTTTGTTGATCCACGCATTAAGAGGTTTCATTTGGTACGCCACACAAAATTCAAAAAAAAAATATTACTTTTTATTAAATACATAATTGTTTATATCTATCCCGCGTTGTTTTTTTTTCCACTCTCTATAGTTTTCCTATATGTGGGTCAAAAAGTTGTACAAGTATGCCAAATTTCAACTATGTTCATCCGTTTGGCTAAAATTTCTACCGTACAGACAGACACATGAGTGACGTTATAAGGTTTGTTTGGTGGTCATACCTACAAAACCCTAAAAATCACAGAAAATTGTTATCTGATATTTATTATGAAGTTATTGAGGAATAGCATTTTTACAACTTTTTCTACAATTTAAAATATCTTATTAGATAGATAAAAATTCGCTGCAAAGTTAGATTATTATATATTTTATTTAAGATTGTTATTTTTGTATAAGAAACTTATAATCTGCGGGCATTATACGTATGGTTAAGGTTTTCATACTTGCAAACTCATAATAGATATGTCTATCTTTTACCATGTACCATTGTTTAACCTTGGAAGTTTACAGCTCTACAAGTGTTTTCAGAATAACATCATAAATTTTTCAAGCTGTCAACTATCTAACAATTAAACATATTTTTCTGTGGGAACCGAAATAAAATTAAAACCAAAAAATCATAAATTCAAATCTCGAGCAATTAAGCCTTTTCTAATTAAACAATTAATAAAATTCGTTAATAAAATGCAAAATATTTGCTTACAAATACGTTTATATTAAAAAGTCTTAATCTGAACTGCATTAGCAATGAAGGGCGGTTGAAGGACCTTAGACCCTTGTACTTGATTAACAAGACCAACCCTACGCCCTACGGTTTCGCTACAATTATAAAGCCTGCATCCTTAAATAGGAACAGTTTCACAATTTCAACATTTCTTAAACTGAACTTACATCATTAGTTACGCTATATAACTTGTGAGATATTCAGGACAGTTTTAAAGGAAACGTTTTATTGTCAAATTTAAATTAAAAACTTTGAGAGAAAGTGTTGCTGAGCACGTAATAAAAAGTTTATTTGTTATACTAGATGTTTCAGAGATGTCAACATTTATAGGTAAACATATAAAAGTTTTTATTACAACTTTTACTTCTAATAACTTTTATTACAACTTATAACAATATTACTAAAACGATTCCTATGAATGATTATCATTTTCAGAATTATGGCAAATTAAATTGCAATTTATAGTAAACTATTATTTCTAGAGTGTTGGCCCTAGAAAATTGGAGAAGAACGTTCGACAAGA
Organism: Liopterus haemorrhoidalis; assembly: GCA_963971575.1. Classification (NCBI taxonomy): domain Eukaryota; kingdom Metazoa; phylum Arthropoda; class Insecta; order Coleoptera; family Dytiscidae; genus Liopterus; species Liopterus haemorrhoidalis. The sequence goes on from OZ020621.1 coordinate 14,493,565, forward strand.
AGACACCATACTACCTTATTTATTCACTTGTGTACAGGATATACTTAGAACCCTCTGAGTCAAAAGGTATCAGCATAAATGGAGCTGAATTAAATTATCTGAGATTCGTCGACGACATTGTTTGGACATGAAATGTATGAATGTATCCATGAAATCAGAGATATTATTCGGAAAATAATACTGATAAACACACTATTTGTGACATGGCAAATTTTGGGTATTTTGATACACTGAAAACAAATCTGAAAAGTGAATTTTTCTATCACCCACAGATTTTCAGTAACAGACAAATTTATATTTTGCATTATGCAACATTTTCATATTGCGTCACTTCACGCCATGTATCTGCGGTCACGGTACACAAGTGGTTAAGATCAGTATATTCTTATTTATCAGGTCTAAAAGTATGCTTCAAAATAGATTGCGTCCATTAGTAAACTACAGGTAACCGAATCTATTGCATTTTCTATGTCGTGACTCGAGACTGGTTACTTTTTGAGTTCTAAATAATTCACTATACAGAAAGAGTGGCTACTACATCAGGCACTAACTCTTGGACTAAAAAACGTTAGAAGTAAACCACTGGTCGATCCCCAAAATGTATTTTTCCCAGCCTTACATATTAAATTGGGCTAAATGAAGAATTTCGTTAAAGTAATGGATCGAAACGGAAGAGGGTTTTTGTATCTAAAACAAAAATTTCCGAGAATTAGTGAAGCAAAAATTAAAAAGGACATATTTGTGGGCCCACATATAAGAGAAATAATGAAAGATGATGCGTTTGACAGTATGCTAAATGAAGCTGAAATAATAGCTTGGAGAGCTTTTAAAACAGTTGTTTCAAATTTTCTTGGAAATGTGAGAGCTGAAAATTATAGAGATATCGTGAATTATTTGATGCCTACAAAGAAATGGGATGTGGGATGTCTTTAAAAATTCAATTTCTGGATTCTCATCTATTGTAGATAACTTCCCAAAAGATCTGGGTGCAGTAAGTGATGAACATGGGAAACGGTTCCACCAAGTCATTTCCGCCACGGAAAAGCGATATCAAGGTAAATGGAGTCCAAATTTTGCTTGCTGATTACTGCTGTACATTCATAAGGGATGCATCAGAAACAAAATATCGACGTATGATATCAAAAACAACATTTTGAGGTAAATTAAAATTAATAATAATACATTACCTCATAGCAAAAAAATTATGTGAAGTGTAAATTTTCACACATTTCAGGGTTTCGCAGGTATTTAGTAAGTGAATAATGATTATTTGGAATGCCAAAACAAATTTTATATTAAAATATATATATTTTTTTTTGTTAATTTTAATTCGAATGCCTAATACCATTATGTAAGTTTCTAAATATTTGCAGTATTTTTTTTTTTATATAGCAAGGTTCAATAAAATTTTGAAAAAATTCCTCTTAGATAGATATATAATCTAAAAATATTAAGTGAAGGCGGAATGCTGAGTGTGTAGGACATATTTTGGTTTGTAGCATTCACTGTAAAATGAACAATATTTTAAAAATAATTTATCATCTTAATCTAAGAGCTTTAAAAACAAATTTTATGTTAAAATATTTTTATGTTAATTTTAATTCGAGTGCCTAATACCATTATTTAGGTTTCTTAATATGTGCAGTATTTTTTTTATATAGCAAGGTTCATTAAGATTTTGAAAATTGCGCCTATGGCTTCATTGGTTGTTTCTAGTCATAGCTCCTGCCTTTGATTTCGTGTACATTCAAACAGAATTAAATTATAATTTCAACAATTTCCACTGGTTATTAAATTTACGCTTTTAAAAATTAAATGCAACATTTGCCAAAATATAACTAGAATTTGGAAAAAATAATTTAAACAAAATAAAAATGCAAAAAAAAAAAATAAAAAATAATATTGTCTCTTCCCGTGGGATTCGAACTCAATTTCTTGGGCAGAACGCTAGTACCGTAACCATTGCACCAAGATACATATTACAGTTTAGTGTGTTATATAACTATAAGTTTTCAACATTATTAGCAAAAAACACAAAAAATGCTTTTTTTCCAAAAACATAATCTGATCAAAAATTCCTGTTGTACTATTCCGGTTCACACCAATGTACATTACTTAGATTATTTCAGATTTTTAGTTTAAACCATCTGGGCTACAGGGTGTGGGACAAAAATTTTTTTGCACATTTTTATAAAAATCGTTTCAAAATAATTCATTTTGCAAAAATAAAAATTTGATCGTTGATCGACGTACCAAGGGCTTTCATTTGATACCCTACTCGGAAATTTAAAGGAATATTTTTTTTTTTCGATGAGCTCATTTTTGTTTATATTTTTAGGGGGATATGTTTTTTAGATGTTTTAGTATTTTTCCTATGTGCGGGTCAAAGAGTTGTATAAGCATGCCAAATTTCAACTCCCTAGCTTTAGCCGTTTGGCTACAATTTTTACCGAACAGACAGACAGACAGACAGACAGAGAGACGACAAAATGACGGTATAAGGGTTTTTTGGTCATACCTACAAAGCCCTAAAAATGATGGGCGATAGAAATCTGAGGTCAATTTCGGCTTTTAATTAAAATTTTACGGGGAATACACCATATTTATCCGTGTCACAAACATAAGTTCATTTTTGATTACCAGTGTAATGGAAGCATCTGAACAAGTAGGCTTAAAAATTAATCTTCTTCTTCTTTCTAGTCATTTTCCTCAGTATTGAGGAGTCGTGAAGCGTGTAGTTACATAGTCAGTCTGTACGTACAATCTCGCACCATTTCTGTCGGTCTACTGAATTTTTGAGGCTGACTTCTAGTTAAGACCCGGTATAGTGTATTATTTGGTCTGTCCATCTTTTAGAAGGCTTTTCTCTTGGGCGAGAACATTTAATTTTGCCTCGGATGATCATTTTTTCTAGATTATCCTGCGTGACACATGACCGAAATATTGGAGAATTCTTTGCTGAACACATGTAGAAAGCCTGGTTGAAATTTGAATTTCTTCTATAATTGAAGAATTAGTACGCAAAATGTTAATAACAATCCGTTTGGATGTTATAAAGACAGTATACCTGACTTAATGGCGATAAAGATCCATGATAAACTCTGTGACCACACAAACTGTGCTTGCTTTCAAATAGAACGCTCTAATCACCTTCTCTACCTAGGAATTCATATCGACCAACATCTAAAGTGGGATATGCATGCAGCACAATTAGCTAAAAAACTTAGATACCTATTAGCAATATTTAACAAATTAGTGCCTGTATTATGCAGATCTAATTTAATCAGAATATATCATGCACTGTTTTTATCTGTACTAAAATATGGTATCCTAGCCTGGGGAGGGGCCTCTTGACAGAATTCATAACAGGGTTCTCAAGAAGATTTTCAATAAACCACTGCAACATCCATCAGCTGATCTATACAAATTCAACAAGCTTATGCCTATAAGATTACTGTACTGCAAAGCTACAGTTTTATACCACGTCAAAAATAATCATTTTCAACGAAAACAAAATACAAAACAAACTAGAGCCATGGATAAAGATCAAGTCTTGGTGCCAAGAAATAAGAGGTCTATCGGACAACGATGTTTCGACTTCTTTGCTGCCAAAGTTTATAATCTGCTTCCCAGTAGTATTACATCTGTTACGTACCCCAAACATTTCAAATCAAAAATGACTGACTGGTTAATAAATATGGATATTGATACTATTTCACAGCTTTTCCATATATAGATTTACTGTTAAACTTCAAATTTCATTTAAATTTTGCCTTGATTATTATAATTATTATTACCACTTAAAATTTAATATGTAAAATTTATATAAACAAACTCTGTCCCCATTCACAAACACCTTAAGTGTTTATATGGGGTATTATATTAGTCATAGATAATTTCTTATATTTAAAACAATAATACATGTAAATAGCTTGTAAATATTTTTGAAAAATAAATTTATTATTATTATATTATTATGTCATTAACAAAAATGCTATAGTAACATATGTTCAGGAAAAATTAAAGTTATTAACGAAGTAACTAAAATATTATCAACAAGTAAATAGTTGAACTAATTTTGCTATTCTCTTCTTATTAATGAAGCCTTTCTACCGTGCGGTGTAAGGCTATAATCGAGTTACTTATTTTTTAGTGTTTTTCTCCATAATTCTTTCCATCGTGTTCTGTCCTTTGTATATTTTCTTATATCCTCCCACTTTACGTCACTCTTCATTGCACCTTCTTTTGTTTCTTGGTATCAGCTTTTTCTCGGTCTTACTTTCTTCACTATTCTTGCTTCAAAAACTCTTTTTACTATTTTGTCTTAACTCATTCTGTGTATAAGTCCCAGCTATCTTAACTGTCCTTCTTCTATTATAGTCTCCACTGGTTTTGTGTCTAGTTTCTCTCTAAATAGTTCATTTCTTATTCTGTCCAGTTTTGTTTTACTTTCAATTTTTCATAAAAATCTCATTTCAGAGCTTCTTATTTTGGACTTATATATCTCTGTGGTGGTCTAGGATTCTGAGGCGTATGTCGAGATCGGTACTGGCACTTTTTGAAGAACTCTATCGTGATGTTGGTCGATATTTCGTTTTTAGTTAGGAACGATGATATGATGCTGTTGAACATTCTTCCTGCTGTTTTGTTATAATAATATTATTGGCAGCTTATCCAGTCCGATATCATTATGTCTTCACAAAAGGAAGTAGCTATTGCTGCAGCTTGTGTAGTGATCAGTAACGGACTGACCAGCCAGGGCACCGGGAAATTTTCTACTGAGCCGATCACAACAGGACTGTTTCTTGAATCAATGGGGCCAACTCTTGATGCTATGGGACCAATTTATTCCAATTTTTCGGCCTGCTATTGGTAGTGATTTTTGGTACAGCAAGGCAGAAAAAGAAATGAATGTGGGTTTGTCAACCTTCAAGCAAGGTACAAGAAAAGTAGACATAGCAAAATAAGTGACCAGAAAAAAGACGAAGGAAACTTTTAAATTCGTGATTAAACAATAATGGACAGTTCCAAAGGTCTTGTGTGAATGTCGAGTAGTGATCTTGCGTACCTTGTGAAGCTTGTAGGTCCAAAAATTGGGCAGCAAGACTAAAGAGAAGCCATTTCAGTTCGTGAAAGGCTTGATTTGTTATCAATATTCTTCAATCTAGACCACCTCCGCGATCACAAAATTTGTTATTAACAAAATTAGCAACAGCCGACCAACGTAGCCAAGGAGCAACACATGTACCCTGCATTGCTAAGGTCTGGGGTTCACATCCTGTTCAGGATGGAATTTTCATTACGAAAAATGATAATTGTCCAGGCTAATTGCCTTAGTAGCAAAGGCCATAAAGGTGAAATTAAAAATATATATATTTAACAACAATGTTATCAACATGTTAATGGAAAAAGTATCAAATTTTAATAACAAATGATACTAACATTCTAGTGACTTTTCAAAATGCTACTAACAAATGTTTTCTATAAATGTTAATAACAAAAGTTGCTAACATTTTGCAGGCCTATATTTAAAATTTGTAAATAACATTGTCAATAACATGTGTTATTAATAATGTTACGTCCAGTGTAAAGACAGATTTTCACTATTCAGGCGAGCTATTAACAAACCGAAAATCATATTGATGATTGCTATCATCCGTAGAGAACTAATCACTTGTAGAAGGATATGTATAATATTATAGTTTCTTATTCTCGTCATAATTCTGCAGAATATTAAAAATCATTTTTCCTAAAAATTATTTATATGTCTGGTTGTATATATTTGCAATATCTGCTCATATCTGATATCCGAAACCAGTAGAATTTTGCATAACGAGTAAAATATTTCATACGCCCGTACATATGCAACCCGCAGATTTCTTGTGTAATGGTGGTCAGCCACATAAAACCTAACATCAAACTTGAGTGTTTCAGCACAAAAATCAATATAAACAGTTATAAAACCAGGAAATTTAAATTAAAGAAACTACAAGGTCAGTAGTTAAATCAATTTAGTTTAAAATTGAAGCTATTTTTAATCTTTTTATATAATGTTTAATGAAAATAATAGCTTGTTTTGTTGTTTTAATTTAAGTTCTAATAATTGAATACACGCTAAGTTAAATATAGTTAAGTAATTCACTAATATACAGACAATACCGCTGTTTTTTAAACTTTTGAACTTCTTTCCAGGGATCTACTTTTATTTTTTATTTTTGGGAATAATTAAAAACTACATGGTACCAAATCAGAACTGTACAGGCTAAAGTCACTGGATTATACAAAGTAGCGCAAGCCTTTGAAGAAGCCGACAGACCCCAGGGTTTGATTGGCAACATTGCTTCCCCTATTAAGCAAACTAAAGCAGCAATTTTTACGTTCTTAAGTTTGCGTCTGCGCTGTCACATCTCTCTTTCTCGCTCTAATTTGATAACTTCCTTTGTCAACGGTTTGAATATTTAAGGTTAAGTTTCATTTAAATTTATATATTATATCCATTTTATTTACAAAAAATAAAAAAAATAATTGAAATTTTACCACAATTTTGTTATAGTGCAACTTTGATAAAAAAAAAATCGTGATTACAATGTTTAAAATTAAAATTTTGGTAGTACTAGATTCTTATTTTTTTACTATTGGAATCACTGAAAATCATTTGTGTTGGCTACATTTTTAGCCCCAGTAAATAATAACGTAATAGGTTGAAAGCTACTGTCAAATTATTGTTACTTTTTCAAGGGAACTGAATATAAATTAAATAAGTAATAAAGTAATAATCGTGGAAAAAGCATAGTATGAAACTTGCATGGAATAGTAATTTCTCACTCGTATGAATTGCGCTGCTCGCCTGCGGCTCGTAATGTACGTAATGTATGTACGTAATTTTTTAAAAACCTACTAAGTATCTTAAAAATATACCAATAAATTCAAGTTAATTTAATGTTATTTATAAAATTTATATTATTATAATTTGCAGTTTACATTATTAAAAAAATATATTTTTATTTGCAATTCTTATCGACAAAACATTGATATAAGCAACCCGCACAGCTTCTAGGGGAAACCCCCGTTTTCCAGCCTATGGAGGTGTTGGCTTCATATCAAGTCGCCCTCGTTCAGTATCAATGTTGTACAACTTCATTGACTAATGACAGGTTATTACCTAGCGATAGGTTGACAAAATAAATGTATATTAAGCAACCTGCTAAACTCCCCCTTTCGTCTCCACAGAGTCAAGGCTTTAAAGTAAATATAAGCAGTTCACTTTTGTAAGAACACTCTATGGTCTATTTCAAAGTAGAAAAATGTGTGTAAGAAGATAGAAGCTGTTTGTCCTTGCTTCGGATTGGTTTAGATCGTCATCCCTATTACACTGTAAAAATATTGTTTTTAGTCAAAGTTGACAGATGTTCAGTGTCGTACATTGGAAATATATATTATTTATATTATTTAAATTTTCTCATATATTTTGTTATTATTTACATATTTAGACTTTCATTTATATTCTTGGCGTAGATTTTATGGAGAAAATTCTCCATGTAATTAGTTTTTACGCAGTTATATATTTTTTAGGTTATCTGACATATTAATATTTTTTGACACTTGATAATTAACAGATCAAGAGAGAGGACTAATGTGAGGCCAAAAGACAGCCTAGCTGATTGTGCCCAAAGAAGAAGTTATTGATATAATTTTTAGACCTTCATATATACATATATTTTTAACTTTTATTTACAATAATTATTTAAATAAGAAATTTTAGCTCTAAAGATATATTGTTTGTTTTATTGCTTTATTTAAACTGTTTTAGCCAAATCTCTCATTTTGTACATATATAGTACATAATTTTTAAAATTAATATTTTTTTAACTTTTTCAAATTTCCCATTAAACTGAATTTATGTCGTATAAATAACGTAAGTGTATTATCTGCCTTGTTTATTTCAATATCTTATTAAACTTTTTTATACTAAAAAAAAATAAATCATTTGCTAACCCAGTTGCTACGCCCATGCCCTAGTTGTAACTTATTTTAAATTTCCCGCTATACTGTATTTGATCAGTGTAAATCGTACTCGGTTCGCAGCGCTATCTACTTTTTTCTACTTTGAAATAGACCATAGATCTGGTTATTTTGGTTACTTTTATGGTGTGTTACTGACTTTAAATGTCAATTAAAAATATTCCTTACATTGTAAAACCAACTTTAGGTTGATAAGGTTATGATCATTATAATTAAGATATCATTTTTCATTATGACATATGTCAAATGAATCGACATTTTAAAAAAGTGACATTTTTTAATACCAACATGACATACAGCTTCAAAGGTGCAAACTATTGAAAACAAAATTCCCTCTTAGTTTGTTCTTACAAAAGTGAACGGCTTATACGCTAAGACATAGAGCATCCTGTGTCTATATTATATGACGTCATTGGTTGTCACCATTAAATATCCAACTCTCGTGTTAGTCTCTCCTGTGTCATTGCAGAGGCTGTCGAACACTAGTTTATATCCCTGTTTGTATCACTCAACCCCTCTGACATTACTGTGTGGAGGGTTGCCTGTGCGACCTCAGTACAGACGCGCAGTAGAACAAATGAATTTTTAACTGACATACCCACGTATTAAAAGCCGCTTCACAGATTTATGAGCGCGATTTTTGAAGTTTACAAGCACAAATGGAACATTGATAATGAACAAGAATTAATGTTTTAGCACCAGAGTTGTATTGTCTAGAGACTGGGGATAATTGTATTGTCTTATTCCGGTATTTGTTATATTCTTTACTACTGAAAAATTGCAGGAAATGTAATGTCTGAATTAATAATAACTGCAAAATAAAGGTATAAATAAACTGATTTCTTTTGAATTAAAGATGTCTATGATCTGTGTCAGCTAAGAATACTGTGTGTAGGAAAAAAAGAGCAGTTTCTCCTTGTTTCTGATTGGCTTAGAACATTGATAAATATTCAGTAACGTGCATTTGAATAAATTAATATCATCGTGCATGTTGTACATCGAAATATATATTATTTATCGGGTATATTCTGTTATTATTTACATATTTAGTCTTTTATTTATATTCTTGGTATAGATATTATGGGTAATTTAAATAATTTGTTTTTATGCAGTTATATATTTTGATATATAAGTAATTTTTTGTGAGTAAATTAATATAATTTGGCAGAAAAAGAACTTGAAGCTGGTCTTGCTGGTATTATAAAGAATTCTCAAGGGAAGTATGTCAAGAATAGAACTCAAGCTATTAAATTAACATGAAGAGAGGTTTGTCTATAGGAAAAGTGTTTCTGGCAAATAGGTGAAGTAAGGAAGAATAAGGGTTCCGTCTTTTCGCCAGCCAAGAAATGAATATGTAATAACATATAAATATACATTTGACATATTGGAGGAAAAGCATAAAAATGTCGTTAGGGGATAAATCAGGCGAATACGGGCAATGAGACATTAATTGGATGTTTTTCTCCTTCAAATAATCAATTGTTTAACATGCTGTGTGGGAGCTTGCATTGTCATGATGAAAAATGATGCGACGTTTTTAGTTGTTTTTCCAGATTTTGTCGATGACTTCTGGCAAACAAATTGTTGTATACAATTCAGAATTAGCTGTTCTCCGATCCTCTAAAGGAATGGTTGCGACATGTCCAGTGCAACCGAAGAACCCGATCATTTTCTTGGCAGTGCTTCGTGAACGATTAACTATTGTGAGTTTCGGTTCATCTTGAAAGACCCAAACAGTGGATTGTTGCTTAGTTTCCGGTTCATATGAATAAGTCCAAGTTTCGTCACCTGTAACGATGTTGTATACGGATTTTGCAGTGCCTAGGTTGAATTTTTTTAGCATTCCCTTACAACAATCAGCAGGAGCTTTTTTTTGAGCTTTGGTCAAATTATGCGAAATTCAACGGGAACAGACCTTTTTCACAACTAAATGTTCATGCACAATCGAATGTATTGCAGCCTGCGATATGCCAAAGGATGCCTCTATCTCACGGTAAGTCACATGCCGATCTTCTTCAATCATTTTGCGCACATTATCGATGTTTTTTTGAATCACTAACGATTTTGGTCGACAATCACGAGATTCATCACTGACGGACACACGACCACAACGAAATTCTGCAAACTCTTGTAAACAGTCTGTTCTAATGGTGCTTCATTACCAAAATTTGAAAGAAGCGAATCTATGCATTGTTGTTGAGTTAGGCCTTTACTAAAATCGTAAAAAATCATCCAACGAAAACCTTCACTAGTAATATCCATATATATACTCGTTCAATATATAAGCTGCCACTGATTTCACAAAAAAAAAAAAAAAAAACATTACGAAGATAGTAATGACACATTTCATTATTGCCATCTAGTGGTCGTTTGTAAAAACATAAAAGGTAACCCTCGTATCTATGTATATTACCTATTGTTATTACTGAACTTTACCAATAAATTGGAAGAAGAAAAAGAGAGAAGACAAGTTAGAGAGTGAGAGACAGAGAGAGAGAGAAATAATTAATATACGCAAAAATAAGTTTTGTAAAAAAATCTATAAAGTAACACATTTTTATCAAAATTAGCTTGCTTTTATCTCTTAACTAACTTTTTCTCGTAAAAAAAAACTTCGTCCTTGAGAGACAATTTAATTCGTCATCTCTTGGATGGTTATACCGCCCGCAGAGCGCGAGCGTTGAAAAAGTTGCAGGGTCTGTAGGGTAATTTATCTGAGATCTAGCCGTCGTACGCGAGCAGAAGATAGTTAGGACACCCGTCGCGCTCAACGAAAAAACACAAAGTTGGAAGTAAGATCGAAGTTACGCGAGCAAAGGAGGAAAAGTTGCCAACATTTTACAACATAAAGTCATACACTTAAGAGATATGTTCAATATTTTGTTTCATGGGAAGAAGTAAGTTAAACTCATTAGAATATTATGGTTATCTTATGAAGTTGAACGATACTTTAATATAAACATGTTCAGCTGTGATGACACTTTAATTATGATATGGTCAGCTGTTCTTAGACAAATTTAGTCTGCCACCACATTATTTTACATTTAAAAAAACGTTGTTTTTAATAATGTAATCATTGCATACTATGATTGAGAACAAATTCGAACCTTTGTATGTTCTTCCTTTTTTTTGTATAGTTTATTTTGTTTGTTTAATGTGTATGTATTTGTTTTTTTATTTATTTTTTATTAGCTACAAGGCTGTTAATAAACTATTATTATTATTATTATAAGGTGACCAGACATCCTGCTTTTGGTGAGAAAGTCCTGCTTTTAGGTGGTCTACTCCGCTGCTGCTCAATCCTAAATATGCCCCGCTTTTTCTGATTAGTCCGCTATTAAATTGTGATAATATCTTTGAAATTATTTTGCAATGGTCCAATATGAATGCGGACACCGTTATTTTGTACGTTTGGCATTGCTGATAGTACTAACCTAGAATAGTACAATATAATGAGTATTATCATCACTTCTCATGTTCGCTGAAGACGGAAACAGATTGTTGAGCAGTTTCCGAAACGTCCGAATATATTTTATATACTCATGAAGTATTATATCTTTTTGATACTAATACTCATTATATTGTACTATTCTAGCCTAGTACTATCAGCAATGGCAAACGTCCAAAATAACGGTGTCCGCATAAATTGTGATAGGTGTGAAACAGCAACTGGATGTATTTTTGTAATTTTCGGGCCAAATTTGTACAAAATCTAATAAGACCAAAAGTCATATCATTTAAAATAAGACAGTTATTGGCATTTATTGTTTTATAGAGACAGCCTGTACACAGATTGGTGGCAGTTGTGTTACCCAATGCACACTTTTTAGGGTTTTGTAGATATGACCAAAAACCCTTATACCGTCATTTTGTCGTCCGTCTGTCTGTCTGTCTATTTAGTAAAAATTGTAGCCAAACGGCTGAACTTAGAGAGTTGAAATTTGGCACATAGGAAAAATACTAAAACATCTAAAAAACATATGCCCCTAAAAATATAAACAAATATGTGCTCATGGAATTTTTTTTTTTTTAATTCTGTGTAGCGTATCAAATGGAAGCCCTTAGTACGTGGATTAACGATCAAAATTTTATTTTTGTAAAATAAATAATTTTGACGCGATTTTTGCCAAAATTATGCAAAAAACAATGTTGTCCCACACCCTGTAGCCCAGATGATTTAAATTTAAAATCTAAAAAAATTCTAAGTAATGTACATTGGTGTGAACCAGAATAGTACAACAGGAATTTTTGATCAGATTATGTTTTCGGAAAATAACACATTTTTGTGTTTTTTGGTTGACGATGTAAAATATTTAATACCTTATGTAACACACTAAACCAGTAAACTTATATAGTGTAGTGGTTAGCGTTCTCGCTTCCTAAGTTACAAACTATTACAAACCGGGTTCGTTCCCGGTCTGAGGATATTTTTATTTTTTATGTCTTTTTTTTCATTTTTATTTTTATAAATTATTTTGTCAAAATTCTAGTTATATTTTGGCAAATGTTGCATTTAACTTTTAAAAGCGAGAATTTAATAACCAGTGGGAACTGTTGAAATTGTAATTTAATTCTATGTTTCAATGTATACGAAATCAGAGGGGCGGAGCTTAAGACTTAAAACAACCAATGGAAGCCATAGGCGCAGTTTTCAAATTGTAATGAACTTTGCTATATATATTAAAAAAAAAAAAAAAACTGCACATATTTAGAAACCTAAATAATGGTATTAGGTATTCGAATTAAAATTAACAAATAAATATTTTAACATAAAAGTTGTTTTGGCATCCCAAATAATCATCATTCACTTACTAAATACCTGCGAAACCCTGAAATGTGTGAAAATTCACACTTCACATAAATTTTTTATTATTGAAGAGACGGCGTAACGTTGGTTTGAAAATTGCTTGATACTATATGATCAGTAAGGCAGCAGTCTGACTGATCGAGCGCCGTCGTGTAACGTAGCGTCGAGTCGTGTAGTGTCATTTAAAAATTTAAAAGCTGGTCTGACTGATCAAGTACTGTCGAGTATTATCGATCATTCAGTGTCAAGTAAATTTGTTTCTCACTTGTCAAATAGTGCATATTGCAACCTAAAATAATACTATCAAACATTTAATACTAATTAGCGAGTCCATTTTACTCTATATTGTAATTTTGTTTTTGTTTTTGACGTTCCAACTGTCAAATAATATATGGTTGAGCGTCGAGCGTCGTGTGAAATTCAAACAACTTGATGCTACTTGACAGCAAACGATGGTTCAGTGCGACTCATGCCCTTAGTTAACGTCTGTTTGAAATTTGCTCGACAGCAAACTATCGACAGCACTCGATCAGTCAGACCGCGGCCTAATAGTCTATATGTAGCAAAACAATTGACTTTCATATATGAGAGGTATTTGCTCACCTACTGCTCGGGTAGTAAACCTCATCCTCGTGAAATATAACCTCCATTAAATGCTTGTTAAATAAAATATTATTATTTGAGCCTTTATTTTATCTTATTAGCCTGACCTTTGTGTGGCATGGTTGTATACCTTATTTATGTGCCTTTCAAATTATGTCAAAACACAGGTAACCAGACAACTGGGGCCGTAAGAAAATTCGGGCCGTTCACAATTGGGGCTTTTTTACAACTGGGGCCATTAATAACTGGAGCGATGGACAATTCGGGCCGTACACAATTGGGGCCTTTCACAACTGGGGCCATTAACAACGGGCGATGGACAATTCGGGATGTTCACAATTGGGGCTTTTGACAACTGGGGCCATAACTATAAGAGTCTTCTTTTGTTTAAAAAATAAAATAAAAAATAAATATTTTACAAGTTGGCATAAATTAAATTGCGTGTTCTTTTGAAAAAAAATATTTTAATGGTTAGATTAAGTACATTTTGGTGGGAACTAGAATAAATAAAAAAATTGTATTTTAAGGGTTGGCTTAAGTAAAATTTAGTGCTCTTTTGACTATATAAATAAAGAAATTATTTTAAGGGTTGGCTTAAGTAAATTTAAGTGTTCTTTTGAATAAATAAATAAAAAATGTATTAAATTTAGAAGTAAATATTTTGTAACTAAATTTAATTAATATGAGTCAACTACGAGAAAATCAGTTATTTTTGGTTTGACTATTTGATTTTCCTAGTTTTTTTTTAAGTATGATAGTATTCTTTTGTACATTGGTATTTTATGTATCTCGTTTATACAAAACAAGCAAAATAATCTAGGTAAACATAATAAAAATTAAAAATTGATAATACCTATCATGGGTCTAATGTGACTAAATTTTCAAATACATAATCTTCATAATATTTGCTGCTTTGAGATTCTCGCCTAAAATTTTATTAGAATATTATCTTCGAATACACGTGTACATAAACATTTTCTATTGGTTCAGAATTTAATGAGTGCATGGCATATATATTCAAAAGAACACCAAATTTTACTTAATATAACTCTTAAAATCAAATTTCTTTTTAATCGAATGATTTTTTTATTTCCCATCAATATATCTGGCTAATAGCCAAAGCTGCTAAAGACCACAAATAAAAGAAAAAAAAGCCACCAAAATGTACTTAATCAAACCATTAAAATATTTTTTTTTTTCAAAATAACACGCAATTTAATTTATGCCAACTTTAAAATAATTATTTTTTATTTTAAACAAAATAAGACTCTAGCTCTTATAGTTATGGCCCCAGTTTTCAAAAGCCCCAATTGTGAACGGTCCGAATTGTCCATCACCCCAGTTGTTAATGGCCCCAGTTGTGAAAAGCCCCAATTGTGTACGGCCCGAATTGTCTTACAGTTGTCATGGAACCCAAAACACATAAGGTATATTTTTTTAAAATATTTCTTAGATAATCGAATATCACCCATATTTGAGAGTCAATTGATTTTAATTATTATTATTATTTTTTTATGGACTATTTATTAATATGGACTATTATAGAATACCATATCTTCAATGATAAAAAAGTTGTGAATCTGGTAATATAACTTCAGCCACCCTAAAGATGATAGTTTTTAAGGATGATATCTTAAACCACACCGGTCCAAGTAAATGTCTTCAGTATCAGTTAAGATAGAGTAGACCAAATGATTCTGGCAGAGGTGAACGCGTGATATATGGATACACAATGGGTCACGACATGATCAAACGTGAATGTGTAAATGTAACGTTTAGTGAATGAAGAGTGTAATGTGATCGTGATTTTCAGTACCATGTTGTGTAGAAGTACATAATCCTACAAATAGTTTTACTGCAAACGTAACCACAATAATTTCGTATACACCTGCAAGTATTTCGTAGTATGTGTATAAAAAATTATACAGTGATACGCAATATGTGCTTAGATATGTAGTCCTATTTCCTTTGTGCTTTGTGGATCACAATTTCAAGACTCTTATCCGATCTGTTTGGTTTTTCAAGTACGCAATTTCTACCCTAGCAAAGATTTTCCAGATGGTGGTGGCGTATCAATATCTTACAGATTTTAAAAGTGTTTCGAAACATAATAGTTATGATCATCACAATATACAGTAATGAAGTCTGGGCATTAAAAAAACTAATCCTGAAATGCTCAGTGTGACAGAAATGGACTTCTAGAAAAGAGCAGCTGGTACATCAAACTCTAAAACGCGAAGAACGAAATAATTACAGAAATTATGGGTATTATCATGCTGTAGTTGAAAACTTAGACAAATCAGCTAAATACTGCCATATACAACGAATATTACGTTGCTATTACATTAGATGATTAGATATCCTTATGACGGCGTGTATATGTATAATTTGGAGTCTACAGTAGGGTTCCTAAACTTTTTTGACCATGGTCCGCTAAATCTTATGGCCTCCACATTTTTAAGGTTAGGAATATTTATATGGAATGCAGTAAATTGATGCCGATGGGTTTTGAACGATAACTGTATGTTGTAAATACGAGTATATACATAGTATTGAGGAATACTCATACGACCAGAGCCGCAGTAAGGGGAGCGGACGGGGCGATGGCCCCTAGCGCACTAAGGAAAAGGGCGCCGATGAGCTTGACTAAAGGGCGCCACATTGCGAAATCGAGGACCTTTTTTTTGCTCTTCACTTGGATTTTGGGAGGTGAGGCCCTTTTTTTTGCTCATCATCTACATTTTGGGCGGTGAGAATCTTGTTTTTGCTTATCACTTACATTTATTTGCCAAGGGCGCCACAACGCAGTTTTGCCCCTAGCGCAAGTTTTCCTTACCGCGGCTCTGCATACGACCACAAATACGAATAGTTATGCGATGGTTTAAAATATTTAAGAAGATTAAAAGTAAATGAAATCAAACAATTTGTAAGATTCTTAGAAATTGTTTATTTATAGTGAGTTATCTCTTTTAAGTCAAGCTATGTGAAAATGTGAACTTTTTTCCCCCAAAGACTTGATGAACTGGAGGAGGCCCGTGCCCTTCAAGGGACGAGATGGGCTATTATTATTATTATTATCTCTTTTAAATTTTATAATTCGACGACGGGCTCATTTTATTTTGAAATATTTTATGGCCCTCTAACCGATTTCTATGGCCCCTCGTTTTTCAAAAATTATCCTGTGGCTTCCCGCACTTATACAGTGGCCATATGGCTCAGGTTGAGAATCCCTGGTCGAGGGGTACGAATCAAGTAGAAGATTTGTTGTCAGCGCCTATATGCGCTTGTTTACAAGTGCCGACCAACGAGAATAAATATCGACAAACACATAAAACACTTCGGTAATGGTCGGCGCAGACAACATGCGTTGATAATTAAAGAGCAATCGGTTCAACGTTGTTTACCAGCGTACAAGAAGCTGGGAGTCATTTTGTTTGATATATTGTGGATTTTTTTGATTTAATATGTAGGAAGCCATTTATATTTCATAGTTATTAATAAAATTTCTTTGATGTAGCGCATTATTGACTTTTACAATTACTTATAGGCAAAATAAATTTTAATAGTTTGTTATGAATTTGCTTTCCAATATTTAGTCTGCAGAAGTGGCAAGTTTTAGTAGATAACAAGGTGGAGCAAGGTACGGATTTTCATGATGATACCCAACATTTGGAACTAATGAGACAAGTCAAGAAGAAGAAGATGCGGCGCCACTGAGTCGAAAATCACATTAATTCGCCCGTGTCTATTTCATCGTTAATTATTTATTTTTTTTATTACTAAAATTTTAATAAAACCAAATATAAAATTTAATGGAAAGAATCATAATTTTTGGAAATTTCAATTAATATCAATTTTCGTTAAGGCAAAATGGCTGATAATGAAGAAACGACATCTGCAACAATTTCTGGTCACTGGTTCGATTTCAAGAAATATGGAACTATTTCTCACAGCAAGATTTTTAGAAATTTGTAGAAACCATACCACGACGAAATAAGGCAATTTTCAAAAATAAATGCGGAATTACACGACAGGTCTACATATCTACATGGTCTAATGTCTACACAGGTCTACATGTAGACCGAAAGAAGTTCGCAAACCCTCCTAGAACATACAACAGATATTAATCCACATGTTTTCTTTTTTAGGTTTAATCTAGGGTCACTAGGGTCACCGCAGACAAAAATGTACACCATGTAATGAATATTTTGTAATTTGTTGACAGTCACTTGCACCCTGTCAAGGTTATTATCATTCATAGTAGTAACTTTCGACAGAACACTGTAAAAAATATCGAAAAGATAGATCTTTTCAATAAAACGACAAATATCTTGCAAAATAGACCCGCTAGGAAATAACAAAAATAACAAAGAATTATCAAAATAAAAAAAGGAAATACTTTTCAAGAGGATGAAAATTGCCATCAAAACTGAATGATGTGGCAGTGTATTACGAAAACAACTTACTGAAGCCAAATCCCACTAAAACGCAAGTATGTGCATTTCACCTACGAAACCGTGAAGCACGAAAAAAATTAGAAATTACTTGGAGAGGCGATCTGCTGGAACATACAGATACTCCAAAATACCTAGAAGTCAAATTAGATCTATCGTTATCTTTTAAACAGCATTGTTGTGACACCAAGCTTAAAGTTTGCGCAAGAAATAACATACTTCGGAAATTAACAGGGTCCACGTGGGGTGCACAACTGGAGGTTTTACGAACATTGGCTCTAGCTTTGAGTTTTTCTACTGCCGAATATGTGGCACCAGTTTGGAATAACTCGGTGCATGCTAAATGTGTAGATACGGCGATAAACGACACTGTCCGAATAGTAACAGGATGTTTAAAATCAACACCTACTAATAAACTATATCCCATCATTGGGATAGCACCTCTAGATATCAGAAGACAGGTCGCCACAGAAGCAGAAAAATTTAAGGCGGTTACAGACCACAGACACCCACTGTTTGATCACGAAGCTGAAACAAGCAGGATTAAATCCCGAAAACGTTTTTTACGTTCTACAACTGCCACATCGCTCACTCCCATGAACCGGAGGATAGAACTCTGGAGGGAGCCGGCGTTGGCCACCTGGTTTGCACCTAAAGAAGAACTGAGCTTCGGTCACCAGTTACAATATACAACGTGGAGAGCGCTGAACACACTCCATACTGGTGTTACTAGGTGTAAAGACAACTTAAAGAAGTGGGGATACATTGCTGGAAGTGCAGAATGCGAATGCGGAAAATACCAGGATTACCAACGTCTACTGGTTTGTACAAACATAGGAGGTAGCTGCACCCCTGACGACCTCAATGATGCCAATGACGAAGCGCTCTTGGTAACAAGATTTTGGGAGAAGTGTATATGACGTGGTATTATGGACACGGAATGATGATGATCAAAATAAATGCTTTTTCGCCCTCAAAAACCTAGTGAGCAGCAAATTTATTTCGAGAACTGGCAAAATTAGAATCTGCAAAACCATTATAAGATCTGTGGTAACAACGCGTGAAACTTGGAAACTGACTGTAAAGGATACAGATATCCTTCGAAGATTTGAACTCAAGATCCTATGCAGTATATTTGGACCAGTACACAACCGTCATATACTGGTGTACAGAATTTGATCTGAAGAAAAACAAAGGCATCTACCTATATAGGACGATTATTTTATTTATTATTAGAAAACTAAATAACAAAGTTGTAGATGACCAAGGGGAACATCTGCATATAGAAAAAATAATTTCCTAAAACCCAGATTAGAGCACAAAGTCATTTTATAAAATTAGGTTATAAATACTTTTTAGATCCATTCGATAGCGTGTTTTTCTCAAATTAAAACCTTTTATATCCTTACATAAGAAATAATAATGAGAAAAAATCGTTTGAAATTAAAACAATTTTTATTTTTAATATTAATGTACAGTAGTAAAGATTTTAATTACTCCCTATAAATAATTTTCTATCTGATTACCATTATTTTCTAAACATAATTTCATTCGATTTAAAACATATTCAGAAGTAGTTATCAAAATTGTTTAAAAATAAAAACTGTTTTAATTTCAGTTGATTAATGCTTCGTTCAGAACATCCAAATTACGTAGCATTAGAATTTGTACGTATAAATTAAGTAGTGTTCACAATGTAAAATAAGATATTAAAACACTGACAGATATTTATATCAATATCTACTTTATCGATCGATATTTGACAGCTGTTTATATCTGCTAATGAGGTTTTGAGTGATTCAAAGTTCTGAAAAGCATTAAAATAGAGGGAAATTTTATACCTACGCTCATAGAAGACAAAAAGATATGGATAGAAACAAAAATATGGTCATAGAAATTTTTAGGTTAAGACAAATGCTTACTGCGCATGCGTAATTTATAGACCGGGAGCTCATGACAGTTTTTGGTCTCCGATTTCATACAGCATGCCTTTTGGAGGAGAGAATATTTACCCTGTGACAACAAGAAAGGGATGGTACTAAACCCCTGCACGCTTTCCGGTCATAGGGAAAATAGCATTTCCACTTAAACACAAAATTTTTGTGTTTTTCTCTGATTTAATATTGCTTGCCCTTTTGTCAAAAGAAAGTTATAACAAATTTAAAGTCTTTTAAATATATGCATGCGATTCGGAGGGTCCCAAAGGGCTCAAACGGTCATGTGATCTTGTAATAAAAAAATATGATTTTCCCCGTTTTCATACAGCATGCCTATAATTAAAAGACTTTAAATTTGTTATAACTTTCTTTTGACAAAAGGGCAAGCAATATTAAATCGCAGAAAAACACAAAAATTTTGTGCAAGTGGAAATGCAATTTTCCCTATGACCGGAAAGCGTGCAGGGGTTTAGTACCATCCCTTTTTTGTTGTCACAGGGTAAATATTCTCTTCTCCAAAAAGCATGCTGTATGAAATCGGAGACCAAAAATGTCATGAGCTCCCGGTCTATTATAAATTAACGTAAGAGTTTGGAGTCTACAAACTCTTAATTTTAATTTATAAGTATAAATATTAATTTAGAAGGTTGTGAACGATATACAGGTACGTATAACAAACATTTACGTTAATTCTAAGTACCAATTCGAATTTATAATTTTGAGATAGTGAACGCAGCATTATTCTCAATAATTTTTTCATATTAGAATATAAAATGTTTAAGCGATTGAATTCAGAAAAAAATACGCAGTCGAATGGATCTAAAAAATTTGTATAATCTAATTTAAAAAATATAATATTGTGCTGTAACTCAGAGACTAAGTTGGGACAATCAATTAAATATCAATTTAGTGTGGGAAGCAAACTTGATTGGGAAGAGACCCAGTGGACGCCCTGGCCTGAGATGGAGGGATAACATTAAGAAAAAGTCTTAAAAGTGGACGATTGGGAAACATCCTTCATAGACCAATCCGAATGGAAGCAAATTGTACAGGGGGTCAAAACCCACAATGGGTTGTAGCGCTAGGGAGTTAGTTAGTTTTTTTTTTTTTTTTCAAATGTAGCTAAAAAAAACGAAACGTCATTCAGCGAGCCACATTTTTCTCGTTGATCATAGGTTCCTTATGCCTAAGTCTGGGAAAATTTTTGCTTTAGAACATATTTTTAATTAAAACCAAAAACATTTCCCGTAAAGGAAAACCAGTTGCATTCTCCAACACACCATGGTACTTCTGATGAATACTTTTTTTGCAATGTGCGTGAGGTTGAGTGAAAACAATTTCTCACACACTTAAATAACTTACCTATTTGTATCTTAAAATTTGAAGTGTAGCATTGTAGTTTATATATTTAATTAGTGTATTGTATTGTATTTTTTGTGAGCCTAAGTGATCTGTCGTGAAACCCAATGTGACCCAAATACTTATCGTCGTGAAAAGATTTGAGTTGTGAAAAAACTATTATTTAAATTAGGCGTGAGTGAAATTTATAATTTCGTGATGGGCGTGATCGTGAATCAAAACATACTCACGCGCCCACCTCTTTAGCACAGGGTTGAACAAAGACAAACACCGCTTCGTCCTGTAGAATACATATTTATATTAAAAACCCGACAAAGATCATAAGTACGTTTCTAAAATATCATGCAGGTTTTATTATTAAGTGTCTGAAAAGAGCAAAAAATGTTTTGTTATAGAAAGCTATCTATGTGTATTAAATCCTGTGGTTTAGTTATCTACAAGTGAAAAGAGTTTTACAAATTCAAATAGAGATATATGGTGAACAGGAAGATAACGGGCAAGGCCCATAATAGTAATACATATGTATATACAATAATACCTAGTCCAGTTCTAAAAAACTAGATAAAAGATCACAAGCACAAGTATTTCAGTTTTTGGTAGTGAATTGTAAACTATATAGTTAAAAAGTGATTATAATAAGTGTAGGTATACAGAGTGTAAAAGGATAAAAGGAACACGATTTTTCTCTTATGCTTGGTTTATATACGGAACAAGAATAAGGAATAGGAAATAAGAATAGTACACAAGATGTTAAAACATGTATATCGGTTTATGTAGGAATGAAATTTAACTTAAACATAAGAATAGTTGGTAACATTCAACTTCTATTCTTATTTCAAGAATAAGACACGATAAGCCTGCGCACAGCAATCAAAATGTCTGCCGTAATAAAGTTTGTTCAACAGATGTTTATCAGTTGTGATCAGAGGGTTGTAAACAACAATAAAATGTTTTTATTATTTTTATTTATTCTTCTTGTAAGTTTTAAGAACCTGTCAAGTGACAAACGTTAAACACAGGCCAACGCAAGAACGCAGGCGCAGCGACGAAATGTTATGTCCTATATAAACGGTTTAATATTTTTTATTCTTGCGTACTATTCTTATTTCCTATTCCTTATTCTTGTTCCGTATATAAACCAACCATTATATGTTCAGAGATATAAAAAAATAATGCAATATGTAGGATATTTAGTAATTAGTCTTTCCACCTTCAGATAAAGTGGCTGGTAACGTTATCTGACGGATAAAAACAATAAAGCGTCTTTCCACCTTCAGATAAAGTTATTCCTACGAATAAACTATGCTATCTGGCAGATAGGTTATTCGGTAGTCAAAGTAGCGAATAAGTAACAAATAAGTGCTGTCACTGTCAAAACGTTAGAAATTAAATGATTTCTTGGAGCAATAAATTGCAAAATGTATAAAAAATATAATTTGTTTGAATTTTATTATTTGTAGAATAATGCCTTCACTCCAAAATAACAGTGCACGAGTCCACGGTCAGAAAAAATATGAAAAAAGTATCTCGTGCAATATCCAGCTTATGTCTGATTTCATTTGTATGCCTTGTACGGAAAATTAAATACACAAAATTTCAACGTGTATTTTACGAAATTTCCCCGCCATCCACGAGTGGTTACAGCCTGGGATGAAATGTTAGTGAAACTGATTTCTTCTGTGCAGTAGCAGCTTTAAGGGGCGGCGAGGTCGGGCGATCGCCCAGGGCGCCAGGCTAGGAAGGGTGGCGGACGGTCATTTTTAGGTCATCACTTGTATTTAAGAAGTGAGGACCCTTTTTGTTTAGGACATCACTTGTATTTGAGAAATGAGTACCTTTTTTTTTAGGACGTCTTTATTAAAGTCACTATATTATACAAAGTAGCGCAACGGCGGCTATGCTGGGGCTAAAAATATCGCCAACACAAATGATGTTCAGTGATGCCAACAATACAAAAATAAGAAACTACTACTACCAATAATTTTATTTTAAACATTGTAATCACGATTTTTTTAATCAAAGATGCACTATAACAAAATTGTGGTACAATTTCAATTATTTTTTT
This sequence comes from Liopterus haemorrhoidalis, assembly GCA_963971575.1. Taxonomy (NCBI): domain Eukaryota; kingdom Metazoa; phylum Arthropoda; class Insecta; order Coleoptera; family Dytiscidae; genus Liopterus; species Liopterus haemorrhoidalis. The sequence continues at coordinate 14,516,812 of OZ020621.1, forward strand.
TATTTTTATTAAATAAAATGGATATAATATATAAATTTAAATGAAACTTAACCTTAAATATTCAAACCGCTGACAAAGGAGGTTATTAAATTAGAGCGAGAAAGAGATGTGACAGCGCAGACGCAAACTTAAGAACGTAAAAATTGCTGCTTTAATTTGCTTAATAGGGGAACCAGTGATGCCAATCAAACCCTGGGGTCTGTCGGCTTCTTCAAAGGCTTGCGCTACTTTGTATAATATAGTGACTTTGGTCTTTATTATATAGAATATTTTTTTTTTATGGGGACGGCAAAAAAATCTCGCCTGGGGCGCCAGACTTGCTAAGGCCGGCTCTGCTTCTGTGAAAAAAAGGCTGAAGTAAACGGTGTCGAGAAGGATATTTTATATTAAACGTTAGCTGGGATCCACGCCTTACAATACAATGTTTAATAATTCTAATATTCGCTTCGATTTAGAGCAATAAGATTATAATTGATATAGTAGCAACTGCAGTATTACGCAACTTTAACGTTACAAGGGTGGATATGACGAGCCACCTGCAAAAGATCAGTACTGTGTCGGTGACGTACCTGAAGAAACTGATTACTCAAAAAAAATGAAAATGAAATAATACTCTGTGATTTAATTTCTTATTTTCAAATTTATTATAACTTATTTTGTATTTACATCAATCATAATAATCATAAAAAAATTAAATAAACGTAGAACAATTATTATTGATATCTACAATCTATTTTTCATTCCCCCAATTTTATTACATGCTTACGACATTAATAATTGCTAAAATCTTGTACAACGCATACATAAATTAATTATTGTTAATGACAATAACCAAAAAAACGGCTCGACAGCTGTCAGTTTACCAATTTAATTATTTATTTCCACAGAGAAACAAAAAAAAATTCGTTCTCAACGCCTATTTCAGTTACACATTCAGTGTTACCAATCTGAGGATTCAATATGTCAGTCTCATTATCCGTCAGATAACTATCTGACAGATAAATTTGAATTGAAAGACGGGATGACATTTATCCAACATATAAAGTATCAGATAACTTTATCTATCAGATAGTTCCCCAGTAGTTTATCAGAAGGTGGAAAGGCCGGCCCTTAGTAGGCTATATGAATCTTGCCCAATATGAAAAAACATGTTTCGTTTCAGCTTTTGTAGGGTCATATGTGCAATGCGCGACCATGCGTAGTACTTGTATAAAACATATGCTAACCAGGGTGTTGTAGAAAAAAACTTTTCTGTCCCTATCACCTCCAGAACCCTACAGTTTTGTGCAACAGACATAAACAAACTTGCAACTCGTGGGTAGGAGTGCACTGAAGCAGAAAGTTCGTAATTCAACTATACATATATAATTATTAGAAACGTTAATAGGATCCTACACAGTATATATACCGTATGCCCTTTTTTGACGTGCAACATAGAGCTTTCCCACGTTAAATTTTCCATTGCATATTCTATATCTACTATGAGTTTAAGACAAAAACTTTATTAATAAAAATTGTTCAGTATTTTAGTCCCAACACATTGTACCTAATTTTATATCAAAAAAATCCTAATTTGTTTGCAAAAAGGCATACAATATTTTTTGTATTTATATCTTAGAATAACAGTTGCCTAAGACAGCGGAGAGTTTTTCTATAAAAATCATTCATAATTCCATTAACGTGTAACAATAGTGTAATGAATCGGTAGTCCGCCCGTACAAATTATTTACCTATGACAAACTTTCACAAAACACCCATCGCGAGAATTTCTTTGAAAGGGGCTGCAATCGTTGTTTATGGATTTTAAAGGGTACTTTGCAGACAACATTCAAAGCAGAATTCAAATATTAAAATAAATTAAAAACCTTACGTTTCAACTCGTAACTTAAGAAATATAGTTTTATGGTTCATTGTTCAAGGAGACATTTGTTCAGAGTTATTACTTAATAACTTTGAACACTAGCATCTCCTTGAACAATGTTTAAACCCTTTTTCCTACAAATGTTACTAGCCCTCTTATATAAACACCCGTCTCTCTAAAGATGGGGTCAGAAAGTATTCGGTCCGGCTAGCGTAAACACAGTGGCGGATCTAGCTTTTTGGGGACCCAGGGCTTAAAAATGCCAAGGGGCCCTACACATGCTCTTCACTTATGATGAATATTTTTTATAAGAGAAGAGCAAAAAAAAGGTCCTCATCTCTCAAATCCAAAGTAATAGAATATAATAGGTATCTGTCCGAGCGGATGGGGGCCCCTTGCGGATCCGGGGCCCAGGGCTTAAGCCCTATTAGTCCGTATGTAGATCCGCCACTGCGTAAACATGTAAGTTGTTGAATAGGGGATACGCATAAAATTTATATTTCCTTAAAACTACATTTTTTTGATATTTTAATGTTAGTTATGTCACCTAACACAACAAAAATCACATTTTAATTAATATTATAGCCAAATTTTTTAATTAAAATATTGTAAATTTGAAATAAGCCGACCACGCCGCGAAGGTTGCCGAGTAGATACGACTGAGACTGTAAGGGTTTGACGTCACAGATACAGACAAAACATAATGTTTACGTGTTTATATTGTATTGTTTGAGAGTTTTGTATTTGTTTTTAAACAATTTTTCACGCATTTATTATTAAAATAATTTATAAAATATATGTACTCACATTAAAATGGTCTTCGCAAACATAAAGTTTACTTTTTTCTGAAATATCGGTTTTATTTCGCCTCATAGCTTTTCTGTTGTTTTTCGTCATCAGGTAATGATATAAATTATTTTTTTGGATTTCTAATTGAACTATTTGTGCACATTGGTACTAAACAATATTTTCGACTATGTTTCGAAGTACTGGGGCATGGATCTTCCATATTTTATATATTTTAATATAAAATTTAATTCGGTAAACATGTATAAATTGTTTTTATAGAATTAAACTTTATTTTAATTAAAATCACTCTAACTTTACATAACCTATAAAAGTTATACAAACAAATAAGTTCATGTACGCTGGGTAGACTAGTAGTGTCATGTGTCAGTTAGAAGGGTATGACGTCACACGTCGTTTTCGCGCGCTACATACCTTTATGATTTTTTTAAGCCTTCAAATTAAAAAAAAATAAATAAAAACTGTTATTTATGTTTATATGCAACAAGAGGAATATAATAAAAAAATTTAAAAAAATCATGCCTATCCCCTATTCTTAGAGGCACGGTGTCGGCATTCTGGTGGTCTATCCGATTCTATTTGTTTTAATCTTTGTCATTATTTTTACCTATATTTTATTTAATCTTTCAAACTTACTCCTGTAAACAGTATATTATAATAAATCAAATACATTAATTTTAAACCGTCTTACTTAAAGTGTGTAAACCTTCACCTTTAAGAACTTAAGTGAACAGCTAAGATCCAGACTAATTACAAGATGCCTGATTAGTCGGTTGGTAAGTACTAATACATATCATTTAATTCATATTTCGTAATAATGAACCCTGGATAACACTCACGTCTAGTAGCCGAACTCCTTTAGTCAGGAATCTCATTTCAGTTTCAGATCAGACTTTATATTATATCACATGCTCGCTACCTAGTTGATAATAAATGATACGTTGTAAAGTAACGTATCAAGGTCTCGCTACAATAGAGATTTAGGCGCTGTATAAGGACCAGAAGTGGTAATTTTGAAAACTGATTGGTGTTTCTTGTATAGATGCCTATATATTACGTACTAAAAGAAAATTAAAATATCTTTAAGAATCTTGTGGCATTTCACTGAAAATTTTGTGACAATATTTATAGCAAGACTTATATTCAATTCGTTACTCTTTTTCAATGATTTACAAAAAGCGTGATATCCTTGAGTAATCGAAACAGGATCCTCTTAAGTGTAGCGAACCGGTTATGTTACTTTACAACGTACCATTTATTGTCCACTAGGTAGCGAGCCTGTGGTATAGTATTACGTCTAATCTCAAACTGAAATGAGATTTCTGACTTAAGGAGTTCGGGTAGAAAGCGTGACTGTTATCCAGGGTTCATCATTACGATATGTGAATTAAATGATATGTATTAGTGTACTTACCAACCGACTGAACAGGTATCTTGTAACTAGTCTGGATCTTAACTGTTCACTAAAGTTCTTAAAGGTGAAAGGTTTACACACGTTAAGACGGTTTAAAATTAATGAATTTAATTTATTATAATGGTAATATTTACAAATAGTTTAAATGATTAAAATATATTTAAAATAAAGAATTAAATATTAAAAAAACGGAATCGAGTTAACCACCAGAAATATCGACACAGTGCGTCAACGAATGCAACTACCTAGATGTTACTACTAACAGGACCGAATATTATCTCATCTCCTCTTCAGAAAGTCGTGTGTTTTTGTAAGGCATTTCAGGGAATTTCGTGGAAAAAGGGTTTAGTGTTGTTCAAGTTATTAGGTAATAACTTTTACAAATGTCTCCTTGAACAAAGGACCATTTAAAAAATTGATGTGAAGTGTGAATTTTCACACATTTCAGGGTTTTGCAGGTATTTAGTAACTGAATAATGATTATTTGGGATGCCAAAACAAATTTCACAATATTTTATTATGAATTTTAATTCGAATGCCTAATACCATTATTTAAGTTTCTAAATATGTGCAGTATTTTTTTTACATAACAAGGTTCATTAAGATTTTGGAAATTGCGCCTATGGCTTCTATTGGTTGCTTAAATCATTAGGCCCGCCCTCTGATTTCGTATACATCAAACATAGCATTAAATTATAATTTCAACACTTCCCACTGGTTATTAAATTTACGCTTTTAAAAATTAAATGCAACATTTACCAAAATATAACTAGAATTTTGACAAAATAATTTAAACAAAAGAAAACTGCAAAAAAAAAACAAAAAATTTAAAACTGACAGGATTTGAACTCTAGTTCGCAAGTTACCTGTTTAGCAAATTAGAAAATCAATGACTAAACGCACATCGCTATGAGCACTGGCTTATCTACTGGGTTACATAGCGAATTAAATATTTAACATATTTTGGTTAAAAACACAAAAAATGCATTATTTTCCGAAAACATAATCTGGTCAAAAATTCCTGTTGTACTATTCCGGTTCACACCAATGTACATTACTTCGATTTTTTTCAGATTTTTAGTTTAAACCATCTGGGCTACAGGGTGTGGGACAAAAATTTTTTTGCACAATTTTGGCAAAAATCGCGTCAAAATAATTTATTTTGAAAAAATTAAATTTTGATCGTTAATCCACGTACTAAGGGCTTTCATTTGATACCCTACTCAGAATTTTAAAAAATATATATTTTTTTTTCGATGAGCACCTATTTGTTTATATTTTTAGGGGGATATGTTTTTTAGATGTTTTAGTATTTTTCCTATGTGCGGGTCAAAAAGTTGTACAAGCATGCCAAATTTCAACTCTCTAGGTTTAGCCGTTTGGCTACAATTTTTACCGAACAGACAGACAGACAGACAGACGACAAAATGACGGTATAAGGGTTTTTTGGTCATACCTACAAAACCCTAAAAATATATTTCTAAGGATACGTGCTTTGAAGTAAAATTTCTAATTTATATCTTATTATCTGAATTTTAAAATATACCCTTGTAAAGACCCCAAAACACGATAGCAACCCCTTTTCTAAGAATTTCTCGCGACGGGTGGTTGTGAAAGCTTTTGACGGACTACTCGATTAGTTACATAAGCTATCACTCAAGCCATGATTGTGTATGTAAAATTAGTTTTAGACAAACTCTTTTGGTTACCGCATTCACCTAAGTTTCAGAAATGTATTGCTATTTAAGGTAGAATACAGTATTCTACTTGGTCAACTCATACTTAACATAAAGTTTAGAGTAACTAAGCAACATTTAACACTTTGGCAACGTTGACGAAACTCGTGTTAATTCAGTTGAGAACATTATCTACTATCTATGCTGTGGTTAGACGTCTTCGAGCGTATCTCGACAACTAAGTGACAGAGCATTGCTTAGTTGCTTCAAACTGTTCAATCAAAACTGATGTGAATTTATTTAAGATCTATTTAGATTCCCATACATCGTTGCGTATACATTTTTGTTACCATAAAAAATAATAAGTGAGATATTTAAATATATATTTTTAAGAAAGGTCTCCATAGTCACTCAAATATTCATTCAATGGAAAATTCCAAAAATAAAAAAGAATCTTTGTTTTGTAATTTTTTTTTTTTAATTAATTAGTAACTTATTATAAATAGGTAAATAACTTGAATTTTAACTTTTAATTCATCTTAGTGAAATAGGTGCTCTATGCTCCTTGTAGGAGTAAAAGGATTAATATATAAAATAGGAGGCTTTGAAACATGGAGATTATATTTTTAAAAACAATTATAACGAAAATATTTCTGGTACTTTCAAATAGGTACGACTTGAAACTTAAATATTTTTTATTATTATTATTTTTTATCATTATTATTTTTTATTATGCTCCAAGCTACAGATAGCTCATGCATAAGGATACAAAATTGTTTTAATGAAAATGGAAGGCACTTTGAATACACCTAAAGTCACTGGATTATACAAAGTACCGCAAGCCTTTGAAGAAGCCGACAGACCCCAGGGTTTGATTGGCAACATTGCTTCCCCTATTAAGCAAACTAAAGCAGACATTTTTACGTTCTTAAGTTTACGTCTGCGCTGTCACATCTCCCTCTCTCGCTCTTATTTAATAACCTTCTTTGTCAGCGGTTTGAATATTTAAGGTTAAGTTTAATTTAAATTTATATATTATATCAAGCTCGGCAAAAAGTCTTATGTAACGAGTTTTTTATACATTTTTGTTTATTGCATTTTAAATAATAAACTTGTTTTATATACTGAAACAACATCCTACTTTAGGGAACTTAATATGTGAATGTAGTGGTTGGTTGGACGTGTTTGGACAGCTTTTTTCAAGGTAGTTGTCAATATTTGTTTTTTTAAATTTGCAGCTTATTGTACTAATTTTATGAAATAAAATGTTTAGTCATAATGAAACACATTATAGCACTCGATTCAGTATCATAATGATTCTGTTAAGAATCCAAAATAGAAAAAATACTTTACTTTCTAATCATTATAGAGAATATAATTTTTCGTTAACCGTAATATATAGTTAAAAAAAAATTTAAACAAATGTTGTTTATTTTCAAAGGTTCTATCTAAATATAGCCATAACGATATACGTTCTCTTTTAAAACATAAAAGTCATCCTTGATTCTTACTTCCGGTTTGTTCCGGCAAATTTCAATACCACCATTAGATTCTTTGCGTTAAATGTAAAAATCATCATCATCATCAATCAGCCGATTCGATCCACTGCTGGATATAGGACTCCCTTAATATTTCCCATCTTGTTTGGTCTTGGGCTTCGTGCATCCAATTCTTAGCGATGTGTTTAATATCGTCAGTCCAGCGAGTAGGTGGTCTTCCTCGACTCCGCCTATCTGCCCAAGGTCTCCATTGGAGTATATGTTTATTCCAGCGTTCATCTTTTATTCTGGCAAGGTGTCCTGCCCATCTCCATTTCATTGTAGTTATTTTCACAAGGATGTCAATTACTTTGGTTTTGCTGTGAATTTCTGCATTAGGTAATCTGTTTCTTAAGGTGATGCCTAAAATGATTCGCTCCATGGCTTTTTGAGCTATTTGAGTTATTTTTTAGCTGAAGCTTTTGTTAGAGTTAGGGCCTCAGCACCGTAAGTCAGAACAGGCGCGACGCATAATTCAAAAGCTTTCCTTTTAGGGCATAATGGGATTTTGCACTTGAAAATGTTTCGGAGCTTGCCAAATGCTGCCCATTCTTGTGAAAATCTTCTCGAAATCTCGCATGACTGTCTCTGCCAATTTTTACTTCGGGACCCAAATATTTATATGCAACGACCTGGTCTATTTCGACGTTGTCAATATTTGGTCAATATTTCCAACTGAGGGCGAGATTTGTCATTATTTTCGTATTTTGGGTGTTTATCTTAAGACCAACTTTTTTCGATGTTTCGTTTAGATCTTCTAGCATCTTGGCAGCATCTCCGAGACAATCTGATATGAGAACGATATCATCAGCGAATCTTAAGTGATTTAGCCTTTCACCATCTATTAAGACACCTTTGTTTTCCCAGGACAGATTTTTCATAATGTATTGTAATACAGCCGTGAATAACTTTAGAGATATTTTATCGCCCTGGCGTACTCCTCTCTTTACTCTGAAAGCGTTTGATGTATCGTGGAGTGAGATACTAACTGTTACCTGAGTATGTCTATAGTGTATTAACTGGCTGTAACGATAGTCTATCCTACAGTCGTTAAATACTGCTAAAATCGACCACAATTCGACGGTGTCGAATGGTTTCTCGAAGTCGATGAAAGTGAGTGTAAGTGGTTTGTTATATTCAATACATTTTTCTATTAAACTTTTGATTGTCTGCTTGTTCGACTGGCTGGTAGAAGTCGAGTTTTATTGTAAGTCTGTTTGTCATTATTTTGTGAGCAGCTTGTACAAATGACTGATATGCCTAATAAACTGATAGGCCTGTAGTTGTTCAATTGAGTAGTATCGCCTTTCTTATGTAGCAGGATTGTTATGGCTTCATTTCACTGGTCAATAATTAGTTCATTCGTTAGACATGCATTGAATAGTGATGTAATGAGTATAAGCAGTTCATCACCACTAGAGGGTAATTTTTCCCGGATTATTTTCGTTCCCGGCAAACGGGAAATTTACAAATGAATTTCTCGGGATTCCCTGGAATCCCGGGAAATTTAAAAAATATTAAATTTGAGGTGGAAATTGTAAAAGTTTTACGGAAAAGTTAAATAAATGTTATTTTTGCAAAAAAATTAAATAAATTTAATTCAAAAATAAAATAAATACAGTAAGATATAATATATAATCAATAAAATATAACATAAACATAATTATTTTCTTTTACTTGTTTAGAAAATAACATTTTAGAAACGAGAGGCAATCAAGGGAAAAGTCGCTTAAAGATGATCTTCTCTTGGAACAAAAATTGGATGACATCGAGAATACCCTCTCACTTTCAATTGATGTGGGCTGTATAGTCATTAAAGCATCCAATAACTTTTGCAGATTTGTAGTAATATTTCCAGTTGTTTCATACATGTTAAATTCTTTTTGTAAATTTGTTTTTGTTTCGATTTTCGGACACATAATGTGTCCGAATATTAAATTGAGTAACTGTACCATCAGACCGAAAGAAACACATGTCCGCATTTTATAATTTTTCCACGTAAAATAAATAATCAATTTATTTTTGTTAAGCGATGTTTTGATTTATAAAGTGATGAATGCTGATTTGATAAGTGCGTTATAATATGTTGATTATGAAATTTTATATTTATTACGACTATTGCAGTTAACTAAACAAAGATTTCGGTATCGGTATCACAATCAGCATGAATAATAATTTGTTTTTTTTTCCCGGGATATGTTTCGTTTTTTCCCCGGAAACGGGAAATAAAAATTAAAGAATTTTCCCGGGAATTCCCGGGCGGGAAATCCCGGGAATAACCCTTTAATCACCACCTAGCTTAATTGCATCCGTGGTTATTTAATATCTTCCAGGTGCCTTGTTACGTTAATGTAAAATTAGATCAATCAAAAAATATATATATATTCCAACTCACATGTCGCGTTTTCGAGAAAAATCTTATTCCCTCTATCTTGATACACTCTGTATACACATTTTATTAAATTATTAAGCAATTATATTAGATAAATTTATTTCACGAAAAAATTGTTTTGCTGTTTTTTGCCTATGTAATGAGATGAAAATTAATGCTACTTTATTGTTACAAAAATAATAATAGGCCTTTCACGATAATTTTGCAGCTTGCCCGCTTATTCTTGAGCCGACCCTGCTTATTTCGTCACATAAAACTCAATAAAAACAACAGATTTTCCCGCTATTCATTTCTAATTGACCAATATGACTAACCAAAAAATTCTGTTACCAACCAAACACTTAAACTATTAAAAATCCCTCTTAGTCATACTTTAACAGTAATGTAGGAATATTCTTTTATTTAAGAACGGAAGTACATTTAGAAAAATCCTCTGTAGAATAGCTTTAACCTGTGGCATTGTCCATTATGCAAGTGTTTCTCTCATCTATAATAAATTGGAGTAGCGTCATAATGACGATGATGAGTAAGTTTCTGTGTTTACTCGCTTTCATTTTTAATTCGCAGCCGCGAGCGAGGTTAGCGCTTTACCCGGATACCTTCATACCGCTTTACCCCGTACACTACAACCAGATGTCTAAAAGACAGGTGGTTTTAAAGTTTAGCTCACGATGCTTTTAAAAGATTTATTATTTATTAAACCTAAGTTTTTTTATGTATCATAAGTTACATATAGGAAATACAATCCAGAGCTCTTTTTAGGGTTTTTTAAGTATGATCAAAAAACCCTTATACCGTCAGTTTGTCGTCTGTCTGTCTGTCTGCCTGTCGGTAAGAATTGTAGCCAAACGGCTAAACCTAGAGAGTTGAAATTTGGCATGCTTATACAACTCTTTGACCCGCACATGGGAAAAATACTAAAACATCTAAAAAACATATCCCCATAAAAATATAAACAAATATGTGCAGATCGAAAAAAAATATTTTTTTAAAATTCTGAGTAGGGTATCATATGAAAGCCCTTGGTACGTGGATTTACGATAAAAAATAAATCATTTTGATGCGATTTTTGCTAAAACTGTGCAAAAAATAAATTGTCCCACACCCTGCAGCCCAGATGGTTAAAACTAAAAGTCTGAAAAAATTCTAAGTAATGTACATTGGTGTGAACCGGAATAGTACAACTAGGAATAAGGATCAGCTTATGATTTCGGAAAATAACGCATTTTTTGTGTTTTTTTGTTGACGATGTACAAAAGTTATAATTATGTAACACACTATACTAGAAGACGTATCCTGGTCTAATGGTTAGCTTTCTCGCTTGCTACGCAGCAAACTAGGGTTCGCTCCCGGACAGAGGAGACAATTTTATTTTTTTTTTTTCCATTTTTATTTTGTTTAAATTATTTTGTCAAAATTCTAGTTATATTTTGGGAAATTTTGCATTTTTAAAATAATTTATCGTCTGTTAATCTAAGAGCTTTAAAATAAATTATTTTGATGCGATTTTTGCCATAATTGTGCAAATTTGCCCCACACCCTGTAGTCCAGATGGTTTAAACTAAAAATCTGAAAAAATTCTAAGTAATATACATTGGTGTGAACCGGAATAGTACAACAGGATATGATTTCGGAAAATAACGCATTTTTTGTGTTTTTTTGTTAACGATGTACAAAAGTTATAATTATGTAACACACTATACTAGAAGGCATATCCTGGTCTAATGGTTAGCTTGCTCTCTTGCGACGCATCAAACTAGGGTTTGCTCCCGGGCAGAAGAGACAATTTTATATTTTGTTTCTTTCTTTTTTTTTCATTTTTATTTTGTTTAAATTATTTTGTCAAAATTCTAGTTATATTTTGGCAAATATTACATTTAATTTTAAGAGCTAAAATTTAATATCCAGTTGAAATTGTTGGTATTATATTTTCATTCTATGTGTCATGTATACGAAACCAGAGGGGCAGAGCATATGACTTAAAACAACCAATGGAAGCCATAGGCGCAATTTTCAAAATCTTAATGAACATTGCTATATAAAAAAAATTCTGCACATATTTAGAAACCTAAATAATGGTATTAGGTATTCGAATTAAACAAAAAAATATTTTAACATAAAATTTGTTTTTAAAGCTCTTAGATTAACAGACGATAAATTATTTTAAAAATATCGTTCATTTTGCCATGATTACTACAAAGCAAAATTTGTCCTATACACTCAGCATGCCACCTTCACTTATTATATACCTGCAAAACCCTGCAATGTGTGTAATTCACACTTCACATCAATTTTTGTTCATTTTTATCAAGCCAATATTTGCCCTGCAGAAGTTTTTAGTACTTTATTCATAATACGTAAATTCAAAAAAGAATACAGAATTAAAAAAATTGATGTGAAGTGTGAATATTCACACATTTCAGAGTTTCGCAGGTATATAATAAGTGAAGGCGGTATGCTGAGTGTGTAGGACAAATTTTACTTTGTAGTAATCACGGCAAAATGAACGATATTTTTAAAATAATTTATCGTCTGTTAATCATATAATAAGACTGGTTATTAAATTTACGCTCTTAAAAATTAAATACAACATTTGTCAAAATATAACTAGAATTTTGACAAAATAATTTCACCATAATAAAAATGCAAAAAAAAACAGAAAAAATAAAATTCGCTCTGTACTCGAACTCGAAACCCTTCGTTTTCCAGCTTACGACACCAGTGCTCCAACCCATTAAGCTATTGCACGCCTTGCATGTGAGTGTCTTACATTCGTATAACTTTTGTACTTTGTGAACCAAAAACCACAAAAAATGCGTTATTTTCCGAAAACATAATCTGATCAAAAATTCCTGTTGTACTATTTCGGTTCACACCAATATACATTACTTAGAATTTTTTTAGATTTTTAGTTTAAACCATCTGGGCTACAGGGTGTGGGACAAAATTTTTTTGCACAATTTTGGCAAAAATCGCGTCAAAATAATTTATTTTGCAAAAATAAAAATTTGATCGTTAATCCACGTACTAAGGGCTTTCATTTGATACCCTACTCATAATTTAAAAAAAATATTTTTGTTTTCGATGAGCACATATTTGTTTATATTTTTAGGGGGGTATTTTTTTTAGATGTTTTAGTATTTTTCCTATGTGCGGGTCAAAGAGTTGTATAAGCATGCCAAATTTCAACTCTCTAGGTTTAGCCGTTTGGCTACAATTTTTACCGAACAGACAGACAGACAGACAGACAGACAGACAGACAGACAGACAGACAGACAGACAGACAGACAGACAGACAGACAGACAGACGACAAAATGACGGTATAAGGGTTTTTTGGTCATACCTACAAAACCCTAAAAAGTGTCCCTCTAATTTTTTCAGAAGAGTATTTACATATGTGTATAACCACACGAGTTGCGGAAAATATTGTCGGTGACTCTCGAGCCCAAAGGGTTCATATTCCAACCCTCATATTACCCGCCATAGTTAAACTAGTCAGTGTTGTAATGTATCTAGTTACAAGTATCTAGATACAGTAACTAGATACTTTTTCAAGTATCTAGATACAAATTAGATATTTTTTTGAATACATATCTGTATCTGTATCTAGATATTTATATTTAAGTATCTTGCATCTGTATTTAAGATACTTTGATCGTTACTTTATTTTTATACCGTGATACCGAGCTGATATAATAGTTTAATTATGAGTTATCATTTTAAATATTTTATTTTTACTATAAACAAAATTCAGAAAACAATTAATTACAATAAACAATTTCTAACGTTTACAAATTAAATTTATATGAAATGTCAAAAAAAATATTCTCACTCGTTTTTAGTAGCTTTTGAACGGCCGTAAAAATAGTAGGTAATTATGTACCACAATAGTAGGTACAACATATAAGGAAAATGGGTCATTATTAATGAAAACTAAGTTTTTGAATAACTATTGTTGCTATTTTGATGAGCAATTTACTAAAAACATATGAAAAATTATATCCACACAAGTGGTTTGGGAGTGGACCGTGGTTTTATGAAGCCTTGGGCAAGATGAATTAAGGCCCTTCAAAAGTATCCAGTGATTGAAAATACACTTTGATAATATTTTTGAGGCATTTCAACACTTGGGGCCTGGTTCTAGTGCGCCTCGCCCAAGGGACATGCTAGTGTGGATATTAAGTTCATTATCTAATTGAAATCAGTAAGATAAGTAGGTGTGTTTCCTAAATGACGTAAAATTGAATAAATAATCAAACGTTCATATAAATTTAATTTGTAAGCGTGAGAATTTCAACTGAAATTTTATTTATAAATTAAATTTGTATGGAATGGAAAAAAAAATAATCACATAATTCTTGTCAGTAATTTTTTATTAGTGATCAAAAATGATCGTGACATTACACGAATTCCACTCCAATTAGGGCTAAAATTTGATTGAAAGGAACATCCTCTTAACAAGAACATAGCTGCGTATCTATAAGACTAACATTAGTCTTATAGATACGCAGCTCATACGTTAGCACATATGGCTAACATAATACATACGTTATTTAGTACAAATTTATTCCATAGAATAGTGTTACCTTGAATTTACTGGGCTTTTTGTGACGTAATGGTAATTTTTGAAGAACCTGTATAATACTGATTAACATGCACTGTTTGTTTGGTAAAAAATATGGTATTTTTATTTTTCAGTGTTTTTTCAAAAGTATCTAGCTACATCTAGATACAATCTCTTTGGCATGTATTTGGGCTACAAGTGGTAATACGTGCAAAGAGATTTTCAGTAAAAGAAGAGTTTTTTTTATTTTAAAAAATTGCACACCATTTTTCTATTTCATGGAATAACTCACTACTCCATCATTAGATGAAAGGTTAGCAATAACGTCCAAAATAAATGACAATAGAAATCTCGGTAGGCGTCAAAGAACGGTAAATATTACTTTAAAATACAAAAAATACAAATAATACAAAACCCAATGTAGGGACAGAACTCGGTAATTTAGGGTTTCTGTAAATATGGTTGGGGAACAATAACATCTCCACAACTCCAACTGATTTATTTTTTATAATACTGTATCTGTATCTGCATCTAGATACAATTTTTCTGAGGTAACTCTATCTAGATATTTTTTTAAATGTATCTATTACAAAACTGAATCTAGTATTTCTGGGTTTTATCATAACTGTTTTATTTCAAAGTAATATCTAAAACTTTATAAGGAGTTTCAATAAGAGATTAATCATAGCGCCAATTCAAAAAATTCTAAAAATTATCATTTCTGTATCCAGTCTGGTAAACATAACACTTCTGACTGTACATCCTGTAACCTTTAAAATACTTTTAGAAAACATTTCGAACAACCGGACATAAAATTTAACACATGAGCAGTTCAAGTGATCTAAGTACCAAGATATATCTAAATAAATATATTTTCCAAGCAATAAATATCAAGTTTGGAGAAAAATTGCCCTTTCGGAATGCATCTCTTTTACCATCCATGCACTGCGGGTGAGTATAAATATCTACTGATGAAAATAAGTTGCCCTTTACACCAGTGACTTGTTGGGGCATATCAGCGTTTCTCAACCAATTTATAACAGTTTTAGAAAATTATTACACTGAATCTTTAATTCTATACAAATCATTAGTAAACCATACTAAAAAAGGACAAAAAAGAGCATATTAGTTGAGGAGAGGGGCGAATTGGCCATATAAGTGTTCCGTGAAATCACCAGGCTGGAGTAAGCGCGAGCTGTTTTCAGGACGCCAAGGATATATTTAAACTGAACCAAACAAGCCAACATTAAAAAAAAGAGGCCGGTAAAATTTTTTAATTAATTTCAACATCCTTTTTGTATTTATCGTATACTAAATTTCAGTATTACTATTCGATTCTTTGGGTAGATTTTGGTTATCATATTTTTTTACTTACACATTGTATTTTCGTAAAAAACAGGTAAACAGGTGATCTGACACACTCTGTAGATCTTCTTTTTTTAACTTGTTAAAAATGTTGTGTTGGCAAGATCTATGCTGTATTATATATAATTTTTTATGAATATGTCAGATTTTACAGCTTATAATCTAATTTTAGGCCAGAATCACAAATTATTTATTATCGAAAGATACTTTTGAAATGGACATATCATTTTGAACTTTTACTTTAGTTTTTTCAAATTATAATACGTATTTTTCAATTATATAGTTCATTTCTTTGGTTTAAGTGGAATTGGTTTTAATTTGGTTTAACGGGAGTTTCGGTTTTCCAAGTTGTCACGAAAACAGAGCTTGGCTTGGTTCATGTTACATGTTGGTATTTAATATTAAGTGACATTTATTATAAAAAATAAAATATATAATTTTTATTTCTAAATTTTTGGAAGACATAAAAATTTCAGAAATAAGACATTTGTATTAAAAATGACACAAAAAATCAAAATGTAATTAATAATACATTTTATAATGATAATTCACCCAACCTACAAATTTTCAATGTAAGTATAATTTATAAAGCTTAAACAAAATGGCAAAAAGCCCGACCCAATTGATAGAGGTACTAGATTTCAAAATCTATTTCCGCTTAAATATATTAAACATAAACTCAGACTTGACTTATAAAATGTCAAATGGCAGACATCAGTAAAATGGTACAAAATTGTGACATTGCCAACATAATATTTTTTATAATTAATTCCTAGACTTTTTAGACGCCTTTTTTTTGATCATGTACTAAAATAAGTACGCCTAAAATCTGAAAAAAACTATGAAAACCACTAAATATGATTTTTTTATCAGTTTATATTTCCCAAAAAAAAATAATTAGAAGCAGTTCACTTTTGTAAGAAAAGTGAACTTTTTTTTTCTTCATAAAATCTACGCCAAGAATATAAATAAAAGTCTAAATATGTAAATAATAACAAAATATATGAGAAAAATTAAATAATATAAATAATATATATTTCCAATGTACGACACTGAACATCTGTCAAATGGTTGGCGATCTAAACCAATCCGAAGCAAGGACAAACAGCTCCTATCTTCTTACACACATTTTTCTACTTTGAAATAGACCATAGATATGGTTATTTTGGTTACTTTTATAGTGCGCTATTGACTTTAATTGTCAATTAGGAATATTCCTTACGCTGTAAAACCGACTTTAGGTTGATAAGGTTATGATCATTATAATTAAGATATAATTTTCCATTATGACATGTCAAATGGATCGACATTTTAAAAAGTGACATTTTTTAATACCAACATGACATATAGCTTCAAAGGTGCAAACTATTGAAAATAAAATTCCCTCTTAGTTTGTTCTTACAAAAGTGAACTGCTTATATGATTTTTATAGGTTATTCCAAACGTTTAAGCGGAACTAAAAAAAAAAAATACTTTTGTAAGTTGTCACGGGTTGTTTATGATTGAAGTGGACTTTTGCTAAACAAAATGATCAAAAGCCTCATTTAATCGATAAAAATGGCTAGTTTTAAAAATCTAGTTACGCTTTAATCAAAGAAATAGGCTACATATAATCCGTCTCAATTTGTAATACGAAACTAGATCTGGTTACTTTGGTGACTGTTGTGGTATAAACAGACTTTGGCGTACCATGTGAACCAATACTATGACAATATTATAGATGTATTGTCAATATACAACATAAAAAATGATCTTTCACTGTTAGTTCCGTATTACAAAATGAGACAGATAATATTAAATTTTTTATTTATATTTTTTATTTTTTCGGGCTAAGTTTTTTTACACTTTTTGCAATATGAACAGCATTATGTGTTTACAGTTGGACATATAATGCATTTATTATTGGATGATCGTAAATAAACAATTTTATATCATCTTTAGATATTTTTCATTTACTTAACAAAGATATTTGTATCTGTCACTAAATTTTTAAATTATCAATATGTTTTAGATATGCTATCAAATATTACAATAATTACAATATTATAAAATATGTATAAAGACCACCATCTGTAAGATACTGTCGCAGACCGGCGTAGCGTAGTGGTAACGCACGTGCCCTGCGTTGCTAAGGTCTCGGGTCAAATCCTGTTCAGGCATGGAATTTTCATTAAGGGTGCATTCGAGTTGTACAAAGTAGAGCGAGCGCTGAGCGAACAGTTGATGGTGACGTCATGAACAGACCACTAACGGAGCGAGCGTTCTTGTGACGTAATGTTTAACCCTACAATTGTAGGCGGCGTTTTTACTGTCAGATTAGTTCACGTCAGTCATGAATCAAAATTATATACCTCGGTTTTTCCTTGATTTTTTTTTTTTTAATGATGAAGAAATAAAATTAATTAAAAATTAAATAATAATTAATGACTTAATTTAATGAATTTTTTCCATTTTAGAGGAAATTTTTTCCATTTAGAGGTGTATTTTAATAATTTTTTTGCTGTTTACAGAACGTCACAAATACATAAAATGGCCGTACTCTGTAGCCATAGACAAATAACAATATTATTTGTCTATTGTTTTTTGCCTAAGGCTATTATTTTTATTTTATTTATAATTTAATTTTAAACTTTCATTTCTTTCCCGCCGTTCCCGCACTTTTTTACGTCATACTCCATATGCTCGGTCTTAAAACCCCGAACACATAGAGCGCACTCTAAATGCTCGCTCGATCGCAAAACGAATGCAATTGAGTCCGAGCGTCAAATCGAACACGTTTGAGTGTACAGAACGTGCTCGGAACGCTCGGAGCGTCAAAACGAATGTACCCTAAGTGAAACTCCAAAAAGCGTAAAGCGATTGCTCCGGTTCTCTATGCATTACACCGGTTCTTCCTTCGCTTATTAATATAGATATCTACGAAATACTGACAGGTTTAAAATTTCACAGTTCACATAATGTTTTTGTAAAATATGTAGCTATTAGCAGTAAATCAGATAATATTTTGATGCGATGTTAAATATGATGGTAATTTGGAAGTTTAGCTATGATAGTGAAAATGTTGAGTCGCACTGTGCTAGATCGTGCGAAGCCGTGGCATAACTATTGATTTTGAAATCAGGGCAAATGAAATATATCGCCGGATTTAAAGTGTGGCTCGCGCTCGCTAACCAGTCTATTTTCAAACCTGATATGATTTTGAAACTTTTATGAATTATTAGCTTTTCAGATGAAAATCTCCAGAAAGAAAAAAGATATTTGCATTTTATTAAAAATGTATTAAGGTAAGATAGAAATAATTTTCATATTATCTAACAAATTGTTACAGTTGGTTTTAAATATTACGTACAGCAGTCTGATCGGAAAATGTAATAAGTTACGTAACAATATCAAGTCAAAATTAATTTATTATATTATTACAATATCACTCTGAGCCTAATAATTAAATTTCTTCGTTGCTGTCTTCAATATTTGGTTGTGCGGTATCGAGACGTAGAGCCTTAAACAAGGCCTTAAACAGCATTTCATGTTAAAAAAAATCAGCTGTGGCCACCACAGGACCGACCGCCATTATAAAGTACTTATATAAAATACATTATAGCAGCAAAGAAATAACTTGGCCTAATATTTTCTAACAGAGATATTATTTATCATGACCATGAAAACGTTACATATAAGTATGAAAAAATTGTGAAAAATTTTACAAAAATTATTCGAAATTTTTCGTTTTATCAAAAAACGTCTCAAATAAAAGTTATTAATTATTGCTTTTATAGCAACTTTTGTTCAATAAATTTTTTCGAAATATTTTTCTGTTGTGAAATATTCACAAAAATATTAAAATCGACACGAGTAAACTCCCATTTTTGGCCAACCGATTTTTACCAAAAGTTGATCAACTCGTGCCAAAAGCTTAAATATGAAGTTTCATAAAAATCCTTTCAGCCGAATTTGCTCTGCACGTGTACACAGACAGACGGACAGACGGACAGACAGACGGACAGACAGACAGACGGACAGACAGACAGACCGACAGACATCATGCTAAAAATAGTCAAAACGTTATGTAGGGACATCAATTCGTGGAGATCCATCGAAATCTCGAAATGTCAAAATTGGTATGATCACAATACCTTCCTTATTATGTTGGCGGTCGGTAAAAAGATAAGGTAGACAAATCGAGGTGATGAGCAAAATAATAAAAAAATAGCGGATCTAAATGATGAGCAAAACAAAAAATTGATGTGATTTATGAATTTCACACATTTTAGGGTTTTGTAGATATTTAATAATGTAAGAAGTCAACAAAATGCCGGATGTCTAGGACAATATTTCTTCTAAAATCATATCAAAATCAACAGCATTTTTACAATTATTTTTATTCGTTATTTGAGTATTATGAGCTTTCATTTAATTTTTTTAAGCTAAATTAATTAATTTGCGAAAATTTCGTCACAATAAAATTTAAATGAAAAAATCCCAGCGATTTTTTTATAACTGAGGAATAAATTTGATACCTTATAAACAAAATTCTAAAATAATTCAAACAATAGATTGAATCATAACGTATAATGAATCAGAGTAGGTGGAGCTCACATATATTATTAGCCATAATTTAGCCATTAATTAGAAAAATAATTAATTTTGTCAAAAACATAAAAACTGTAACTTTTTACAAAAACGCAGTCTGAACAAAAATTCCTATCCTACGTTTTCGGTTCAAATCTATGTATTATACATTACTTTTTTCAGATTTTTAGTTTTACATCTTCGTGCGGGACAGTTATTTTTATACTACATTTTTGGAAAAAAAAAACATTTTAAAACAAAACTATTTTAAAAAACTTCTTTCCGCCCTTTAATCTACGTCTAGAGCTTTCTTTCTATACCACACAAGAAATATTTTTTAAAAAATCTACACGAAAAATTCTATAATTTTCGAAAAACTAATCTGAACAATATTCTGGTCAACGGTCAACGGACAACGGTCTCATCGGCCGGAAAGGTCATGGCCACAATTTTTTGGGATTCGAAGGGAATAATCCTCTTGGACTTTTTGCAGAAAGGAAAAACGATCACGGGACAGTACTACAGTGAATTGTTGGACCGATTCGATAAGAAATTGAAGGAGACACGGCCCCATTTGGCTAAAAAAAAGGTGCAGTTCCACTATGATAACGCACCAGCACATTCATCCGGAATTGTCGCGGCCAAATTGCATGAACTACGGTACGAATTGCTGCCGTACCCACCATACTCGCCCGATCTGGCTACCTGCGACTTCTTTCTACTCCCCAACATGAAAACATGGCTCCGGTGGAAAAAAAATAGCTCAAACGATGAGGTTATCGCCGAGACACAAGCGTATTTTGAAGAGTTTGACAAATCGTATTTTCTAGAGGGGTTAAAGAAATGGCAGAAACATTGGGAAAAGTGTATCTACCTAAAAGGAAAAAGGAGAAAAAAATTGTGATAAACTTGCGTCTTCATTCCTAACACGGGTACTTATCGATCCACCCTTATATAGCTTGTTTCTTTGGTTAAGGCGGAACTAGATTTTCAAGTCTAGTAACTTTTACCGATTAAGTGAGGCTTTTGGTCATTTTGTTTAGAAAAAGCCCACTTCAAACCATAAAAAGTGAGACCATGTCAACTTGTAAAAATGAAAATTCCAGTTAGTTCCGTCTAAACATTTGGAATAGTATTTATTTATACATGATTAACAATTTGGTTAAAAATTGTTAGTCTTAAGTATGTGGAATAAGGAATAGCTATATAATATAAATTAAATCAATGAAATCTTAATAATTATTATTACATTAATACAAACTAGTGGTTTGTCTGCTAAAAGGGTAAAGCTGCATTCAGAGCTCAGTAAATTATCACGCTGTGCGTTATGGATAGTTTTTAAACGAGTGCAATTGGTATGATCGGACAAGCTCGTACTATATCGCTAAACAGCAGTATAGCAACGACAAAGCACGAGCACGTCCGATCATACCAAATGACCTCGTTTAAGAATTATCCATAGCGTACAACGTGTTGATGTACTGAGCTCTGAATGCAGCTTTAGTACCACTGCTCTTTTAAACTGTAAAATGTCACATGTACAATTCAAAGTAAAACATCATTAATATTATTATGTTTATTCACTTTGAGCTTTACAAAATATCATAATATTTATTCGAACACAGAAATAATGTTTATCCGTAGAATGTGTATTAAAAGTACAACTTTTCCTACTTTAAAAATATCGATTATCTCAAAGTTATACAGCTGAAGGAAAGGTCGTTTTTACATAAAATGCCACATAAATACTGAAATACCAACGTAAGAGAAACAAATTTAACTCACAGCTCGCTCACAAATGTTATAGAAAAGGAGTATTTTTTCTTCTAGGCCATCGCCTTTCGAAGATTGATAGACATTATGGCTATTCTGTCTATTGATATAGCAGATTGGAATATTTATATAGATATGCTCCTGAGAGTCTTCAGCCATTACCAACACTTCTTTTGCCTCAAATATTTCCCAAAGTTATGAGTTTAATTATACAGAGTGTTTTTGAGAACTGTTTAAGCATTGCTAACTTCTTTATTATAAGAGATACGAAGGGGGCTAAGATAAAGTATTTTACTCTACAAATAAAAATAATAGGAACCAATAGCCACGTTGCTGACGCCCCTTAAATATCAAATAAAAAAAGAATAATAACAAAAATATAATTGAAAAACAATTAAACCTTAAATAAACGAAATATTTCCAAAATGTAAATATAATATTTTAAAATGGAATATTTAGTCTATCGCATAGAAAATGTATTTTTCATCTAAATATACAGGGACTAAACCCAATATTGGAAAATTTATAAAGGCTTAATCCAAAGGAAAACAAATTGCATAGCCACCTAATTTATTAAGATTAACTAAAAGTTTTTATCAACCGCATATACAGTGAATTTATTCTTTTATGCAACATGTACTATGTCATTACCATGGATACAGTTTGTGACAGCAATATAAATCGTGTTCATTTTCATTTGCAACATAGACAATTAGTGTGTATACTTTCGCTCATTACTGATTTAAAAATTAATCAACATGTATATACAGATGAAGAAAAAATAATGATGGTAACTTGGTATAATTCCCAAATGAGTTTAAGAGAATGTATTTAGTGCAACTTATCCAGATCGGCCAATACCAAATCCCTCTACAATTTCAAGACTAGTTAATAAATTTCATCGCGAAGGATGTCTTAAGTCAAAACATAATAAAAAAAGAACAACATCCCACGTGCTTAAAGAAGAGAAGCAGTTGGAAATATTATTACAAGTGGAAGAAAACAATCAAAATACTTTAAGATCAGTTGCACAAACCGTTGGTGTCAGTACTGGATCTGTTTTTAACTTCTTAAAAAAAGAAAAGTTTCGATCATACAAATTTCAAAATCATCAAGAATTGTTAGAAAGGGACGCAGCAGTACGTATGGATTTTTGTTTTCAATTGTTTGAAAAAATTAATTCTGACCCAACGATGCTCAAAGAATTTTATTTACAGACGAAGCAACGTTTACTCTAAATGGTGAAGTGCACAGACAAAATTTTAGGTACTGGAGTCGAGAAAATTTACATTTGTTTCATTCCTCCCGAACTCAAAATCCGCAAAAATTAAATGTTTGGGCAGGGATAATAGGAACCAATATTATAGGGCCTTTTTTTATTGACGGTAACCTTAGTGCCGCAAAATATCTAGCCCTTTTGCAAAATCAAATATTACCTGCGTTGCGAAACCTGAATATTAATGGACAAGTATGGTTTCAACATGATGGCGCACAAGTCCATTATTCTAGAATAGTTAAAGAATATTTACATAGAACTTTCCCAAAAAGCTGGATTGGAAGAGGAGGGTCGATGGATTGGCCAGCGAGATCTCCGGATTTGGCACCCAATGATTTTTTTTATTGGGGATATTTAAAGGCCAAAATATATAATGAAGAACTTAGGGATGTTGCTGAACTGCAAGACATAATTGTTTAAGCATCCAACAATATATCTCAAGAGCAATTGCTGAATATTTTGAATCATTTTTATGATCGCTTAACATTTTGTATGCAAGTAAACGGAGAAACTTTTGAACATTTATTATAAGTTTTTATTAGTTATTTATTTATTATTATTTTTATTTATTTTTTTTAATTTGTATTTTCAATAAAATATTTTGATTTTGCTAGTAAATATGTTTTTTCTATGTTGCAAATGAAAATGAACACGATTTATATTGCTGTCAAAAACTATATCCATGGTAATGACATAGTACATGTTGCGTAAAAGAATAAATTCACTGTATAAGGGAAATATTGTGTTCATACAAATTTTGATATTTCGAAATTTCAATGGAGGTCCACGAACTGAGGTCTCTAAATAACGTTTGGACTATTTTTAGCATGGCGTCTGACGGTCTGTTTGTTTGTCTGTCTTTCTTTCTGTATTTCTGTCTGTATATCTATATGTATGTCTGTCTGTCTCTCTTTCTGTATGTCTGTCTGTCATCTGTCTATCTATCTGTCTGTCTGTCTATCTGGCGACAAAACTATAACCTGTTTTTTTTTTTTTTGTTTAAACGGATTATGTATTCTAATATTAGATTATGTATTCTAGTAACTCTTACGGATTAAGTGAAGTTTTTGATCATTTTGTTCAGCAAAAGCCTTCTTCAAACCTTAAAAAGAGATCTCATGACAACTTAGGAAAATGAAAATGCCAGTTAGTACCGCTTAAACGTTTGGAATAACATATATATAAATATAAAACTTATTGAAACCCACAAATATATCTAAAAAATACAGAAAATTGTTTTTCTACAATTAAAAATATCTTATAAGATCGACAAAAATTCTCTGCAAATTTTGTTGCACTTATTGTTTCTAATTTGGTTTCAAATTATTAGTTTTATATAGTATTGAGAAGTGACATTACCGTTGGCGGCACTGTAATTCATGGCAAAATGGCTGAATTGTTTAGTATTCAGCTGTCAATATGCTAACAGGGAACAGGTTAATTTAAGCACAGTACATTTTTATTTTATGAAAATGTATCTATCGACGTTCTAACAAAAAATCAACACCAGAACATATGTAATAATTTCAAACAGTACTACAGTCGCGTAGTACAATATTTGACCACCAGACTGCGTATCCGAGCGTGTCAGTTCTCAATAGTATATTAAGAAATTATATAATAGTTATGCAACCAACAACACATATATGCAAAGAGGTAGTATAAGAGAAGGGATAATCCCTGTCAGAACCTACATATGTCTGAAACATATTTTGATTAAATTCTCAGAGCCTACAATTAATCATCCTCCTTAATCCTTCCCTGTTGTTTGCGACGTGTCAAATTGATCTGCGTTTTCTCTATATTATTAATTATTCGAGAAAATCGTGGCGAAATTTTTTATTCTTTGTGAATCAGTGAACTGAGAAAATATATGATAAGAAAGAATAGAGACAAAAGAATTTATAAAAAAAATATATGATCGAACAAAAATTTTTTCTTTCATAATTTTTTTGGAGTAATGTATTGTTTCATAAATCTGTGTTAGTGTTATTTTTCTGGTTCAGTTCACAGAAAGGGCGAATGAAATATTTCCATATCGTATGACGTAAATGTCTGTAAAATAACAGTTAACTGTTACTGACAGCATTAAATAGATGCATATGCTTAGACAAGCAGCAAAAATTGTTTAAGGTCGGTATAATTAGAAACGAGACACTGGAACTATAAAAAATAAAAGTAGGGAAGACTCTATTTTTCATTTTAATTTTTAATCCCAGTATAATATTTGTCTTTTATCTCATATTAATTTTAATTGTTACTTCTTTCAGATTATAACAGGGGGGGGGGGGGCTCAGAAGACAAAATTGTATTAATATTGTAGTAATCGGGAAATTATTCGGCAACAAATGCTGGCAAAAAGCACTTTTTTTCAAAAAGTCTTCACTTCAGAATACGAATGATGACCTTAAAACTAAAAGCGCATGAGCTCTAGAATTCCTCTTGCCCGCTCAATCCCGTAAGTCCCCTCCCCATGGGTGCGTGCCTGGATTATACTAATTTGAGATTAAGAGGGCACAAAACTCTTAAGTTTCTTATACAAAACTAACAATTTGAAATAAAGTTTGTAACAATAAATACCTCAAAATTTGCAGAGAATTTTTATCTATCTAATACAGGGGCGGCAACGGGGTGCCCGGGGGCACCAGTGTGCCCGCGAAGCAATTTCTAAGTGCCCGCCTAACCAAGCGAAATTCTATTTCCGAGCCGCTTTTAGTAATAAAAGTACTGGCAAGAAGACTAGAAGTGTTATAGTTTTATAAATAAATATAATTTAATATTCATTAAATTTTATTAAAACTATTTCCAATATAGACCCAATATGAAAGAAAGCAATAATAAAAATTGTAATAGAAAATTATTGCGATGGAAATGCTACCACCCATCAATTTGCCAAACATTTTGATACATTATTGGAAGAATTTAATACCAGATTTGAAGATTTCTACGAATTGGAGGCATTTTTAACATTTTTATTAGTCCTTTTTCTGAAATAGAGGATGATGTGACTAATAAAATCGCAACATATTTCGGTATTTCCAATAAGGAGGACTTAGAATTGGAAGTTATAAATATAACAAATGACATTGAATTAAAATCACATCGTAACGAAGAAAAATTCTGGAACTTGGTGAATGGGAATAGCTACCCATTGTTGAGAAAATGTGCTCTAAAATTGAAGTCTCTTTGTGCGTCGACATATGCTTGTGAATGTATGTTTTCTAATATGAAATACTTAAAATCAAAATACCGAACAGGCCTCACTGATGCTCATTTGGACCAATGCCTGAGAACTGGAAATTCTACTTATGTCCCACATTACAACCAATTGGCCGTGAATTTTCGTTGCCAAATATCGAATGAATTATCACTTTGATATTATGTATTTTTTTTTTTATGAAAATTAAAATTTTAAATTGCATTAATATTTTTATGTTTAAATTTAACCCCCCCCCCCCTTTGTTCCACGTTGCCCGCCGAACTCCCGCATTTCTGAAATATGCCCACTTAGTAAAAAAGGTTACCGCCTCCTGATCTAATAGATGCCATCTTGTAAACCATTAGACACATATTTATGTACGCTGCGGCATATTGTTGCTTAAGCTTTATTCTACCAATATGTTTCAAGATATTTTTTCTATTGTGTTAAGTACTTATAGTTATTGTACTTGGTAGTCTAATTTTACGCTGTTATCAATATATATGCTGCGGGTATAACTGATTTAATTTTCGTGAAAGCAAAGGTCGCTAAGCAACAATGGAACCGTTAAATATGTTTTACTTGGTACAGATGAAGGCTGCTCAGCTGTAGAAATGAACATCTAGTGTTATAAAATCTAATATTGAAAGAAAGTTTCAGTGTCATCATTGAACAATTAAACAATGTCATCGCGGTATTATAAAAACTAGAAAACTTTCGAAAATATAATCAAAGAAATATTTTTATTCCGGTTCACATCAATACACATTACTAATTCCCCTCCCCCCTGACTTAAGGTTAAAGGGTGTGGCTCAAAAGAAATTTAGCATGTTTTTGGAAAAAAGGTGTTAAAATAAATGAATTAAGAAAAAAAAATACTTTTCAATCCTTAATCTACACTTTAAGATCTTTCTTTTGATATGACACAATATAATTTTAAAAAATAACTATTTTCTTTAACGACACAATAAAACTAATCGGATCATTAATATTTACCTATATATCTAGTCTTGCAATAAATATTGTTACAAAGTTTTCAGTGAAATTCCAGAAGATGCTCAGATAAGATGATCAAGATATTTTAATTTCCTTTTAGTACTGAATAAATCTTCTTCTTCTTCTTCTATTACAAAGAAAATTACAAAGGACTTCTTGAAAAGATTTTTTATATTGAGGAGGCTTTCAACCACCAGAACGTCATGATGTGTGCTGGAAGTTCACGGAAGTGAATAAGAAAGTGCGGACGATTCAAAGGAGATATTACCCTACTTCAGTTATGGTTTGATGGAGTACAGCTATGATACCACTAAGCTTCATTTTTACAAGAAAGGGGTAAAAACGTTGATTAAATTCTACTAGATAACAGTGTTGAAGTCGATAGTTAAATAACTCTTCTACAACTCCTTCTTCGCTGGTCACTGCTGGAGCTTCCAGGAGGATTCAGCGCCAGCCCATGATACGAGGGCTGCACAGCCGTGGCTAGAAAGCAATGTAATTTCTGCTGCTAATTAGCCGCCTACAGCTCTGATGTTAACCCTCTGGACTACAAATATTGGTCCGAGCTTCAAGATAAGGCTTGCAAGAAAAGTCACTCTAAAGTGCTAATCTAAAATGCTCTTTGATGAAGACAGCGTAGGGTTTTTCTATAGAAACCCTTCGGTATTCTATTAACGTATCGCCGCAGAGACTTAAGAGCTGTGTAACGACCAGAAGTTATTTTGAAAACTAATTGATAAAAATAAAATAATAGGTTCCCAACGCCTAGATAGGCGTATAAGGGACAGAGAAGGTAAGTTTTCCGTTTCTAGATCACCGATCATAGATATGAAAGCCACGTGGTTAGTATGACGTTTCGACTGGTCATATTATCCCTGAATGAACAGGTATTCATTTATAAGCATTAAATACTTGAGGCTGAGTGCACAATATCGGAAGATAAAAATCCGAAGGAGGTGGGAGGTATCGAACCAGCGTCCCTGTGGTCCGTAGACAACCGTCTTACCACGGAGCCACGGCCACCCTTGAACACTAATTGGTGTTTCTTATTAAATATGCATCTATGTATTATGTACTAAAAGAAAATTTAAATATCTTTAAGCATCTTTTGGAATGTCACTGAAAACTTAGTAACAGCATTTACGGTAAGACTAGGTATAGAGTTACTTTAAATAAGCACTAGTGTGTAAAACTATTTTCTTTCTTTTATGGTATCCTGTAGGGTGTCAAAGGTGAAGTTGAACATGCGCACTTAGAATGTCTCGACATTCCCTCCTATCTGTCTACAACAGATCTCCGCACATTAGCAACCATGTAAAATCAATTCACTCACATCACTGTTCAATTAACATACGAGTAGAACACGCGTCTTTCCGCGCTACATCCAATGCACAACATATGTACATAATCCATTGTATAAATTTAACATATTTTTTGTTACAACAACTATTAGGAAGTAATTAATAACAATTCTAATCATTAATTAATAATTCATCTTTTTGATGCTCCATAATTTAGGTTACGGACGAATCAACTAATTTTTATCTCCCCAGTTCAGTACAACGCACCGTTTTTTTTTTTTTTTCCTTTTTATTTCACCTTTATGGCCTTTGCTACTTAGGCAATTAGCCAGGACAATTGTATGCCTGAAAAGGATTTGCCTGAAAGGGATTTCAACCCGAGACCCTAGCAACGCAGGGCATGAGTGTTCCACTACGCTACGCCAGTCGGTAAACGCACCGTTTGAATTCGAAGCGTTGTACATTTATTATCATATTTAAGTATCGGGAAAACCGCGGTTTTCGGTTTTTAAAAATCAAAAACAGCGATTTCGGTTTCGATTTTTCAAGTTTTAATTTTTTTCTACTATAGATACTCTAAAATAAATCAATAAATTTTTATTATGTGTTGAAATACACTATTGTACTTTTACAATAAAAAAACTAATACTAATAAAAGCCATACAATAATTATACACTACAACCTACGTAGCATACAACTTAAGGTTTATTTAAATTTAAATAAAAGGTTTTTAAAAACACTAAACCAGCGTTTCTCAACCGGGGGGCCGTGAAGGCTTCGTCGGGGGGTCGCGATGTCATGCAAGATCGAAACATGAAAATATAATAGCAATGCGCTCAATCTTGCAAGATATAAATTTTATTCATATTTATAAATACGAGTCTTATATTTATATTCAGAAAAATATATCTTTCATAACATAAATAAAATAAATATTTTATTTATTATTCTTATTACTTATTACTTATTTTGACAACTAATTTAAGTTACAGGTTATTTCAAACGTTTAAGCGGAACTAAATGGACTAGTAAGTTGTAACTAGCTAACTTTATAATTAGTAAAATGCGCTTTTGCTAAACAAACTGATCAAAAGCAATCAAAATTCAAGTTGTACTTTGAAGTAGGTACGACTTAAAAGTGCAATATTTTTTATTATATATTTTTTATTACTCTCTGAGCTACAGAAAACTCAAGAGTAAGGATGCGAATTTGTTTAGATCAAAATATAGGGCACTTTGAACACTTGTAAATAAAATACTTTACTTTCAAGTCGTTATAGGAAATATAATCGCCATATGTATTATAGTTTTTTGTCAACCGTAAAAGATACTGAAAAAATGTGTAAGTAAAAGTTGTTTCTTTTGAAAAGCGCTATCCAAAGATACTCAATATAACATACGTTCCCATATAACAATTCTAAACTGTCCTTAATATCCTGTCCTTCCGCAAAATTTCAATACTACCATTTAATGTTTTGTATAAATTTTAGTTTAAAATTTTAGTTTAACCTTTTTTTTTGCTCTTCAATACTATTTTGGGAGAAAGTCTTTTTATGAACATTTTTAAATATTTTGAACTGTACATTTTATTAGGTTGTCCCGATTTGGTAAAATAATAATCTGACAACGCTAAGGTGGATGTTGCTTTAATAGTGGATAGTGCACTCTGGCGCACTGACTTTCCCCTGCGCATTGCGTCTGGTGCCAATACATTTCTTTATGTTTGATATCTAATAAAAAAGAAAAAGTCTAGTTGATAGCATACATTATGCACCTATCTACTGATATTTTTTTAAATCTAATAAAGCCTTTATTCAAGAATAATGCATTTGTTGTCACATTTGAGAAATTTTCTCCTTACCTTTGTATCTTTTTTCTTAAGGATAAACAGAAAACCGCGTTTTTTGCGGTTTTGCGGTTTCGGTTTTTGCACTGAAAACCGCGGTTTTGCGGTTCGGTTATAACCGTTTCATAAACACTAGTTGTATTGCTTAGGGCAACAGTGGCAAACCTCTTGGTGCTCCCGTGCCGGACAACATTAACTATAATGTAACTTGTAACTTATAGACAGTGTTATTATTATTCTAATTATGTATGTATATGTAAAATTATGCTACTATTAGCATGTACTCGACTACTAATATCCCCGCAGCTGAAGCAATTGAATTATTTTTGTTTTAAATATAGTAAATTTCACACAAAAATAATTGGTTAATTGTCAAAAAATTAAACTAAACAATCTTAGTAACTCGCGCTACTAATGCGAACTTTTAATATTTAAGTAGAAGGTTTCATAGTCCAACATTTTAATTCAATCAGTAACAATCTATCGCTCGGACCGACCGTGTTAATATTTGTTCTCATCTCTGCCTGTCTGCGACCACCGTTACAGGTTACCTGCATTGTTGCAGTTCACAAATGTATGTTACATATACATTCGTCTCGTGCCTTAGTATTTTAGTAGCTCATTTCGGTCATCGCATCATCTGAGCTCTAGATCTCGTGCCTCTTTAAGCAGAGATAGAATTAGCTTGTCCCACAATTCACGTTACAAGCCCTTTGCTAGGACGTTTCAACTACTAGGTAAGCCCATTAACCTGTATATATCCAATCACATCTCCAGCATTCTACAATCGCGTGAGATTGTGCCCAATACAGTCCATTCGCTTTATTTCGCGTTTTTTTCATCCAAATCGTGGGTCCTACCTCACGACCGCAGCGAACGTGCTTCTACAGCAGGAACCTGGTCAATGTCCTCCGTCTGGGAAGATTACAGGGCTCCGTATTTAACAGTAACATTCACAATAAGACATATTAAATATAATCAGTGGGATTCTGAAAGTTTGCGTTAAGTTACTACAAGGGTTAACGTTAGGTCAGGGTGGTTTTCGTCGAATTGCGATTCTGAACGAGAGTTTCCGTGCACGTTAAAGCTGAAAGTTGGAGTGACTTGACGCCAGATGAATCGCAACGTTTAGAGATAGCTTGTACTAGGGTTGTAAATCGAAGGCAAAATATCGATGTTTAACATCGATGTTAACATCGGCGCCTTACTATCGATGTTGAAAAAACATCGAAGGAAAAAAATCGATGTATCGGAAACATCGATGTTTTATTAATATTAAAAAAAGCTATTTATTTATATTCTATAGGTTTTATTTAATAATGTAAAGATAAAATACGAAAAAAGTAACATATAACACAAGAAGCATTTATTAGATTTTGAAATAGAAATATTCCTTTTTAATAGTAATTAATTTCACATTAACATTATTATACCCAATATAATAATCCTAATTTGTACCTATAGTCTATTCCAAACGATTAGGCGGAACTAACCGCAATTTTCATTTTTGTAATTTGTCATTAGATATTTTTTTATACATTGAAGTTGACTTTTCCTGAACAAAATGATCAAAAGCTTCAATCAATCGGTAAAAGTAACTAGAATAGATTATCTAGTTCCGCCTAAACCAAAGGAACAGACCTTACTATTTTTACATTTCTAAAATGAAATATTGGATTTTATTACAATATTAATATAGTAATCTTAATGTTAATTTTATATTATTTAACATAAAAATAACACTGTCATACACAATTATTTTTATACTTTTTTAAGGGCCGAGAGTTCCAGTTCCTAATAAACTCCCTAATAGTTATTTGACACATAATATATTTATGAAGCTAATAAATTTATTGGTGATTTCCAAGTTACAAAATCCTTCTAATAGTTTATTAGCAACATAATTTTTTGTTTTTGCATTGGTATTTCTTATGAAGATAGTAACACGGTGCAAGAGGGATAGAGCTATACGTAAATTTGTAGAGCTAAAGTGAGATGAAATTTTGACACTGAATATTTTGACATTAAATATTTTGACAATAAATAGTTTGACTTGACATTCAATGACATTACGTATATTTTTTGTGTTACTGTTAAAATGACAATTAAACGGCGTTCAACAAATTTTATCACAGAAAAAGAGGACAATATAGATAGAAGAGAAGTTAATAAAAATAGCATTTTATAATACAAAAGTGACTGAAAATAAGAAGACAGCCATATTTTGCTTTATTTTACATTCCTTAAACAATATGAATTAAACTTATCAGCAATTTTCAGCCACACATCTTTATTATTCTGCCAATAATTGCGTCTGTCTTCTTATTCTCTATCATTTTTATATAAATAGTAATGCTTAAAGTATTGTTTGTAGTGTGTTGTAATCGTAATTGAAATAAATACATATGTAAAAATAAAAGACAATGTTTATTTAAAAATATACATTTATATATTGTTCTTTATATATCACATTTACAATAAATGCCCAAAATATTCTAAAAACGGTTGTACATAATTTATAAATTCACCCAAACAGATCGTCGATTTCGCCAAAATACAACTTAAATGTATATAAAACACTAAAATCACCATTATATAAATGTTTAAAAACTACACATTCGTATATTTTTTTAAAATTATACGGTTTTTAATTAAAATTGAAATATTAACACATTTTGCGAACTTGTTTTTGGTTATATGTCACTTTATTAAGCACTTCATGTTGCCTATAAGTTATTAGACAAATAAGCCTGTTTATTAGCAACCTAATAACTATTTAGGGGTGGAACTCTCGGAAAAAAAATTATGTTGCTAATAAACTTATTGGACAGTTTATTAGCAACTGGAACTCTCGGCCCTAAGTTGAAATAAAGTCTGTTGCTATGGTTTAGTCGGAACTAGATTTTCAATTCTAGTTACTTTTACCGATTAATTGAAGGTTCTGATCATTTTGTTCAGGAAAAGTCAACTTCAATATATAAAAAAATAGCTAATGACAACTTACAAAAATCCAGGGATTGGAGGAATAACAACTGGGAAAGTGTCAACAAGACTGAAAAAGAAAAAGTGTGTTGGCGTCGTTTCGTTCGCATTGTTTGCAAAAATTAGTTTCTTCTTATTTTTTCATATTCTGCTAACTGTTAAGAAGAATAAGAACTAACACTATTAGTATTGTTATATCACAATAGACGGCGCTTATATTTTGTGTACTAATTTTAATAAAAATTAAATTTTTAAGATTCCAGCGCCTCTAGCGGTAGTTTCTGAATTTCAAAGTTTAAACATCGACATCGGTAGTAGACATCGATGTTTTATCGATACTATCGCCAGCTGACCATCGATGGTAAAAACATCGATGTTTTTAAAACAAACATCGATGTTTTCGATACATCGATGTTTTTTTCCCATCCCTAGCTTGTACTAACATTAATATATTCTAACCTCTAAAAATCTAGATTCGAAGTTATAATATAATTAAAATTGCATCAATCTTTATCAAATAACGCATCTGACTGCATATTCAATTACAGATTACATAAAAAAAATAGTAAGCAATAAAAATCCTTATAGAAAAATTATTTTATTGACGAATAAAATCACGTTGAGCAAAAATTCTAAAAATTACTTAGGAATGGGTAAGATAAAATTTAAAATTTAGAAAATAAACCGCCCGGTTTATTATCCACGAAGAGTGCTTGCATCCCACGAGGGATGCAAAAATTTTAAAAATCACTGAACTCTGTCTTTAAACGTTAAAACTGTCTAAATTGAACCCAATGCACAGTGCTTAGAAAATAAGCTGGGGACAGGGGGGACAATAATTCTAAAAATCACTTTAAGAGAGAGCAGAAGTACACAAAAAATCACTTGAGGATGAGGGAGGTAAAAATTCAGAAAATAAGTTGGAGGCAAGGGGGACAATAATTGTAAAAATTACTTTAAGGGGAAGCAGAAGTACATGAAAGTACTCCCACATCATTTGAGGATAGGGGAGGTAAAAATTCAAAAATTAAATTCTAAAAATCACTAAAACCGTAGAGGTGGCAAAACTTAAAAACAAATCACTTGAGAAGCGAGTGCAGAAATTCAAAAGATCAAATTGGGGAGGCAAAAATTTAGTGTAGGCAGTTTAATAGTATATTATGTTTCAATTTCCATTTACCTTCCTAATAATTTTCAACACTTTATGTCCATTGACTTATAATCCTATTTAAAATATATTTACAATATTACGTGTTATCCAGTGTTAAAATTACATTACAGCATGAAAAATCTGAATTTATTAAGTCACAAATTTGTTAGATTATTAATTTTCCCACTTCATATTTCCCCCTAGGTCCATGCCTGTAAACACCTTTGACATTTAGGCGATTAATCGTTCGTAGCAACGCCAGATGGCTCTGCGGACAATTTGGTTTTTAAATTTAATTCTGAGTAAAGTTTTTCCGGATTTCCCGAGCTGCATTCACCGTCATTATCGGCTGAAATTAAATGTTGTTGGTTGAGCAATATTTAATCAGAGTTGCGCGACCCTAATGACCATTACATTTTACTTGTCACTGAGAGAGGGTACCAACACATTAATGCACTTTTAGTTGCGAATTATTAAGTTTTTAAAACGTTTTTAAATGTTACAAAAATTACGGCATGAGGGTAGAACATTATAAATTATAATTTAGATAATTGACACGTTTTTACGTGCCAATTATCTAGGTAATGAGATATTGGGATATTTTAAAAATATTTCTAGTCCAAGGCATAAATAATGTGAGCACATTATTAGCTTTAAGTTTTTCAATATTTGATCAAAATCGTAAAGGCTATTATAGTAAATTATATATTTGTAATGTCCATAATCAAATTCATGCTTATCAATGCTCAAAACTTCATGCGCATCAGTGCTATGGTATAATATGTTTCATTTTTACCGACCGCCAACATATATAATACCCTTTTCACACTAGATCTTTAAGATCGGATGTTAAAGTGAATGTATCTTTAAACGCTAATGTGAAACCGTACGGCCTCGTCTAAACACGACCGATGTTTAAGACAGAGATCTGCGTCTTAAACTTCGCCCGCATTGCCAACTTAATTCCCATTATAAAAAAATACTCCTTGAATTTGTGCTTCTCTTCTTTTATCTATGTTCAGCTGTTATCATTTTATATATCGAGGTTATGAGAAGATTATTTGCGTTATTATTTAAATAAATATAAAAAATAAACTTCTCCTAACCTCGATATACAAAATAATGACAGAATAAATTCAAACGATATGAAATTATGTTGGCAATACATACTAGCTTTACATGGAGATTTCTTCTTCAAATTAAACATCAAGTGTGAAAGCAAACCGATATTAAACATCGATGAAGTTTAAGTTCAATCGTCTTAAAGATCTAGTGTGAAAAGGGTATAAGGGAGATATTGTGATCATACCAATTTTGACATTTCGAGATTTCGATGGATCTCCACGAATTGAGGTCCCTACATAACGTTTTGACTATTTTTAGCATGATGTCTGTCGGTCTGTCTGTCCGTCTGTCTGTCTGTCTGTTTGCGAATATTTCACAACAGAAAAATATTTCGAAAAAAATTATTTAACAAAAGTTGCTATAAATACAATAACTTTTATTTGAGACGTTTTTTGATAAAACGAAAAATTTCGAAAAAAAATGTAAATTTTCTTTAAGTATTATTTGTCTCATTTTGTAATACGGAACTAACAGGAACAGTTCATTTTTTATGTTGTATATTGACAATACATTTATAATATTATCATAGTATTGGTTCACACGGATACGCCAAGGTCTGTTTACACCACAACAGTCACCAAAGTAACCAGATCTAGTTTCGTATTACAAATTGAGACAGATTATATCAATTTATTCCTACTTATATGTAACGTTTCCATGGTTATGATAACTAATATCTCTGTTAGAAAATATTTGGCCAAGTTATTTCTACTGTGCTGCTAGAATTAAGAGATACTCGACTGAAATATTCGTGAACAAGTAGTTTGTGGTGGCCACAGCTGATTTTTTATTTTACAGTGTAATTAAAAATGTCTTGCATTACAAAATTAACAAAAATTTCTAGAAATACCTTTGCAATCATTCCAGTTTTGATCTACATGCAGTCCAAACACCAAAGTCCACACTATGCCACATTTTTACCACTTACACCTTGCACTTTTACCACTTAATAATAACTAAACACGCCAGAAAAAATGCAATGCCTCTTGTAAAAATCACGTATCTACAAATCAAGATGGCTATGACTGATAAAGCTCATTAGGGAATATAGTCATGAAAAATTAATAAATAAGATAAGTAACAGAATTGTTTAAAAATATTATTAATGGGAATAAACACATTTATTCCCATTTATTTTGGGATTTTTGCGAATATTTCACAACAGAAAAATATTTCGAACAAAATTATTGAACAAAAATTGCTATAAAATCAATAACTAACAACTTTTATTTAAGACATTTTTCGATAAAACGAAAAAATTTTGTAAAATTTTTCGAAATTTTTTCATACTTATATGTAACGTTTCCATGGTCATGATAAATAATATCTCTGTTGGAAAATATTAGGCCAAGTTATTTCTACTCTGCTGCTAGAATGTATTTTATACAATTACTTTATGATGGCGGTCGGTCCTGTGGTGGCCACAGCTGATTTTTTAATAAGTTACTATAGTCTGTCTCAGCTAAGAATACTGTGTGTAAAAAGATAGGACCTGTTTGTCCTTGCTTTTGATTGGTTTAGAACATCACCGATTTTAGAATGTAAAAAATGGTTTTTAGCCCACGTTGACAAATGTTCAGTGACGTGCGTTTGAATAAATTAATTTCATTGTCATCGTAAATATTGTACATCGAAATATATATTATTTATAGAGTATATTTAGTTATTATTTATATATTTAGACGTTCATTTATATTCTTGGAATTGATATTATGGAGAATTTAAGTAATTTGTTTTTATGCTGTTATGTATAATTTTTAGGTTTTCTGACATATAAATATATTAATACATAAACACTTTTTTGTGAGTAAATTAATATAATTTGGCAGAAAAACAACTTGAAGCTGGCCCTACTCGTATTATAAATACTCAAGGGAAATATTTCAAAAGTGGGCGGCAAAGTATAGCTTAACAATGTATTTTTACAATAAAGTCAAGAATGGATACGCAAGACTCAAGCTATTAAATTAACGAAATTAACAAGCTATTAAATTAACGAAGTCAAAAGAGGTTGATCTATCAGAGAAGCTATTATAGCAAATAGTTAAAGATATGAAGGGATCCGTCTCTTCTCCATTCAAGAAATGAACCTGTAAAGTTACATTTAACATATTGGAGGAACAGCATAAAAATGTTCTACGCAAAAAAGTCACTATTTGTGGTGGTACGCCCAACCTTGTGCTACCTGTACAAGAGTTTGAGAATGAGAACCGCTGCCGTAAAGGATATAGTGGCAGATTTAGGCATTTCATTCAAGACAGAGCACGACTCATATATATGAAGAACTTGGGTATAATAAGTGTGTGCAAGTATATTCACCAATTCACTTTATAACCTAGACTTGTCTCTTTCAGATTTTCCTCTATTTGGACCGTTAAAGTAACACCTTGAAGAAGTGGTGAACGCACTGAACTTTTTTTAAATGTCATAATAGAAAATCTTTAAATTTAAACACCAAATATAATATCCAGCGTGGTGTGTGACAAGTGTGCGTTTTTTTCTCCTTTACTGTTCAATTTATATTCAGAAGAAATCAAAGAAAAGAGGTATTGGCAGATGCGTCTGAGGGTATTGTAATTAACAGCAAGTTGCTCAATAATATTAGATATGCTGACGATACTGTAGTTTTTGTAAATAGTATACAAGGTTTACAGATATTAATAGAAAAGGTAGAAAAAACTAGTAATGAATACGATCTGTCAGTGAACACGAAAAAATTAAATACATGGTTATAAAGAAGCAGTCCGTATCACCTGGGTAACTTATAATTAATAATACACCTATAGAACGTGACACTAAATCTAAATATCTAGGATGCATAATTGATTATAAATGGGACCACACTCTTGAAATTAGATGCAGAATTGAGCAGCGTTCATCAAGAAGGATAATGGGAATCCATTGGTCTGACACCATAAGCAACGAAGAACTATGGCGAATAACAAAACAGTCAGAGATCGGAAATGAGATACGCTTGCGCAAATGGAGATGGTTGGAACACATACTTAGGCGAGACTCAGACAACATAACCAGACAGGCCCTTCACTGGAATCCGCAAGGAAAAAGGAGGATCGGACGACCGAAGAACACATGGAGGCGCACAGTGGAGAAAGAATTGCGAGACATGGGAAAGTCGTGGGGCGAAATCAAGATCTTAGCCCAGAACCGCACCAGATGGAGATGCTTTATTGAGGCCCTTTGCTCCTCTTGAGGAGTTGTAGGAACTAATATATATATATCAAAATGAAGAAAAAATTCTTCTCTTATTATTTAAATCTTTAAACTAAGTTGCGGTTATTAAGGTGCTATGTGTTTTCAGTTATTTTCTGTGGCAAAAGGACATGGACGCAGACCACCGCTGCAACTAAAAAATTAGAGGCTTTGGACATATCGCCGTATTCTGAGAGTATCATGGATACAACACGTGTCTAACAAAAAGATCCTGGACAAAATGGGAAAAATACCAGAAATACTGTTTACGGTGAAGAGGAGAAATCTTGAATACCTTGGTTATATAATGAGAAACAGCGACTGGTATAATTCGCTTCAACTAATATTGCAAGATAAGGTATATGGCCGAAGAGGACCAGATTGACTATTGTATATCTTGATTTTAGAATCTGCGCCAATGATTTTCAACTACCGCAATAGATCTTTTCCGGGCAGCTGTAGACAAAGTGAAAATTGCTAATATGACAGCCAACATCCGAACCGGATAGGTACTATAAGAAGAAGAAATATAATATTATGAAACAATGGCATAATCAAAGGAGGGGGAGAAATAATATCTAATTTAGCCATTGCTACTAAAAATATATATTAAATTTTATTACCGACCGCCAACATATTTAAGGGAGGTATTGTGATCATACCGATTTTGACATTTCGAGATTTGGTTCTCCACGAATTGAGGTCCCTACATAATGTTTTTACTATTTTTAGCATGATGTCTGTCGGTCTATCTGTCCGTCTGTCCGTCAATCTGTCCGTTAGTCCGCCTGCCTGTCTATCTGTCTGTCTGTCTGTCTGTTCGTTCGTTTCTCTGTGTACACGTGCAGAGCAAATTCGGCTGAAAGGATATTTATGAAACTTCATATTTAAGCTTCTGACATCAATGGCACGAACTTTTGGTAAAAATCGGTTGACTAAAAATGGGAGTTTACTCGTGTCGATTTTAAGATTTTTGCGAATATTTCACAACAGAAAAATATTTCGAAAAAAATTATTTAACAAAAGTTGCTATAAAAGCAATAACTAACAACTTTACAACTCTTATTTGAGAAATTTTTTAATAAAACGAAAAAATTTTGAATTTTTTTTAATCTATTAATTTTTTCATACTTATATGTAATGTTTACATGTTAATGATAAATAATATCTCTGTTAGAAAATATTGTTAGAAGTTATTTCTACTCTGCTGCTAGAATGTATTTCATACAAGTACTTTGTGATGGCGGTCGGTCCTGTAGTAGCCACAGCTGATATCTATTACTTGTGAAAATTTTATTTAACAGTTATAAATAAATACTGGACATATATTTTAAACTTAAACTTATTTAATTTTGCAAATAAAAAAAGCGTAGTAACTAAAGTCTGTTCCAAACGGTTAGGCGGAACTAGATTTTGCAATCTAGTTACTTTCATCGTTTAAATCATGCTTTTCAGCCGTTTTGTTTAAGCTTTGTAAATCATACTTGCAACAAACATTTTTTGGTAAAGGTTAATATCATTTTAAAATGTAATTTTCTTTATATTTTGATTTTTTGTGTAATTTTTAATAT
The DNA here is from genome assembly GCA_963971575.1 of Liopterus haemorrhoidalis. Taxonomy (NCBI): domain Eukaryota; kingdom Metazoa; phylum Arthropoda; class Insecta; order Coleoptera; family Dytiscidae; genus Liopterus; species Liopterus haemorrhoidalis. Next base: position 14,557,429 of record OZ020621.1, read on the forward strand.
AATTGACAGAGGAGTCCGTGTATTCTCGGTGAAACATATTTAAAATAAGATTAATAAATAAAACACTCGGTAAGTTTCACAAATATCAGTTTAATATACTCTATACGTATTTCGGCAGTGACGCCATCAACAGGAGCTTCAATTACAAACTGTAATTGATTGTAATTGATCAGTTTGTAATTGAAACTCCTGTTGATGGCGTCACTGCCGAAATACGTATAGAGTATATTAAACTGATATTTGTGAAACTTACCGAGTGTTTTATTTATTAATCTAATTTTTAATACAAATATCCCATTTATTTATTTTTTTTGTCATTAAAATATGTAAGAAAAATAATTTAATTTTGGCATATGTCATTCGTTTCCATGGTTTCATTGTTGGAATTTTAAATTTTGACATTCCAACGTGAAAAATGAAATAACCCAAGCAAGGTTCCTTTTTGTGACAACCTAAAAGAACGAAATTCCCATTTAGTTCCGCCTAACCGTTTGAAACAGACTGTACTTATGGTTAAACGACGAGCCTTAACAATACAATGGCTTGGAGCATAACTGTTTCTAGATGATGCAGCAGTACAGTATATCTCTGGATGTTTAAAAAAGCAAAATCCAGATTGTCTTTTAATTTGTCTGTGGAGAATTTTTCTTGCCATGGATTATGAATGCTATAGATTAAATATATCGGTATGTGAAAATTTTTATAGGTCCCAATGCAGAAAACTGTTAACACCCCATAAATAATGATTCCCTATATGACATCGGCATGTAGTTTTGTGTATGTATGTGTACTGATAATGACTCCACCATTATTCACATGTCCCTGTCGATGTCGATGTATAGAACTCAATGCATTTACTGATCAACATAAATATTGACTGGGGGCGGGGAACAGTATAGCCCGGCGCGGGCACTTGTTATAAACAGGATCGCTTATCCGGATTGTCGCATGTAATTTGCCCCAACTCAACGTATATAGTGCGAGCGGACACTGTGTTTAGTGTTCATTTACATACAGGGATGATGAGGAAATAACGTTAAGAGGGATGCCACTTTAGACGTCAACAGATGCTCATATTATGACTAAAAAAATACACTATATTAAAAAATATATTATAGACAATATATTAGGTTATAACAGAAAGTTTACTGACATTCTTTAGTGAACCTAATATTCGTAGAAATTGATGTCTACAGTCATTTTTTTTTTATAAATATATATATATATAAAGAGAATGGCGTAATTAGGTTTTCGCGAAACATCGATGTTCCGATCTTTTCATCCCCAATGGAATTACGTATTTCAAGTGTCCCATTTCAATTTTTTTTAACAATTTGCGACACCATTCAACTCTAATTGCTATTTGTGCATCAGTCATATAGCTAGTGCATTATTGTGCAAAGACTCCTTTATCTGCTTTTATGTAATTAGCCTATTTTCATCGGACAATTTTTAGACGCAGCAATATTTACAGTAGTAACTATTTCACAAGGTCTTATACCAACGGAACACTGTGGTCCGACTTGGACAATTCTCAAAAAAAAAATAGTTAATATTTCGGAGAAACACTCTTCCGCAGATATACCACGTTTAAAATTGTACAAAAATATTGCACGATAATCTCGTCGCGTTAACTAACTTATATTGATAAGTTTACAATTGCAAGCAATAGATTGACCACATTCAATTTATTTATCAGTGTATCTATTATGTTTTGAATAAGATTTAACGTGTGGGGAGCCTCTATATATAAATATAAAATGGCATGGTTGGCTGATTTACTTATTTCATTTGTACTAACTTTGTACATCCCTCAACTTTAGGTCTCCCTCACATTATGAGTATCCAGACTTGCGAGCGGATCAAGTCTGCCCCCCCCCTATTTGTCCGCTAGCTGGTTGCTATGATTCTTGGAAGGATTAAGGGTTGTTTAATTAAACTCAACATTTTAGCTAATCTATTTAATTATTATACGGTTTAAATATTTACACTAATTACACTAGACTTACAATTACGTCGATACAGCTAAATCCAAATGAGACATTCACAAACACTAAGCACTGGACTCTTTAGCACTAATCACTAACTTGCCCACTGGACACCACAGTCCTGACTGACATCCTATAAAACCATTTATCTCTCACATGTCTTTAGCTGGGCACTAACGTTTCATATGGAATTACTTGTTAATTTAACTCGACTTGATCGACAACATTAAATGACTCTAACCCATGATTAACAAAATCTCACTCTACGTAAAACACGACTTAACCTTCCGATGGTTTAAAATCAACTCTTAAACATGGTCTTAAACATACGACGGGTTAAAATCAACTCCCATAAAAAGAGAACCACCCTGAAAAACTTACATCGCCTAACTGTTAAATGTCATTTCACACCCCGGTCAATTGAGACGACATTTATAATCCATAAATTAAATTGTATAATCTCCCCAGATAAGTACTAACTAATATTTATTTTAAAACAGAGATTAATATATTTTCCCATATGGTTCTAACACTTCAAATCTAATTTATTAACAAAGAGTTGTCTTTCAATATTACAATTTACTATTTCCTTTTCATGTTACATTTCTTAACCATACAAGTATCAAGTTACAATACATAATAAACAAGTCTACCCTTATCTTGAATGCTCTTTCTAAGAAATAGATTATTTTTTATCATTTAACATTTTAAATATTTTACTCTAATTGAATGATTATACTGAATTTATTTATGAAATTTTATTTATGAAATAATACCAAAATTACCTCCCTTACAAACGATGCAAGAATAAACTTGCTATGTTTATTTATCTCAAAACTTTCCTAGCGCCCTACGAAATTAACAGTTTATGTTAAATATTATATTTCATCCTTTCTGTGCAGTTTATGCCAAAGATCATAAATTCAACCCTGCTTCCTACTATTTCTGATTTAAGATGTTAAATATTTGTGACCCGACCTGCAGTCATCCTGATTTAAGTACACTGGTTAAGACTGTGTGTTCAGTAAACATATTTACTTTTCCTTATATAAATCTCGGGCTGTTTGTCTAACAACAGCTTATTATGAATTACCTGTGACAACAAAATGGATAAAACTAAATATTTATTATTCTTCTGACCATTTTTTATTAAATACGATGAATTTCCATTAAAAATTGTTCAAAATTGTTAAAGATCGTTCTTATGATTTAATATATTGGTGTTTGACCTAAATTTTTAAATGGTAACAAAGCAAACAGCAATGACATGAAACAGAAACGAAGAAAAATGTTAAAAAGACATTTTACAAAGCCTAAAGTTATCTCAGATTTTATAGTAAATTGGAAACCATTCGCACCACAGTCTGAACTTCGAAGGAGGGAGATTCTGATATCACAGCAAGTACAGAGATCTACGCCTGATATCAGTATCTCAAAACCTTTGTTGTAGTGTTCATCTTTTAACTGACTAACCAGACATGTCACAGACATGTTCTCTGGATTATCCAAGGGACAGTATCTTCATTCATTCAGGATTAAAAGGGTTAGGTTTCAAAAAAATATTTGTTAAATACCTCTTGTTGAACTGAACTAAAAACGGATGTTCTTACAGGTTGGCGAACTTGCTTATATCCTTAAAGTCTCGAAAATTAATCTGCGATGCATTGATGAAAAGAAGATAAAGCGTGTTTTTATATATAAATGTCACCTCTAAAATAATAGTATTTTATTCAACAAACATAAGAGAGCAACCTTTTAAGTTTTTAAAAACTGAGAAAGAAAGAATTTTTTTTGGAACAAACAAGATTGGAAAATTATTTGGTATGTAAATGGAAATTGTGTCAGAAAAATAAAAATTTTTAAGTAATGTTGAACAGAAGTATCTGTAATGGAACCATATAACATGATGTGATAAAAAAATAAAACAAATGCTCGGTTAGTTCCACTTTATTCGGTAAAATAAATAATAATACGAGGGCTACCTTTTGAGTTTTTACAAAATCTAAGAAAGTAATTTTTTTTTTGGAAGAAACTGTTTTCTTGCTTTTCAAATATTCACCTTTAAGATTTATACACTTTTGCATGCGTTCAAACCAATTCTCGAAACATTTTTTCTACTCTGAAGTTGGTATCTCAAAAACATGGCTTTCGAAGGCTTCAACAGCTTCTTGAGCTGTCCATGCATCTTTTGTTAGAAATTGGGGAACAAAAAAAAGTCGTTAGGGGATAAATTAGTGAATACTGGCAATGAGACATTAATTCGATGTTTTTCTTGTTCAATTAATCAATTCTTTGACGTGTTGTGTAGGAGCTTGTATTGTCATGATGAAGAATGATGCGACGTTTTTGGTTGTTTTTCTTGATTTTGTCGATGACTTCTGACAAACAAATTGTCATATACTTTCCGGCATTACCAGTTCTCCGATCCTCTAAAGGAATGCGACATGTCCAGTACAATCGAAGAAACAAGCGATTATTTTCTTGGAAGTGCTTCGTGAACGAACAACTTTTGTTGGTGTTGGTTCATCTTGGAAGACCCAAACAGTGGATTGTTGCTTAGTTTCCGATTCATAAGAATAAATCCAAGTTTCGTCACCTGTAACGATGTTGTATACGGATTTGGAGGATTTCTAGGTTGAATTTTGTTGGCATCTTCTTACACCAATCAACACGAACCTTGTTTGTGCTTCGGTCAAGTTATGCGGAATCCATGGGGAACAGATCTTTTTCACAGCTAAATGTTCATGCAAAATCGAATGTGTTGCAGTCTGCGATATGCTAAAGGATGCTTCTATCTCACGGTAAGTCACATGCCGATCTTCTTCAATCATTTTGCGCACATCATCAATGTATTTTTGAATCACAACCGATTTTGGTCGACCTTCACGAGATTTTGTCGAAGACTTCTGGCAAACAAATTGTTATATACCATTCAGCTTTAACTGATCTCCAATCCTCTAAAGCAGCGGTTCTTAAACTGGGGTCCACAAACAATTTTGACATTAACTTTACATCCCCCAACTTTTCACTTTTATTCAAATAACTCATTTAATAAAAATCCTACATGGTTAACTACTATTTTTATTTATTTTATGTTTTTTATTCTATATGCTAAAAAAATGTTCATCTCTATAAATGCGCAAGACCATTTATTAAAATGACCAGCGATACATTTTTATCAATATTTATTATAACGTAGTGCCTATGAGATTATTGAGCCAGAAATTAAGTCTCAAGAACTTAGTCGACCTTCACGAGATTCATCACTGACGGACGCACGAGCACGATGAAATTCTGCAAATCAATTGTAAACAGTCTTTTCTGATGGTGCTTCGTTACCAAAAGTTGAACGAAACGAATCTACGCATTGTTGTTGAGTTGGGCCTTTACTAAAATCGTAAAAATTCATCCAACGAAAATCTTCACGAGTAATATCCATTTTTTGACAAACTTGTTTTTTTAAACGATCATTGTCAAAAAACGGTCGGTCAATTTAAAAGCTGCCACTGATTTCACAATAACAAATGTCAAATGTTACGAATATAGTAATGCCACCTTTCAATATTGCCATCTAGTGGTCGTTTGTAGAAACATAAAAGGTAACCCTCGTACAGACTGATACTAATTTTATTTCAGACTGTCACTTTGTATGAGAAACTTATAATCTGTGGGGGTACATGTACCGATAACACGGGTCAACACAATTTTTGCTGACTTACATCTAAGACTTGTTTCTTACTAATTTGGTGCTGCTGAACTTAAATATCACATCAATTTTTGCGTATCACATCAGATTTTTGCTCTACAACAAATACATATTTTCGGCCAAATAATGCTTCTATCGTTTAATTTTAGACGTCGATACTGTAATTGGTACAAATTTGGCGAACAATAAGATCTTCTGGAGTGCAACATTTCCGATAAGTCTCTTTTAATACTCCAACAATAGTCAGCCATCATGTGAGTATCCCACCTTCCTTGATAACGTCTCTCCATCTCTTTTAAATCCTGATGGAAACGTTCACTCTGTTCATCACTAACATCTCGAAGATTGACAGGAAAGATGACTGTTTAAAAAAGGAAGTTTCACGCTCATGTTGCACCCCGGATGATGATAAGTTTCAATCAAATTTTCAACGACCTTCACAATGGTTTTCGGCTTTTTTATTCCCAAGAAAATTTTTGATGAGCGCCACGAAAGACTGCCATTCACTAATTTTCTAATTTGTGGTCCGTCAAAAATGCCAGCTTTTAGCTTCTCATTACTGAGACTTTGAAATGTTTCAGATATATATTTGAAACAGTCATCATCCAGAAACCGTCAGAATTTAACATGGATATTTTGTGAATCCACCTTTGACCTTGCAACCCCCGCCGTTGTAAAAAGGTCTATAACAAGTACCTGCATGTAAGGAGTTAGTACGAAATATATTGGACAACAAGAACGAAGTTGAAATTAAAGTAGACGTATATCAGAACGTGAAAAGGTGAAAAAAGTCAAAATACGATAGAACAAAAATTTGACGTGATAGGCAGAAACTGTTAACATTTTTGAAATCAGCACCCCAAAATTAGTTAAAAACAAGTATCAAATCTAAGTCAGCAAAAAAAAAGTTTAAATTTGTTGACCAATCAACTAAACAGAATTATCTCATAAGTATGGCCGGGTCCTATTAATAATACAAACAACTCGTTCTGTAGTAAGAACATTTTTCTACAAATTTTAAACAGTTATTTTAATATAAATAGTTCAAAGCGTAAAATCAAAAAAATGTAATATTTTAATCCGGTACATTACACCGAGTCGGCCATATTTAGCGATGACGTCATTTGCCGGTATGACAGATCCGTCTGTAGGGTGGTTGGTTGCGAGTAGTGGGGAGTTGAATTTATGAGTGCGATATTCCGGGCCGTTGGGCAAGTGGGCCAGCCCGCTGCGACTGTGACCGTGCCGAACCGCTGCCTCTGATTGAATGTCTTCGACAGATGCCCCGCAATCGTGTGCAATGTACAGAAACAATTCTTTATTGAGGAAATGTTGTGTTTCATCTTATTAGAATTATTAAAGAGTTTCGATTTTGTGATGTTTCTATTTTAGTTGAATTTAAAGAAATGCTATATAAAAAAAATTGTAAAGCAGGTAATGTTTTGTGGAACTTTTAACACATGAAGCAATGAATGAAGTATGAAATATATCTTGGCAACCCTTAGTTCAATTGCTTTTTTGGCCTGACTCACATAAATAAGAAAAAATAAATTACTGTCATGCATTTTATTTGTAGTTCGACAATTGAGTCACCTAGAAGCAACGATTGCGATTGTAACTCTATAACGCAGACGAATCACATTTTCTGGCGTAGTTTCATAATGGATTTCATTGAGTTAGTCAACATGTACTGGGGATTTTCTTCAAAATTCGAAGAAAAAAAACACGATATTGAATGCATTCCATAGTAAGGCATGGTTTTTAAAATGACAATTTCATAACACTATCTAGATTTAACAGCCCATCCGGAAAAAAATAATCAATTACTTTCGTACGATAGTACAAACATTTTCTTATGCGAGGGGTGTTTACGTCGGATAAGTCAGTGACTTCGAAAAGAAAGAATTATTTTACCAAAGGGCGACTAATTTTTCAACATAGTCTCAGTGGTGGCTCATGACTTTTTGGGACTCAGAGCTGCAAATTATAATACAAGGATAGGTTTAGGTGTTTGACCACGACGTTTTATCATATAAGACTCGGTTGAATTGCCTCTTATAATTATAATTTTTGGTTTTTGCACTTTCCGAAATAATTAGATTTGGTGTGGATCGCCCCTATTTTTTAATATCAATTTTTTCTTCTAACGTTCGTCTGTGAAATGGAATTTCCAATAATGATTTGACAGTATTCATTTTTTAAACCTATTGTTTTATAATCTAAAATATGAAACGTATTGTTAAGCTAAGATACTCATATAAATTTAAAAGAAAAAGTTAGAAAATAATAATTATTAATACCTACCTAAATAATAAATTTAGGTATAGCGATTTTAGTTACGACTTAAATAAATATATTCAATAATTTCATAGTACTGTGACCAGAGGCGAATTAACCGGTGGGCGGACTGGGCGGCCGCCCCAGGCCCACGAAGCCGGGGGGGCCTACCGAAGCTTATATATAAATATTTCCATTCTATTTAAAATAATAGAGGGCCTATATTAATTTTACCGCCCGGGGCCCCCAAGCTACTTAATTCGCCACTGACTGTGATCACAGTTATTATGACGCTAACAGCATTCTAGCTCCGATCCCCACCCTTTACAAGCCTACATTTGCACTTTCCTTGACGCTAGGATATAAGCAGCGCGGCGTAGACTTATTCAAAGGAAACTTGTAAATATTTATGAAAAAATAACATTCAATGTTCAAAATATATTTAAAAAAAAGCATTTTTACACCACAATTACTATCTTAAATGCATTTTGAGTTAAAAAAAAGATTTATTTAAAAAATTTTTTTTTTTTCAAGTAAGAGCTGCAGCTCCGCAACGCGTACTCAGGAGCCGCCACTGAATAGTCTCCTTTTTGCTACATAAAATTTTAATAAAACTACTTTAAACCTACTAAAATGTTCGATTTCTGTTTTTTGCATTTCAACGATGATCCCTCGTTCGATGTGGATCTTTTTCCAGCGAACTATTTCTTCATGTTTGGAAATAGAAAGAAGTAGCAAGTGGGCGGGAGACAAATCTTAAGAATAGGGTTGGTGAGGGATCAGTTCATAGCACAATTCGACCAATTTGGACGTTGCAATTGCTATTACAATAACTTCCCACATCCTCTTTACTATATTTTCGTCAAACACGATTTCTTGAATATTCTTTATAAGACGAGTGAGCTGATAGATTTTCATGTAGTTCCATAACGTTGATGAAACATGGATCTGTCACTACACACCAAAAATTAAAGAACAGTCAAAACAGTGGATTATTCCTGGCGAAATGCTGCAAAGAAGATAAAACGGGTTCCATCGACCAGAAAGACCATGGCTATGATTTTTTGGGATTCGCAAGGCATAATCTTCATCGACTATCTGGAAACACGATCACAGGACAATATTATGCCCCTTTATTGGATCGATTACACGCAGTATTAATAAAAAAGCGACCCCATTTGGTGAAAAATTTATTTCTGACATTTACAATTCTTTGTAGACATACAAACAAAGTTTCAAGTAGATCTATGAAATAGTACATTTTGACAACGTTCGAAGACGGATAAGTTTGTGTTTATTTGCTAAAATAAATTCCGTTTGTTGATAAAGCACTACTTTTTGCGCAGAAAAACATTAAAGAAACTGCAACAAAGCTAAAAGAGTATTACGGGAACTGTGCTCCGTCGTCTGGAATGTTTCACAAGTAGTTCGCTGAATTTTCTTGTGGTCGTTCGATCACGAATAATGCTAAGACCCCGGGACAAACGAATGAGGCCACAACTAAAGAGATAGTCAATGAAATTCATTATATCGTCTTGGACGATAGCCGAGTGAAGATACGCGAGATAGCCAAGATGGTAAACATATTAGACCAACGTGTGTTTCATATCCTGCACGAATATTCGGGCATGAAAAAGCTATTGGCAAAATGGATGCCGCATCTGCTCACAGTGAAGCAAAACTGGAATCGCGTGACCATTCCGAAACAATGTTTGGACATGTACAAAAGTAATCCAAATTTGTTTTTGCGGCGTTTCAAAACCGTTGATATAACATGGATCCACCACTGCACACAAATGAAAGAACAGTCAAAACAGTTGATTTCACCTAGCGAACGTATGGAAGAAAACAAAAAGGGTTCTCTTGGCCGGAAAGGTGGCTTCCCATGGCCACGATTTTCTGGGATTTTTTTTTAAAGGTTCTTTTTTACTAATTGTGTTACAAAATAAAATATGTTTAATCATAACTTAATCTATTTTACAAACTTTTAAGAATACAGTGACAAAGTATTGAGGATTGGTTGGATCTTGTTTGTCTTATATTCTGTTGTTAAATATGTCTCTTCTTACGGAAGATGGAATAATTCTTCGTCTGTCGTTCACCAGTTGGATATATTCACGTGTATCTACATCTTCGGGGTATTTTTCGAGTATATATTCTAGATGTAGGCCCATCAGCCATATGGCTGAATTATTTATGTCAGAAGTTCCGTAGTCGAAATCGGGGAGTAGAAGTGTATTTGATGAAAAGGATCTTCGGTGTTGCCCAATAACGGAATTTGCAAGACATAATCTTCACCAACCATCTGTAATAGGGAAGAAAGGTCACAGGATAATAATATACCGCGTTATTGGATCGATTACATGCTAAATTGATGAAAAAGCGGCCCCATTTGGCGAAGAAAAATATTCTGGTCCACCATCACAATGGATCAGCTCACTCGTCTGCCATTGCCAGATTGGTCGATTTGTGCTACAAACTGCTCCCTTGTCCACTCTATTCTCCAGATTTGCCCCCCTACGTCTTTTTTCAAACATGAAGCAACGACTCGCTGAAAAAATATTCGCTTCGAATGATGAGATAATCGCTGAAACACAAGCCTATTTTACAGAGTTCGAGAAATCGTACTTTTTGGAAGGCTTAAAGAAGCTGGTTAGGCAAAATATATAGATCTAAAATGAGACTATATTGAAAAACAAATCGCATTATGGTAAAAAAAATCTTTCATTTCGAAGACACTGACTTAGCAAACACTCTTCGTAACTTGCCATATTAAGGATGCAAGTGGGGATTTATTTTATATAAACTTCCTAAACATATTCACGTTATTTGAGATGTGCCGCTAATTTCGGGACAGTTGGTCACCCTAGTTACAATTATCCATCTCAATTTCTGTCAAAAATTAAGTTACTGTAGAATAATTGTAACAAGTTATACTTTAAAATTTTAAATAAAATATGGTGGGAGAAAAACGTAAATCTACATGGCTAACGCCAGTTGCTGAAGACAGAAGAAATATCGAATGCTGGGGATTATTTCAAAAATGTACTTGGGTAAGCGTAAAAGATAACAATTTTATATGTCAAAGTGACGTATGAATGTCAAAAACATGCGGTTTGTCAATAAGGTCGATTTTAACTATACATAAATCCTCCAACTTGCTTTGTTAACTGTCAGGCTGTACGTAACAAATTGGACGAAGTTAACTTAAGCTCTATCATACCTTAGCCTAAATTTACTAGATATTTTAATTAAGGTAAAAAGTGATACAAAATCTATTTGCTCCATTATCCATCATTTTTGTACATTTTTTTTGAAAATTTTTCATTAGTTGAGTAGGTAAATATCCTACCTTTTCATTTTATTTTGATAGTTATGTTAAAATTAGGTTAGTTAATTTGACATTTAGTTTGTTGACATTTCATTTGCGTGGTGCTGCGCTTTGCGATAGACCTATGAACTACTAGCTTGAATTACGCAAGCAGATTTAAAGTGACTGTTGTTTTGTACATAGGGTTTTCCTTATAGAGTGCAAGTATTTTTTGTGTAACTCTCCTACAATCTCGCTACCTCTGCCTGAACTAGCGGCCTTTTGCTTGATATAAGCATCTATAATATCTAAGTTGCCACCTCGCTGGTGCTTTCATCATCTTCATTCTCCTTAACCTGTAATTATTGCACTCGTCTGGATCCAACCGGATCGCATAACTAGTTCTAACTTATATGAAGTCTACATCATAAGGCCTTTCCAGGTATCTTAAACACCAAATTCTATTAATTATTCTCTCGATGAATTTTCCTTCCCATATCCTCTTTACTATATTCCCGTCGAGCGCAGTACCAAATGAAACGTGTCATGTATTTCAAATTGGTAAATTATAATTTTGGTAATTTACTGCAACTCACTAACATTATCGTACATATATAATTAGCTACCGTGTGTTAGTGATTGTGTAACACTGTGACGTCATTTTTTCTAAGGTTCTCGTGATTGGCTAACTGGGAAACAGGGTGTTCCCAGTTTGACTTGATTGACAGGTATTTTGCAGATTTATTCTCTAAGAATTTACGAATATAATTACATATAGAAATTTGTAGGATTTCATAGGTATAAACAAGAAACTCTAGATACTCCTATATCATTTGACTGATATCAACAATATTTTGCAGATTTATTCTCTAAGAAACTGCGAATATAATTCTATACATAACTGCCTAGGATTTCGTACCCATAAACAAGAGACTCTAGATACTCCTGTTTCCTTTGACCGATATGAACAATATTTTGCACATTTATTCGCTAAGAATTTACGAATATAATTACATAAATAAATATCTAGGGTTTCGTAGGCATAAACAAGAGACTGTAGATACTCCTGTTTCCTTTGACCGATATGAACAATATTTTGCAGAGTTATTCTCTAAGAAACTGCGGATAAAATTTTATATATAAATGTTTTGGGTTTCGTAGGCATAAACGAGAAACTTTAGACAAGCCTATATCCTTTAACTGATATGAACAATATTTTGCAGATTTATTCTCTAAGTATCTATGAATATAATTACATATGGAAATGTCTAGGGTTTCGTAGGTATAAACTAACGTCTCAAATTATTTTTAGTTTTAACAATATAAATGTAATGTACTAAGTAAAAATGAATCGTTTTCTCATCTTAAAAAGTTAATGAATAAATAATCTAACTATATAATTAGCAAGTGTCTGTATGTAGTGTCGGTAACATTATGACGTCAATTTTTCTAAAGTTCTCGTGATTGGCTAACTGGGGACACCCTGTTTCTTGATTGGTTGACAGGTGACGCCCTCTCCCGTGATTGGCTAACTGGGGATATCCTGTCCCATGATTCGCAGACTGGCGACGAAATTAGGATACGTTAAAAAATAAAACCAAATACACATACAAACAATTGAAATTTTTATATTATAAATCCGTCATTGTTGACGGGTAATAACCTAGTATAATAATAAAATTCGAATTATATAATAGTAACCAATATTTTAATTTCATAAGTCCTAGTATAAATCGCAATTTTCATGAAAAAACACCTAAAAAGACTTGTTTGTTCTTTCTCAATTAAGCTCAAGCCTGTCCAAATAAATTTGCCTTTGTTATTTGCCTTGTTAATAAAGCAATTTTTATACTCGTCATTATTTTACTAGTACATTAATCGATACTACGAAATATTGATACTTCTTTCCAATACCGATATTACGAAACAAAATTGATATCAATACTAAGTATCGATACCTTCGATGCCCCAGCATACACTGCACAATAATCATTTTTTGAACGAAAGTTAATAATGGAGTATTGTATTATTTTTTAGGATCCAGTAACACACCCTCCAGAGAAAGATATTAATTATTTTAACAATCAAAGAAGTACGAAACTCAAAGACAAGTGTCAATATGATTTATACTTCTCATTTTCGAGATTTTTTCCGATTTATGATCAAAGAAAACCCAGAGAAAATCGTGGTAATATGGACGATATTCATGAAAATATTTTTAAACAAGTAAATAAAAACTGTCAAGAACAGATATTCGTTAAGTTAAACACATACAACATAATTCGAAAATAAAAATTCAGTAAAGAATAATTCTTTCTGAAGATGAGAGACAAGCATAAATAGCACAGACACAAATGTGATGCAGAAAATATTAAACTAGGGAATAATATTAAAAAATTGATGTGAAGTGTGAATTTTCACACACTTAAGGGTTTCGCAGGTATTTGTAAGTAAATGATGATTATTTGGGATGCCAAAACAAATTTTATGTTAGAATATTTTTTTTGTTAATTTTAATTCGAATGCCTAATACCATTATTTGGGTTTCTAAATATTTGCAGTATTTTTTTTATACAGCAAGGTTCATTAATATTTTGAAAATTGCGCCTATGGCTTCCATTGGTTGTTTAAGTCATAAACTCCGCCCTTCTGATTTCGTATACATTCAAACATAGAATTAAATTATAATTTCAACACTTTCCATTGGTTATTAAATTTACTCTTTTAAAAATTAAATGCATTATTTGCCAAAATATAATTAGAATTTTGACAAAATAATTTAAACAAAATAAAAATGCAAAAAAAAACAGAAAAAATAAAATTGACGGGAATCGAACAGTAGTTTGCAACTTACGAAGCGAGAACGTTACCACTGGACCACGGATGTTCACACGTTTACTGTCTTAAATAGCGGATTAAATATTTGACATATTTTAGTTAAAAACACAAAAAATGCGATATTTTCCGAAAACATAATCTGATCAAAAATTCCTGTTGTATTATTCCGGTTCACACCAATGTACATTACTTAGAAATTTTTCAGATTTTTAGTTTAAACCATCTGGGCCACAGGGTGTGAGACAAATTTTTTTTGCACAATTTTGGAAAAAAACGAATCAAAATAATTTATTTTGCAAAAATAAAATTTTGATCGTTAATCCACGTACCATTTGATACCCTACACAGAATTATAAAATAATATATATGTATTTTTTTTTCGATGAGCATATATTTGTTTATATTTTTAGGGGGACATGTTTTTTAGATGTTTTAGTATCTTTCCTATGTACGGGCAAAGAGTTGTATAAGCATGCCAAATTTCAAGTCTCTAGATTTAGCCGTTTAACTACAATTTTTACGGAACAGACAGACAGACAGACAGACAGACAGACGACAAAATGACGGTTTAAGGGTTTTTTGGTCATACCTACAAAACCCTAAAAACGATTTACTATAATTTTAATGATGTAAATAAATATTCGCTCCGATTTTTTAACAAAGTACTAGTTGCTAAATCAGTGACTTCGAAATGAATTTTTTTTTTTTACCAAAATACGATTTATTTTTTCAAACGTCGGTTTACATCACAAAAGTCGTATTACAAAATAAAACATCTTGTACTACAAAACTTTTATCCCACACCCCATAACCCAGGGAGGGGGAGTCAATCTGTAAATCTAAAAGATTTCTGATTAATGCACATTAATGTGAACTGAAATTTAACTGGATAATTCGAGAACTAGGATAGTTGTCTTCAGAGCCGTAGCAACGCCCTAGCATCGGAGCAAGTGCCAGAGGCGCGGGCCTTAAAGAAGGGCGCCATCGTTCATTTTTTATTGGTCATTACTTGTATTTTAGAAGTGAGGGCTCTTTTTTTATCGTCATTTGTATATTAGAAGTGAGGACCTTTTTAGGGTTTTTTAGGTATGACAAAAAACCCTTATAACGTCACTCATATGTCTGTCTGTCTGTCTGTACGGTAGAAATTGTAGTCAAACGGCTTAACATAGAATGTTGAAATTTGGTACGCTTATACAACTCTTTGACCCACATATAGGAAAAATACTGAGAGTTCAACAAAACACATTCAGAGATATAAGCAGTTCACTTTTGTAAGAACAAACTAAGAGGAAATTTAGTTCTCAACAGTTTGCACCTTTGAAACTGTATACCATGTTGGTATTAGAGACAAATATTTTGAAAAGTCAGATTATAAATATGTCATTTAAAATAATATCATTTTGATTAGTTAGTTAAAAAATTTTGGCGCGCAGCCACAAAGGCTATTTGCGCCTAACGCAGCCCATATAAATGACTACACTACATAATAAAAAAAATAAATTAAACAATCAATAAATAGATAAAATCAACAAAATAACGCATACACAATAAAAGAAATCTTGCACAAACACAAATAAATAGGATAAAAAGTCTGTTCGAAAATTTGAACAGACTAAGGGTGATGGCAAGAGGCTGTAAAGGTACTAGATACCTACAAATCCCTGAAATGTGTTAAAATTCACATTTCATGATTTTTTTTTTTTTTTTTTTGAAAAAGATCCATATGTAATTAATGTACTTTAAAGCCCAGGTACAGGAACAGACAATATTACTGTGGTTAATGCAACTTTTTCAGTTATTTTACCGTAGTGCAATCTTAGGGCAATTAATCACTCGAGTACTGCAAGAAAAATCTAGAATCTTAGATGAACATCTCACGATAGTGACTTGTTTTATTACATTACTGTATTCTTGGTTTCATTTTTGTTTTTGTCTATACTAGTTACACATAACACAATATGTTCGTTTTTAGTAAAATATCAATTAATCATTGTTAACTTGCATTCTGGTTTAAACTTAAAAACTTTGTTTCATTCTTTTATAATTATTATTAATGTGAACCAGAATAGTTTAGGAATTTTTGATCAGATAATCTTTTCGAAAAATAAATATTATTTTTTTAAATAGTATTTTAATTAACAAGCATATAATGTAGGCTATATTAGTAGCATCAGAAAAGCAGTAAATTTAATTTAAAAACACAGAAATTCTGAGTGTCAATTGAATAAACATCAGAATTGACGTCATCAAGATGGCTACCGAACCATCAGCTGATTCTAACCTACATCATTGTTTAAAATATATTTATTTATTGTAACTTAGTAACAAGCCTGACGAACTCAGTAGTGACCCTAATTCTCGTGCTTAATGGATATTTGTATTCGTACTTTTCACCTCATCCTCATTTAAAATTTAAAAAATTATATAAAATTAAAAAAAAAAATTCACCGCTTCCAACCCGGATTAGGTAAAGCACTTGACCGAGTAAATGTTATTATTTTGTAATAGTTTTTTTTCTACAACATGTAGCCTGCAGAAGTAGCTAATTTTAGTGGGCATATAACCAGTGGCGCGCCAACGAAATTTGCCGCCCGGGTGCAAGACTTTATTTGCCACCCCTACGTATGTCGACAATAAAACAATAAAATTTTAAATGTATCTATATAATCTCATATTTTTAAATCCATTTGAAAATTATTATTTGACTGTAAAAAATAAAAAATTAAAAATTATTTAACATTACCAGCATTATTTATTTTCGCCATTTAAACACAAATATTTTTGTTACAATCCACAATTATTTAATTAACATGATAAACGTTTTTTATGATTATTGTTATTATTAAACAACGATTGACGAGGTTTTTTGCCGTCCCTGAAATTTGCCGCCCGTGTGCGGTGCACTCCTTGCACCCACGGGTTGGCGCGCCCCTGCATATAACACTCCTAAGCAGGCACAGGAACATTAACCAGACTATTTTTTAATAAAGAAATTTCAATAAACCATCGACCATAACAATCTTTGTATGTGTGCACTAACCAGCATTGACTTATATTATAGCCGCCGGTTCCGAAATTTTTTTTCCATGTGTTCGTACCCTAAAGCCGCGTTCAGAGCTTTTAAATTAGTAGACTATAGACTATGGCTTGTGCACTGTTTATTGTCACTAACAAGTTTGTAATAATATGATAAGGCGATAACCGTTCAGACCTCTAAATTTGTTGTCAATTGTGGATTTTAATGAGACAGACATATAAACCCACTGGCTATCTTAGTCTACATCGTAGAGAATGTTTACATTTTATGCCTTTACGTATCCTAACAAAATGTCATCGCGCCGATTACAATAAATCCCGCCCAAAATTACAAAGACGAACGGTAAATATGATCAATTTAGGTAATTAGGTTTGGTTTAGTTAGTAAAAATCTAGGACAGCAGAATTAGGAAAATGATAATAGATAATAAACATTTTACGAAGCAGACGTAGTTTGTTTAAAGACACACATGTCGCACTATTCGTAATGCACTAATTTTCTTAGCTGTAAACACTGCCTTGAACGTTAAAACTATCTACTGAACTTGTCCACAATGCACAGTGAACATTCTACTAATTTAAAGAGCTCAGCTTTAGAGATACTCACTCTTAGACCGGGAGCTCATGACAGTTTTTGGTCTCCGATTTCATACATCATGCCTTTTGGAGGAGAGAATATTTACCCTGTGACAAAAAAAAGGGATGGTACTAAACCCCTGCACGCTTTCCGGTCATAGGGAAAAATGCATTTCCACTTAAACACAAAATTTTTGTGCTTTTCTCTGATTTAATATTGCTTGCCCTTTTGTCAAAAGAAAGTTATAACAAATTTAAAGTCTTTTAAATATATGCATGCGATTCGGAGGGTCCCAAAGGGCTCAAACGGTCATGTGATCTTGTAATAAAAAAATATGATTTTCCGCGTTTTCATACAGCATGCCTATAATTAAAAGACTTTAAATTTGTTATAACTTTCTTTTGACGAAAGGGCAAGCCATATTAAATCAGAGAAAAACACAAAAATGTTGTGCAAGTGGAAATGCAATTTTCCCTATGACCGGAAAGCGTGCAGGGGTTTAGTACCATCCCTTTTTTGTTGTCACAGGGTAAATATTCTCTCCTCCAAAAGGCATGCTGTATGAAATCGGAGACCAAAAATGTCATGAGCTCCCGGTCTATCTGTAATAGAAAATGTCATTGCGATTTTTTCTGATATCATTTATAAATGCTTTATCAATCCCCCTTTTTAATATCCAGATAAAGAGTTATAAGAGCTATAGAAGCTACTTAAAATTAAAAGTGCTTTAAATAATTCCTCATTAACACCTTTTAAAACTTCAATTATCCGAGCAATTAAATACAAAAAAATGTTATATAGAATCGTCAGTTCCAATTGAACCTTTTGATATATCTTTCTATTGTTCTACTCCGTTCTGTTCGTTTGGCGATTGTTTCTGAGAGACTACCGTTGACAGTCAATTATCTAAACTAGCTGTTGTTTACAGAAACAAAAGACTGCCGTAACATGATATTCATACATTCTGTATATGTCTATAGAGTAGAATAGAAACGGCATACGGCATCCCAAACAATTATAACGGGAAATTCAATAATTGTTTTCCGTTTCCACCTGTATGGGGTTAGGACGGTGAAAGGTTGGCTTAGGTTGATGGATTGGATATTAGGACAGTTATGCTTCAGGGAATCATCTGTGTGTCACAAAATATGGCCTCAGGAGTTTACGAGAATTATACCGGTGGCTACCCGTTTCACCAACTACGTTCGTATATATCAGGGATGGGGAGTCGGAGTCGGAGTCGGAGTCGGAGTCGTGAGTCGAGTGAGACGAGTCAGGAGTTGGAATCGAGAGTCTGAAAAACTGTCGGCTTTTATTTTATATCAACGATAAAAACAATCCGAAAAAAATAACGATATTACCAAATGTATCAAGTACTAAAAATGTTGTTCAAGTACGTAATAGCCAACGGAGTGGCCAAGCGCATTAAACCGTGAAGTTTGGACTGGTGAAAACTAAAGTCACTAGATTATATAAAGTAGCACAACGGCGGCCATACTGAGGCTAAAAATGTTGTCAACACAAATGATTTTCAGTGATTCCAACAGTACAAAAATAAGAAACTAGTACTATAGTGCGTTCAAAGGTGAGTTTGCATTACAGGGCATATGGAGAAGTTCTTTTTCATACTCTCTAATGGGTTTACACAATGACACTATCCTTTTCGTGCTTGTCTACGTTGCCAGCTCTAAAACGCGCTGAACGGCGAAGACGCAGTATTCTACAAATGACCATTTGTTTTTGTGGAGTGTTATTTTGAGTTTTATAAGAGTTGATTTTTGTAAATCATACGAGTTTTTCATATTATTATAATTGACACATTGGACACTTTTACAACATTTGGCAACACCGCTCCCATTTGCCATAAGAGCTATACTGCAAACTCACATTTGAACGCACTTACCAATAATTTTTATTTTAAACATTGTAATCACGATTTTTTTAATCTAAGATGCACTATAACAAAATTGTGGTACAATTTCAATTATTTTTTTTATTTTTATTAAATAAAATGGATGTAACATATAAATTTAAATCAAACTTAACCTTAAATATTCAAACCGCTGACAAAGGAGGTTATTAAATGAGAGCGAGAGAGAGAAATGTGACAGCGCAGACGCAAACTTCAGAACGTAAAAATTGCTGCTTTAGTTTGCTTAACAGGGGAACCAATGTTGCCAATCAAACTTTGGGGTCTGTCGGCTTCTTCAAAGGATGGCGCTCTTTTGTATAATCCAGTGACTTTAGTGAAAACAGTCTGGAGATTAGTAGTTCGATTCTCAGTTGATGATATTATTCGGCGAGAATAATATGTTTACATTACTCCCATTTTATAAACATTCACCTCCTCATCCAGGTGTAGGAGCTCGCCCCCTGGCATCGTCGATTAGCCTCGTTGCAGAAATAGGCAGATGTAAAATAAATATATTTAAAAAAAAGTACTTAATGATCTCCAGTTTATAATTTGATAAATAAAACTCGTACGCTGTATTCACTTTTCTAAAAAAAAAAAGAAAAATAAAAGGAAATTTTGATTTCAGTAGATTTCAGTAAATTTTGATTTACGTATTCCACCTTTGTATGTCACGTTGATATCCAAAAATGTCACTTTATTAATATGTCAAACTATATGACAAATGCCATAATGAAAAATGATATATTAATTATAATGATCATAACCAACAAATCTGAAGTCTGTTATACAGTGTAAGCAATTTTTTAGATGACATTTAAAGTCAGTAATACACTATAAAAGTAACCAAAATAACCAGATCTGGTTTGTCCAAAATAAGTGTCCGATTTTAGTTTTTTACTGGATTATTGAAATAATAAAATTAAATGTATCAGTAGTTATTTATTTAAATTAGTCCTCGATTTGGGTTTCTTTAACGCCATTCAATCATTACAACACAAAGAGTCCCCGTCCAGTATTGATGAACTCATTGCGGCCGTGCATAAAACATGGGATGAAATAACCGCGGAAAAACTGGATAATTGTTTCATTACACTGCAGAAGTGTATGGAATTGACCATGCTTCATAGAGGAGGCAACGATTACAAGCTTCCTCATATTTAGTTTAGTTGTGAAGATATACGTTATATATCCCGTTGCATATTTTTTTATGAAATTAGACACTTATTTTGGAACGGAGGGAGTAACAGATTAATACGATGAGGCAGTAAAGATTTTTCTTTTTACACATATCCATTTTATCTTTTTTAGTATACCTACTCTGTTTATTATGTTTAAAAGAAACTAAATGGGATTTTTATTTTCTCAAGTTCAAACAAACTCTGTGATTATTTAGGTCCGGTTTCTGAGAGCTTGGCCAAGTTTAACCATTTGGCTGAACTCGGTTACAATATAACAAACCATTTTCTGACCCTTTGGTTCTAGTTAACTAAACTTGCCCTTACGGCTAGTTTTACAATCGGTAGTTAAGCCTCTGGCTAGTGGTTACCGTGGAAACTTATGGTAACTATTACATTGCAAATATGTCGTTCACCATTGATTTGACCTAACCAACAGGTAACTATGAATTGTAAAACAGCCCTTAATGTTTTATGTTGATAGTCAAAATCTAAATGTCAAAAGGGAAAAGTGACATATTATAAAAAATAAAATATTTAAATTTTTAACTAATATATTTAAAAAACTGACTAAACTAGGGATTAGGTTGATACAACGTTACAAAATTTCTTTGTACATGGCAGCACATAACAATTTCACTAAATAATTCAAGGATTATCAGTGGCTCTAAAACAATGGTTTCTGGAAGCGAGCTACCCATCTTCTAGTTTAATGACAAAACACTATCTTATGTTAGGTTAGGTTAGTAAGTGTTTGGTTAGCAGAAGCCGAGCGAAGCGAGCTACCCATCTTCTAGTTTAATGACAAAACACTATCTTAAAACTCGCGCTAATATAACAATGCCGCCTGTTTAGAATCATCGTACGTTAAACAAAACTTGTGCCATGTGACACGGTGTGACGCATGCGCAGTTGTGTAGCAACCTATCCCCTAGCATAACTAGGGGATAGGCATACCAAAAAATTCTATTATGGTGACATAAAAAGTCAAGATGTAATGAAAAAGGCATTTTATAAACACAGGTCAACCCCAACCTAAAATATTTAGAATGAAAATGTCCATTCCAGGTTTAAGAGGAACTAAATGGAATTTTTATTTTCTTAAGTTTTCTATGTTCAGCCGTTAAAATGTCTACCGAACAGACACATGATTAACGTTATAAGAGTTTTTTGGTCATACCTTCAAAACCCTAAAAATCATACATTATGAATATTGATATGCCATCTTGTATGGAATTTTGGTACTAAAAGTGAAATATGTAATTAATTTTGAATTTGTGGGGAGCTCTGATATATAAATAAATATGAAATGTCACGGTTGGCTGATTTATTTATTTCATTTGTACTTACTCTGTACATCCCTCACAGTATGGGTTCCAAGACTTGCGAGCGGATCAAGTCTGGACGCCCCCCCCCCTATTAGTCCGCTAGCTGGTTGCTATGATTCTTGGAAGAATTAAGGGTTGTTCAATTAAACTCAACATATTAGCTAATCTACTTTAATTATGATACGGTTTAAATATTTACACTAGACTTACAATTACGTCGATACAGCTAAATCCAAAGAGACACAGTCACACACACTAGGCACACTACACCAAACTAACGAACACTACTTTAACGTAAATACGAAATTACTTGGTTACATTTTACTTGTCCGACGAACACTCTAAATGACTCTAACCCATGATGAACAAATTCTCACTCTACTCAAAACACGACTTAACTTCTTCACTCTTTAGACTCCACTCTTAAACATGGTCTTAACCATACGACGGGTCAAAATCAACTACCACTTAAAACGCGACCACCCTGAAAATGCTTAGATCGCCCAACTGTTAAATGTCATTTAACACCTCTTGACTGTCTGTCTTGTACTATCTTAAAATTCATAATTTATTGGTGATAACTCAGATAAATATCCCATTAGAAAATAGCCCAATCATAATATTTATATCTCAGACAAAAATTAATAATTATTTATGTGCTTATGGTTGACGTATTTTTTTAACACAATAATTTACGATTCACTTTTCATGTTACATTGACAAAGTTTCAAGTTGCAATAATAAACAAGTCTACCGTTATCTTAAATACCCGTTCTAAGAAATAGATTGTTTTTTTATCCTTTAACATTTTAAATATTTTACTCTAATTGAATGATTATACTGAATTTATTTATGAAATAATACCAAAATTACCTCCCTTACAAATTTATTATTAATATTCGGAATATTCCGGTTAGAAAAAATGTTGCATATAATACGTGTGTAAAGAAATCTTTTCAATATGTTACCATTTTCGGACCTCGGTTAACGCCTTGTGCGAAAATTCTCACTCGGTTGAAAAGACTTCCTTTACACACACACTGTATAAATAACTATTTATAAATTTGGTTCATGTATATATAACAAAACACTTGAAATGAAAAACTCTGTTTTTACTAAAAAATAATATTACGTTAAGAAATGGCATACACAATATGTATCGTGCTATCAGAACTTTTTTTTTGTATGCTATGTAAAATATATTTCGTATAATATTTATGACATTCATTTTTTAGGAATCTTTAAAGGCAGTGCCAGTTCTGACCAGTTTGAATTATGGCAAGAGGAAAACGCATTTGGAATCTATTGAACGGAAGTTTATCCGACAAGGTCAAATAAAGACCTTCTACAGGAGGAATGGAGCTTGGCCAGTCATGGAGAAGGAGGTCTCCTCCAACTCACATAACATATGTGCCAAATATTGAAATATTTTCAACAACATACATCATTTCGGCCTTAACTAAATTCATGTTGGTTAACACACAAATATTTCTATTTTAAGCTGCGTTCAGAGCTCTTAAATTAGTCACCTATAGCCTATGACTTATGCACTGTTGATTGTCACTAAAGTTTGTCATATGGTAACGCGAGCAATCGTTCAGAGCTCTAAATTTAATACGTTAAACGTTGTCGATTGTCTATAGTTTTCCAAACTTGTAGTTAGTGAGTTGTTTTATGAGACAGACATATAAACACATTGGCTATCTCAGACTACATCGGAGAAAACGTTTACATTGTATACCTGTACATAACCTAACAAAATGTCATCGCGCCGATTACAACAAATCTCGCCCAAAATTACAAAGACAAACAGTAAATATGATCAATTTAGATAATTAGCTTAGGTTTAGTTAGTAAAAATCTTGGACAGCAGAATCAGGAAAACGATAATAGATAATAAACATTTTACGAAGCCACCGTAGTTGGTTTAAAGACACACAGATGTTGCACTATTAATAATGCATTAATATCTTTAGCTTTAAACGCTGTATTGAACGTTAAAACTATCTATTAAACATATCCACAACGCAGAGTGAACAGTTAACTAATTTTAAGAGCATTGAACGCAGTTTTATAGAGAAAAGTTATTAAATATTCGACTTAAATCGCTTTAAATTCATTAGTAGTGTAAAAATCATTGTGTTTGTAAAAATAAATTAAAGTATGTATTTGAATGCACCACATTTTTTGAGAAAAAGTTTAATCTTCAAAACTATTGACGTCTGGTGAGTTTTGACGTAATTTGTGTATAGGGTATTCCAAACGATGAAGCCGAACTAAATGGAATTTTTATTTCTAATCTCTCTTGTTAACAACATAATCAAAAGCCTAATTTAAACATTAAAAGGTACTACTTTTCAAAATCTAGTTCCGCTTAAATCAAAGAAACACACTAAAGCACTATAAACTTTTACTTATTTTCCGATAATATCTTTGAAATTATTTTGCAATGGTCCAATATTAATGCGGACACCGTTATTTTGGACGTTTGCCATTGCTGATAGTACTAGGCTAGAATAGTACAATATAATGAGTATTAGTATCAAAAAGACATAATACTTCATATTTTGCGTAACTCATATATTTTTTATTATTTGGCTTTTTTATATTTAACTGTATTATCATCTATAATCTATCTATAACTAATAATTATTCATGTACACTTAGTACCTAAACCATTCAGCTGTAGTTTGATAATGTATTCGTATAAACAATATTAATTATGTAATTTCTAACTGATTCAAAATCTTTTCAGCTCTGAGGAAGATTTGATTAAAATCGAAACGTAAGCTTAGTTAAATAAACTTTTTTTATTTATTTCTACACCTGTCCGACTCCCATAAACTTAACTATTATATTATTTACGGACATAATTCATCAACATATATAAATATATATATTTTGGAATTATTGTTTAACCCCTAGGCTTCATACTCCTCTTTTAATTTCCTAAGCATGAATATCATATCGTCTTCGTGTTGAGCAAAAATCACATGGTTATCAGTAAACAAGAAATAATATAGAGTTCTATTTGGTATCGCAATACCCATTCCGCTACATTTACGTTTACCATATCAGTCCAATATATCTAAGATCAAAATAATGAGAAAGTGCACCCGGTAAATATAGGTTGTCAACCGACCCCTTCAAAATGTAAATGTCATAGATAGAGCTATTTCAGTGTGTAATTATAAAAATGACGTGTCATATAAACTACAAGATAACATTTAATTAATAAAAATGTAATGTTTAACATAAACGGTGTTGTCAGTGGTGAAGTGTCCACTGAGAGGGCAAAGCATGCAAATTAGAAAGATATTTCTCTCATGTATATGTATAAATATGTTTATTATTTATGTAATATTAAAATATTTCAATAAACGGAAATTTAAATATTCCGTTATATTAATTTAAAATACGTTGAATTATTAAAATTCCTGGCACACCATAACAGGCTATTAGGGCTTCGCGAAGGCACTTTTTACACGCTCCTTGGAAAACTTAGAAAGGATCAGTCTAAATTCTTCAATTGATTTCCCCCTAGTATGATTATAAAATAGTATTAAGCACCAGGATAGTATAATGAAAGCAATGAGATGTCTTTAGAACGCGTGTACTCGCCCATCGGAGATTTTAAACTAAACCGCGGCAATTTTGTGCAAACTTTGAGCGAACCGCCGTTTTTCAACTCGCTCATTTGCGAGCAAAACTGGGCAAGTTACAGGTCTTTTGGATACGAGCCCTTGTTACTTCAACCTTTTTGGACAGTTAGTGGTAAAAATGCCAGATTATAATCTTCTGCCAGACGACGTGCTTGAAAAGTTTGGGGCCAGAACGATGGCTCAGCAGAGCACATGTGTTACCACTACGCTACGCCAGTCGGCAAACTAAGTTTCTTTGTTAAGGGAATAGTTCGCTGCGGATGCTTTATAGTGTAATTCATAGTGTTCTTAGCTACATCCAAAAATACCGGCGATATTTGAATACCATCTTCATGCAACGAAGCAGTTCGTCAATGTCTTAATTTGGCATTGGTATTTAATTGCACAAAAAATACTTGCTAGAGTTTAGAAATCCCTAAGATGGATCTAATGCCTACAATTTTATTTTAACAATGCATTATTTGTGTTAAAATAATACCTAATATGCGATATAATATGTATGTAGTCTTTGTTCAAGCAGGCATTATTTATTGTTATAGCCTGTTTAGTTAGCAACAAAAATTGATTGTTTATATAGACTTGGAATTTAAACGTTGTTTACCTCGCGACACTTGTAGTTTCCTATTAAAATGACTAAATATATGGTATATAAGGTATTTTATATCAGTCTTTAAAGTACAATCGTAAGACTGTCCTATTTCTTACCAACCGCCAACATATATAAGGGGGATTTTGACATTTCGAGATTTTGATGGATCTCCACGAACTGAGGTCCCTACATAACGTTTTGACTATTTTTAGCATGATGTCTGTCGGTCCGTGTACACGTGCAGAGTAAATTCGGCTAAAAGGATTTTTATGAAACTTTATATTTAAGCTTTTGACATCAATGGCACGAGTTGAACAACTTTTGGTAATTAGAAATGGGAGTTAACTATGGTCTATTTCAAAGTAGAAAAAAGTAGATAGCGCTGCGAACCGAGTACGATTTACACTGATCAAATACAGTATAGCGATAAATTTAAAATAAGTTGCAACTAGGGCATGGGCGTAGCAACTGGGTTAGCAATTGATTTGTTTTTTTAATGTAAAAAAGGTTAATAAGATATTGAAATAAACAAGGCAGATAATACACTTACGTTATTTATACGACATAAATTCAGTTTAATGGGAAATTTGAAAAAGTTAAAAATATATTAATTTTAAAAATTATGTACTATATATAAAAAGAGAGATTTGGCTAAACGAGTTTAAACAAAGCAATAAAACAAACAATATATCTTCAGAGCTAAAGTTTCTTATTTAAATAATTATTGTAAATAAAAATTAAAAATATATTATCTGTCTCATTTTGTAATACGGAACAAACAGTAAAAGTTCATTTTTTATGTTGTATATTGACAATACATTTATAATATTGTCATAGTATTGGTTCACACGGATACTCCAAAGTCTGTTTACACCACAACAGTCACCAAAGTAACCAGATCTAGTTTCGTATTACAAATTGAGACAGATTATATGTATATATGAAGGTCTAAAAATTATATCAATAACTTCTTCTTTGGGCACAATCAGCTGGGCTGTCTTTTGGCCTCACATTAGTCCTCTTTCTTGATCTGTTAATTGACAACTGTCAAAAAATATTTATATGTCAGATAACCTAAAAAATATATAACTGTGTAAAAACAAATTACATGGAGAATTTTCTTCATAAAATCTACGCCAAGAATATAAATAAAAGTCTAAATATGTAAATAATAACAAAATATATGAGAAAAATTAAATAATATAAATAATATATATTTCCCATGTACGACACTGAACGTCTGTCAACTTGGACTAAAAACAATATTTTTACAGTGTTATAGGGATGACGATCTAAACCAATCCGAAGCAAGGACAAACAGCTCCTATCTTCTTACACACATTTTTCTACTTTGAAATAGACCATAGTTTGTTTTAAGATTTTTGCAAATATTTCACAACAGAGAAGGATTTCGAAAAAATGTATTTAACAAAAATTGTTATAAAAGTAATAACTAACATTTTTTATTTGACGCATTTTTTGATAAAGCAGCATAAATTAAACAAGTACTTTGTGATGGCGGTCGGTCCTGTGGTGGCCACAGCTGATTTTTCTTTTTTTATTTATTTATTTATTTATTTTTATTTTTTTGTTAGTGTTTTACGTACAGATATGTCGATTTTCTTTTCTTGTAATTTCACTGATTTACCAACAAATTTTATTAAACAATTCTTAATTATAATAACAATATTTGATGGTATATTCCATGGTAACTGGGGAAGTATCTAGCAAGGATTGCTCGTTAGGTAGTCGAGAAGCCTGGCGAAGTGTTCGCCGTTCACATGGGGACTGCTGCTTAGTCTACCCGGAAGTAGACGTATATGGAGTCGGACTCGAGGTCGTTCCTGTGATTGAGTAGAACGTCGTAAAAGAGTTGACTAGGTTCCTTTGCTTGGTTTCCGCACGACATCCATTTACTTATACCTTCGACTAACCTAAATGCGCTATTAATTCGTCGTGACAAATATTAATTAACCTTACGACGAACGTGCAATATATTGCACGCTGTGTGTGTTCCTTGCCGGACGAACGTGCAATATATTGCACGCTGCTTATGTTTACTTTATTTATATCGAATTAAAATAAACAAACCATCCAAATAGAAACTAAACAAGATAATAAGCACATGTGCTTCATAGAAATGCAATAAAACTTATACCGAGACAAGTTTATAGGAAAACAAATATCGCACTTACTGAAAAAATTCCGGCCGCCAGGTATTACAATTGAAAATAAATTCAGTACGATAAAGGTTAAGAAATTACAGCGTAAGCATTACGTAATCAAGTTATGTCTGTTTAGACACTGACAAAGAGTTTTTTAATCAAATAGCTGTATGCCACAATAACTAACCAAATAAAAATATCGTGCAACGGTCACCGTTTGAATGTTTATAATGAAATTCTTAAGTCCGAGTTTTTCAGCCAAATGGATGGTGTTTGACCGTTGTAAACCTCAGCTATAGCTGAGGATTAATAATTATCACTTCAGACGGCCACTGTATGCCGAGTGTACGGCTGTTTCCATCTTTTGCTTAAAATTTGGGCGCTGTATGCCTATGCGTACGACCTTTAAAGTTTTTGAAGAGTCATTTGTAAGACCATTGTATGCCGCTGTAATGCTAAACGGCCATTGTTCGACCATTGTAAAGTCGCCATTTATTTTTACTCGGGTAGGTGTCACAATCTTGACCTAGGATTACCATTATCACAATATGTTCAATTTTAGGAGTAATATTATTAAATCTGGCCCTGCATGCATCGCAGGATGGAATAAGATCATTAACCATTTTCGGGTTTTTCGCCATTTCGAAAGTAACTTTCGATAATGAATATTTTATGATTCTGGTCAAAAATTTAGCGCAAGTTAGGTTATTAGCTCAAACTGTCAGACATGAGATATTGATCAAAAATAATAAACAGCACAGATTAAATTGCTAACACAACATTTAAAAAAATAAAATTCAAATAAACATATATAAAATGTTGTCTGTTCCAAATGTTACAAATGTCTATTCCAAATGTTTTAGCAGAACTAAATGGAATTTTTATTTTCTTAAATTGTCACGAGGTCACTTTTTAACGTTTTAAGTGGGCTTTTGCTACATAAAATGATGCAATGTCTCATTTAATCGTTAAAAGTTATTATA
This sequence comes from Liopterus haemorrhoidalis, assembly GCA_963971575.1. NCBI lineage: Eukaryota > Metazoa > Arthropoda > Insecta > Coleoptera > Dytiscidae > Liopterus > Liopterus haemorrhoidalis. The sequence continues at coordinate 14,586,981 of OZ020621.1, forward strand.
TTTTAAAATCTAGTACCGCTTAAAAAAAGGAAACACTATAGACCAGTGGTTCCAAACCTGTGCTCCGCGGAGCCCTAAGTGCTCCGCGTGCACTTCTCAGGGGCTCCGCAGCCGTTCCTGCAAGTAAAATAAATTCAGAATTACATTCTGAAAGAATATTGGCCAAGTTGTATATATGTCTGAGTGCTTTCTGACTCTAGCCGGATTATGACTTTATGACTAGCTGGAATGTGATCGGCGAGATGCATTTTTGTTTGAATAATCTGCGTGTATTTTGATTATTTGCTGCATTTTATAAAAATCTGTCTATCTATCAATATGTGAGCTGTGAAAGAGAAAAGGGAATTTATATTAACTAAAAAATCTACCCCCTCCCCCGTAACATTAGTTCTTAACACTATCAATTTGTAAGACATAGGGTAGGCCTAGGAGCTCCGCCATAGAAATTGATTCTAAAAAGGGCTCCGCAAGTAAGAAAGTTTGGGAACCACTGCTATAGACAATTTCATTTTTTGATCTGTTGTATATTAACTCACTTTAATTAAATGGTTATTTTCATGTAACATTCATAACATTTTTTTACATCCCCAAATTCTGTATTTTACTGTTGTGAGTTTATTCTTGCATGAAACAGCTTTAACTTTTTCTTGTTATTTACCAAATCAGAATTTGCTGAGAACTAGAGCTGTGAAAGCTGAGAGACAGTAAGCGGTAAATTTACGTTGAGATTTGATTGATGAGGTCGCTAGGGAGGGGCGAGTTACCTCCCCTAATGGGACGCCGCTGTCATAATTAAGGCCACAGTTAATGTTATTAATTTCTTTTGTCTCTCTTTGTTCTCTGAGTCAATAGCTCCAAACGTTTTCGACGAAAACTCAAGGAGTTTTCTTTTCAGAGATATTTTACACAAGATAAACTTTATAGAGAGTCTTCAATATATTTAAGTAAAAATTTGATAATTTTCAAGTTCGGTTCTTTATGTTTCAAATAAAGCAAAACTTTAAATAAAAATTGAAATTTTTGTATTTATACATTTTTCATATTGGTAATATAATAAAGATACTCTTTCATTATTAATTTGAATTCATGATGAAAGGTAGAAGAATATTTAAGACTAAAAACACCAAAGTCAGAACTCTAGACAAAGAGATCCAAGATACACAGAAAGTAGAAGGAACTATAGCAATGCTCCGCAACCATTGTGCCACAAAACGATGCCATAATCAGCCCAATTCTATAACACAGTTCCTATGCTCAAAGTAACTAATCAGTTGCTATGTACCAGGATAGACAACTATTATAGTAACTTTGGAGATATTCGTACAAGTCATTTCTTTGGTTTAGATGGAATTAAATGGAAATTTCGTTCTTTCAGGTTGTCGCGAGAAGGGACCTTGATTGGGTTATTTCATGTTTCACATTGGTATGTGAAAATTTAAAATTCCGACAGTGAAACTATGGAAACGAATGACGATAACTAAAAATATAATAATTTTTACATATTTTAGAGACAAAAAAAAATAAATAAATGCGAAAATTGTATTAAGAATGACACAAAAAAATCAAAATATAAAGAAAATGACATTTTATAATGATATTAACCTTAACCTAAAAATGTTTATTGTAAGTATGATTTACAAAGCTTAACCAAAATAGTCAAAAGCTCGAATCAAACTATAAAAGTTACTAGATTGCAAAATATAGTTCCGCCTAAAGGTTTGAAATAGCCTATATTCTGTAGTTCAAAAGTTACTAAATAAAAAGTAACTTGTTATATGCTATTCACTTTTGTAAGGACAAACCAGCTCTAGTTAATTTGGTTACTTTTATAGAGTATTACTGACTTTAAATGTTACCATACGCTCTAAAACCGACTAGATTTGTTGGTTATGATCATTATAATTAAGATATTATTGTTCATTATGACAATTGTCAAATGGATCGACATTTTCAGAAAGTGACATTTTTTATATTTTTTAATACCAACAAGACATACAATTTCAAAGGTGCAAACTATAAGCTGTTCACTTTTGTAAGAACACACTAAATCTGGTTATTTTGGTTAATTTTATAGTGTATTACTGACTTTAAATGTCAATTAAAAATATTCTTTACGATGTAAAACCGACTTTAGGTTGATAAGGTTATGATCATTATAATTAAGATATCATTTTTCATTATGACATATGTCAAATGGAGCTACATTTTAAAAAAGTGACATTTTTTAATACCAACGTGACATACAGCTTCAAAGGTGCAAACTATTGAAAACAAAATTTCCTGTTAGTTTGTTCTTACAAAAGTGAACTGCTTATAGTGAAATCAAAATTTCCTCTTAGTTTGTTTTTACAAAACTGAACAGCACATATAGGCTATTCCAAACGTTTAGGCGGAACTATGGTCTATTTCAAAGTAGAAAAATGTGTGTAAGAAGATAGGAGCTGTTTGTCCTTACTTCGGATTGGTTTAGATCGTCATCCCTATTACACTGTTAAAATATTGTTTTTAGTCCAAGTTGACAGACAGAGCCGCAGTAAGGAAAACTTGCGCTAGGGGCAAAACTGCATTTTGGCGCCCTTGGCAAAAAAAGTGGTCCTCACTTCCCAAAATCCAAGTGATGAGCAAAAAAAAAGGTCCTCACCTCCCAAAATACAAGTGATGAGCCAAAAGAAAAAGGTCCTCACCTTCGCAATGTGGCGCCCTTTTCCTTAATACGCTAGAGGCCGTCGCCCCTCCGCCCCCCCACCTTACTGCGGCTCTGTTGACAAATGTTCAGTGTCGTACATTGGAAATATATATTATTTATATTATTTAATTTTTTTTTCATATATTTTGTTATTATTTCCATATTTAGACTTTTATATATATTCTTGGCGTAGATTTTATGAAGAAAATTCTCCATGTAATTTGTTTTTACACAGTAATATATTTTTTAGGTTATCTGACATATAAATATTTTTTGACACTTGACAATTAACAGATCAAGAAAGAGGACTAATGTGAGGCCAAAAGACAGCCCAGCTGATTGTGCCCAAAGAAGAAGTTATTGATATAATTTTTTGACCTTCATATATACATATATTTTTAATTTTTATTTACAATAATTATTTAAATAAGAAACTTTAGCTCTGAAGATATATTTTTTGTTTTATTGCTTTATTTAAACTCTTTTAGCCAAATCTCTCTTTTTATATATAGTACATAATTTTTAAAATTAATATTTTTTTAATTTTTTGAAATTTCCCATTAAACTGAATTCATGTCATATAAATAACGTAAGTGTATTATCTGCCTTGTTTATTTCAATATCTTATTAACCTTTTTTAATTTTTATAAATTTTTGTATCTGGTATACTTGGGGGATAAAAATATGTTAATAAAAGTTTTTTGCGCTTTTTTCTAATAATTTTGTCTATTTCAGCCTTGTTATAACCGTTATTAATAGCAATTACTATTGCTACCCCCTAAACCCTAATAAATCGGTAAAAAACTTTTTCCCTTATCTGCTAATATGGTTTCCACTTGTATTACCTACTATTAATATTTGTTCCCACTGAATGTATCTGTTAAAAATTAAGTTTAGTTTGTAATTTGAACTCCTGTAGATGACGTCACTGCCGAAATACGTATAGAGTAATATTAAACTTATATTTGTGAAACTTACCGAGTGTTTTACTTATTAATCTTAAAAACTTTATTAATAAGAATCCCAACACATTGTTCCTAATTTTGAATCAAAAATCCCAATTTGATTCCCAAGTCGAAAAAGGACATACGGTACAAATATTGTAGCTTAATTTTATTTTTAATTTCTGTATAACTTTTAGAAAAAAAGGTTGGAAGGTAGCATATGGCTGATAAAATATTGTATTTGACTCGCATATAAAGATTATATTTCACTCGGATGATTACATGAGAAATATTTGTATTGTTCATAATTTTCTGTAGTTCTTCAAATTTCCGACTTTCCTTCGTGATCTCTCAAAAGAACGATTAAAAAGAAATTACGGTTGCAGAGATAGGAAGTACGTTTTTAAAAAATACACCAACAAAACGTCTCCCAGTTTCAATGAAACTACGTTATTAATAGTAATTGTTTCTGAATTAATTGTTCTGAACTATTGCATTCGAACAATAAAATTATATTTTACGCATAAACAAACAACAGATATAAATTACATTCAAATTCCACAAAAAAGTATTTCTAACAATACAAAACAATACAATATTACCAGCATAATTTATGAAAATGTCCTACCCGTATACGGTGGAGAAAAAAATAATTTTCAAACCAGTAGCGTATCCTGATTTATACCGTAGGTTGTGCGAAATGTTGAAGCAAATATATAATGTAACTATTAATGTTAATTTATTAACTATATTAATGTAAAAATTAATAGTTAGTTATGCAACAAGTGCATAAAGAAGTATTTTTTGCCGTAGGTGAGTGCAACTATCCCATGAGTGAAAAAAGGACGCTCTATGCATGAGTTTCATACAATATTTTATGTCTGCAATTAGAAAAAATAAATAAAAATTGATATACGAGGGCTACTTTTTTAAGTTAAGTTTTTACAAAAACTAAGAAAGAAAGCATTTTTTTTTTTTTTTTTGGCACAAACTGTTTTGTTGATTTTCAAAATATTCGCCTTTAAGATTTCTACACTTTTGCATGCGTTGAAACCAATTCTCGAAACATATTTTCTACTCTGAAGTTGGTATCCCAAAAACATGGTTTTCGAAGTCTTCAACAGTTCTTGAGGTGATGAAATTCGCTGTCCACGCATTTTTTGTTTGACATTGGGGAACAAAAAAAAGTCTTTAGGGGATAAATCAGGTGAATACCGGCAATGAGACATTAATTCGATGTTTTTCTCCTTCAAATAATCAATTATTTGACGTGCTGTGTGGGAGCTTGCATTGTCATGATGAAGAATGATGTGACGTTTTTGGTTGTTTTTCATGATTTTGTCGATGACTTCTGGCAAACAAATTGTTGTATACCATTCAGCATTAACTGTTCTCCGATCCTCTAAAGGAATGGTTGCGACATGTCCAGTACAGCCGAAGAAACAAGCTATCATTTTCTTGGAAGTGTGTCGTGATCAAACAACTTTTGTGGGTTTCGGTTCATCTTGGAAAAGTCAGTGAGAAAGAACAGTCGATTGTAGCTTAGTTCATATGAATAAATCCAAGATTCGTCACCTGTAACGATGTTGTATACGGATTTTGCATTGCCTAGGTTGAATTTTTTAAGCATTCCCTTACACCAATCAACATGAGCCTTTTTGGAGCTTCAATCAAATTATGCGGAATCCATCGGGAACAGATCTTTTTCACAGCTAAATATTCATGAAAAATCGAATGTATTCCAGTCTGTGATATGCCAAAGGATGCTTCTATCTCACGATAAGTCACATGCCGATCTTCTTAAATCATTTTGAACAACCCATTTTGGTCGACCTTCTCGAGATTCAATCACTGACGGACGCACGACCACGACGAAATTCTGCAAACCAATTGTAAACATCTTTTCTGATGGTGCTTCATTACCAAAAGTTGAACGAAGCGAATCTATGCATCACAAAAATCGCAAAAAATCATCCAACGAAAACCTTCACGAGTAAAATCCATTTTTACACAAACTTTTTTTTTAACGCTCACTGTCAACAAACTACTCGGTCAATTTATAAGCACTGATTTCACAATAACAAATGTCAAATTTTACGAATATAGTAATGCCACATTTCAATATTGCCATCTAGTGGTCGTTTGTAAAACCATAATGGAGGACTCAAGATGTGAGTGAGGCCAACAGTCAACCTGACTGTTAGTGCCCAAAGAAGAAGAAGTTAAAAATTAAATTAAAATGGGTCTACAGACAACACCTTGAAGATATTGAGAATAATACGCCACTGATTCAAACCAAAATGCCAATTGAAAACATTAGTTCCTTCGTTGTATATAACCAGCATGACGAATATGTGTGTCAGTACGGTATATAGAGGAGTAGAGATGGCGTGAAAGCTATCTGTAAAAAGATGCATAAGAAGTGAATTTTTCATAATATCACCGGATGGAAAGCCGTGGAAAAGTGAAAAACTTTGAAAGGATATCGGGATGACTCGAGCATCATCCACTGAACAATGTGTGTCTTGATTCTCACGAGAAATATCGGGTCACTGATTTAAATATGACAGGGGTGTCGAAATTGCTCTCAATTGAAAATTTCCTTGTATATTTTATACATCAGTTCGAAAAAAGGTCTATTAAAGCCATAAATGTAAATTCGATGTAGATTTTATGGATATAATATAAAAAATTAGGGTGATTCTAATACATAAGGTTTGTAGCCTTATGTATAATATTTTTTTACAAAGTCTTAAGGCTAAGATTTTTAAATATAGGACCCCCACCCCATTTTATGCCTTAGTATGAAGTATCAAAACATGCAAAATTTCAGCCCCCATCGGATAACGTTAACACATGCCGCAAAGAGCTTAAAATTTAAAATATCTTTGACAGTTAATTAAATTAAATTTATAAACATAATAACAATAATATATTTTTGAACAAAATTTCACTTCGCCGGAAATTTAACTTATCAAAAGCATTTTTTTTTTTGTATTCTAAACCAGTGTTTCCCAATCTTTTTCCATGGTGGACCGGCAAGCAAAAATTCGCGGACCGGCAAGTTTAGAAAGTAATGTGCTACATTGCACTATACTGGCTACTGTTATACTAAAAACAGAATACTGACTCAATTACCTCCCGTCACAATTTTCACACATTTCAGGGTTTTGCAGGTTAAATACCTCCAAAAAACCAGCAATAAACCCTGAAATGTGTGAAAATTCACACTTCACATCAATTTTTTAATTAACGCATGCGCGTAAAATGTATTGTGACGGGAGGTAATTGAGTCAGTATTCTGTTTTTAGTATAATTTTCAGTATTCTGTTTTCGCATTTCAAATAATCATCATTCACTTACTAAATGTAAGTGAATGATGATTATTTGGGATGCAAAAACAAATTTTATATTAAAATATTTATATTGTTAATTTTAATTCGAACGCCTAATACCATTATTTAGGTTTATAAATATGTGCAGTATTTTTTTTTATATAGCAAGGTTCATTAAGAATTTTAAAAATTGCGCCTATGGCTTCCATTGGTTGTTATAAGTTCCGTCTCTCTGATTTCGTGTACATTGAAACAGAATTAAATTATAATTTAAATAATTTCCACTGGTTATTAAATTTACGCTTTTAAAAATTAAATGCAACATTTGCCAAAATAAAACTAGAATTTTGAAAAAATAATTTAAACAATATTAAAATTAAAAAAAAAAAAACAAAAAATAATATTGTCTCTTCTCGCAGGGTTCGATCCCTCTCGGATCAAGTTATTTGGGTGAAAAACCAGCGTCAAAAACCTTTACACCATCATACACGTTCCAGTGTAGCGTGTTACAAAGCTATAACTTGTGTACATTATTAGCAAAAAATCACAAAAAATGCGTTTTTTTCCAAAAACATAATCTGATCAAAAATTCCTGTTGTACTATTCCGGTTCACACCAATGTACATTACTTAGAATTTTTTCAGATTTTTAGTTTAAACCATCTGTGCTACAGGGTGCGAGACAAATTTTTTTTTGCACAATTTTGGCAAAAAGCGCTTCAAAATAATTTATTTTGGAAAAATAAAATTTTGATCGTTAATCCACGTACCAAGGGCTTTCATTTGATACCCTACTTAGAAATAAAAAAAAAAATTTTTTTTTCGATGAGCACATATTTATTTATATTTTTAGGGAGATATGTTTTTTAGATGTTTTAGTATTTTCCCTATATGCGGGTCAAAGAGTTGTATAAGCGTGCCAAATTTCAACTCTCTAGGTTTAGCCGTTTGGCTACAATTTTTACCGAACAGTCAGACAGACAGACAGACAGACAGACAGACGACAAAATGACGGTATAAGGGTTTTTTGGTCATACCTACAAAACCCTAAAAATGGCCAATAAGAGAAGACAGAAGAGAACAAGTAGTGCTCACAAGACTATGAATAGGACACTCCAACGTAACACACAAACACTTACTTCAAAAAACACCAGAAGTAAAATGTGACACTTGCGACACCTCACTAACAGTAAAGCACATCATAACCGACTGTACAAAATACAATCGCCATAGGCAATTATGCAATATACCAAGAGATATTTCACAAGCACTTACACCCTCATCTACAATGGAATATAACATTATAAATTATCTTAAGGGCATAAATATGAACAATAATTGGTAAAAAAAAACACTGTACCGGGTGTTAAAAGCCTAGATGCAGAAGCACCCAAAAAAATTTAATAAAAATAAATATCTACAGTATGAAAAATTTGAAAATATAAAAAGAGTTCCAAAGTACAACAGTCTCCTCTATATCAGTATATCAGTTTTAAAAGACAATTATATTGTCATTTAAAACAGCGGCCTTTTAACAAGCACTTCAGTTTTCGAAACTAATTATCAATATTGTTATTTTATTTATTTATTGTTTATATATCATGAATTGAAATCAGTACTATAACTCCATCTGTGTCGATTTATTAATTCAGATAACAGTACTAGATAGATAAAAATTGATGGACAAAAAGTGAATTGATGTTCCACGTCATAAATAATCTTTTATACCATATTCTAAAATTTATTATAACAAAACATCGAAGTACGTATAATTTATTCTACGTTTATGTTTATTTTATATCCAAATAACTCAATATTTTACAAGTTTTAAATTATTGATTTAAAAGTTTAAATTTGAAATCTAGGAGTTTAATGATTTTTTAATAATACTCAGATAAAATCTATTGCATAATTTATGTTTTCAAGTATTACTTTCAATAAGTTTCAGTGGAGCTATATTTAAAAACACCAAGCGTAAATTGATAAACATCTAACGTAAATTTAAAATGCTGTAAAATCTAGATTTTCTTTCAAGGTTAAAAAATAACAGCCACATTAGTATTCTCTCTTACTGTTAAACAAATTTCCTATTCCAAAAATATTGATTTTGATGTAGCGTAAAAATTATTAGATACATATCTATGAGGCGTATTAGAGTACGAACACAGAAAGCTGATTACTGGCGCGCTTGTTGCTTGTACAACAGCGCCTTTTACCAGAGCTTTTTGCCGCTGGATAGCGAACACTAAGGTTTCTGACCCAAGATACCCTATACCCTTTTCACACTAGATCTTTAAGTTCGGATGTTAAAGTGAATGTATCTTTAAACGCTAATGTGAAACCGACCGGCCTAGTTTAAACACAAGCGATGTTTAAGACAGAGATCTGCGTCTTAAACTTCGCCCGCATTGCCAACTTAATTTCTATTATAAAAAAATTCTCCTTGAATTTGTGCTGTCAACATTTTATATTATCATAAACAAGAATACTGTATTATATCGACGTTATAAGAAGTTTATACTTATTGTTATAATAAAATTATTTATTTTAATAATGTGTTTAATAAAATACAGAGCTACAATAATTAAGATAAAATGTATCGACTTATATGTTAATACAGGTGTAATATATTATTTATTGTAGTGTCTTTATTGTAGAATGAAATGAAATATCCTTATTTGTTTATAATAATTCAAAATGTGCGTCTGCGCAGATAGTTCAAAACTGGTAATTTCATGACGGTAACTTAAAGACAAAATTACTGTAGCTGATGACAGCACCAGAGATTTAAACATCAAGTGTGAAAGCATACCGATCTTAAACATCGGTGAACTTTAAGTTCACTCGTCTTAAAGATCTAGTGTGAAAAGGGTACTACGGAGCAAATAATACCCTGGTAAATAGGTGAACTAATTTGAAAAATTTTAGGCGTATTATTGTCCGACCAACCAGCAACCATTGTAGCTAGCAAGTATACTGACGTTGATGATGATGTTAATAATTACCGACCCATATCCGTATTAACAGTTTTTTCTAAGATTTTTGAAAAGGTGCTCTACAATCAAATTGTGCAATATTTTACCAGCAATAATTTATTCTCCGACAGTCAGTTTGGTTTTAGGAGTAACATATCTGCAGTTGTGGATTTTGTCGCGTATGTCTCGGATGCGTTGGAATCTGGGAAATACTGCCTCAGCATTTTTCTTGATTTAAGCAAGGCTTTCGACTGTATATCTCACGATATTTTATTAAGCAAACTATCTTTTTATGGTTTCGAAGATATGAGCCGTGCCTTGCTTAAATCATATTTATCTAACCGAAAACAGTTTACCCAATTTAACAGTAGCATTTTCCAGTATCTTTATTTGCATTTTGGAGTGCCTCAAGGTTCAGTTCTCAGACCACTACTGTTCCTAATATTTGTAAATGACATGCCTCTCTCTACAAACAACAAAACAATTCTCTACGTTGACGATACAACATTATTAGATTGTAAAAATGATTAAGATTCTCTTGTTAAGGCAAATGTCTCTCTGGTGAACAGTGTAAACTCTTGGTTTGCCTGTAATAAGCTAAGTTTAAATAAAGAAAACACACAAGTTTTACTGCTGAGCACCAGAAAACATGATATTGCCAATCCCCCCTCCATAAAATTTCTTGGTATCTACGTTGACCCTCATCTTCGTTGGAATCAACACGTAGATATACTTAGCCGCAAACTACGCTCAACTGTGTATCTAATAAGGAATCTGAAGCATGAAGTCAGCTCAGATGTTGCATTGAAAGCCTATTTTTCCCTCTTTCAGTCCCACCTAACCTATGGGTTAATAATCTGGGGACATTCACCTGCAGCAAACAGAATTTTTGCATTACAACGAAAAGTTGTAAGAATAATTGCCGGTGCCTCTTTCAGAGCCGATTATCGAGATTTTTTTGTGAAACTCAAAATTATACGCAAAAATGTAAGCAATTACAGTACTTTTGGTGAGACATATGTTCATAACACTCGCAGTAAATAATATCCCGGGTAAATTTTTGCGTCTAAATAAATGCAGAAATTGCTCAAATTATTTTGTTGTTAAATTATACAATATCTTGCCTGAGGGAATCTGTACACTACCACTAGACAAGCTCAAATTTAAACTTAAGAACATACTAATAAGTAATCCAATATATGTCATTGATGAATTTGAAAATGTCTTTGAAAAAAAATTTGATTAAATTTTGTAACTTTGTATTTTTAATATGGTATTTGACTGACTAAAAACATTTTTTGTAATTGTAATTTGGTCAATAAAATTATTATATTATTATGGGGTTTGTCAGGTCTTGACAAGCGTCCACTAATCTCAAACTTCAGCAACCTTTTGAGCCGCGTCATACTAGAGACTAGTGGAGCTAAATACACCAGTAATTATTAAAATTACTATTTATTATTATGGGGTTTGTCAGGTCTTGACAAGCGTCCACTAATCTCAAACTACTACTACTACTAATATATTATTATTATTATTATTATACTCTTAGATAAAAGTTGATGTATTATTTGCGTTTAGTATGTATGTTTTATACATTGTGTAATATAAAAAAATAAATAATATCTTTGAAATTGTTTTGCAATGGTCCAATATTAATGCGGACACCATTGTTTTGAACGTTCGCCATTGCTGATAGTACTAGGCTAGAATAGTACAATATAATGAGTATTAGTATCAAAAAGATATAATACTTCATTAGTATATCAAATATATTCGGAAGTTTCGGAAACTGCTCAACAATCTGATTCCGTCTTCAGCGATCACGAGAAGTGATAAACATTTCAATTTACTTCGAGTTTTTATACCGGGTATTGTAAGAGTGAGACCAGGTTATAGGTGTATTGCTGTTGGTTGGGTAGTTGGGATCAATCACAGTAGTTTTATGATGTGTCCCCGTAATTCCCAAAATATTCATCAAAAAAGTATATACAACAAAAAAGTTTTTTGTTGTATATTTTTGCTGTTACCAATAATAAGTAAGATATAGGTCACCTCTTTGCTTTAAGCGAAACTAAATGGGAATTTCGTTCTTTTAGATTGTCACGAGAAGAGACCTTACTTGGGTTATTTAATTTTTCATGCTGGTATGTGAAAATTTAAAATTCCAATAGTGAAACCATGGAAACGAATGATATTTGTTATAAAATATATATTTTTACATATTTTAAAGCCAAAAAAAATTAATCAATGGAATTTTTTTTATTAAGAATGACACAAAAAATCAAAATGAATCAAGACATGAAATTCCATCTTGTATATAATAAACATTTTACGAAGGCACCGTAGTTGGTTTAAAGACACACAGATGTCGCATTCTCCGTAACTTACTAATTTCCATAGCTGCAAACGCTGCCTTGAACGTTAATTCTATCTACTAAATTTATCCACAAGCACAGTGAACAGTCTACTAATTTAAAGAGCTCTGAATGCAGCTTTAAGGAACAACTTTTGATGAACGCTGTTCTTTTTTGTGTTGCGTTTTTGTGTTAGCATGACATATTATAAAATTTTAAAGTTATGTAATGCAGTACCAGTTCAATTTACGTAATTCATTCAATATTCAATATATTTGATAGTCTTTCATTTTTCAATCTAACTAAATCATAATGTAAATATTTTTAGAATGACATTCTGCTTTTAAGAAGCCTTTGCCAAAAATATCTCACACAAATATTGTATTACTAATGACTTAGAAATACGATATTTTAGAAAAGAACAAATCCACTTTTCCTGTACGTAAATACAGAGCCGGCGGAATCGGGCATGCAAAGTCTACGTTGCAGATGGGTGCCAATCAAGGTGGACGCTATTTCCAAAAACTTCAAGATAAAAGTATAAACATTACTTTTATCATGGAATCAATCGGGAATTTAAATTCATTCGTACTGGAATATCGATCAGATTCTTACAACAAGATTGTTCTTAAACGGCAAAAATAAAGTTAGTTATGATATAGATTGGGAACTAGAATTTAAATCTACAGGGTTCATCAAGAAAGAGGGAACATGATTTGCTTATACATCTCGAAAACACGAACTATAAGCAAGTTGGGAAACATTTTTGGTGACCAAAGTTTACCCAAATAATCTTACCTTATCCTTAGCCTCTCTATCTTTCGGTGTGAGGCTTTTACTATTTGTGGAAGTACAGGATATCAAGTACAACTTTGATTTTTTATGGGAACGTATGTCGTGTTTGGTATCCTTGGATAAAGCATTTGAAAAGAAATATCTTTTACTTAAACATTTTTTTATATCTTGTACGGTTTACGAAAAATAATATGTATAATATGTATAATGTATAATTATTACCTATATATAACCATTTAACGTCGTATTGGGTATTTTTAGATAGAGCTTTCCAAATGAAATAACTTTTACTTAAACATTTTTTTAATATCTTTTCCGGTTTACGAAAAATTGTAGAAAAAAGTAAAGTATTTTTACTTACAAGTGTTCAAAATACCTCTCATTTTGATATAAACATCTGTAGATCCAGAGAAAAAAAAAAAGCATGAATATCAGATCAGCTGTGTTCGAGTATTAACCAAAAAGATGGATTTTTACTAACTGCATGCACAAATATCAATATCTTTGGAAGAATAAAGCAGACAGAAAATTCTTTCAATCCTGATTCGTGTATAAATCGTTTACCAACTTTGATGCTGACGAATCTTATGTTATCGCTGATAATTTCAAGAAAATGCGTTAAATGTGAACGAAAAGCAAGTATTTCGTTTTACCCCCGCATACAAATATTATTATATCTATCAAATTACCTACTTGCACCTACTTTTGAAGTAAAAGCGTGAGGCAAAAGATTAATACTGATTCAGGCATTCGACTGGATAGTTAAAGGTATCTTACTCATCTACAACCATATCGACAAACATCTAAGTACGAAAGAGAGATTCAAACTGACCAAAAATTACATTCCTCGTAAAAACTGTCGTAACTTTGGAACTACTTGTTTTACTCTCTGATTATGTACTTTAGTTACTAATTGTTTAAACATACAAGGCAAGGCGTATTGAACAGAGAACACGTTACTGGGCGTGTCCTGTGTATGTTCCAATAAAATAAATAAATAAATAAATAAACTACTATCCTGATTTATTCATTCTTTTAATTCTGATTAGGGTACAAATTGTGTACCAAGTTTGCCGCTGAAGAAATATGTTGTCATTAATAATTTCAAAATAAATTGAAAATAATGGGTGTTTTTTTTAGAGGTATAGAACTTTAAATTGCAATAAAACAACGATGGATTATTCGATTGACATGAATTTTTTTTTATTCGAAAGATAATCTTGTGGCATTACATTTTAAATATGGCATATGATATATATGGCATATATATGGCGTATATATGGCATATATATGGCATATTTTAATATTTCTGGCATATGACCGCCACGGCTGGCTCGGATGTAGTCCAATCTGGACGTCCAATTTTCGATGACTTTTTCCAACATTTGTGGCCGTATATCGGCAATAACACGGCGAATGTTGTCTTCCAAATGGTCAAGCGTTTGTGGCTTATCCGCATAGACCAATGACTTTACATAGCCCCACAGAAAGTAGTCCAGCGGTGTTAAATCACAAGATCTTGGAGGCCAATTCACAGGTCCAAAACGTGAAATTAGGCGGTCACCAAACGTGTCTTTCAATAAATCGATTGTGGCACGAGCTGTGTGACATGTTGCGCCGTCTTGTTGGTATGATTTAATGTAATGCCACAAGATTATCTTTCGAATAAAAAAAAATTCATGTCAATCGAATAATCCATCGTTGTTTTATTGCAATTTAAAGTTCTATACCTCTAAAAAAAACACCCGTTATTAGGTCGTCGTTCTGAGCGTGTTGTAACGCGTTAGTTTTTGACGCATTTTTTCTGAATAAAATTGTTTTATAGCTAATTTTCTGTTCCACAAGATGGTACTGTCGATTTTTACTAAACTGTTTTTTTTTTTTTCTCTCTCTCTCTCTCATTGTCACAGGAAAAACTGCGACATATCGAAGGAGCAATTTCAAACGATTTTTTATTTTAATTTAAAATTAGGACAATCCGCCGCGGAAACAGCTCGATAAGCTGCACCTAATTGGGACCCGAATAGTGTTGGAAAACACCGTACGTCGTTGGTTCCAGAAATTCCAGGCCGGAGATTTTAGCCTCAAAGATGAGTAGTGGTCGACCTACAGTAATCCAAGACGAGGATTTGAAGAATCTGGTTGAAGCTGACCCGTCCCAAACGCTTCGGGGGATTGCGACAGAACTAAGCGTCAGTCACACTGCTACTGCAGATGGTTTAAAATGCATTGGAAAGGTGAATAAACTCGAAAAGTGGGTGCCACACGAATTAAACGATCGGCAAGATTTTCACGTTTTGAGGTTTCTTCTGCCATGCTCCTGTGCAACCAAAACGACCCGTTTTTTGATCGAATTGTGCGTGCGACGAAAAGTGGATCCTGTATGATAACTGGAGACGTTCGGGACAGTGGTTGGACACCGACGAGCCTCCCAGACGCTTCCCAAAGGCCCATCAAAAAAAGACTAGGGTTACGGTATGGTAGTCGGCAGCCGGTGTCATCCACTACAACTTTTTACAAATGGGCCAAACCATTACAGCAGAGACCTACTGTGAGGAAATCGGCGAAATGTACCGGAAATTATGCCAGCAGCAGCCGGCATTAGTCAACAGAAGAGGTCCGATCTTATTGCATGACAATGCCCGTCCACACGTTTCACAAATCACAATCCGAAAACTGAACGGATTGCACGTCGAAGTACTGCCTCACCCACCATACTCCCCAGACCTTTCGCCAACCGACTAACATCTTTTCAAGCACTTTGTCACCGGTAGAAGGTTCACCAATCAGGACCAGGCAAAAACGGCCTTCGTCGAATCTCGACCACCTAATTTTTGGTCGGATGGAATAAATCAACTTGTATCGCGTTGGCAAAAGTACGCTGATTCCAGTGGTGCTTATTTTGACTAAATCGAGTAAATTTTTCGAAAGTTATTGTGGTTTGAAGTTTATGTATTAAAACGCTCAGAACTTTCCTGACGACATGTATTTTATATTACCCGTTCGCACAAGTATCATTATATCTCTGGAACTGTAGAACCGATTTTATTTTATTTTTTTTTTTTTCAATTTTGATTAGTGTATAAATCGTGCACAAACTTAGCCGCTGGCGAAATATGTCACTGGTAATTTCAAGAAAATATGTTAAATATGATCGGAAAACATGGATTTTGTTTTACCCGCTCGCACAAATACTGTTATAACATTGGAACTACTGACACGATTTTAATAATACGCAGCCGAAAACCTGACCAGATGATGTAGCCTGACAGAAAAAAACCGCATGAAAATCGAATCAGCAGCTCTCGAGTGAAAAGCGCATATACGGACAAACCGACAGACAGAAAGACGTTGACTTTTGTATATACAAAGCTTGTCAGTGTTGTATAAGAAACTGTTGACAATTATACCGTTGTGTCTCCCCTAACAGCCTAGCGCCGATATTGCGTAAACAAAACCAAATGAATCCGCTTGTATATCGGGGTATGCAACCAATGTTACACGTGTGTAAATGTGTATACATACATCCAAAGGTATTGTTTTGTTTGTATTGTTTTTTAATTGTTTTATTGGTGTTTGTTTGTTCACTCGACGCCTTTAAAATTAAAGTTGCATGAAAATTACGTTTTTGTTTATATATTCACGAGTGGTAAAGTTTTAGAATAGCATTTGGAAACTTGGGAAGCTTGAAAATGCAATCAACTGGAATCTAACATAACTTAAATCTTCTGGTTTTGGCTGATTTAAAATTGATAGATTACCAACCAAAATTTAGTTGAGATTTACTTCAGTAAATATAGCAACGCAAATAAATGTTATTGGTTTTTTCTACCCATATTTAATAGAATTACGATGTTTGATTTAAAAAAAAATACATGAATTGGCCTCAAAAACTACGTATATTGATATAAAAATATTCTAAACAAGATTAAGAACGCAGACTTTGTACGTTTTTTGTTATTTACATTTGTGCTGCAACGTAAATAATAAGACAAGTATTTCAATTTCAAGTAGCTCTCACCATAACCTCCCAAATATTCATCATATTAGTAATCATCAAATAGGTACTGTATATTGTCGCAAGGCCATGGTTACGCATCAAGTACATCAAGGTTACTTATGTAACGAATTACGAAACTTAGAATGTGCAATTTGGTTATTGTATGTCAACTGTTATATACTGAACTACAACGTTTTGATAACTATAATTTATTTATATTTTATTGGTGTCAAACAATTGCCTAAATGAATAATGTTTCCAAAACAAGGAAGTAGAACTGTTTCTGGTTCACAGATATGAAATGGTCTAAAGTGATAGAGCAATGGGTAGTCAAGAGGTAGGCAGTAACCATGCTACCAAAGTGACCTGTGGTATAAAAGGGCCGACCTAGCTGTGCAAATTACCAAGACGATATGTGACTGCGGATGAAGGGGATTCTGCCCATATTCGATCAACGCGGATACGAGTACGGATAAAGCATCAAACATCAAACCCTCAACGTTGCAACACCAGTCAGCTTGAATATATTTACGATGTAAAGACAGACACGAAATAAATTGTTACTACCATCTTTATTTTCCATTCCGCGACAACAGCGTGCAGCTGCAACATCATGGACCGAATCATCATGAAGATATACTAAAATTCACGAAAAAACAATATAATTTGTCAACATCTATCGTGACAAATTGGCAATCTGCTGTAAACGATTGAACTCAACTCAGAACCAGCTAACGTAGTGTACCTGGATTTTTCTAAGGCTTTCGTCAGAGAACCGTTCATACGTCTTCTGACCAAACTGGATCACTAGGGTCTGCGTGGCAAGCTATTGGAATGGATGAAATCCTTTTAATAGAAAAGGTCAGTTAGAGTTATAGTAGGAGATAACATATTTAGAGAGTTCTCTGTAGTAAATGGAGTGATTCAAGGTTCTGGCTCTGGGCCTATATTGATTCTTTTATATTAGTCCCATATTCCATCCCTTGTATCCTCTAACCTATCATGTTATGCTCATAACTCCAAAATCTCTCCTCATTCCCTTACTCTTCACCACCATCTTCAGAAAGATGTGAATAACATCAAGAAATGTCCTGCAGATTGATTTAATCCACTGAATGCGCCCAAATCAAAAGTTATGCATCTAAATAGCAGAAACCCGCTACTGGCATACCATATAGACAACATTGTTATTCTAAATACGAATTGACAAGTAGAGTTGAGACAATAACCAGTGTCTTAAGTTGGCCTGCTCAAGTCATTAAAGTTTCCCAGAGGACCAACGGAATAATATTTCTTTTACAAAAAGCTATTCTGCACTCGTCGCCTACACTCAACAAGAAACTTTACACCAAGTATATTCGCCCACACTTGGAATTCGCCGTTTCGGTATGTAGTTCACATCTAGAAAAACACAGAAAGCTGTTGGAAAGCGTCCAAAGGCGAGCCACAAAACTCTGCTATCCCAGAATGTCGAAAAAATACATTCACTTAGATCACTTCTTTATAAAGACGTCGAACTGCGTCTTCGAGGGCATTTTTTTAAATTGGCCCATCAGAAGTTTTAAAGTACAGCTAGGGAACCTTTCCAACCGAACCGTTTATTTTTGACTTGGAACTCATTGGCAGTGGACGACGTTTCTTCCCCTTCTATCAATATATTTAAAAATAAACTATAGTCCGTTCAAACGTTAGAATGCAGTATTGCTCCTATGGGAAATAGAAGCGGTGTTGTCAAATGTTGTAAAAGTGTCAAATATGTCAATGAACCCAAAATATTATGCCTATTTCTCTATTCTTTTGTTAATAAATATTCAAATTGAATGTAAAAGTATCAGGGAAAAAAGAATAACCTTTTGTGTCGTGTTTTTAACGATCAGCGCGATTTACAGCTAGCAACGTCGCCAAGGAATATGCAAAAGAACTACTCCATTTGCCCTGTACTGCATTCTAACGTTTGAACGGACTACAGATGTATTTGCGTCAAGTCACTAATTCGTCCTTGTTAGAATTAAAATTGATTGATTATTTTTGTTTTTCTATTTGTAAATTATGTAAATTGTATGTACTTTTTGTCTATTTGATTATTTGAGCAATACAAGCTTAGGCTTTATTAATTATAAAAATAGTAATATAATAATAATAAAAACAACATTGAACAAAAAACTAATCGTTTCTTCGTTCAAAACAGCTTTTTTTCATATACATTTTTAGAGTAACGTATATTAAGTGAGATATTTCAATAAAATCATCTTATTCAAAACTTCCTTGAACAAAAAAGAATCATTTCTTCATTTTAAACAAATATTCTTATTTACATTTTTGCTGTTAAATAATAAGTGAGATGTTTCAAATTTATAGGCAGCGCTCTCTACAATCCCCAAATATTTATCTTAATAAAAACTGCGTTAAATAAAAGAATAATTTTTTGTTCGAAATAACTTTTCGTATATAGGTAAATACACAATCTTTTAAACGAAATTCTGAAAACGGAAATGCACTGAAAATCGAACAATTTTTACGTAGGTGTCGTCTGCATACCAAAGCTCTCGTTTGGCGCCAAAATATGACTCGACACGACCCACGCTTAAAGCGTTATAATGTTCCCACGCATGTACCCACGAACTTGTAATGTTCTTTTATTGCATGTACGTTTAATCGCGCATACAGGTGTACTCGGACAAGGGACAGAAGTCGCTGCAGGGCCATTTATAAATTTTATCAGAGACATATTACATTAGTCATTTCATTTCATCCTTACAAAAAAAGAAATAAAATATCGGACATAATTTTAATTAATTTCTAGGATAATTCGCAACAATCAAGTATTTCTTGTCTACTTTGAGAGAACAAACTCTGTAGAATGTGTAAGGAAGAAGAGGAAACCTTGCGAGATGGCAGTCTGGAAGGAAGAGAAAAAGGAACTGATGTGAGGAAGACAAGGGAGAAAGATGGGAGAGAGAACTGGAGGCAAGAAGGGAGGGGATTGGAGAGGGTAGCCGCAATGAGAATAGGAAGAAAGAAAGGGACACCGGAGGAAAAACAAAGAAAAGAAATAAAAAGTATTGCAATAATATTCATATTGTAATGTTATTTTATTTTTATTTCTTTTTAGTAGTTAATACCCTAAATGCTGCAAGGTCTACGGAAAATAAATAATATATATAATCCCCAAAACCCAGAAGCACCGGCTGACGAAGTGTGCGCTTGGGGCCTCAGAATCTCTGGAGCGACAAAAATAAAACTCGGAGGGACGCAAATAAAATATTTTATTCTAAATAGAAGAAGGAGGCTCAGGGTTTGACTATGCTTGGATCTTTCCAAGTGACTAAAGCACCACTGCCGAAACCCTCTATTCGAAAGAAATTTGAAACTGAAATTCACAATGTAATTTTCGATAAATTAGTTTCTAATGAAGATTTCAAAATAATGGAATGCTTAACGTACGGTATAACTGGTATTTGGTCAATACCATAGGCATGTCTAAGATGGTAGTAGAGCACGCGGAGAGCAGCATTATGTCGAGACACGTAGCTCGAAGCTGCAAGAGATGGACAAGCAGACAGAATGTGCATAATGGTTTCAGGATGGTGTTGACACAACCTACAGAGTGTGGTTATAACACCATCCTGACACGCAAACACAAAACCTTCTGTTTCCGATCTCAAACCAGCAGACTTAAGATATGAGAAGGTGAGTTCGGTGGACAAGACTTTAGATTTTTAATATGTTGGAAGAACACAGAGTGCATACTTTTACTCATGTGTTCTTTTATCAACATATCTGTCTCCCCTCATTTCACCAAACTAGTAACTCTATTGCACTCCTTCCGAGAGAGGGCAGTTCAGCGTTTTCCCAAAGAGGACTCAAATCTAGCAGGTTGAATCTCGTTGCTGCTTTTCGCACTGCCTGGTAAAGAAACACCCTTTTGGCACTAAATTCGTGCTGAATAACGAATTGTAATAGTAGGTCCTGACTTCTGAAGATACTATTAGCTGTAACCAAGACGTGTCGATCGTTCAAGCACTCCTGGTTAAGTAATACCCGACCCCCGTTTGGACGAGGGAGATAAATGTGCTGCAAAAGGATTTCGGGAGAAGACTTCGGTTGATGTTCATGATCTATCTTGTTCTCCTGTCGATATCCTTAAGATCATCAACATTCCATTTCATTACACCAAAGTATGAAATTAATGGGACAGCTAGCATGTTTGTGACAGCGATCTTGTTCTTGCTAGACAGACAAGATCTCCAAATCTACCAAAGTCGTGCCTTATACTTGCTGCGAAGGGCGTGCTTAATGAGACTGACATCCTGGACACCCAGAGGAGTGTCCAGGGGTGTTTAAGCGTCCCATTCATCAGTGAGAGACTGATGCCCAAAAATATGTAAGACTCTTCAGCATTAAGATGTTTTATAATGCTGCCATTAACTAGGTGTAAATGTATTATTATTATTAATAGTACTTATCCGCCACTTTGCCAACTCTTCAAAAAAGTAAAAAGGGGGGAATTTATTTGAATTTTAAAGAATTGAACCAGAGCACTGATTAAAACAAAACTTTTAAACAAAGCTACCTAATATAGAATGTTAAAATTCAAGCTTATTGTTCGAGGCAAAGAAAATCAATAGTTTATTTTAAATCAGTACTAAACACTTATAGGGGAGTGTATTTACAAATGCAAATGTCGTGTAAAGAAAACTATAAACACTAACATAACCCCATTTGATGGACATTTATTTGTTCTCCTTCAGCCTTCTCTGTCATTGCCCCTTTACTCTTTCCCTGCATGTTCGATTTTTTAGGTCAATTGATTTTAATCTGTTCACCAGTTTGCTCAGTGTGTGTCATGTTGAAATATTCTTATATTACGCTTTATCTTTACGTTTATTTAACAGTTTCTTTACCCCCCATATTCTCAAGACGTGACGTTTATCTAGCAAATAAAGTTATTATGATTAAATTTTGTAATATATAGAGACATGCTCGAGCAAAATTCGTCTCTTAAATATTGGTTCAGTTTTTTTTTTTTAGGTCAACTCAAACGAAAAAATCTTTAGTTTCTTTTATCGTGTACATGATTTCTTTAAAGGTAAGTTTAGATAAGGGCGCAGTTATTGTAACAAATGATTATCTCTGAATAAACAATAATGATAATAATAACAATGCAGACCATTCCCGTATGCAGATCGAATTCAGTTTCCTTGGTCTGCAGAATATAAAAATCAGTACTGCTCGAATCGCTGGGCATTATGAGGACGCTCGATCTGGTGTAGCCATCAAGACTAAAGATTTTCAGGAATTGGGATAGAGTTGGGTAAAGTCACTAGATTATACAAAGTAGCGCAACGGCGGCCATACTGGGGCTAAAAATGTCGCCAACACAAATGATTTTCAGTGATTCCAACAGTAAAAAAATAAGAAACTAGTACTACCAAAATTTTTATTTTAAACATTGTAATCACGATTTTTTTAATCAAAGATGCACTTTTGGTATAGTGCATAACAAAATTGTGGTACAATTTCAATTATTTTTTTTAATTTTTATTAAATAAAATGGATATAATACATAAATTTAAATGCAACTTAACCTTAAATATTCAAACCGCTGACAAAGGAGGTTATTAAATTAGAGCGAGAAAGAGAGATGTGACAGCGCAGACGCAAACTTAAGAACGTAAAAATTGCTGCTCTAGTTTGCTTAATAGGGGAACCAATGTTGCCAATCAAACCCTGGGGTTTGTCGGTTTCTTCAAAGGCTTGCGCTACTTTGTATAATCCAGTGACTTTAGAGTTGGGTAGTTTGGACTCATTTTTCATTTCTCGAGAAATGTAAAATTTTCTCGACGCCACGTTAAACGCATTGTGGTTTTAAAAAACAATTTTAAAAATATATAATGTTTAGTCACTGATTATAATTTAATTTTAATAAAATTTGTCTTCTGTCTCCCGCAACGCAACTGTGGCAACAGATAAAAAGCGATTTATAATATTTAGCTAATTAGCATTTATTGTTACAATATTTTATTTTAATTTAGTGTATTATTTATTATAATCAATTACATTTAATTTTTTGTTCAATTTAAAACTGTTAAGTAAAAGATTACCTGCAAGTTAAATAAAATAATTATTAATTTATTAATTTCTTGAAAATTGCTCAATACATATGTATTTTCAATTAATATGTAATTACGTGCCGTTTTTATAATCATTTTTAAAGTCCCGTTATCCATTTGTTCTAATGTTATTTAAATGAATACGTTAGTACTTTAAAGTTGACTATAATTTTAACATGTTTTTATCCTCTACAATATATTCAACATTAAAAAAAGATTTATATTCTAATCATTATTTTTCTCGTGAATTCTCGAGAATTCTCGAGAATTCTAATTTTCTAAATAAGTCTAATTTTTCATTTCTCGAGAAATGAAAAATATCAAGAAATCAGAAAAACTATCAATAAATTATATAAAATATAGAGTTATTACATTTTATGATTAAATACGATTAGTCAAGTAGAAGAAAATTAACGTTTTATGTGCTGCACACAACATGCGATATCCTAAATGTTTACTCATTCTTTAAATAATTCTTTTAAAATACAATAATTATGTAATCAAACATGCACTTTGTAAGCTTTTAACTGCAAACAGCTACAGCACAAATAATGTATACGTAGCCGTTACCCCTGCTTCAATGTCAATCACCGCGTTACTATAAACAATTCGAGCTGCCAGAACTTAGAGATAGAAAGAGAATTTTGAATAAATACGTGCTGCAGTTCTGAAGCACTTGTGCCACTAATTCTATATTAGTTCGCAAAAAGTCAAATAACTATTAAACGTATTCGGGCCATATGTGAAGAACAATCTTGCCAAATAACTCAGCATATAAGCTTGAAGAAGAAGTTTTATAAGTGCTTTGAAGATACTTTAAGGGATAGAGTCATCACCTTGAAAGATGGCTCACAAGAAGTTATATTACGAAATTTAAACTGTACGATCGCATCTATGGAACAGATTAGTACCATAAAACGGGGTTCTTCTGCAATGTGATCACATTTATCTTAAGCGCTAGTTCAGGAGAAGTCTTTCTGGGATCTTCTATCAGAATCTTTAAAATCACAATAATACCAATATACAGAGCCGGCGCAAACGGGCATGCGGGCGCCACGTCGAAGGGGGCGCTGACGTGAGATTCGAAAGGGCGCTTAATAAAAGTAATGTGAAATGTAATTTGAGAAGTGAGTGGACCTTTTTTTTAGGTCTTCATTTGAAATTGAGAATTGAGGACCTTTTTTTTAGGTCTTCACTTGAAATTGAGAAGTGAGGACCTATTTTTAGGTCTTCACTTGAAATAGAGAAGTGAGGACCTTTTTTTTTAGGTCTTCACTTGAAATAGAGAAGTGAGGACCTTTTTTTTTTTTAGGTCTTCACTTGAAATTGCGAAGTGAGGACCTTTTTTTTAAGTCTTCACTTAAAATTGAGAAGTGAGGACTTTTTTTTTAGGTCTTTACTTGAAATTGAGGACCTTTTTTTTTAGGTCTGCATTTAAAATTTTAAGGTGAGGACCTTTCTTGATCTAGGGGGCGCTCAAACCAATCTTGCCTACGGGCGCCGAATACCCTTGCGCCGGCTCTGCCAATATACCTTATCTTGCTATAAATACTGTTACAAAGTTTTCGGTGAAATTCCACAAGATGCTTAAAGCTATTTTAATTTTCTTTTAGTACATAATACATAGATGCATCTTTAACAAGAAACATAAATCAGTTATAAAAATAACATCTGGCCGTTACATAGAGCTTCAGTGTCCCCAACCACCCATTAATAGAATTACAAAAGCTTTTTACAAAGGTTTTTAATATTGATGAGGCTTTCAACAGCCAAAATCACATGACGTATGCTACAAGTTCACGAAAAGCTTGTGAGAGAGCACCGATGATCCAGAGGGACCATTACCCTACTTCAGACATGGTTTGATGGGATGGAAGCTTTGACGGTACTACTAAATTTCATTTTTACGAGAAATGCTTAAAAACGTCGGTCAAAGTCTACTATAAAACCATATGGAATTCGATAGTTAAAGAACTGAACAACTGCCTCTTCGTTGGTCACCACTGGAGCTTCCATAACGCTAAGGCTACGAAGCAGTGACTGAAAAACAATGTACCGGACTTTATTTCTCCTGCTGATTGACCGCCTAGCAGCTCTGACCTCAAACCCGTGGATTACAAACTTTGGTCCATGCTTCATGCTTTGGCACATTGTAGGCCATGTATGTAGAAGATACACCTTAAATTGCTCGTCTGAACGATCGCCGACTAAATTGCAATAGATAGCAAAGGCAGCAACAAAGATGCACCAACATTTGGACATAATAAACTTCACTGCAACATGGGTGCCATAATTACTAACAAACTACCAAACACAAGTGCGACTGACCATTTCTAAGGAACAATCAAAACAGTGAAGAGCACGCGTTGAACCAATTCCGAAGAAGGGCAAGATGATGCCATTAGTTGGTAAGTTTATGGCTACCGTCTTCTCCGAGGAATAATTTTTATCGACTACTTGCAACATGGAAGAACAATAACAAGCCAGTATTATGCGTCGTTATTAGACAGATTGAACGAAGAAATCAAATCCAAAAGCCTCGATTGGCAAAAAAAAAAAAAAAAAAACAGTCTGGTTCCACCAAGACAACACAACTTCCCACAAATCGGTAATTGCGATGGCGAAACTGCATGAATTACGATGCGAATTATTCGAACATACCAGACGTACTTGCCAGACTTGACACCGTCCGATTACTTTCTGTTTCCAAAACTTAAAACATGGCTGGCTAGAAAAAAATTCTCATCAAATATTGAAGTCGTCGAAGCTGTAAATGGACTTCGGATTTCGAGGTTAGATAATTCTTATTTTTCCGAAGGAATGAAAGGTCTTGAAAAGCGTTGGGCTAAATGTATAGAGCTGAATGGAGACAATCAGACCAATTCTGTAACTCTGTTACTATGATAATTGTATACTAGCGTCGGCGAATCAGTGCAGTTACGTCACACGACGTAACAAACAGTTGCATTATTCCAAACAATACAGTCGTTTGTTACGTATTGTGACGTACATAACTGCATTGATTCGCCGACGCTAGTATAACTAAATTTGTCTCTATGAGCAAGGTCAGTTACTATCATGAATGAAAGGCATTATACTTTTTATAACATTTTATCTTGTAGTAACGCTACTACACAGTAATTTTTTACAGAATTGATCTGTACAGAGCCGCAGTAAGGGGGGGGTGGAGGGGGCGCCGGCCCCTAGCGCACTAAGGAAAAGGGCGCTGACGGGCTTGCCATTGCGCGAAGATGAGGACCTTTTTTTTGCTCGTCACTTGGATTTTGGGAGGTGAGGACCTTTTTTTTTGCTCATCACTTAAATTTTGAGGGGTCAGAACCTTGTTTTTATTTATCAAATGCGCCAAAACACGGTCCTGCCCCTAGCGCAAGTTTTCCTTACTCTAGCTCTGGATCTGTATGTAGAAAAATAAATACAAGTTTGCCCCAAAAAGATATGTTTTCTATGTCGTTCTAGAAAGTTTCCTATCATCCCTCGTATATGACAGCTATTGATATTACGATGTAATAATCTGCACCAAACTCTGATTGTTTCATATGAATATGTATATGTTGACGAATTTCTCTGTGTGTCTAATTAGCTGTAGACTAGAATCGATTTAACTAAATACAATATCACTATCACTAAAAATAACATGTTTCACTTTTGGTTTTGTTAAATATTCATTGTGTTTATCATGCAGGTAATAAATTTTAACATAGCCTACAAATTAATAACATTCACAATTTTTGTCATTAATTAATTCATGAAGTATTTAAATGATTTTCAGATTAAATAGCGCCATTATTGATAGAACTCACAGTCTGAACAACTTTATGTATCTATTTATTAACAATTATTTTGACAATGAAACCACATTGTGTTGAAATACAAGAACTAATAATTGTTAATGAAAATTGTTTAATTAACATTATCCATGTGAAAATGGGAATTACATTATGAAATTAAATATGTCTCATAACTAATATTATAAGTAGAGTTATGATCTACTTATAACTTTGACTTCATTTTATTACGGCTCCAAAAGACTGGTTTTAAAACACAACGTTAAGTCGTTAAGTCATGCGGTTAAGGGATAACTTTAAGTCACACCGATTTTTGTCGAATTGCTATTCTGAACGAAAGTTGCCGTGCACATTAACGCTGAAAATTGGAGTGACTTGACGCCAGATGAATTGCAGCATTGAGATATAACTGGTATTAAAATTACCTATACTAACCTCTAAAAAACTCTAAAACTTGTAAAAAACTCTAAAACCTCTAAAACTTTAAATTCGAAGTTATAATATAATATATATTACACCAATCTTTATTAAATAACACATTTGACTGTATATTTTACTACAAATTACATTTAAAAAAAAGTAGTAAGCAAAAATGATCTTATTGATTTGATGAATTATTTTATTGACTTGAATACACTACATTAAATTTATGCCTCCCTCATCCCTAAGTTATATTTTGAATTTCTGTCCCCCCACCCCATCACCAAGTGATAATCTGAATTTGGCCGCCACCCCCACCGTCGAGCGATTTTTTGAATTTTTGCACCCAATACTCAAGCGACTTTTTTATTTTCTCGTCCCCTTTGAGGGACTCTTCGAATTGTGGCTCCAACCCTCTCATCCCAGATGATTGTACCTCTCGTTCCCAAGTGATATTTTTTTTGTCCCCTCCCCATAATTAAGTGATTTTTAGAATTTTTGTCCATCTACCCCAGCTTATTTTCTGAATTTTTACCTCCCCCATCCTCAAGTGATTTATTTTTTGTACTTCTGTCCTTCCTTAAAGTGATTTTTAGATTTTTTGTCCACTTGCCTGCAGCTTGTTCTCTAAAATTTTAGCTCCTCCGTCCTCAAGTGATTTTTTTGTACTTCTGCCTTCCCTTCAAGTGATTTTTAGAATTTTTGATCTCCCTCTCTTTCCCACAGTTTATTTTCTAAATGTTTACCTCCCCATCCTCAAGTGATTTTTAGAATATTGCCCCCTCCTGCGTCCTGTTATTTTCTGATTTTTTACCTCATTCGTCCTCAAGTGATTTTTAAAACTCGCCGCTAACCAAACCTATGTTTTCGCTAATAATTTCGTTAGATATAAATGAAAAGAAAATGCGTTAAATATAAATGAAAAACATTAATTTCGTTTTACCCGGGCGCACAAATTTCATTATAACTTTGAAACTACTGGACCGATTTAAATAGAACAGCCCTGACCAGATGATATAGTTACGGAGAGAAAAAAAAAAAACATGAAAATTGGATCAGTAATTCTGGAGTGAAAAGCCCACATACGGACTGACAGAGACTTCACCTTTTATATATATGGAAAGATGAAAATAAATTCCCTATTAACATAAATGCTAAGAACGCCAGACGCGCACCCATTAATTTTTCTTGGGGTGGGGGAGCCAGAAGACGAAATTATTTGAAAGGGTAGGAATAAGGAAATTACTTGGAAATAAGAGCTGGTGAAATACGTTTTATTTTTGATAAGTGTTGATCTAAAAAAAGGTCTTCACTTCTAAAATACAAGTGATGGCCTAAAAAAAGGTCCTCACTTCTAGAATACAAGTGATGACCTAAAAAAGTACAGTATCACTTGTATTTAACAAAAAAGCGTAGCAGCCACGTGCTTTTGGAGCTTTCTTGCGGGGGGGGGGGGGGGCTCAGAAGACAAAATTGTTTGAAAGGGTAGGAATTGGGAAATTAGTTAGAAATAAGTGCTGGTGAAATACAATTTATTTTTCAAAATGCAAGTGTTGATCTAAAAGAAAAAGGTCTTTACTTCTAAAGTACGTGATAACCTAAAACAAATAAGGTTGTCACTTCTAAAATACAAGTGATGACCTAAAAAAGGTCCTCGTTACTAGAATACAAGTGAAAACCTAAAAAAAAATGTCGTCACTTGTATTTTACAAAAACGCGTAGCAACCACGTATTTTTGGAGCTCTTGGGTTGGGGGGAGGGGAGGGCTCATCACTTGTATTTTAACAAAAACCCGTAAAAACCACGTATTTTGAAGATGTATTGCACGTATTACTCGAACCTTGCGCCCCCCCTGGGTGCGCGCCTCAAGAACACTATACCTAATTATTGTACGAAAAACTGATTGGCACCAACGTATTCATAAAATCTTACCGCAGGCTGAAGCCTCTTTTTTATGGCTTAGGACTTTAAAATTTTTAAAATCAAACTAAAATGAGCACTCGGCGCTCTGTAGCGTGTTGCTTGGCCTGGGGAAACAGATAGACAGAGGGAGAGATAGTTTAACAACAACGGGCACAAATAGCTACAAATAAAAATATATAAAATAATAAAGAAATCGATCTCACAATGCAGCTAATTTAAAATCAATAAACAAATAAAGAAATATGAACTATAAAACTAAATAATAAATTAATTATTCTTTAATTCATCTTACCAAACATTAGCCTATATTGTCACTTTACGAACAGTAATGTATAATGAAAAAATTTAATCATAAGATATGCCTGATATACGCTCGTACATAGGAGCAGCGTGACTTTACAGTTATCAAGATCGCATACGCACCAGGGAATTATTAAATATATAATTACTGGTATTATATTTATCAGATCTCCTGATTATGGCCAAATACATACATGTATGAATATATTACCAAATTTTATTCATGTATGTAATTTTTGATGTATTAATTAATTAAAATCAATACCGATTTTAATTTATAATTAATTTATTTTGGTCAATTTGGATTATTGTATTAGTTTGAAAAATAATTAAAACAAATCAAAAGCACAATTTTGATTATATTATTTCTAATACTCAGGGGAACGAAGAACAAATCACCAAAAAATTAATTAACTTTAATAAATAAATTTTAGGATAAAATATCTACTAAATAATGTAGTTTGAATACTCCGATGGGCGTCCCACCGCGGTTGCGTGCGGACCCATAGTTACGTCAACGGTTTCCAGCGTTCTGTTACAAAGACCGAGTAGCGAGTAGTAACCAAGATTATTTATAATAATAATAATAATAATATGCAGGTTTGGTATACAGTCGTGTGTATTTAGCTCCACTAGTCTCTAGTATGACGCGGTTCAAAAGGTTGCTGAAGTTTGAGATTAGTCGACGCTTGTCAAGACCTGACAAACCCCATAATAATAATAATAATAATAAACATTTATTTGTTTTAAGAGAATCCCTTATACAAAGAGAGGAGAGATACATATATCATTACAAATAGCATTTACATTATCATTTGAAGTATCATTTTAAAGATATTACAAAAATTTCATTTTATACAAGAGAAAATTATAAAAAGAAAAAAATATATCATGGTTAAAAGCAAATCAAGATATATGTAGGTATATAGAACAAAAAAGTGTTTTTTTTTTATTTAAAGATTTATAGGTACATCGACAACTAGGTCATTAGTACCTAGGCACTGTTAATATAACACAAATACAATAATATATGGTGGTATAACATTGCTTAATAAAATATTAATATAATACAATAATGTAATACAAAATGAGGGAGATTTTAACTATATTCGTTCTTTCATGTTTATATCTGTTAGAAATTTTAGCACTTTATCTGTTTCACTTATGTTATTTATAAGGACTTTTTCAATCGAGTTGGGTATGTTATTTACGAGTCTTTCATAACTATATTTAGGGCAGTCTATTATCAGGTGTTTTACTGTGAGGGTAGTGTTGCACTGTTCAGATTGGCTTGGTTCGCAGTTGTTGAATAGATGTTGGTGTGTAAGCAGTGTATGACCTGTTTTGTTTCCCATGGTTTAGTGTCTTCCTTTATTTCTCGTAGTTTGTTGTCATTTGTTGTATTTTGCCATTGGTTGTTCCAGGATTTTCTAATTTTTCTTTTTATCAGACTTTTTACGTCGCAAATTTGTATGGTTATATCGGTTATTGGTAGGTTTATAGCATCCTTTGCTTCGTAATCCACTCTTTCGTTGCCGTTTATACCGACATGAGAGGGTATCTACATTATCGTGATTTGTTTATCTTTACAGATGGCTTGGTGTATTGTTTCCTGGAGTTCTTGGACAAAAAAGTTTCTGATACAAAAATATGAATTTAAAATTAAGATAGAGCAAAGTGTAATAGAATTAGAGTGAAATAACAAAGTATTCATAGTACAATTAAAAATAAGTTTAGAATGAAAAAAATACTGAAAGAAAAGTTTTAAATTTATGTCTGTTGAAACGGCATTACAGTGTCACTCATTGAGACAAAAACTTCTTGTTTTTAGTGCAGAAACGGTATATGCGTGAATATTGTTTATCTGCTGTATATCCTCTGGAGCCAACATGTTATGGAAGTTATATTCATTGGTATCCTGGTTCATGTACTGTTGTAAGTATGACTTCCTAATAGCTCCGTAAATTGGGCATTCAGTTAAAAAATGGTATACTGTTTCGTAAGCATCCAGCTGACAAATAGGACATTTATTTGTAGCATCCAGTTTGTAACACGCTGATATTTGTCAGATTTGGGCACTTTTTTTGCACTAAAACGTGTGTGTGTGTCTGTCTGTGTGTGTGTCTGTGTATGTGTGTGTGTCTGTGTGTGTGTATACACGATAACTCAAGAACAGTTTAACTTAGAGAGTTCGTTCTGGTACCAAAAAATTCTCCTATTTATTGGGAAGAACCCTATTGTTTTTTATGAAAACCCGAAACCGGAAACGGAAGTTATTAAAATTTAATATTTAAAAAAATTCGTAACTAGTAAACCAAGCCTTGGACAAAAATTTGTATAGAACATAATTTGATGTATTTTTGAAGATTTACCTAAAACTTTTTTAAATATTTATTTATTTATTTTTTTTTATTATTATTTTTTATGGGAGGGCAAGTCTAGCGGAGGTCTCTCTTCGCCACTGGTTTTTATTATACTTATACATTTTTCTGTTAAGTAAATAATAAGGGAGATATTTTAAGTTTTTTAATAAACCATTTTTTTAGCCTATGTTCGAATCTTGGTTTCAATCTATCATCATACCAAATTACGGAAAAATATGTCCACCCGTTTTGCGTAAATCTCGGACAAACAGACAGACAGATAGATATAGCCTCCAATATTATCAATATAGATATCGTACCACCTGAACACCTATACTGCCCCAATGTTCAGTTATACTGCCTGCGAAGGGGCACATTTTCATTTAAAAAACGCGGCAACGTTGCATCACGTGATATTATTGCGCAACTATAATTTTAACATAAATAGACTTTATAATAAAAACTTTGGTTAGTTGCCCGGTCAGCCCGTGCTGTAGATTTTGCATACTTTTTTGTTTTTATCCAATTAACCGTTTCCCAAATGCCTAATACCACAACTGACCCCGAATTCTACTATAGTATAAAGCATATTTTCCTAAAATAACAAATTTTAATACCTTTAATTTAGAAACCTGCGTAGTAAAACAATAAAATTAATTTCCCGAAAATTTCCGTGATATAATATTTTCTAAAATACTAATTCGGTAAAACAATAATTCGCATCACGTGACTGTCGGAAGTGCAGGAGAGAGCCAACAGCAGCGCCATAAAAGCAGGCAACGGCAGCTCCAAGCACTAACAGTAAATTACACTCTACACATTGTTTTCAGCATTACTTTATAATGAGAATCCAAATGTAAGTTTAAACCAATAAAACTGTGCAATAAAATAATTAAATGGGGTTTATTAACATGCAGAATTACTTGTAAAGAGAAAAATTCATGCACAGTGGAATAGAAAATTATATTTTTAATATATGACCAGTATTTTTAATGTTCTTTCTTAAAAGTTTCCTTATTTTTAAAGTGTTTCAATTTACAGCAAAGCGATAACTAAAATTATAAAAATTACCACGTCTACAGGAAAGATAAAGTCAAAGATGTTTTGTTTTTGATTCATCAGCAGCAAGTCATTTCATAACTGCTGCCTTGCAGATCAAAATGTTACATTCAGTATTAATATAAATACACTATTTGAAGGAAATTTCCAGTGTTATGTAATATTTAAACCTTCAAAACACAATGTAATATTTATGTATCATCTAATTTAGAAACATCTTTGTGCACTAACTTTAGAAACACTAGTTTAAAAAATACTTCCTACATAAACCGATATACGGCGCAGCCATGTTTTAACATCTTGTGCACTATTCTTATTTCCTATTCCTTATTCTTGTTCCGTATATAAACCAAGCATAACAAAGACTATTCTAACTTAAGCTAATGTCGCAAGTCTAGGCGCGGCAGCACTTACTTATCTCTACGTGGCGTAACTCTACAACCACCACAACAGATGTCAGTGGGGGTAGAAGCGTCAAGTGCTAATAGAAAATAGTATTTTTTAAAAGGTTTTATGAATCAGAACCTGTCAAGTGACAAACGTTAAACACAGGCCAACGCAAGTACGCAGGCGCAGCGACGAAATGTTATGTCCTATATAAACGGTTTAATATTTTTTATTCTTGTGTACTATTCTTATTTCCTATTCCTTATTCTTGTTCCGTATATAAACCAACCATTACAGACTACGGTTACATTAAAAACATGTAAACAGTAGTATTTGTAACCAGGGCTTCGAACCGTTATTTTTTTCCTTTCGGTTTTCGTTTCGGTTCAATTAAAAAAATATATATCGGTTCGGTTCCGGTTTTCGTTCCGGCAAAAATAACGGTTTTTTTCGGTTTTCGGTTCAGTTCCGAGTGATAAATTTTTAAAAGCGTGTAGTTGTATTAGAAATTTATTTTCTACTATAATTTAGAAGAACACTTTAGTCCTTATTTTGTAATTATCATATTAAGGTATTTGCCAGGGGGCGTTCAGGGTGTCCCCCCCTCCCCGATTTAATAGTAACGCATTTGTTTTTACTTATCAGTTAAAAAAATTACGAATTACGATTTTTTTTTCTACAGTTTAAAAAATAATCTTAAATAAAATGTATTTTATGTTCACTCACATAAATATTATCTGAACCGAAATAAACTGATATTTTGTTTCGGTTCAGTTCCGGTTCTCGTTTCAACAAAAATAACAGTTTTTTTCGGTTTTCGGTTTTCGGTTCAGTTCCGGTTCGAAGCCCTGTTTCTAACGTTCATCTTGCATTAAGTGAATTTTGTATTTTTTTTTTTTTTATTGTCTATTAAATCAGTTTGTAAGTATATGTGATATTTTATTTGCTTGCACCTTTTGATCCATCTACCTCAAACATTTTCTGTATCTCTACTAATATATAAAATAATGATGGAGTACCGCTATTATTAAAAATAAATGTTCTTTTTTGTAAGGCTAAAAAATGTTTACCGTATTTTTCGGACTATAAGACGCACCTTTTTACACAGAAAAATCGGCTCACAATTGGGGTGCGTCTTATGGTCCGGAGATACAGGTGCGTTGTTTCAAAAGTGTGCGATATTAGTGTGGAATCAATTCGGAGCGCATAAAACAGAATCAACCAAGAAAATATAATAGAAATGAATACAGAATTAGTAATTTCTGGAAGCCTTACAAGTCAACGACAACCCTTGAGTCGATTAGTAAACCATTTAATAATTTTATGTGGGAAGAGTGGAACAAACCAATGATAAAGCCAGATCTCGCAAATTACAGCAACGGATGAAACGGACTACAATTTCAAAAGTACCTGGGTAAAAAATTCATGGGAAGCTGTAAAAGAAAAGACGATTATAAAGTTTTTTAAGAAATTCGGTATAAGCAACGCATTGGATAGTATAGAAGATGACATGATTTTTGAAGAGATTGACTACAATAGTTCAGACGAAAATAATACGAACTGTTAACGTTAATGTCATTCATTAACGAGACGAGTGATAGTACAGAGAGTGAAGATGAACAGAATGTTGCTGGTACAAGTTATTGTAATAATTAATATTTTTTCTAAAAATTGTCTCATAAATTTGGGGTGCATCTTATAGTCCGGTGCGTCTTGGTCCGAAAAATGCGGTATATGGTTGATTCAGAAAAAAAAAATCAACAAAACACGTATTTTAATTTAAAAAATAGCTTGACAACCACTGGTTTAAAAAAATTATTTTCTTCTATAAGCAGATGTCCCCCTTGGTCTCCTACAACTTCGTTATTTATTCGTATACTTTTGTATGTTTTTGTATCTCTTAAAATAATGAAAATAATGACGATATCCCACTTCCGTGTTACTCAATTAATAGTGTTTTTAACTACATCAAAACCACAAGCGATATTCGAATACTGCAGCCATCTTCATATAATGACGTAGCAACGTCTTCGGTCACATTTTATTGCACATAAAAACTCTTGCATGATGGGTAACTAATGCCCAAAGTTTTATTTTAACGAGTTATTTGATCAAGTAGGAATTATTTATTGTTACTGCCTGTTTAAAGAACAACAAGTAATGTTTGTTTATGTAGACTTGTTATATAAACATTATATTACCTCCCGATACTTGTAGTTCCATTTAAAACGGTTAAAAAAAAATCAGCTTAGGCCGCGAACATACAGAAAGCTGGTAAATCAGCGCTGACAATAGGTACCGAAAACAAGCGTACTGGGTTACTGGTTGTACACACGCTAAACGCTGATATTGCATGTGACACTGACAGATGACATAACATATATATTGAAGTTTTTATTTATTATTTCCTATTTATCCTACATTTTTTAATTATATTGACCTAGCATAGAGTGAACGCTAGTTTTGAAAGTGTATAGCTACTCTTTCGTATATTCGCTCAATTATATGTTGAAATAAGTGAAAATGGCAAGTTCTGATTCATCTTTGGATGAGTTGTTTCTGCAGAATATCTATATTTAAAAATAGAACCAAAAAGAAAAGGTATAAATGCAATAAACCAGGAGAGACGTAAATATGGGGAATACCACCACCGTTTTCCTCAATTAAAAGAAGATGATGCAAGATTTTCTAAATATTTTTTGTTTCGGCGCTGACAACTAGCTGCTTAAACTGCTTAAACGTTTCGGTAAGCGGGTAGCCGACACCTACCGGCGCCGACCAGTACACAGCGTGTGCGGTTATATTTGAAAATATATAATGAACAGATACTGCAGCAGATCAGCGCTTGTTGCCAGTAAAGCCGGTACCGGCTTTCTGTATGTTCGCGGCCTTATAAAGTATAATCGTAGGACTGTCATTTTTTTTTGTCGCCGAGTTGTGTGTTTTATGCCACTGATGCCACATTTTAAAAAAACTGGCCAGATGGGCGTATGATAAAATAGGGTCTAAAACTGAGGCCAGATCAGCGAGCCAATCCTGTACTGTACCGCGTAATTTAAAGCCTAGTTTATAATAGATATGCTATAGATACATAAGCATAAAAATTACACTACTCTCTTTATTCTTTTTATTACAAACAGATGTTTTAAAGGATCAAACCCATTATTACATACGCATTGCGTCATGTTATGGTGTTATTATAAACCAGGCTTAAGACGTCGTGTAACGCGCATAAGCCGAGCTGTTCGCAAAGCGCTCAACCTGATCCATTTCGTATCGGTTTTTATCACAAAGGAGTTCGGAGAATTTGGTTGGACGTATTCGAGGTAATTCTGATGCTCGTAAGCATGGATGTTTGATACAAAATTTACGTAACCTAGAGTAGATAGTAAATGTTAGTTAGTAAACTTGTTTAATTATTTTTCGACATGTTTTGCCAGCAATTTAACTTCAAGAATTTTTGTGTGTTTTATCTATATACATCTACAAGAATTTAACAAGAATTTTACAAAACTACAATGCAAAGTTTATCCTAACATATCTTAACCCAGTTGTACCGGAATAATTTTTTTACGAAACTTTGCATAAAGTGAGTTTTCCTAGACATTCTTGCGGGCGTCAGTTTGTCGATATCACTTACAAGATACCTGCGAAACCCTTAAATGTGTAAACATAAACATTTCACATCTTTTTTTTTTCTTTTTTTTTCAGAGCATAAGCGATTAGCAAAGATAAATTAAAGCAAATTTTCATATTAAACCAGCGATTTATCTCGCTATTGATTAGTGTGCAAGTGGCCATTTAAACACATACGTAAATACTATATTAGCTGTTTATCTTTGGCCCGATCACTAACTGTGCTCTTAACTCCGCTAATTAATATCTGTCCTGCGGTTTAAATTATTGGGTACAATTTTGGATAGCCGGGTATACAAGTTTTAACTCAAATTTTATATATTATAAAGTTAATAATTTTTAAATAATTATCAAATCTATATTGCTACACTTATTTGAAGATTTAGGGCCGAATTCTTAAACGTTCCTAATCCTCACCTCATCCTCACCTCAGCCTCACCTCATCTAACACTCATTTTAGGTTGAGTCGTTCCCTCACTCACTTTTGTTATTCATAAACAATTGTAAATGAGTCTCTAACTTGAGGGACGGTTGAGGGAAAACGTCACTAATTTTATGACGTCAAAATAAAATAATACGTTATAGCTATGGAAACGTTTTGGTAGTGATTGTAATAAACATTTTGACAGTAGTGTATTGCCAAAAACTCAATTCAATAAAATATAGTGTATTTTATATATATTGTTGTTTTTATCATGGCAAGTAGAATATTTATGACGGGTGACGCTGCCCAATGCATACAGATGACGACTACACCTTCAAAAGACGACTCTACTCCCAGGGGATGTAATTTTTAAATAGATTAATTTTTACAATAGGCAAATAATCTAATTACCTAATTAAAAGTAATAGCAAATAGGCAAACAAATAAGAAAACTGCGTACACATCAAGAGCTGCTGCAATTGAAAAAGAATTAGAAGTTATAATGAAGAACTCAGAAAAAAATATCCCGCAAGATGAAGAAATTCATATCTTTCGGAAATCTAACATACAGTCTGTTCCAAACGGTTAAGCGGAACTAGATTTTGCAATCTAGTTACTTTCATCGTTTAAATCGTGCTTTTCGGCCGTTTTGTTTAAGCTTTGTAAATCATACTTACAATAAACATTTTTTGGTGATTTTTTCATCATTTTAAAATGTCATTTTCTTTATATGTTAATTTTTTGTGTCATTCTTATTACAAATTTCCCAATTATTTATATTTTTGTCATTAAAATATATAAAAAAAATAATTTAATTTTGACATATATACTTCGTTTCCATGGTTTCATTGCTGGAATTTTAAATTTTGACATTCCAACGTGAAAAATAAAATAACCCAAGCAAGATCCCTTCTCGTGACAACCTAAAAGAACGAAATTCCCATTTAGTTCCGCCTAACCGTTTGAAACAGACTGTATCTACCCAGGTATACAGCAATATTTTGGGCAACTTATTATATTATTTTGCATATCAAAGGTTGATTGAGTAAATGTAAGTCGCCATGTGTTCTCTTAAATAAAGATATATTATAATGAATTAAGAAATATAATTTGTCATATCTAATAAAATTATGGCTACCACAGCTGGAGGAATAGGCAACCTATGCTTCTGTAGTACCCCAATTTTTGGATATACTGTAGGAAATATTTTATGTGTTATAGTGTTTCTTAAGAAATGAAATCTCTGAATAAGTTCATAGTCAATGATATTTTGAAGAGGATCTTAAGCGTCCCGCATAAACCGCCTGATAAAAACAATTATTTTTTATTAAAAAATAGGTTACTGTTTCTTTTTTACATTCCAAATGTATCGATGCACATTTAAATAAACATTTTCAACTTCTACATACTCTAAAAAATCATTATCCACATTAATACAAATATATTTCTATATTTATATAAAGCAAAATCTTAAAAGAGTAAAATTTAAGGTTACCAGCTACTGGCCTCAAATCTCACTCACTATTCACTCAAATTTGACAGATAAGTGAGTGGGCCATGAGTTACTAATATCCAACTTTTGTTTCTGAATTCCAAATGAGTGACTCATTGCCAATTGAGTTTGAGGTGAGGGTTAGGTGAGGATTAGGAACGTTTATGAATTCGGCCCTAATTCCACTGTATTAAAGAAAGATTTTCATCTTCAGAGACTGTTTATGTATTATGTTCAAAACATGATGCGTAATCAGCATTCTCTAATAAAAATCAATCTAAAATATACTCACAACTCACACCGATTTTAACATCTTTTGTGTTTCTCGTTGTTGCTTTACGCTGTGCGTATCAATTTCGAGACTAAATCTACTGCAGAATTAGTATCGTTTAACCGTTTTTCTCGAAAATAGTCTTAAATGATTATCCAAGTTGTGTAGAATTAAGAAAAAAATATTAAGAATAAGTAAGAAGTACCAGTTTCCGGGAAAGCCTAGGAATTGAAGATTTTTCAAAAATTCATAATCGATGCGGCACGTGTTAACGTAATCCGAAGAAGCTGAAATTTATCACATTTTATCCTGTATCAAAAATAATAACACTTTATAATGCCTTGCCAAATATCTTAAAATCATTAATTATAGAAAATAAATTTAAAACCCAGCTAAAAAAAATTCTGATATCTAAATGTTACTATTCTGTGGAGGAATATTTGTCAGATTGTACACAATAATGTATGTATTGAACCTGTATGATTTTTCCTATACATTTTGTAATTGTCAAAGGAATAATAAATTATTATTATTATTATGGGGTTTGTCAGGTCTTGACAAGCGTCCACTAATTTGAAACTTCAGCAACCTTTTGAGCCGCGTCATACTAGAGACTAGTGGAGCTAAATACACACGACTGCATCACAAACCCTGGCAAT
This sequence comes from Liopterus haemorrhoidalis, assembly GCA_963971575.1. NCBI lineage: Eukaryota > Metazoa > Arthropoda > Insecta > Coleoptera > Dytiscidae > Liopterus > Liopterus haemorrhoidalis. The sequence goes on from OZ020621.1 coordinate 14,626,925, forward strand.
ATGCTGCCGCGGAAATTACGCTAGATCCAGTGCCCGCACAATGCGGAGTGACCCGAGCAGCACTGCTTTCTGCATCCTGCACATCAAGGAGTTGGCAGAAGATCTGCAGACGGGAATGGACTCGATTTCCCTTCGAAAGGAGGCTTTCATACCACCCAAAACACCAACTATCAGGACTACAAGCTTAATTTTATACCCGGGATACAGCTTTCTAAGCTCGGACAAGAGGTCCATATACTTGGACCTCTTTATTATTATTATTATTAACTCAATATTTTAATTTCTTAAATTATGTAAGTTAAATATTAGAATATCGCGTAATCTCTCAATGAAAAAATTCGTATCTCACAAAACTATAATTTTGGAAGCATAAAGTACAGTTTTGTGAGAAATATATATTTTTTCACATGAAGAATATCGTGTTCTAGTATTTAATTTACATAAGTCAAAAAATTTAAATATTGAGTTAGACGATCTTCGTAGGCTGGGTCGATATATATTTATCTTTTTCGTACAATATGCTAAATTAGCTCAAATTATAGTTTTGGCCAAGTTATGGTTCTGCCACACCATGTCCCGAGAAGCAATCGAAATTAGAGTTACACCTACTAAACCCTAAAAACTGATTATTTCAATTTTTGCCACTGTTGAATTTAATATATATGTAGGATGCTATGGTATTCTTACTTATTAAGATGTACAAATTGCTTTCATTTCTCAAATAGACGTTTAAATATATCATTCTAAATCAGATAAAGAACAGTTGAAAAATTACTGGCAATATAAATCCAAAATAAAAACGAACGGACCTTTTATCGTAAAAATAGCACATGCATTTTTATCCTTATGACAGAGTGCATAAAACTCCATTTCTCGCTAAGGCACATTTAGCTCATCTTATAAGAAATGCCACATTTTTCTTTTTAGGATTCTTATTATTTTGTTTACTTTTTTTTCCTTGCTTCATCCATTCCAAACATATTATTGTATCAATCCGCATCTCGAACGCTGTCGTCCGAAATAGTTCTACTAAACAACCATATATTAAATACTTCTATATAGCCCACGCATATCTCAGTACATTGACAAAATGTCTGGTGATGAAGTGAGATCGGAGAAATGGCTTCTCAGTTTAGACCACAGAGGTGTTTATTCAATGTTAAATTTTGGAAACACGAGCGGTCGCGCCGTCTGTGGACTCTAATGGTACTAATCGGCGTTTCACCAAGCGGGCGGCAATTTCAAATAAATATATTATAGGAAAATATATTTATTTGAGAATAAATATAATTTTTATACTTTCGGTCTGAAATATGATTACATATAAATAATCTTTTATTTTATTTCACATAATTAAATTACTTACAAATATGATTAATCAAATTTAATTATATCTACATTTTAAAAATAATATAATACGCCCTAAATTTACATGTTAATTTAGCTTTATACAGAAAATTTTATGCATGGTTTCGATTTATTTGGTTCTCATCAGTGCGATGTATCCTAACACCATTTTTATTCATGGATATTGGGAAATAGCAGACACCAGGATTTATTTCTGTCTGCATCCCTTAAATCACTATAATATAAGTTATTGTAAGTAGGCATACAACAGGCATATACAACACGTCCAGGCAGTGACATTATTAATAAATATTACAGAAGAAACCTAATAGTTAATTAAGTAAACACTAAATAAAGAACTTTTACACGCTAACTTAAACCCACTAACTTAACGAAATCACAGAGATTATGACAAAAAGCCATGTTAAAACTTAGGTTATGAAACACACAACAAATAAAACTGTTAGGAACTAATACCAAGAGCTGGTAACCAGACAACTGGGGCCGTAAGACATTTCGGGCCGTTCACAATTGAGGCTTTTCACAACTGGGGCCATTAACAACTGGGGCGATGGACAATTCGGGCCGTACACAATTGGGGCTTTGCACAACTGGGGTCATTAACAACTGGGCCGATGGACAATTCGGGCCGTTCTCAATTGGGGCTTTTGACAACTGGGGCCATAAGAGCTAGAGTTTTCTTTTGTTTAAAATAAAAAATAATTATTTTACAAGTTGACATAAATTAATTTGCGTGTTCTTTTGAAAAAAAATATTTTAATGGTTTGATTAAGTACATTTTGGTGGGAATTAGAATAAATAAAAAAAATTGCATTTTAGGGGGTGGCTTAAGTAAATTTTCGTGTTCATTTGATTAAAAAGAAATTGTATTTTAAGGGTTAGATTAAGTAAAATTTAGTGCTCTTTTGACTACATAAATAAAAAATGTATTTTAAGGGTTGGCTTAAGTACATTTAAGTGTTCTTTTGAATGAATAAGAAAAAATGTATTTAATTTTAGAAGTAAATATTTTGTAACTAAATTTAATTAATATGCGTCAACTACGAGAAAATCAGTTATTTTTTATGTATGATAGTATTTTTTTGGCATAGGTATTTTATATATCTCGCTTATATAAAACGGGCAACATTTTCTAGATAAACATAATAAAAATTAAAAATTGATAATACCTATCATGTCTCTAATGTGACTAAATTTTCAAATATATAATCTTCATAATATTTGCTGCTTTGATATTCTTGCCGATCGTAAAATTTTATTAGAATATTATCTTTGAATGAACGTGTTAATACAACATTTTCTATTGGTTCAGAATTTAATGAGTGCGGGGAATATATAGTCAAAAGAGCACCAAATTTGACTTAATCTAACACTTAAAATACAATTTCTTTTTAATGAAATGAACACGAGTGATTTCCTTAAGCCAACCCTTAAGATACAATTTTTTTTATTTATTCTAATTCCCACCAAAATATTTTTTTTCAAAAGAACACACAATTTAATTTATGCCAACTTGTAAAATAATTATTTTTTATTTTAAACAAAAGAATACTCTAGCTCTTATAGTTATGGCCTCAGTTGTCAAAAGCCCCAATTGTGAACGGCCCGAATTGTCCATCACCTCACTTGTTAATGGCCCCAGTTGTGCAAAGCCCCAATTGTGTACGGCCCGAATTGTCCATCGCCCCAGTTGTTAATGGCCCCAGTTGTGAAAGCCCCAATTGTGAACGGCCCGAATTGTCTTACGGCCCCAGTTGTCATGGAACTCCACGAAGCTACAAAGAAAATAAATCGCATCTCACTCTGTCTGGCTTATGTATTGGCAAAGAAGGTAGTATGAGACGGCGCTATGTCGTAGAACGTAACTTAATAGGACGAGCTAATGAACCAAAATACGACAACTGCGCATCGCAGGCTATCTTGTGAGACAGACTGTCTTTTTGTGTATCTGTCTCACTTGTCCGTGTTTCCACTTTTCCCTATCCACTCGAACCACCGTGGTTTAGACCGATATTAGCATATAGGCTATTCTAAACGATTAGGCGGAACTATATTTTGCAATCTAGTTACTTTCATTGTTTGAATTGTGCTTTTTGGTCATTTTGTTTAAACTTTGAAAATCATACTTACAATTAACATTTTTTGGTTAAGGTTAATATCATTTTAAAATTTAATTTACTTTATAATGTGTCATTCTTAATACAAAATTCTCATTTATTTATTTTTTTGTCATTAAAATATGTAAAAAAGTATTTTGTTTTTGACAAATGTCATTCGATTCCATGGTTTCATTGTCGGAATTTTAAATTTTGACATTCCAACGTGAAAAATGAAATAACCCAAGCACGGTCCCTTCTCGTGGAAACCTGAAAACAGCCTAAACGTTTGGAATAGCCTGTATATATGTAAGATTATTAAAATATAAGGTTGTCTCGTAACTTGTAGTGGTGGGGGTAAATAGAAAGTATATGAGTATATGAGTATATAATATATTCACGTGAAGTTTGATTTTTTGCTATAAATATAAAAATATCGTTTAATTTTTTGATTTTCTACTTGTTTTAATGTCTTTTTTCTTTGAAAATAATGTTCCTTCGTTCTAAATAAATTTTCTTACATTCATTTTTGATGTGAAGATAAGTGAAATATTCCGATATTTTAGTTTTAATGTGTCCCCCCCCCAACTACCCTAATATTCATCAAATTGATAAAATGCATAGAACAAATAAGATTTGTTTTCTTATAAATAATTTTTATTGTATAGTTTTGTCTGTTAAGATAGTTCTGTTTATAAAGGAAATATTTTAAGTTTTTTAGTACTAGTTTTAACCCAGAAACATCTCCTAAGAAAGAAAGTTTTGAAATACCATGCCTATATTTGAATCCTGGTTCTACTTTATTGTACCAAATTTCGTTAAAATACGTCCAGCCGTTTTTAAAAGCAGATAAAACCTCTAATTTTATTAATTGCTATATTATTATAACAATTTGTTTTTCTGTTTTTATTTATTCATACCTAAAATTATATTTGTATTCGATTTTATTGTTATTTATTAACTATAATACAAATACCCATCACCTTACATTTTATATAAATGAGTATAAAATGTCCTTAGGTTTTTCTTTATAATTTATTCAGTAGAACTGTCTTGAAATAAATATCTATCATGAAAATAGTCAATAAAAATATTTAAAAACGTGCAAACATCTATATTAATTCTGTATGCTAGTTTGAACTACGCATACGTCTGACGTATTCCCTCTCACTGGTCTGATTGGTCAGAAGTTACGAGACAACCTTAACTTTAATAACCTTGGGGTAATGTGTCTTGCTTTATCGCATTAGAATAGACCATATTAGTGTGTCGTCACATACATGTGCTGCCATCTGAGAGCTGAGTCCTTTGGAAGTTTTTAACTGGTTTAAAATACATGTGACTTTACTTTTGTTACCTTAATTTTATGAATATCTACAATTTTGGAGCAAAAAATATGTATTTTTGATAAATATATACTAATATATACAGTCCAGATACTTTATATTATAGAATAATGATTTTATAAATATATAAATAAGGTTTCGAAGATATATTTATAGGTTACGTTGTTAAATAATATGAAAATCAAAATATCTTTAGTATTTATTTACTTAACACTAAGTAATCATTAATATTTTGTTTTAGAATGCATAATGGTGTATTGTTTTGCTCCAAATTGTAACCATTACAGCTACATTCTTAATTGCAATTTTTTTTCATTTTTTGACAGATGAAAATGAAAAACAATAATGGATAAAATAAAGACAACATATTGTTCCTTCAAACCATTTAGATATGGCATACACACTTATTGCTATGTTACTTGCCATAATATCGATTATTAACGTAAAATTTTCAAAATTAACTGGCTAAACAATATTGTTCTGCAAAAATAATAACATATTAAATTATGATGAGGAAGTAATGGGATTCGGACGGTCAGAAATTAAAATTAAAACAATATTTTAACTTCGCTAACGTTTCAATTTAATATGAAATCTTCATCAGAGCTCTTCATATTAAATCGAAACGTTAGCGAAATTAAAATATTGTTTTAATTTTAATTTCTGACCGTCCGAATCCCATTACTTCCTCATCATACTATATTTTACGGACGTAACCATCTAATTCAAGATATTAAATTATAATGCATAAAATAAGAATTTTAAATAATAAATAAATATTGACTTGTAGTTTTGATGTGAAGCATTCTGTTACTTTGAAAACTTAATTTATATTTCCAAAATACAATTTAACAAAAAAACATGCTAAATTCAAATAAAATGAATTCAACCACGAGGCGGCAGCACTGAATCCTAATTTGTGACGTAGTTACTAATATGGTCTATTGTGATCACTTTAATAATAATTAATACGTTATTAAATTATTGCATTATTATGTTACTGTATAACAACATTGAAATATCAAAAAAGTCTTAAAATAATATCTACAGACTTCTACTCATTTCTTGTCGTTTAATTTTGTAGATTTTTTTCATTCATTTTGTTGATATTTCACAAATATATCGTGAATTACACTGTTTAAATCATAAGTTATAAAAAATCTTTGTTTACCTTACCATTCAATGCATCCGGTCTTAGACATATCTATTTAAAATGCAGTTCCATACACATTCTCATGCAAAGCTAAACAGGTAAAAGCGTGCGCAGGAAACATTAGAGAGTAAAGAGTATAGAGAGGTAACATGAGTTCAGGAGACACTCACCAAAGCTTGGGCTGCTTGTTGGTGCTGCAAAGAACAAGGCATACATTTAGTCACGACAACACATACCTAACAGACAGAGTAACAGAGAGTAACAGATAACAGCCAGGATAACAGCCGGGAGCAGGTAACAGTCAGGTAACAGCCGGCCTTCTTTTGGAACTAGGATGCTAGAAGTAAAGGAGTGAGTGAGCTACTAAGTGTCAGGGTTTTAAAAATATTTTTCACTTGTTTGTGATGTTTTATATTAAGAAAACTACAGTCAATACAGGGCTACTAATTTTACTTTTTAGTTGCGAAATAAATAAAGAAAGTATTGTAGTGGGAGGAAAAAACTGTGGAGATTTCGATAGTTCTTCTGGCGTAGAGTGTTTCCCAAACTGTGGCCCACGAGTCAGTTTTTGGTGCTACGAGCACACAAAATTGCATTCGTATTAATAACGGGCCTTTTCGCCAAAACCATTTCTACCGACCGTCACATATATAAGGGCGGTATTGTGATCATACTGATTTTGACATTTCGAGATTTCGATGGATCTCCACGAATTGAGGTTATAACGTTTCGACTATTTTTAGCATGATGTCTGTCGGTCTGTCTGTCCGTCTGTCTGTCTGTCTGTCTGTCTGTCTGTCCGTCTGTCTGTGTACACGAGCAGAGCAAATTCGGCTGAAAGGATTTTTATGAAACTTCCTATTTAAGCTTCTGCTATCAATGGCACGAGTTGATCAACTTTTGGTAAAAATCGGTTGACTAAAAATGAGAGTTTACTCGTGTCGATTTTAAGATTTTTGTGAATATTTCACAACAGAAAAATATTTCGAAAAAATGTATTAAACAAAAGTTGCTATAAAAGCAATAATTAATAACTTTTATTTGAGAAGTTTTTTGATAAAACGAAAAATTTCGAATAATTTTTGTAAAATTTTTCGAAATTTTTTCAAAGTCTAAATTTTTTCATACTTTTATGTAACGGTTCCCCATGGTCATGATAAATAATATCTCTGTTATAAAATATTCCAAGTTATTTCTACTCTGCTGCTAAATAAATACATTATTTTATATAAGAACTTTATGATGGCGGTCGGTCCTGTGGTGGCCACAGCTGATTTTTTTTTCTTATTGTTGGTTTTCTAAGAGTAGTCCGCAACTGTCGAAAGTTTGAACACTATCGTAGATAACTCGTTAACGCACTAAATGGTTTATTTTCTAAGCAAGATGTTAATATTTTAATGTCAAAAACTGACGTTATTTTTTGACACCATTTCAAACGGAAATTATATTCGCTAAGCACAATTGTGTTAAAATTTTAACACGCAGCGTAAAAATTACAAGTTAACGTGCCACAATAAGCACCTGCCAAAACAGCATTTATTTTGCAAAAATGGCAGATCCGAATCTATAGTGCGTTCGAAGGTGAGTATGCAGTATAGCTCTTATGGCAAATGGGAGCGGTGTTGCCAAATGTTGTAAAAGTGTCAAATGTGTCAATTATAATAATATGAAAAACTCGTATTATTTACAAAAATCAACTCTTATAAAACTCAAAATAACACTCAACAAAAACAAATGGCCATTTGTAGAATACTGCGTCTTCACAGATCAGCGCGTTTTAGAGCTGGCAACGTCGACTAGCAAGAAAAGGATAGCGTTATTCTGTAAACCCATTAGAGAGTATGAAAAAGAACTACTCCATATGCCCTGTACTGCAAACTCACCTTCGAACGCACTATAGTTATTGTCATACTAATGGAAAAAAATGAAAAAAGGTCACACAAAATAAAGACTATAGTATATTTTTGACAGATGAGTCCGTGTATTCTCGGTGAAACATTGTTAATAGAGGATTAATGAATAAATAAAACATTCGGTTGGTTTCACAAAGTTTAATATTAGTCTATACCAGGGCTGCCCAACCAGTCGATCGCGGCGTGATTTTAAGTAGATCTTTAGTTTTCTCTCGCTTCCATGTACTTAAAACATTATATAAATATAAAGTAAAAATGGCCCGGCGCAATGTTATATAAGTTTCCTAAATTTTCCGTAATTTTTCCGTAAACCGGTGATCGCACACCAAAAAACCACTAGTTTATGAAAATACACTAAAAAGAAAACATTATCTTAACATATCCTAACCAACAAAACTTAAAAATAAAGAACCATCATCTTGCATACATTTTTTTGGCGATCAATGTGTTAACCGTCGGGCTAAAAGTGCCGCCTTGGAGGGATAGGGCCTATGAAGAATCTTCATAAATATTTTTTTTTAATTTGTTTTGCGTATTGAATTATTTTTACATGAAAAAATGAATTTTTTCAAAATATTCTTCCCGGGAGAGGACCCCCTGACCCGGGAAGGCACTCCATGCCCCCCTCCCACCGGTGACCGGCTACGTGTTCTGGTCGATTGTGGTAACAATATATATAAAAAAATTGATGTGAAGTGTGAATATTCACACATTTCAGGATTTCGCAGGTATATAATAAGTGAAGTCGGTATGCTGAGTGTGTAGGAAAAATTTTACTTTGTAGTAATCACGGCAAAATGAACGATATTTTTAAAATAATTTATCGTCTGTTAATCATATAATAAGACTGGTTATTAAATGTACGCTCTTAAAAATTAAATGCAACATTTGTCAAAATATAATTAGAATTTTGACAAAATAATAAAAATGCAAAAAAAAAACAGAAAAAATAAAATTCACTCCGTACTCGAACTCGAAACCCTTCGTTTCCAGCGCATTTTAGCTTACGACACCAGTGCTCTAACCCATTACGCTATCGCATGCCTTGCATGTGGGTGTCTTACATTGGTATAACTTTTGTACTTTGTGTACCAAAAACCACAAAAAATGCGTTATTTTCCGAAAACATAATCTGATCAAAAATTCCTGTTGTACTATTTCGGTTCACACCAATATACATTACTTAGAATTTTTTTAGATTTTTAGTTTAAACCATCTGGGCTACAGGGTGTGGGACAAAATTTTTTTTGCACAATTTTGGCAAAAAACGCATCAAAATAATTTATTTTTCAAAAATAAAAATTTGATCGTTAATCCATGTACTAAGGGCTTTCATTTGATACCCTACTCAGAATTTAAAAAAAATATTTTTGTTTTCGTTGAGCACATATTTGTTTATATTTTTAGGGGGGGTATGTTTTTTAGATGTTTTAGTATTTTTCCTATGTGCGGGTCAAAGAGTTGTATAAGCATGCCAAATTTCAACTCTCTAGGTTTAGCCGTTTGGCTACAATTTTTACCGAACAGACAGACAGACAGACAGACAGACAGACAGACAGACAGACGGACGGACGGACAGACAGACAGACAGACAGACAGACAGACAGACAGACATACAGACAGACAGACAGACAGACGACAAAATGACGGTATAAGGGTTTTTTGGTCATACCTACAAAACCCTAAAAAAAGTAGATCCCAAATACAAAAAGATTCAACGACCCTGCTCTGTACGCATTTCGGCTGTGACACTATCGACAGGAGTTCAAATTACAAATTAAACTTATTTTTAACAAATCCATTATGTAAACATCCATCTGGTCATTCATTAAGTTATTATTTTTGTAAATTTCCCGGTACTCTAATAGGTTTAGTTTAACCCATTAAGTCCCAAGTATATATTTTTTTATTTTATTTTGTTTTTTTTTTTTTTTTGCATGTATATCACATAAAAAAATTAAGTAACTGATATTTTGGCAAATTTTAACTTTCGCATCCATAGGGGCCTCAGGGGATGGTGTCGTCATATGACGACAACGGGACTGACTGTATGACATTGTTAAATAATACGATTTTTTTTTTTGTATGTTTATGTAGCACAATTTTAGTTTTATTTCACACAAAACCCTTTTTAATTATAGGAAAAAAAAACCTAAATCAGGATCATTTGACCAATACATTTTTTCAGATGGTAATTGATGGTAGCCAGATAGAAGTAAAATTCCCAAAAAAGTCTTCAACTCTTCTACAGAAAAAGTAAATGGTTCATTTTTTGTTGCAGACTAACGGATATTTTTACAATATAAGAGTTTATTTCATCAGTCCAAATGGTTTCAAATAATTGCACATGCGATAAATGCCCGATTTTACTCTTTATATTCAACAGAACTTCTTCGAATCTTTTTTCAAAGATAGGTAACTTTGTGTAATGAGGTTTTTGGCGGCTCCACATAGGTTCTTCATTACAGACGTTTCTTATTAGATTTAGAAGTGCTGGGCATAGAACTTGGCGCAGAAATAATATTTTTTGACTTGAAATGAAATTCCACTTCACCTGCAGTATCTTTCACTTCAGGTGCATCATGGAGTAAAACATCATCATCTATATCTTTTTCATCTGTCTGTTCGTCAACCGGTGGAGGTAAAACGACGATATCCACCTTTTCATTTCATCTACTTCTTCCCAAAAGGAATCGTCGTTAATTATTTCCTCTAACGAATTTTTACGCGAACTGATAAAGCCCTTTTCGTAGACATTTTGTATGGAAGTATGGAAATAATTTTCTCCACGACCACTATAGAATTTACCAATTCTAAAACCAATTTTGACTACAGAAAGTTAATATTCTAACACAAGAGTTGGAATGTTATTCTAAAGCACTTATCTTCTTATGCATTTTGCGTGTATTTCATTCCATCACTTGTTGTGGAATAACTATTCCATACTTGTTGTCTTTTGTTTTTGTAGGGTTACATTAAGATATATGCAACGTTTACATTAAATAAATGCAACATAACTTCCTAACCTAAAATACTGGCCTATGTGCGGCAAATTAAATTAAAATTAAACAAATAATAAATATATAAAATAGTTTAATTAATTGATTAATTTGTTATGTAATATAAATTATGTGTTAAGATAAAATGTTTATTAAAATAATTATTTGTTAATTTTTTTTTTTCTGGTGGTCGTGGAGAAAGTAGGGTCTGTGACTCGGTTGGAAGAGAAAATTCGATGCTCGTGGTTCCTCAAGCTCGCCTACGGCTCGCGCTCGGAATGTTCCACTCGCATCGAATTTTCTCATTCCAACCTTGTTACAGAATATACTATTAAAATACTTGAAAAACTTAGGTTATCTTATTCACTAAATAACCACTACAATTATACACGCATTTGCAGAGTAGAACCACCTAGTAATTGAAACAACCCTTAAGCGTTATTATATCTGTTAGGCCCACTGTCGTCATATGACTACAGTGAATTTAGACATAGTTTCAAGGTTACAAAAGTTGCAAAGTGCGCAAAACAAATAATAAATATTATTCTGTGTATTCAAAATTCATATGTTTTTCTTTTTTTTTTTTTTTGTTCATTAACACTTTATATTTCATAAATGATAAATAGAAACACGTATAAACTGAAAACCTTCACTAGCAACAACTTAAAAAAAATTAACTATTTAAAATTTATTATAAATAATTATTCAAAATACTTCAAATCTCAAAAACTAAATAATAAAGATGCGTTTCCTGCAAAATTTATTTCGAAATATCACATCGGCGAAAAGTTACAGACCCTTAATTTTGCTCAATCATATGACGACTATGGGACTTAGTGGGTTAAAACTTTTATTATGTGAGTGTAATATTTTAAAATCATTTACAGAAAGGTTATGATTATTAGCGATCATATGTTCTGCTATGTTGAACTGTTCTACTTTTTTATTTTGGATGACTTTCAAATGTTCTCCAAATCTTGAAGCTAATTTTCAACCAGTTTGACCTATATATATTGTTGAGAAATCTTGACGCGTCAAGATTGCGTTAATCAAGTAGATCAAGATAGAGTAATATTAAACTTATATTTGTGAAACTAATCGAGTATTTTATTTATTTATTAATTCTATAAAGACTATAGATTATATCGTTAATGCACTAACCGGTCTATTCGTTGTTAAAATCTTAACTTCTAAGCTGACGTTAATTATTAACACCATTTCAAACGAAAATGCTATTCGCTAAGCATATTTGTGTTAAAATATTAATACGACGGCGTTAAAATTGCAAGTTAACGTTTTATAATAAGCGCCTACCAAAACGGTAATTGCTTTAAAAATAAACGCTAGTATTTAGTTTGGAAAAATGGCGGATACATTTTAATAAATGTCGTACTTATCTCGTAAATAAATTGAAGAAAATGAAAAGAGGTAAAACAAAATACAGTTTATAGATTACTGTGTAAAATGAATTCTTTAGACAAGATCTAAGAATGATCCATTGTCAACTTCGGGATTTAAGTAACCCATTTGAGTTATCCGACGCAAGTTTTAAGAAATAAGACGATAATAAAATTATATGTGCAGTGTTCCTAGACTTAAAACGGGCATTCGAAACACTGAATAGAGATACATTATGTGCTTATTCCCAATTATTTAAATAATATAATTATGGGGGCTGTATTATTATTTTTCTAAACCTCATACAAATCAATAATTATTATTGTTCATTGATAACATCAATGTGTATATTATTATATGACGTCTGCTAGTATATAATGTATGATTTGGAAAATAAATAATAATAATAATAATAATAATAATTATTAAGGAAGTTAAAAAAGTATGGTGTGAAAGGAAAGTGTTTGGAATGGTTCAAAAGTTATTTTAAACATCGATGCCAGTATGTTAAGTGGAATTCATCCATCTCAAATGAAATAAATGTAGAATGCGGTGTACAACAAGGAAGTTGTTTAAGGCCACTGCTTTATCTCGTATATATTAATGACATTGTAAATGTACTTCAAAAATGTAAAATTCACTTATTTGCAGATGACACATTAATTTATTTTGTTGGTGATAGTGTGGAAGAAGTTTTTAACGTGGTTAATAATGAACTAGGTGCTGTAAGTGACTATTTAGCTATTAACAAATTAAGTTTAAATGTTAAGAAAACAAAATTTATGATGATGGGTACTAGTAAGAATATTGTAGAATTTAATGATAGAAATTTTAAAATAATATTAAATAATGAATTTGTAGAAAGGGTAGAAAAAATTAAATATTTGGGCATAACTATAGATTATAAATTAAAATTTAAGGATTATATAGATTACATAATAGGGAAAATTGCAAAGAAGGTTGGTTTTTTATATCGTGTTGGTAAACGCCTATCCTATTGGGCTAAACTAAATATTTATAAAACAATAATAATGCCACATTTTAATTATTGTAGTACGCTATTGTACCTAACAACTAGTACAGAGATACATAAATTGCAATTATTACAAAATAGAGCAATGCGCGCCATATTAAATTGTAGCAGATATACTAGTGTCAAATATATGTTAAATGTTTTACAATGGTTTAGTATACAAAAGAAATTAGAAATAGATTGTGTAATATTTATTCACAAGATATTACTAAACGAATTGCCATCATATTTATGTAATAATTTAGAAATAAATAGTAACATACATAAATATAATACCAGAATCAAAAATGATTTTAGAATTAGGCGTACTAGAAAAGTTAGTACAGATAAGTCGCTTTATGTTAAAGGCCTGCAAGCGTATAACAACTTGCCAGATGTCAAAGCTATTGGAAACATAAAAAAATTTAAGGTTACTGTAAAAAAACTGAAATTTAGGTAGTCACTAATACATTGTTTTTCACATATTATTATATTTATGTATATATATTGTATTTATGTATATAGACTATGTATGTATAATGTAATATTTATGTACATTAATAGCCGAAGGCTAATAATAAAGAATAATAATAAAATAATAATAAAAATTGTTTCAGTTTTATTTGCTATAAGATCAGACATGTGTTAAAATCAGGGATCTGAATATAAACTCGAACCCGAACCAAAAACCTGTATTTATCGTGAACCTGAACCTGAACCAAACCATTATATTTCAAGGTGAGTGAACCGAAACCTGAACCCGAACCTTCTATTCTGAACCGGTAACCAACGCCGGCGCTAGACTTTTGGATTAAAACTAAACAACGGATTTGTTATACTTGCATTCAACATATAGGCGCTTTTCCAAATTTTCTCGAAATGAATGTCTCATTTATAGAACGCACTAAAAAAAACTGTTTCACGAAAAAAATCGATACGGGCAATAAAATTACTCTAGCGAATTCAAACTCATACTGAAGGCGTAACACATGTTCACCTGCCGTTTCTCAAAGTCCCGCCAGATCAAGCGCTATGTTGCCAATCCGGTTACTTAATTTACATACCTCGTATATTTAGTTTTCCAATGGTATTTTAAGTTTACATCTGTGAAAACAAAAGTGAAATTTTTGATAGAAATGTTAAATGTTATTTTTCACGTAACTAAATTGGGACGAATTTTCACAAGTAAGGAAACAGAAAATATTTTTTCAAATCAACATAATACAGTAATATAAAATCGCGTTATATTATGAAAATAAAATATTTAAATTCGTTGAGTTGAATAACATTTTTATTCATTTCCTCATTTTCATTTTCATTTTATTAAGGGTAAAAATTTTGTTAGTCCTTCCCTGTAAATAATAATACGTTGTCAAAGTTAAAGACCCTGACATAGATAAGAAATAGTCCTTTGGTAAATTAATAACTTTTCAGTTGGTCATGTCACATTTTTTTAATGAAGCTATATTAATTAGTAAGACTTGTTTCTTTGAGTAATTAACAAGTTAGAATGTGAAGAGGCACTTGTGTCACATTCTTAGGGCGTTGCACAGCTTAATTACTTTAGTACATGTGTAATTTTTATCCTGACAGAATTCTAAATTAAAGACATTTATATTAAAGACGTGTTAAAGATAATGTATTTTTTATAAAAACAAAACACAGGAAAGAAACATTTTCATTTACAATGTCAACTTATAAACTATATCTATAGGCTATTCCAAACATATAAGCGGAATTAAATGGAATTTAAATTTTCTGAAGTAGTCATTCGCTAACTGTTTATATATTGAATGAGACTTTTCCTAAACAAAATCATCAAAAGCTTCAATCAACCGGTAAAAGTTACTATATTTGAAAATCTAGTTCCGCTTAAACGAAAGAAACCACCTATACACGGTGTTTTTTTTTTAAACGGGGCACCCCGAAAATTTCCTTTATTTGTAAAGCTACAAAAAATCTTCAGAACAAAAGTTAAACTAGACAAAAAGGCCCATCTAAAGGTAACTATAAGAATTCTGAGGCACTTCCGGTTCCACCGGAAATGATGTCAACTTTTGATCTAGCATAGGGAATCGATAATTTTATATTTTTTTCCTAAAAGTACATTAAATTATCTTTACAATGACACCAAAAAGTCATATTTTTATGTTAACCATTTCAAAATGGCGACCATTTATTTACAAAATAATAATCAACATAAGTTTTACAAAGTTGAACGTAGCAAGCTTTGAAAACAATAAAAAAAGAAACAAAATATCTCTAAAATAAACTGTTATAACTATGGTCTATTTCAAAGTAGAAAAATGTGTGTAAGAAGATAGGAGCTGTTTGTCCTTGCTTCGGATTGGTATAGATCGTCATCCCTATTACACTGTAAAAATATTGTCTTTAGTCCAAGTTGACAGATGTTCAGTGTCGTACATTGGAAATATATATTATTTATATTATTTAATTTTTCTCATATATTTTGTTATTATTTACATATTTAGACTTTTATTTATATTCTTGGCGTAGATTTTATGGAGAAAATTCTCCATGTAATTTGTTTTTACGCAGTTATATATTTTTTAGGTTATCTGACATATAAATATTTTTTGACAGTTGACAATTAACAGATCAAGAAAGAGGACTAATGTGAGGCCAAAAGATAGCCCAGCTGGTTGTGCTCAAAGAAGAAGTTATTGATATAATTTTTAGACCTTCATATATACATATATTTTTAATTTTTATGTACAATATTTATTAAATAAGAAACTTTAACTCTGAAGATATATTGTTTGTTTTATTGCTTTGTTTAAACTCTTTTAGCCAAATCTCTCTTTTTATATATAGTACATAATTTTTTAAAATTAATATTTTTTTAACTTTTTCAAAATTCCCATTAAACTGAATTTATGTCGTATGAATAACGTAAGTGTGCTTGTTTCTGCATTGTTTATTTCAATATCTTTTTAACCTTTTATATATTAAAAAAAAAAAATCACTTGCTAACCCAGTTGCTACGCCCATGCCCTAGTTGTAACTTATTTTAAATTTCCCGCTATACTGTATTTGATCAATGTAAATCGTACTCGGTTCGCAGCGCTATCTACTTTTTTCTACTTTGAAATAGACCATAGTTTTAATTTTTCAATTAAATGTTTTATAAATAACAAGAGTTTAATAGTTTATTTTGCTTATTTTTGTTTGAAAAAAAAATTGTATTAATTGGTAGTAAGTCGTTATTTGTACCTAATTATGGTTTATGTACGATATACCAACGAAGAGATGACAGATATGGTTTTTTTTTTCTTCTTCTTTCTTTGGCCTTGGTAACTATAGACCATTGGCCAGAACAGATATGGTTCTGATATACTCTTAGGGATGGGAATTTATTTTTAAATATCGATATATCCGCGATTCAATATATCGTAAGTGTGATATCGATATTCGATATATATCGAAGTAAAAATATATATAAATATTATATAAATATATATAATAAAAAATATATATAATTTTTTTTTCGATATATCGAAATAACTAACACATAACATGTAGGATAGGTATATAAATTACAGTTTTTTTTTTTTTTTTTGTTGGCTTGGCTGGAAAAGAAGTCGCCACTTGAGAGACATGCACTTTACAGTTGGTACTCACCCAGCTACCAACCAACTTTCTAATATTTTCCTAGTTAACTGTTCTTATAATTAAATATTTCTATGCTGTTCACTTTTGTAAGAACAAACCAGTTCTATGGTCTAAGTCAGCTTAGAAAAATGTGTGTAAGAAGATAGAAGCTGTTTGTTCTTGCTTCGGATTGGTTTAGAACGTCATCCCTATTACAATGTTAATATATTGTGTTTAATCCAAATTGACAGATGTTCAGTGTCGTACATTGGATTTCATAATATCATTGTTTTCGAGTACAGAATATTATTATAATGTTAATTATAATATTATTTATAAGGTATATTTTGTTATTATTTACATATTTAGACTTCTATTATAATATTCTTGAAGTAGATTTTATGGAGAATTTAAGTAATTTGTTTTTACGCAGTTATATATTTTTTAGATTATCTGACATGTAAATATTTTTTTACACCTGACAATTAACAGATCAAGATAGAGGACTAATGTGAGTGAGCCCAAAAGATACCGATTGGCCCAGTTGATAGTGTCCAAAGAAGAAGTTATTGATATAATTTTTTGACCTTCATATATACATATATTTTTACAATAAATATTTAAATAAGAAACTTTAGCTCTGAAAATATATTGTTTGTGTTATTATTTTATTTAAACTCTTTTAGCCAAAATCTCTTTGGATTTCCATACTGT
Organism: Liopterus haemorrhoidalis; assembly: GCA_963971575.1. Classification (NCBI taxonomy): domain Eukaryota; kingdom Metazoa; phylum Arthropoda; class Insecta; order Coleoptera; family Dytiscidae; genus Liopterus; species Liopterus haemorrhoidalis. The sequence goes on from OZ020621.1 coordinate 14,644,536, forward strand.
ATTTGTCCTGTGAATATCGTACTCGGTTCGCAGTGTTATCTACTCTTTTCTTATTTGACATAGAGTATAGTTATTTTGGTTACTTTTATAATACTATAAAAGTCCGTAATACACATTACGGACTTAAAATGTCAATTAAAAATATTCCTTACGCTGTAAAACTGACTTTAGATTTATTGGTTATGATCATTATTAAGAAAGTGATATTTTTTATAATTTTTAATACCATACAATATATACCATACATGCCATACAATTTCAAAGGTGCAAACTATTGAAATCAAATTTTCCTCTTATTTTGTTTTTACAAAAGTGAACAGCATATATTTAAAATATACAAAAATACCGATATTTTGTGCGAATATCGATACTGTGCGCGATATATCACATTTCAAATATCGATATATAAATATCGATATATTTTTCTAAAGTATTGATATTTTTGAAATATCGATATATCATTCCCATCCCTACATACTCTACAGATGTGTTTCCCAACCGCTATCCATTAAATATATTGTAAAAGGATAAAAATATTTGACCTATGAAAAAAATATATGATCTACAGAATAGTACCTATGAAAATAATAGTTTACCTATGTATTAAATAATTGATCTATGGTTTTAATTTTTGACCTATGGAATTAATTATTGAGCTATAGAAATATTTATCGACCTATGAAAATAATTATCAACCTATGTAAATATTTAATACATCTATGGAAATAATCGTATACCTACTGATATAATTATTGATCTATAAAATTTGATCTATAAAATTAATACTTGACCTATAAGTACTCTTGCTAGTTAGTAAGGGTTTGGTTAGAAAAAGCCGAGCGAAGCGAGCTACCTATCTTCTAGTTTAATGACAAAACACTATCTTAGATTAGGTTAGGTTAGTAAGGGTTTGGTTAGAAGAAGCCGAGCGAAGCGAGCTACCCATCTTCTAGTTTAATGACAAAACACTATCTTAGGTTAGGTTAGGTTAGTAAGGGTTTAGTTAGAAGAAGCCGAGCGAAGCGAGCTACCCATCTTCTAGTTTAATGAAAAAACACTATCTTAGATTAGGTTAGATTAGTAAAGGTTTGGTTAGAAGAAGCCGAGCGAAGCGAGCTACCCATCTTCTAGTTTAATCACAAAACACTATCTTAGATTAGGTTAGGTTAGTAATGGTTTGGTTAGAAGAAGCCGAGCAAAGCGAGCTACCCATCGTCTAGTTTAATGACAAAACACTATCTTAGGTTAGGTTAGTAAGGGTTTGGTTAGAAGAAGCCGAGCGAAGCGAGCTACCCATCTTCTAGTTTAATGACAAAACATTATCTTAGATTAGGTTAGGTTAGTAAGGGTTTGGTTAGAAGAAGCCAAGCGCAGCGAGCTACCCATCTTCTAGTTTAATGACAAAACAAACTCTAGATATATGAATCATTAAAATAATTTTGGAACCTGTTAGTTTACAACTGATTTTAAGGTTATATTCACGGATTAATTAGGTTATGTTTTATCATAACGCTACTAGTCAATAGATGTCACTACTGTCTATATGTAGTTTATTATAGATCAATTGATAATTTTCTATAGGTCAACTATTAATTTACTATAGATCATTTTTTAATTATCTATAGGTAAATGATTGATTTTTCTATAGGTAAAAATATAAAATTTCATAGGTAATATTTGAATTATTAATAGATCATAAAATTAGGATCCATTGTAAAACATGATTTGAAAGCTTAGAGTTCGCGAGCCGCAAGTGTCCCGCGGGATAAGCGTCGAATAACCCTGGTCCAGATCAAAATTACGTCACCAAAAACTACGAAACTATTTTTTGCACATTTGTGTTTTATGTTAAGCAACTACAAATAATAAAAAAAGATATAAAATGTTAATAACCAAAAAACACAGTAAAACAGTAATAAAAGAAGAAACAAAAAAATAATAAAATAATTAAACATATTACATCCATATAGTCTTAACATAACTCTACCATATAAGGATCTAATTAAAGTTTCCGAAAAAACGGAGAGAGTTTTTATCTATGCTATTATCAAAAAGTGCTGTTAAAGCCCACTTTTAGATAACACTTGGAAGGGAATCGATTAGTGACATATAATGGGTTGTTTAATTTTCTTTTCAATGTCACTGTGAACGGTGGCAGAGGCAAGGAAATAGCAGTGAACGTCATTCCAGATACTTATCAGGTCAATCGACAAATAATATAGTTAATTTTTTAAACCACCGTAATAATATGTTCAAACAATAATTGAGTTGAACTGTCTGTGTCCTTACCAGGATCGGACTGCTTTCAATTCATGACCTCAAATGGTAAATTCAAGGAATGGTGAAATAAATATAATTTCCCAATAAAATATCGTAAGCCAGCGGTTTCCAAAGTGGGGGCGCGACACCCTGGGGGGTCGTACAAGATTCACCAGGGGGTCGCGGGTCACAGGATTTTCCACATTAGCTGTTATTAAAACAAAATATCGCGCACGGTTAATAATGGAAGACGAAATAAGAGCGGCTCTTTCTTCATATAAACCGCGATTTAACTAATTATGTGCGAAGAAACAAACCCATACTTCACATTAAAATTGATTTTTATTACCTTTTTAATTTTTATTACATATTTAATATTAATATAATTTACTTTTATATGATTTTCGTGATTTATGTTGTCAAAATAAATATTTAGGGATTAGAGACTACCTCAATTGTTTTGGAAACATTATTCATTTGTGTAATTGTTGGCAGCAATTAAAAGGCCATAGTCATCACAATTGAATAATGTTTATCAACACATTAGAACGTAGTTCAACACTTATGTTGGCAAACACTCAACACCGTGCACATTCTTTAATTCACAAAACCCTACGTCAACAACCTTGACCTACACAGCCTAAACGCCGCTCAAATAATTAGGACATTAGAATACAATTATACCATAATTGTGACAATATCATTATTCTTAATAAAAATTTCAATTTTTTTTTTGTTTTTTGTTTTTAAAATATGTAAAAATGTATAATTTTAACAAATGTCATTCTTTTTTATGGTTTCACTGTTGGAATTTTAAATTTTGACTTGCCAACGGGAAACATGAAATAACCCAAGCAAGGTCCCTCCTCGTGACAACCTAAAAGAACGAAATTCCCATTTAGTTCCGCTTAAAGCAAAGAAATGACCTATACATATTTAAATTTTAAATTAAAAACAAAAATAACAACTGACTGTGATTTTTTCCTGCATAATAACTTTTATGATGTAGATTTGGGGCCCAAATCAATGGTTTTAGCGCCATATTTGCAATATAATAGTTAATAGTTACCATAAGTTTTCACGGTAACCACTAACCAAAGACTTAACGATCGACTGAAAAACTAGCCGTTAATGTAATACAACATTTTTATGATTTATCTTGTGAAGATTATTATCTTGAAGAAGAGATACTGAAATATATTCTTAGTTCACCACGCTTGTAGCTGCTTTCTATCCATTACTCAGCGTAGTTCGTATTCGTGTATTTCTTGGAGTAGCCAAATGTCAACATTCCTGCGGAATCCATTCCAATGCTTTGTGAGTAATGTCGACTAGCATTAATTATGTTGTAAGGAGGACTCATATGTATATACCGGGTGAAGTATTTAAGGAGCAACATACATGCTTCACATATAATGTTAATGAAGTGAGTTATTTCAAAAACAACATAGCCATAAAACAAATGCTTATCGTATCCATAGAAAAGACAAAATATTATTTTTTTAAATATTTTTTGGACTTAGCTACTAAGGACATTATTATTTTTGTTTGTATATAAATATAAACAAACTAATTAAAATTCATTTATTGTTTTTAATTTACTATTTTTTAGCCGTCTAGGAACTTTATCATGTCAAATAACTTTTATATCTAATTACCATTGCATATCTGTTCCATGGATATGAGCTTGCTTTCATAATTTGCTATGTTGCAAATGAAATAACTCACTTCATTAACATTATATGTGAAACATGTATGTGGCTTCTTAAATAATTCACCCGGTATGTATTTTTATTATTTCCTCCTTATGGCGGGTTGCTAACGTAAGAGTTTTCTCTAACTCAAGTTAAAATCATAACATACAAAAACAAATGATTTTAACTTGAGTTAGGGATAATTCTTACTTTAGAAACCGGCCATTAGTGCCCTAAACTCGTGTTTATATTGATTAATAATTAATCCAACACCAAAATTATTTTTCATATAGTTGGCTATTGAGGTGTTTTACTTTTCATCCTGTTTTAAGCTTTATAAATCAAGGGGGGTCCAAAATATTTCACATAGAGGCCCATGAGTTCTAGTTACTCCATTGATTGTGAATAAGTTATGTTCACTATGTAGTTCGAAATAAGTTCACTTACAGACCAATTCTGTAACTCAGTTACTATGATTTTAGTAACTAAATTTGTCACTATGAGCAAGGTCAGTTACTATCATGAATGAGTTATTATACTTTTTATAATATTTTATCTTTTAGTAACGTTATTACACAGTAATTTTTTACAAAATTGATATGTTAGTTCGGAAATCAGAATAGATGTAGCAAAATATCAATGTCATCTAGTCAAGAAGATGATATTGTAATTGCCTATACTAGTTTCATGATGATGAAATTGGTCAAAAAAAAAGACATAAAAAAGTGTTATTAGAAGATGTTAAAGAAGTTTATTCGATAGTAGTGAAAAATACAGCGGAACTGACTTGATCGATGATTTACAAATGGACTATACTATAGTCCAGTAGCTTCTTCAATAAATTTAATCGCATGTTTATTATGATAAATATGGGATTTTAACGAATTGCTTCGACCACCCAGATAATGCCTTTAAGACTTCCGAGCATCACCCGCTGTGCATCTTTGCAACCTAGGAACATTTTAGCATTTCAAGAGATTTAAAAGTTTAAAGTTAAAAGATTTGGAATTAAGACGGTAGAAAAAGAATAATAAATTACGAAAGGTAACTTCAAAATTATTTTATAGATTTATAGTGACATACCTTGGGACAATTTTTAGACTTTAATTCCAGGAAATGCTATCCAGACCCTTATATAAACGGCCATCACCTGAAGACGAGGATCAGAAGTATACGTTTCGAAGAACTAGAATTGTTGTTTTCTTAGAAGCACTGAGTTGATTATCTGGTGGTTTACTCGATCCTGTTTTTATCTAATTTTTATATAATTTTTCTTTAAACTTAAACTCATTTCATTTAAAATTGTAAATCTTAATTTGTATTATATTATTAAACTTAATTTGAAATCAACTTTTTACTACAAGTGAGTAACCGTGCATCTTACAAACCTAAATGTTCAGCTACCCAGACTAACTACAAGATGCCTGATCCATCGGTTGGTAAGTACCAAAATCTATCATTTAATTCACATATCATAATGTTGAACTCTGAATAAAAACCTACAAGTACCTCAGTTTTTCAGTAATTTGGAAGTGAAGACCTTCTTTTTAGCAATCACTCGTATTTTGGAAGTGAGGACTTTTTTTAGCATAGCACTTGCATTTTGTAAAATAATGTACTTTTGGACAGCATTTGTTGCCGAGTAATTTTCAGAATCCTACCCTTCTAAAACAATTTTGCCTTTTTAGCCCCCCACCAAGGAAAATTCCTGGGTGCGTATTTGCCATCCATCACAGTCGAACATCAAAACTGTAGAAATACATCTGCTAGCTTTAATATGTGAGACATCCACTTGGCGATCATTTTCTCTACTTGTTCATTGGCCAGAATTATCTAGTCCGGCGCTCCTACTTCTTTTTTGAAACTCATGCTGTTTCTAATAGTATTGTAAACAAAGTCTCACATGTAACGTAATAATACAGAGACGTCAAATAAAATAATATAAAATGTCAGTATGTTTTTATGCACTTGACTGTAGAGATGTTTGTCTAGGAAAGAATAGAATTTGTCAGTGCTTAGAATCCTCATTACTAATTTGACGTACATGGTTCACACCTTCTCACAATATTTATGTCGAACTGTTCCGACATCCGATGACACTTTGAGTAGCACTGATTTAAAGTAAAATTAGTCTGCTGTTTCGGAAGCAAATCGTGGGTAGGAACCAAAGAACTAATTCAAAACAAATGGAATATTATATAAAAGTTTAAAGAAAGTTACGTAAAGCTTAACCATTCAAATTATCAATTCTTTAATAAAACCAATTTCATTTCCCTTGAAAAGCGAGATTTCATTAAAAACCACGCAATTTCATTCGCAATTTCATTCGATTAATAAAACAAACAGAAAGAAACAAATTCTTAATTTTCTCATCGCTAACTATGAGATCATCTGTTTAAAATATTAATTTCATGAATAATTAACATAGCCTTGTTGATTAATCGGCTGTTATGTTTTGTTTTTAATGAACACAGCACACTAGATAGAATATTATATTACGTTCCTTAGATGCGCCCCTTGAAAGTAAGCAGACCGCTTCACAGTACTGTCGTGTTGCTGGAGGAATATTAAACTGAGATTGAAAGTTCGTCAAGAAAGTATCAAATTTAATTATTTTTGCAGGAAATTATTGCTATTATTCACTTCAGTGTCAATTTTGTTAAGGAAAGATCTTATTATTTGTCTCATGTATTTAAAAGGTGATAACTACTCATAATTTTTGAAGCAAGTTTAGATTTGCGCAGTAGCGCAATTTTAGGGATCATAATTAATCAAAAAAAATGACGTAATACTGACCATATTACTCCTGAATGTACACAGAGAATATGGACATGAAACCTGGAAACAGGTTTCGCGAATTGATAAGACTAAAATCCGCCTAAAATTTTTCAAAGTAGTTCACATATTTTCCGGGCTTTTTGTTTGGTTAAACAATCACTAACTATAGAGTCAGTCAACACTGTAATTGTTCGTGAATTTATTTTCCAGTGAATGCGTAATTTATGTTTTTTAGGATTTTTTAACTATGACCACTAAAAAAGTTCTAATAACGTCACCCATGTGTCTGTCTGTACAGTAGAAATTGTAGCCAAACAACTGAACATAGGATGTTGAAATTTGGCACGCTTGTACAACTCTTTGACCCACATATAGGAGAAATATAGAGAGTTCAGAAAAATACATCTCGGTATAAATATTAGGTCGTGAAGGATGAAATTTGTAGAAAAAAAGGCAAAGTTGGTTGATAACTTACAAATATAAGGAATTATTTTATTCATCAAAGTATGCACCCATATTGTCTATACACCCTGATATAAAACCCTGGCGGACAAGATTCAATGAATTCCTGGAAGGCCAATTTTACAGCATTGTCGGAATTAAACTGTTTTCCTATTCAAAAGTTGTCCAAATTGCGGAAGAAGTGGTAGTCAGTGGGGGCTAGGTCTGGTGAGTATGGAGGATGACGTAGAAGTTCCAACTCCAATTTCTGTAGTTTTACCGCAGTCATTTGTGCAGTGTGTGGTCTAATGTTGATCTGAATTGAAATCTGTTGACCAATCTAGGCTGTTTTTCTTTAAGTTTTTGCATCATTTCATCCAGTTGATTGCAGTATATTTCTGCTGTGATCGATGAGCCAGGTTTCTTTTTGTTTTTAAGTTACCTGTACGAAATTTGGCGAACCAATTTGATATTGTCTGCGGCGTTGTAACACTAGAGCCAAATACACTATTAATGTTTTGCATGGTCTGCGATGCCGTAGTTCCACGTAAGAACTCATACTTCATAATAGTGCGAATTTTCGACCGTTCCATTTTCAACAAAATTAATTTAAAAAAAAAGTTTTTATATTTTTTAGAGCATACAAATTTCTTTAAACAGAACGGTAAAATATTAAGACAATGTCAAATAATAAGCTGTTAAGGTTGGCTACAAATTTCATCCTTGACGGCCTGATGTAAACAAATATATATTTAATGAAATAATAAATAATTTTTAAAAATTTTGAGTGAGGAATCACAGAAACCTCTTAATATAAGGATAAATAAACAAATTTTTATTTTTGAAAAATCAGTTTTTTTATGAGTTTTGACAGAAATAAACTTTTGTCCACGACCCTATTTCACAGAAGGGTTGACCTAAAAATCTGAATAATCTAGATCTAATATTTAATGTACAATTATGTACAATGATGCGAACCGGAATAGTTCAACAAAAAATTTTGATATAAAAATATCGTTTTTTTGAGTTAATGAAAAAATAATTATTTTTTAAAAATTAATTGTGTGGTATCAAAATAAATCTCTTAAAACGTAGATTAACGAACAAAAAATAGTTTTTTAAAATTCATTTCTTTTAACAAGATTTTAGCCAAAAATGTGTTATAAAAGTTCTTGTACCGCACCCTTTAACCCAGTAGTACTCAACCTGGTCCCTACCAATGCTGGCTACTTTCCGTTTTTTTAGATTTAATTGACGTTTTAAAAACATTAAAATGGATTTTTTTTAAAGTATTATTTAAAAAATGATGCAGTAAGTTGTTTCATAAAGATTTTTGCAGCTAAATTTTGCGAAAGTATTTGATAAGTTATTATTATTATACAACAGGTGGGCGGTATGAAAATTTTTCTACCAATAGAGATGCTAAAGTGGGCGGTAGGTATGAAAAGGTTGAGTACCCCTGCTTTAACCCAAAGGGGTTAAATTAAAAATCTGAAAATATTATAAATAACGTACAATACTTTGATTTGCGCCGGAAACTTACGAGAGGAATTTTTTATCTGATTCAGTTTTTGGAAAATATTGCAGTTTTTGTGTTTTTGCCAAAATTATTATTATTATTTTTTTTTTAATTAATGGCTGAATTATGGCTAATAAGGTTATCGAATTTTTTATATTTGTGGCTAAGATAGTGTGAGGCTTTTTTTAAATTAAAATATAATGAAAAAAATTTAACAGCTGTGGACCGAGTTCTGAGTACCACACTACACTCTACACTGTAGAGTATAGAGTGTAGTGTGTAGTGTGTAGTGTTTAGCTATTTTATTATACTATTTTACGTTGTGATTCAATATATTGTTTGAATTAGTTCAGATATTTGTTTTTAAGATATCAAAGGGGAGTACATCATTTATAGGAATGAAACACTTATAAATCAAATAACACATTGTAAATAGTGGGAAATGTATTTCTGAAATTGAAAAAATTAAACCATTTATCAATATATTTCTTATTAATCTAATGAAAACTTGAATACGAAGCAAATGCAGAAAAAAACGCTGGGATTTTTAGCAAATTATTAAAATTTGATTTAAAAAATTTAATGGAAGCTCTTAGTACTTGAGAGCTTATCAAGAGATGATTATCATGAGATGATTATCAAGAGACTGTTGATTTTGATGATAATGATTATAAAACAAATATTCCTAGACATCCAGTTATATGTTGGCTTCTTATACTTATTAAATAAACTACAAAACTCTGAAATGTGTGAAAATTTACACTTCACATAAATTTTTTCTTTTTGCATAATTTTACGAATTTGTTTGTTGTTTTTACTTGCCCGACCTTAATATATAAGGGGCAAGTATTGTAATCGCGAAAATTGTCGAGATTTTGACTGATGACCACGTTTCATGGTCCACGGAATCCAAAAAACCTATTTTCGAAGTGCCGTCCGTATGTGTGTGTGTCTGTGTGTGTGTCTGTGTGTGTGTCTGTGTGTGTGTCTGTATGTATACACGATAACTCAAGAACGGTTCAACTTAGAGAATTCGTTTTGGTACTAAAAAATTCTCCTATTAAATGGGAAGAACCCTATTGTTTTTTATAAAGATCGTTTGAATAGAAATGGGAGTTTACTCGTGTCGATTTTAAGATTTTTGCGAATATTTAGCAACAGAAAAATATTTCGAAAAATTTATTGAACAAAAGTTACTATAAATACAATAACTAATAACTTTTATTTGAGACGTTTTTTGATAAAACGAAAAATTTTGAAATTTTTTTGTAAAATTATTTAAAATTTTTCCAAGTCTCAATTTTTTCATATTTATATGTAACGTTTCCATGGTCATGATAATTAATTCGTAACAAGTAAAGCAAGCATTGGACAAAAATTTGTATAGAACATAATTTGATGTATTTTTGAAGATTTATCTAAATATTTAAAAAAAAAAGAAAAATTAAATTTTTTTTTTTTTTTTATGAGGGCAAGTCTAGCGGAGGTTTCCCTTCGCCACTGGTTTATATTAAATTGGCGGATCTTTAATAGTCCGTGCGACGCCGAGTTAATCTGCTAGTGTACTATATTTGGTTAATAAATGTTGTTGTTATCTGATTTCTACGTAGTCAAATAATTATCCTAACAAAACAAAGTGTTCTAATTACAATATCTGACGTTGGTTGTTTTAAACAGCTCGCAATATTTTTATATTTCTGAAAGATGTTTCAATAGACCTTAATGTGCATTCTTATTAAAAGAAATCTTCCTTTTTTTAATTACAAAAAGCTTTCAATGCTTCTATAATAAACAAAGGCTGTAATTTGACACTGTACACCTCAAGAGATCAAAAGCTTCTGCATTCCCACCCCTAAATGTGACGTCGCCAACGTAGCGTCCCTGTGTAGCGGTCTGCATACTTTCAAAAGATGCCATTCCCGGAAGTAAAGGATATTTCATCCATAGACAAATTTAGACTAGATCAGGGATGGAGAATCTGTGGCCTCTTAGATCATTTCGTACGATCTTCTGAACGAACCAATTTAAAAAATATTATATATATAAGAAAATATACCAACTATGTATCCAGTCTTCTAACTAGCTAGACTGAAATTTTATCTACTAGACAGATTTTCATCCTCTAGATCTAGATTTTCTATTGAATTGGGTACGCTGATTAGAACCCAGTATCCAATTCATTTCTTCTAAAAAACACAAAACTCTCAATCAATTGACTATCTGGATCCTCAGTTGGTCAAATGCTAACCGGTTTTTAACTGATTATTTTTTACCTGTTACCAGCCGTGATTAGATAGAGTAAAGATATACAGTATATGTTAATTTATTTTTTAAATTATGTTGCACAATCAATAAAAATAAATATGCCGATGCAGTCCGGATTAGAGATGGGTCGTTCATGAATGAACCGGCTCACTGAGCCGGCTCAGTACACTCACCGAAGTGACACGATTCACCAAATTGAAATGAGCCGGCTCACGGCTCACTGTATAGTTTCAAGTTTCAAGGATACGATTGGTCGGGCGATTGTGAGCAATGACCGGAGTGATCCGGATCTGGATCGATGTCATGTTGAACTTCGCGAGAACTCGGCTTGTAATGTATTATCATAAAGTGTATTTTGTCATCAATTTGTACGGCAATTTATTTGAAACTAATAGGCTTAGTCTGTATTTTCTTACAACCATACTATATAAAAATATTAAAAATATTGCCCAAATCCCAGTTGTCCGATTTATAAGGGCAATAAACATCGCCATAAACTTAACACTTCTGGTTTAAAATACAGTAGCTACATAATCTAAGCAGAGCCGGCTCTAAGCGACGTTCTACCTACGAACGAACGACCGACCGACCGACAACTGACCGACCTGTGTCTCGGGAACATGTTTACAGTTCATATAATGCAAGAGCCGGCGCCAAGCGACCAAGTGAACTGTGTCTCGGAAAAATGTTTACTTAGCCGGATCACTGATCCGGATCAATGAACCGGCTCAGCAAACTGAACGACCTCCACTGATCCGGTTCCGCAAACTGTACCGAAATTCCCATCTCTAGTCCGGATGCAATTTTAGTATATGCGGATGCGGATAGCATGCAGTTATTGCTCTTTTAAAAAGTTTTGGATTCGGATATCGGATATGTGGATGCAGTTTGTAGGTGGATATCGAAATACTTTCCGCGCAGGGCTCTATTTCGATCAGATCCGTCTTAAAAATTGAAGTGAAGCGTGAATTTTCACACATTTCAGGGCTATGCAGGTATTTAATAGGTGTAAGAAGCCTATATAATACTGGATGTCTAGGTATATTTATCACAGCAAAATCAACAGTTTTTTTGATAATCACTTTTATTCGTTATTTAAGAACTAAGAGCTTCCATTTAATTTTTTTAAATAAAATTTAAATAATTTGCCAAATATTCCAGCGTTTTTTTCTGCATTTGCTTCGTATTCAAGTATTCAATAGATTAATAAGAAATATTTTACAGGGTAGAGTGTAATGTGGTGTGGTGTGAGTAACTCTTAAAAAAATATATTATTTTTTAATATTTTTAATTCTAAAAATACTCGCACTATCTTAGCTATAAATACAAAAAATCCATAACAATACATAATTTAACCTATTTTTCAAAAACATAAAAACTACCATATTTTTCAAAAACACAATCCGATCAAAAATTTCTTTCGTACGTTTCCGGCTCAGATCAATATATATTACCTATAATTTTTTCAGATTTTTTTGTTTAACCCTTTTTGGTAAAAGGGTGAGGGACAACAACTTTTGCACATTTTTGGCTAAATTCGTATTAAAAGAAACGAATTTCAAAAAACTATCTACCGTTCTGTAATCTAAATCTTAAGAGCTTTCTTTTGATACCACACAATATATATATATATATATATATATATATATATATTTTATCAACGCAACAAAAAAACATTTTTCGAAAAATTTATCTGATCAAAAATTCCTGTTGAACTATTTCGGTTCCCATAAATGTTCATTACGAAGATTTGTTTTAGATTTTTAGATCAATCCATTTGGGAAATAGAATGAGGGACAAAAGTTTTTAGACACATCTTTGGTAAACATACAATAAAAAAATTGATTTTTTAAAAATTAAAATGTGTTTGTTGATCCACGCATTAAGAGGTTTCATATGGTGTGCCACCCAAAATTTTAAAAAAATATTTATTTTTTTACTAAATATAGATTTGTTAATATTTAACCCGCGCTGTATTTTTTCGAACTCTCTGTAGTTTTCCTATATGTGGGTCAAAAAGTTGTACAAGTATGCCAAATTTCAACATTCAATGTTCAGCCGTTTGGCTACAATTTCTACCGTACAGACAGACAGACAGACACATGAGTGACGCTATAAGCGTTTTTTGGTGGTCATACCTACAAAACCCTAAAAATCGTAAATTAAATTGAATTACAAAACCACTATTTGAACGAAATTACTTAGCAAAACAAGCTGAACAGCAGTGAAGTATCAAAGGCATCAACTAAAAAATTGACGGCTTCATCATATCAAGATGCTATTTCCCTCTCCACTTATTAAATATTACGCAACGCGTGCAGTCCGCAAATTTTTTTGTGAAACCTCATATAGGTAGGTACTGTAATTTCTATTTTTTAATCCGACAAATTCTTTAATATTGATATTATGAACTGAACTTTATGCTGCGTAATTCAAAGGAAGTAATGAGGATTTAAAATTCCGTTTTTAAAATCAACATAAACATGTTGGTGTTAATGTATGTTTACACAATATTTAAAATTTTGTTTGTTTAAATATTTTAACAATACTTAAAGTTTTTTACAACCTAATTTTAGATTTTTTAATAAAAACCGCGACTCGACTGTAAAATGAGTTTAAAAGATAGTATTGTAAGATATAGAAGAGTCATAAAGGTTAATTATTCAACTATGTATATTAAATTCCAAACGTTTAACCGGAACTAAATGGAATTTTAATTTTTGTAAGTTTATCGGTCAGTTTATTTATGTGTTTATCTGTCTGTCTGTCAGTCTGTACGGTGGAAATTGTAATATAAAGCTCTTGAAACGTAGATTAAGGAACGAAAAGTAGTTTTATTATTTTTTTTTTTTTTAATTTTTAATACGACTTTTACCAAAAATGTATCAAAAATATCACTGCCCCTCACCCTTTAAGACAAAGGGGTTAAACTAAAAATCTGAAAAAGTTCTAAGTAATGTATATTGATCTAAATCGGAAACATACGAGAGGATTTTTTATCAGACTTCGTTTTTGGAAAGTATTGCAGTTTTATTATTTTTGACAAAATTAGTTATTTTTTTCAATTCATGGTAAATTATGGCTAATAATGTAATAAATTTTTACCGACCGCCAACATATATAAGGGAGGTATTGTGATCATACCGATTTTGACATTTCGATGGATCTCCACGAATTGAGGTCTCTACATAACGTTTTGACTATTTTTAGCATGATGTCTGTCGGTCTGTCTGTCCGTCCGTCTGTCTGTCCGTCTATCTGTCCATCTGTCTGTCCGTCTGTCTGTGTATACGTACAGAGCAAATTCGGCTGAAAGGATTTTTATGAAACTTCATATTTAAGCTTCTGCCATCAATGGCATGAGTTGATCAACTTTTGGTAAAAATTGGTTGACTAAAAATGGGAGTTTACTGGTGTCGATTTTAACATTTTTGTGAATATTTCACAACAGAAAAATATTTCGAAAAAAATTATTGAACAAAAGTTGCTATAAAAGCAATAATTAATAACTTTTATTTGAAACGTTTTTTGATAACACGAAAAATTTCGAATAATTTTTGTAAAATTTTTCTTTATTTTTTCATAGTTATATGTAACGTTTCCATGGTCATGAAAAATAATATCTCTGTTAGAAAATATTAGGCCAAGTTATTTCTACTCTGCTGCTAGAATGTATTTTATATAAGTACTTTATGATGGCGGTCGGTCCTGTGGTAGCCACAGCTGATTTTTTGTATTTATAGCCAAGTTAGTGAGTCTTTTTTTAAATTAAAAATGTAATAATATTTTTTTAACTGCTGAGAATCGTGTTCATGTGTGTAGAGTGTAGTGTGCAGTTTTTAGTCGAGTATTATATGCTGTCTGTCTGTCTTTCTGTCTGTCTGTCTATCGGTCTGTCTGTTTGTCTATCTGTCTGTCGGTTTGTCTGTCGGGCCGTGTACACGTGCAGAGCAAATTCGGCTAAAAGGATTTTTATGAAACTTCATATTTAAGCTTTTGATATCAATGGCACGAGTTTATCAACTTTTGGTAAAAATCGGTTAACTAGAAATGGCAGTTTACTCGTGTCGGTTTTAAGATTTTTACAGAGACATATTTCGAAAAAAATTATTTAACAAAAGTTGTTATAAAAACAATAACTAACAACTTTTATTTGAGACATTTTTTGATAAAGCAGCATAAATTAAACAGGTACTTTGTGATGGCGGTCGGTCCTGTGGTAGCCACAACTGATTTTTTTTTCTGTTGTCATTAATAAAGAAGATATTTTAATAAACAGCTTGCCAACGGAGTGGCCGAGCGCATTAAGTCGTGCGGTTTTAGACTGTTGGAAACAGGCGTGACCGGGCGGCCGGTGGTTCGAGCCTGCTTCGTTGGTGATATTATTCGGGCGAGAATAATATGTTTACATTACTCTCATTTTCACAATCATTCACCCCTCATTCAGGTGTAGGAGCTCGCCCCCTGGCATCGGCGATTAGCCTCGTTGCAGAAATAAAGGCCGATGTAAAATAAATAATATAATAATAATAATAATAATAATAATTAATAAACAGCTTTAACTCCGAAATACCCTCATAAGATAAAACTTTTGAGATTCTTTATAGCAGTGGTAGGCAAATCTTTTGGCTGTCGGGCCACATTGCGGATGAAAATTTGACCGCGGGCCATATTACGGATGAAAATTTGACCACGGGCCAAAAAAAAAATGTTTTTATAATTTTTAATATTGTTTTTGTTACGAAAGTTATTTTATAAATTTTAAAAGCAATATTTTTAAACCAAAACGTGTATTTATTATGCAATTTAAAGAAAAAAATTGAAAAGAAAATTGGAAATAATGAAAATTTTAAAGAATATTGGACAGACAGTTATATTTTTGCAGGACACAATAATTTATAAAATGCTTCGCGGGCCGGATCCGGCCCGCGGTCCGCATTTGCCCAGGCCTGCTTTATAACCTATGTTAGAATCCTGGTTTTACTCTATCATCGTACCAAATATCGTGAAAATATGTCCAGCCGTCTTTACGTGAATCTCGGACAGACAGGCAAACAGACAGATAGACAAAAAGTGTATTTTTGCGAAGATTGTCTCATAATCATCTGCAACATGTACAAATCAAATATGAGGCCGAAAACATAATAAACAGATAGTCTCCAATTTTATTAATATAAGTTGTTATACCCTATCTCTGAAAGACTGATAGTAATAAATCATTTTGTCAGGCAGTTACCAGTGGCGTGCACAGTTTAAACACGTTTAAATTGGTTTTGTGTATTTCTATATTAATATTTATCATTTTATTAAACGCACGCCTGTGACCATATTTATCATATCATTAAACAATTATTTTCCCTCAAAATTTTAGGGTCAAAGTTTTATGGTCTATTGTGTTTAACCCTAGTTTGTATTCCCATATAATATGTGCGGCACATTCTGTTGTTTTTAACAATATTTCGTTTCGAACTATTCATATTTTGTCGCTGTTGTTTTACCGGTTCTGTGTGATAATACAATAACATTTTACAAATAATAAATTTTATTACTATCAGTCTTTCGGAGATAGAGTATAGTTATGTATGAGAAAATTTTGAGAACTGTACTGACTTAATATGAGATAGTATAAAAATGTTTTTAGTTGAAAGGTACTTAAAAAGATGTTTCAGAATCGACCGTTAAACAAGCTAATGATGCTATCTAGTTAAATAATTTCGTTGTTTAAATTTTTATTAACTATAAATTTCAGAAAACTCTTTAGTTTAAGAGTTTACACCGCCCATAACTGTATGTTTTAATTTGTATTCTTTTGGCAACAAAATAGAGCATTATCGTTAAAACTAACATTTCCTTTTATTAAATGAACTACACACTTCTCATTTGAAAAAACATAGTAGTAATTTCATATTACTTTCATTTTTTTAGTAATATTTTTACTGTCCTTGACTTCCCCTTATATTCTTTATTTATGGTTGAAAGAATCGCTAGAGAATAAGAAAAATATAAAAAAAATTAATGTCTTAAGGCCGTATTTTTGAAACTGGAAAATAAATTCAACGTTTTTTTCAACAGCGGACGTTGCAAATCTTTGTTCCCTTATCTTTAAACGCGAAACGGCTATGTCATTTGTTTTAAAAACGTATTCTATGGCATGCCAAGATGCTTAGATGTGAATTCATCAACTTCTTTATAAAGAAAAAGTTCTTAACACAACATAGATATAAAAAGGTGTTAATATTTAAAATTTAAAAAAAGTCTTGTACATTAAATTCTATAATTTTAATGGATTAATTTCTTTTAAATTAAGGTGACCTTGCTCCTTTGAGCAGGACAGTCCTCCCTTAGATGATCTTGTCTAACTTACGAGGTTTGCTTCTTATATTTCGGGATTCCCCTAAACTAGCGCTGCCATCTGGTAACCGACGTTTCTACCGTAAAGACATTTTTGACGGTATACATACTAGGAACGTTTTGACGTACGAACACTATTTGTGTTGTTTACAGTAACTTTACAGTAAAAATTCATCTTGGCTAAAAATGGAATTAAATCGTGAACATTTTCGAGCGATAATTTTTAGGGTTTTGTAGGTATGACCAAAAAACCCTTATACCGTCATTTTGTCGTCTGTCTGTCTATCTGTCTGTCTGTTCAGTAAAAATTGTAGCCAAACGGCTAAAACTAGAGAATTGAAATTTGGAATGCTTATACAACTCTTTGACCCGCACATAGGAAAAATACTAAAACATCTAAAAAACATATCCCTCTAAAAATATAAACAAATATGTGCTCATCTAAAAAAAAACTATTTTTTTATAATTATGAGTAGGGTATCAAATGAAAGCACTTGGTACGTGGATTAACGATCAAATTTTTATTTTTGCAAAATAAATTATTTTGAAGCGATTTTTGCCAAAATTGTGCAAAAATTTTGTCAAAAATCGCTCAATTTTTTCATACTTATAAGTAACGTTTCCATGGTCATGATAAATAATATCTCTGTTAGAAAATATTAGGCCAAGTTCTTTCTACTCTGCTGCTAGAATGTATTTTATATAAGTACTTTACGATGGCGGTCGATCCTGTGGTGGCCACAGCTGATTTTTTTGCTAATAATGTACACAAGTTATAGCTTTGTAACACACTTCACTGGAAGGTGTGTCCTGGTCTAGTGGTTCTGACGCTGGCTCTTCACCCAACTAACTCGATCGAAAGGTATCGAACCCTATGAGAAGAGACAATATTATTTTTTGTTTTTTTTTTTTTTAATTTTTATATTGTTTAAATTATTTTTTCAAAATTCTAGTTATATTTTGGCAAATGTTGCTTTTAATTTTTAAAAGCGTAAATTTAATAACCAGTGGAAATTGTTTATATTATAATTTAATTCTGTTTCAATATACACGAAATCAGAGGGACGGAGCTTATGGAAGCCATAGCGCAATTTTTTCAAGATTGAAAAATCACCTCAAGGGTCGTTATTTTAGGACACTCGAAAACATTCAAACGTCCGTAACCGACCAGCTGAAACCTATTCCAGTATCCGAGTTCCAGCACTGCTATGAGGATTGAAAGAACCATTTTTACCAAAAGTTGATCAACTCGTGCCATTGACGTCAAAAGCTTAAATATGAAGTTCCATAAAAATCCTTTTAGACGAATTTGCTCTGCACGTGTACACAGACAGATAGACGGACAAACAGACGGACAGACAGACAGACATACAGACAGACAGACCGAAAGACATCATGCTAAAAATAGTCAAAACGTTATGTAGGGACTTCAATTCGTGGAGATCCATCGAAATCTCGAAATATCAAAATCGGTATGATCACAATACCTCCCGTATATATGTTGGCGGTCGGTAAAAAGGGGTGCCGGGATGATTTTTGCGCCCGAGGCGAGTGCCTCACTCGCCACACCCTAGATCCGGCCCTGCTTATTAGGCTTACATTTCACTAAATTTGATTAGAATCGTATCTTTAACATCAGTATTAAATAAACCAAAGTTAAGAGGTTACAAAAAAAAAACTGTCCATTTATTTTATAAAATATAATAAAACTAAGGAAATATATTTTTTGAATAATTACCGATTATTATCAATTTGGCAAATTTCATTTTTATCGTTTGACATTTAAAATATTTCGACATAGATATTAATTATTTGTTTATCTGAATAAAGTTTAATAATTTAAAAATCAATCTAGTTGTCGAATCGGTTCATTAGTTGTTTATTAATCCCCTGATCAATGACTTTATTGCGTGCTCAGCCTATTTCAAGAACGCATTTTACAAATTCAATATATCGATTTATTTTTCAACCCAAGGTTTATAATATTTGTTTCTACAAATACACGAAATATCTATTTGTATTTATAAATTGTTTTGTAACATTTCGTATTATTGCAAAATTTAAATGCATTTCTAGTTCTTAGTAATCTTTGTAATTTGACGTTTTATTACCTTTATAAATACGTAATTATAAATTTAATAAACAATTAAACAACAATAATTTTATTACGTAAAATCAATTTAACTGCAATAAGTACAATAATATGTATTTAGTATTTCACATGATGTGGCCTAGATACTATTTTTCAGGATTTTGTAGGTATAACCACCAAAAAATCCTTATAACGTCACTCATGTGTCTGTCTGCCTGTCTGTCTGTGTCTGTCTGTCTATCCGTACGGTAGAAATTGTAGCCAAACGGCTTAACATGAAATTTAGCATGCTTAGACAACTGTTTGACCCACATATAGGAAAAATACTTCAAAAGAGTTCAAAAAAACACATCCCGAGATAGATATAAACAAATATGTATTTAATAAAAAACTAAATATTTTTTAAACATTTTGATTGGCGTATTAAATGAAACCTCTTAATGCGTGGATCAAAAGACACATTTTTAGTTTTGTTAAATCATTTTTAGGGTTTTGTAGGTATGACAAAAAAACCCTTATACCATCATTTTGTTGTCTGCCTGTTTATCGCTCTGTCTATTCGGTAAAAATTGTATCCAAACGGCTAAACCTAGAGCGTTGAAATTTGGAATGCTTATACAACTCTTTGACCCGCACATAGGAAAAATACTAAAAAAAAACATATCCCCCTAAAAATATAAAGAACTAGATGCTCATCGAAAAAAAAATACATATTTTTTTAAAATTCTGAGTAGGGTATCAAATGAAAGTCCTTAGTACGTAGATTAACGATCACATTTTTATTTTTGCAAAATAAATTATTTTGATGCGATTTTTGCCAAAATTGTGCAAAAATTAAAAATCTGAAAAAAACTAAGTAATGTACATTGGTGTGAACCGGAATAGTACAACAGGAATTTTTTATCAGATTATGTTTTCGGAAAATAACGCAGTTTTTGTGTTTTTTGGTTGACAATGTACAAAAGTTATAGTTATGTAACACGCTACACTAGAAGGCGTATCCTGGTGTAATGGTTATGGTTCTCGCTTCTTACCCAACAAAATAGAGTTCTCTCCCGGCGAGAGGAGACAATTTTATTTTTCTATTTTTTTTTTGCATTTTTATTTTGTTTAAATTATTTTTTCAAAATTCTAGTTATATTTTGGCAAATGTCGCATTTAATTTTTAAAAGCGTAAATTTAATAACCAATGGAAATTGTTGAAATTATAATTTAATTCTATTTTGCAATGTACACAAAATCATAGGGGCGGCGCTTATGACTTATGACCAATGGAAGCCATAGGCGCTATTTTCAAATTCTTAATGAACCTTGCTATATAAAAAAATATACTGCACATATTTAGAAACCTAAATAATGGTATTAGGCATTCGAATTAAAATTAACAAAAGAAAATATTTTAACATAAAATTTGTTTTGGCATCCCAAATAATCATCATTCACTTACTAAATACCTGCGAAATCCTCAAATGTGTAAAAATTCACACTTCACATACATTTTTTTTTATGGGATTTTCGCCAAAAATATGTCAAAAAACCAGAACTCCATAATGTACATTGATGGGAACCGAAATAGTTCAACAGGAATTTTCGATTAGATTGTTTTTTCGAAAAATATCAATTCTTTTGTGTTGTTGAAAAAAATTATATATTTTTTTAAATTTATTGTTTGGTATCAAAAGAAAGCTATTAAGACGTGGTAACCAACTGTCAATAACATTTTTATCAAATCATATTAATGCCGGTCGCTATGGCGTAGTGGTCAGCTCATTTGCCTGCTAATCATGGGGGCTCGGATTCGAATCCCGGTGATGGAATGGATGTTTGTATTTGTTGTAAAAATTACTAATTTATCCATAATAAAAAAAATAAAGATGTCCTGGTTAATGGCCATCGTAGCTAAGACCTAAAATTTATTTAAAAAAAATAAATAAATCATATTAACATTTTCAGCACACCGCTGATGTCTCATGCGAAAAATCGCAATCAATTCAAAAGACCTTATTTTAAAAAAATTGTTTAATATGCTCTACAATTTTATTTTTGCTAAATTTCAAATGTTTTTATTGATTGTTTTTCCGTGTTTCTAAAAATAATCTCCACGCAGTGCTAAATCGTGTGTTTATTTTGTAAAAAAAAAATTAAATGTTTATTAAAATAAATAAATGATACACGTTATCGCTTTTATCATAGTTTTATTTGCGATGTGTAACTTCAAGTCTAACTATTATAAATCATAAACACGTGAAGTATATTGTAAGTGATATAATGGCTCCACCAGTCAAAACTCACTTTTATGAAAAAGTATAAATTACACAATATAAACTTAATAAATAAAAAGTACAATAAATGCAACCATTGTGTCACAACAAAGGAAAATGTGATAAAAGATTTAAAGTATTATATATATTATTGCAAGAACTCTTATAATAGCTATTTACGCAGTCAGTGTATAAAGGAGTTAGAAACAGGGTCGTAGCCAGGGGGGGGCATAGGGGACATCCCCCCCCCCCAGGATAGTTTACCTTATAGAATTTTTTTTGTATAATTAATTATTTTTTTTGTACATGTCTCAATTTTTTCATACATATATGTAACGTTTCCATGGTCATGATAAATAATATCTCTGTTAGAAAATATTTGACTATTTAGAAAAAAAAACATTACTTCTTACAATTATTTTACAAAATAAAAAAAATACAAATGTTCGATCAAACCACCATTATTGTCCACACATTTTCTAACTAGTTATAACAGTTTATTTTAGAGATATTTTGTTTCTTTTTTTATTGTTTTCAAAGCTTGCTACGTTCAACTTTGTAAAACTTATGTTGATTATTATTTTGTAAATAAATGGTCGCCATTTTGAAATGGTTAACATAAAAATATGACTTTTTGGTGTCATTGTAAAGCTAATTTAATGTACTTTTAGGAAAAGAATATAAAATTATCGATTCCCTATGCTAGATCAAAAGTTGACATCATTTCCGGTGAAACCAGAAGTGCCTCAGAATTCTTATAGTAACCTTTAGATAGGCCTTTTTGTCTAGTTTAACTTTTGTTCTGAAGATTTTTTGTATCTTTACAAATTAAGGAGATTTTCGTTTTAAACAAACACCCTGTAAATATAAATAAAATAAATAAATACTCATTTATTGACAAAATTACGCAATGTGTTTTAAGTCAGTCAAAAATACATAATTAGGTCATACAATGATAAAATTTATAGAAACACGTTGCAAAACACATTTTTAAGTTTAAAATTACCATTTTATTGTCTTAAAATTAAAATTAGTAATATCTTCCACCTTACAAAAAGGATGCTGTATTAGAAAATGTTTAATTTTATTTTTAAATATTTCTATGGAGTTTGATTTAACTTCTGTTGGTAACACATTTAAGAATTTAATTGAGTAATAGTTGTTATCAGTGGCGCAGGATCTGGGAACATTTTTACCCATTACCCAGAAATATATTTCTTTACACCGAAGTTACCCCATTGGTTTGTAAAAAAAAACCATAGATTATTTACAACGAAGCATTTATTGAATTCTTTAAAATTTACATATTAATTAACATAAAATATAAAATAATGCTATAAAATTATATATTTTTTTTATAACAAAAAATACTTTATTTGGAGAAATGATGTTGTTTAATTTTTGATATAATAACCTCAAAATCGGCTAGTACTACTATATCTTTTTAGTGCTATTTTTAAATGTTAGTGCGATTTGGATACAGTCTTTGGGGTCCAGTCGATTGCTTTGTTTCGTTTTATAATGTTCGTTAGAATGGAAAATCATGGTTCATAGAGATAAGTTTTTGCAAATGGCAACAACTTTTTAATTGCCTCCTCATGAACAATTTTAAAAGAGTTTACCCTTGACTTCCAAAAATTTTAACAGGTCAGTTTTGTTTTCAAATTCTATACATGCTTCATTATTTGATCTCGGTTCCAAAAGTGACTCAAGCAACCTTTGTGGCTCTTCTAGCACGTCAGACATTTTGCATTTAAAATTATCTATAACCCAACTCACTGTACTTAAATCAAGTTCTGGAAAATATTGAGCGAAACAGCCTTTTAGATTGCCAAGATGTTTGTTGATTGTGACCTTGATGTCCTCAAAACGAGTATCATTCGAATCTTCTAAAAACAAAGCTAAGTTTGGAAAAGCAGCTATTTTGTTTTCATTAGCTTTTTGTTTCCAGTAAGAAATCTTCGTACCAAACGCTGACAATTTTTCACTGGCAGCTATTATCGCGATATTATTTATTAAGTATGTTGATATGCTCAAAAATGTCTACTAAATAATCGAGGTATGCAAGCCATGAAGAAGTTGTTGACTTTTGACTTTGACGTTGAAGTTTTTTGACAGAACATAAGTTTGGTCGATTAAAAAACTTTTGATTTCATTTTTAAGAGCCCACAATCGGTTGAGTACATTTCACCGTGAAAGCCATCTTATTTGTGTATGGTACAGCAGGTCTGTGTACTCGGCCTCGCCATCTTTACCTAACTCACAAAAAAAATTTGTTTTGGGACATCAATTCGCACAAATTTCTATCGTATTTAGAAACGCACTTTTTATGATTTTTTGTATTTATATCATTTATGTCTATTAATATTTCATTACCCCCAAGAATTTCGTTTTTATCCCGTTTGGGGTAATTTACCCCTGTTCCCCGACCCCTGCTGTTAAGGATTCCAAGACATTCTTCATTAGTATAAACAGGGTAGATTTTTGTTTTATTTCTTGTGTTGTAAGAATGTAACTGCTCAACAGTAGTGTACGATCCAACATTTATAAATCCGTAAAGGTGACCATGATAAATATAGAGAGATGGCAAAGTCATTATATTTAGACTGATAAAATGTTCCCTGCATTCTGCTTTGTAGGATACTCCCGCGATTATCTTTAATAAGCGTCTTTGCATATGGATACATTTGAATTATGATCTCATATAGATATATTTGAATTAGTTATAATATAAACTTGCGTGTAAAAATACTCAAGAAGGAGTAATTTTTACTCTGAGGTTTAAATTCATATTTAGTCGAGCATCACATTACTTACAGGTGGGTTTAGAACACAGTCTAATATACATTAAATATTGAAGTAAAATTAATCAAAGAATGAGTGAGTGATTTTGAACTCAACTAAATTGTGTGTCTGGGTATGAACATGTAGAAAGATTGTTTCCGGTGCTTATAAACAGGCGTTTAGTTAGGTATGCTGTTGTCGGCGCTTGTTGACACCGTTTAGTGGGCACGTAAAAACATTATTACCAGTGCCTGTTTACCAAAATTGCTTCATGAAAAAGTGGCCTGGTTTATAATAAATGTTCCTGTAGTTGCTTGGGGGAGTAATATATCTAATAAAAAAATATGTCACTTATGCAGAATATACGTTGAAAAGCAAATTCATAACAAAATAATAGCATTTATTCTGCCAATAAGTAATTGTAAATGTCAGTAATTCGCAACATTAAAGAAATTTTATTAATAACTTTCAAAAAATTCAACAAAATATCACAAAACTAATTGTCAGCATCTTGTAAGCTGATAAATAATGTTTCAAAGATTTCTGTTACTCATGGGCGTAGGTTAGGTTAGGTTAGGTCAAGCGCCAACAAGCGTTCTACGTGCCCGGGTATAATTGAAAGTAAAGGAATATTTATTCTGGCTGGTTGCAAGTTAGCAAGCGGTTATAGGCGCCGGTAACAATGTTTGTACGTGTTCGTACCCTCAGTTTGCATACTTTGGTTTGTAGAAACAGCACGACAGATCTAACTATCGCTTCAAGCTCGTTCGTTTTTCTACTGCAATGCAAGATCCGTAACCGTATCTGCGGATCAGGACGCACATAATCCGTATCCGCATCCGCGGATTTGGCCTTTATCCATCCGGCACATCACTAGAAAAGAGTCCTTTAAACATGTATTGATTTTTTTGTGCCTACTTTACAATGGGTAATAGAAAATTTGGTTTCATATACTGGATCCCTCGATTAACGCGATTAATTGGTTACGTGAAGTCTTGAAAACCTACAAAATGTGAATTAAAATTTAAAAAAATATTTTTTTTTCCTTAAACGCTTCGAAAATCTTTTCGAGTGTCATTTTAGTTTTGAAATAATATTTATTATAAATTTATAGATATTATATACCGGGTGATTTTACCCCGAAATATAGGAGAATAACATTGACATCTACATTTTTTGTGATTGCTGCTCTCCATATTAACTCACAAGCTCCGTAATGATATCAATTGAAATAGAATTTTTACTCGCTTATAATGATACCGTAAATTTTTGATATTTTCAGTTTTTTATTTCTTTTAGGTCCGGTCTTTCCACTTTCAGATAAACCTCTAGGTTACTATCTGACAGATAAGGTTATCTGGAACTTCATCTGCTGAAAAAATGTCAATAACAATCACTGAATTAAATACGTCAGACTCAATATCCGTTAGATAAATACCTAATAGATAAATTTGTAGGATGACATTTATTCAGCTCAGAAAGTATCACATAACCTTATCGATCAGATAACTACCTAGAGGTTTACCTGAAGGTGGAAAGACTGGGCCTTAGTAGTAAAAGTCGGAAAATTCATAATGAATTTATTTTTTAAACAATCACACATCACCATGAGTTTGACAGGTAAAACAAAATAATACAGTTTTATTTGTGATTTGCAATTTATTTCACAGATTACTTTAAATAATGAACCAAGCGTTCAAAATGACACTAACGGGGAGAAAGTGTGCATACCAAGAATCCCAATTAGTTTCTCTAATCTGCCATTCAATTTTGAGATACTTCTACCTATAAAAATCTGTTTTTCAATTACTATTAATAAAGCACAAAGTCAAGCGCATCACATGGTCGGCGACGACTTGAGCGATGAGTGCTTCTCACACGGTCAACTGCATGTGGCATTTTCTCAAGTTACCGAAACACTTATACGTATTGTCATCAAATGACTGTACTACCAATGTCGTTTATAATTACTACTAAAATTATTTGTGTAAGAAGCACATATTTATAAAATGGCATAGTAAAAATAAAATATATATTTGGACCTAACTAAAACGATTCGCACTAAGTCTGACTTGAATTCGGACACGGGCCAGGTCTAAGCAGTGGCGTAGTGTAGGATTCAGCCACCCGGGGCGGAGGCCAAATTCGCCGCCCCCTTATTTAGGTATTTAAATCCAAAAGGCTCCAAAATTTACAGAGTTTTACGCTCCTAAAAGTGCCACCTGGGGCGGGCCGCCCACACCGCCTCCGCTACGGTACGCCACTGCCGTTATTCCGTCGACCGAAAATTCGAAATTTCACCAACGCCAGGAGGAAGGTTCGACACGTAAGTGACGAAAATTTCGTTTTTCTGCGATGGCCGGGAGCCAAGATACAATTTTGTAAAAATAATAGAAAATAATGTCTTTTGAATATCAATTGCCGCTTGATTAGGTATAGAGGAACGCAGGGGGCGTTGAACCTGCGGGGCGCAGGGGCACTCGCTCCCAACACAACAGTTAAACCCTCCTAACCAATGTTCCCTCTTAGACGGAATGGGCACTGGGCGCTAAAAAAATTGACTAAGCAGCTACGAAATTCTCGTGGGCAGAATTTTAGAGGAGAAAATAATTTGAACTCAAGTGAACCAAGCGTTGAACCTTCATATGAACCAAGCGTTCAAAATGACACTAAGGGAGAAAGTGTGCATACCAAAAATCCCAATTAGTTTCTCTATTCTGCCATTCAATTTTGAGAGACTTCTTTCTACCTATAAAATATATATACATTACAAATTGTAATGTTGTAATTAACAATAGGCATTTAAGTCCAAATTCTTGCAACAATTACTTGCATTACGTGCGCGAGTGATATTTTAACTGAGCGGCAGGGATAAAGACACAAGACCGCAGCTTAAGGGAACGTCACTCCTAAGTTCTCCCTGTTAGGAAGAATCGCCAAAACATAACCATAAAGATGCACATCAACGAATTTTAATGAAAACAATAAAATAAAAATTATTACACTATTCTTTGAACTAAAATATAAAATTAGAAAAGCAATAAAACAAATATGATTGAAAATTTTATAAATTAAAGTGATTCACAAAAATATATATGTATATATTACTGGCGCCCACTGGCGCCCCTAAATAGCAGGCGCCCGGGGCGGACCGCCCCCCCCCTTGCTATGCCACTGG
This sequence comes from Liopterus haemorrhoidalis, assembly GCA_963971575.1. NCBI lineage: Eukaryota > Metazoa > Arthropoda > Insecta > Coleoptera > Dytiscidae > Liopterus > Liopterus haemorrhoidalis. Next base: position 14,672,158 of record OZ020621.1, read on the forward strand.
GTCTAAGCCAGCTAAGACTGTTTTTTGTCGGTAACGAAGCAGCGGACACACTGCTAGTCTAAAATGACTTTTAAAACGTTATTATAAATACTTGTTACAGGGCGAACTAAACAAGCAACACTTAAACAAAGAGCAACATTAAGCTAACAGTTTAATATATTTTACATTCTTGCATGGGGGAACATTTAACATTAAAAGCACAGTTAAATGCTATTCACATGGAACACACTGCCGCAAACCGGGAACACAGGAAACTCACAAAAAATGCTTAAAGGGAGGGTAAACACCACAGGTTACAAGTTTCTTATATAAAACTAATTCAGTAATACCCCGCCACTCAACTGCCTTTTAGCTCGACGTTTTCGCCATTCGAAGTAAATATCGAGAGTGAGAGTCGACGGAGCATCGCTATCCGACGCGTGATCGAGTACCGATCACGTGATACATAGTTTAGGTGTGTTCGTTTGTGTTACCCAACCTACACTGAACTACACCACAGCTATGCTATCTTACACTGTGACGTCAGCTGCTCTTGTCCTGGACAAGTTTGGTGTAACACAAACGAACAAACCTTTTGGTAAACAAAGCGAAATGAACACATGGCCAGCAGTTCGCGCCTAGATATCTTGACGAAAACAACAAGAAATAGTGCTGCTATGAACTTTTTGTTTTTTGCTAAAATAAGTGATTTATATTTATAATTATGGGTCCAAAGAAGGATAGAGATGCAAGCATAGCTAAAAGGAAAATAGTAAGAATCAATATAAAACAGAAAAAATAAATAATAGCCAAATATGAAAGTGGTATTCTTATGGGGAAATTGGACTCGCCACTCGACGAAATCGCTATTCGACGCTTTTTCAGAACGAATTAACGTCAAGTGCCGGGGTGTTACTGTAATGTGAAATAAAATTAGTAACAATCTATGCATCAAATATTGCAGCGAAATTTTATCTATCTAATGCAGAATGTAAAGGAGGTAATTTTTGTATTGTTACTACATTAGTGGCCTATGGGCCGCTAGCGGCCCGATAAACGATTACTGGCGACCCGCGACGCCCGAATGAAAGATATTAAAAAAATATATTGTTTTTGAAATTAAAAGAATTTTAAAATATTTTGAAGTAAAGTAAATAATAATAGATATTTCCAGATGTCAATTTTATTGTTTAATTTATTGTTTTTAATATGTAATGTAGTCATTTAGATGGGCTTCGTTAAGCGCAAATATCCTTCGTTGCTATGCGCCAAAAATTTTAACTAACTAACTAACTAAGATATTAGTTTTAGGGTGTTCTCTCGTAATTCCCCAAATATTCATCCAATTAAAAAATACATAAGACAAAAAAGAATTATTTTCTTATTTTATTTAATTTTTGTTACATACTTTTTTGTTATTAAATCAATAGTGAGATATTTCGAATGTTCAATTTTAAGTGTAAGTTTAGGGTGTCCCCGCGTATTTCCCCAAATGTTCATCTAAAATTTAGATTGTTTCATTGTAGCATTGTTTCATTTAGATTCTAAATGAAACAATGCAAACAACAACAAAAATTAAAAACAATTTTTATCATACTCTTTTGCTATTAAGTCAATAATAAAGGAGATACTTAAAGATTTTAGTTTTATAATGTACTCTCGTAACTCCCCAAATATTCACCAACTTGAAAGTGAATAGAGTTTTAGCACGTGAGGATTTTAGTATCCTCTGAACAAATGTTGCAAAGGATTGCCATCTTTAATTTGTAAGTCATAGTGTAAATATTAAACCATCTATATATTAAACCCGTAATCGTACTGAAAGTAGGTTTGTTAAAATCTCGAATTTAATTCAACAACCCTTAAATCCATCCTAAGAATCATAACAACAAGTCAGCGAACCCGGGTGATTTGTCAGCTTAAGCCTCTTAAAAAAGTATTGCAACCAGCTAGCGAACATGGAGAGTTCACATCCGAAACCTCTCGCGGATTTTGAGCTCATCATGTGGCTCTTGAGTTTGAATGTGCGAAGTAAATACAATTGAAGTATATTAATATTATATCCAAATAAATCAGCCAACCGTAATAATTTCATTATAAAAAAGGCGGCCCCCTACAAGACGTGGCCAAAGTTTTACTAACACTGGCATATTCTGTCCGACAGAAGCTGTTGCGGGCCAGAGGACATACAAATAAAAGGAACATCGAAAAGGTTGAACGAGAGAAAAAAATGAAAAGAAATAAAAGTGTTAAACAAAAAAAAATAGATCAAAAATAAAGTAAATGGCTACGCAGGCCACCTAAATAGTCTTGCGGGATAGATCTTTCCCCGAGGGGCGTATTTTGGCCCTGTCCGATCAAATAAGATGTTGGAGCAAAAATTTTTAAACTCAATAACATGTATCAGGTAACAATTTTCTGTATTTTTCAAGGGTGTAAACCGATCCTAAACCGGAACAAAACACCGAAACGGTATGTTTTTCAGTATGCTGAACCGAACTAGAACCGTATTTTAATTTAATATTTTAATCGTATCTCGAACCAAACCGAATGTGAATTAACCGATTCAATTGTGTCTCTTTTATAGTTTTTTATTTTTTTATTTATTTGAACCAAGTTATTTAAATTCAAACTACAAATTTTCCTTTCCTTTCCATTACAATCAGTGACAAATTTTCTAGTCGCATAGAGCTAGTCAATAAATTTACGGACCTGCGGTCCTTAAGGTGTTAAGGTCAACATAATCAAATCAACATAATGGAGGTAATACTAGATTTGAATCGTCTGCTTTGTTAATATACTTGATAATTTCACCTAAAATCATATTTAATTCTATTATCTCTACTTAATATGCAGGATGTATCAAGATAGAGGGAACACTATTTTTCTTGAAAACGACATGTGTGAGCAAGTTCCGAAAAAAATTTAATGAATTAAAAAGTTTACCCAAAGCATCAATTGGTAGTATTGAAAATTTCCGGAAATAACCGGAAGTACCAGATATCAAGGTCAACTTTGATTTTTTAAATGGGAACGTAGGTCGTATAGGGTAGTGTTTCTCAACCAACAACGCACCGCGGACCAGTATAATATATAATTTTCTAACGCGGACCACTAGTAATAATTGTTGGTTCATATTTTGCAAGAAAACAAATATATGTGCTACTAAATACATTTATTTTATTTTATTTTATTTTATTTAAAAATAAACAAAATATAAATTATTTATATAAAAAATGTGCATAAAAAATAAAAATAAAAACTGCAAAAAACACATAAAAACTTTCGCGGACCACTGAAATTTTTCTGGGGACCACTAGTGGTCCGCGGACCACCTGTTGAGAAACACTGGTATAGGGTATGTTTGGATAGAGCTTTTGAAAAAAAATACAACTTATACTCAAATATTTTTTTAATATAGTTTAAGGTTTGCGAAAAATTGTATTCTCTATTGAGAAGTGACATTACCGATGGCAGCTCTGTGCTCCAAGGCAATATGGCTGCCGTCTCTAGTACTCAGCTGTCAATATGCTAACAGCGAATAGGTTAATTTAAACACAGTACATTTTTATTTTATGAAAATGCGAGTAAATATTTGCGAAATGTTTTCATTTTTAAGCGCTACACATGTATCGAGGTGTATAACAGAAGGTGGGCATCAAATTACAGTATTTATGTCAGTAGATTTATTGAAATGTAATTTATAGTTGAGCAGGTGTTAAATGCCGGGGACGTAATTTTATGTGGTAAATCTCAGTGTCGGTTATCTGAATTTACAATATATGGATTCTGTTTGCAAACAAGTACATTATGTTCATTGCCTCATGAAATAAAATTAGTTTTAGTTGGACAGAAACAGGTAAAAGTTAAAAATGCAACTTTCAGGTGCAGGCATATTAGTGCAGTTTTGTTTTTCTGTAATGAACAAATGTAATGAACAAGCTCGCAAAGTATCAGTTACTTTTTAACTCAAAATATATTCCCATGCATTCCTCCAGTCCATAACCAAATCTTTTCCCAATCTGGACTTAATATTAACTTTCCGTCCATTTTTCTTAAGAAAAGAAGATGCCTATCTTTGTCCTGTCTTGAATGACAGCAAAAAACACTACAATTTGTTCTACTTTTATAGTTTTTCACAACTTTTATCGACATTCTAACAAAAATTCAACACTAGAACATATATGTAATAAGTTCAAACAGTACTAGAGCGCCTAGTACAATATTTGACCACCAGACTGCGTATTCTATGCGTGTCAGTTTTAAATAGCTATAAGTTGTCCATCCTAAGCTGAGCCAAAAGCCATAAATCTCTAAATGCGCAGTGGGTTAATGAGCTCCGATCTCACTATTAGGGATTGGACGTTGGGGTAATTATATACTAAGTAATAAATGCAGTGTCGTCCGACGATGGTTTATTTAGTTACGAACGCCACTGAGTCTCCCGGTTTAAAACGACGGCCTGTAGAGGATTGGAGTGCCCGCTCATCTGACAGCAAAAAGATCTCCTTATTTTGTAAAATTTATACTTGAAATTAAAGTATTTTTATTTACAAGTGTTCAAAGTTCCATCCATTTTGGTTTAACCACTTTCGCATCCTTACTCTTAAGCTATCTGTAGTTTGAAGTATAAGAATTTAAAAAAAAATTGATGTGAAGTGTGAATATTTACACATTTCAGGGTTTCGCAGGTATATAATAAGTGAAGGCGGTATGCTGAGTGTGTAGGACAAATTTTACTTTGTAGTAATCACGGCAAAATGAACGATATTTTTAAAATAATTTATCGTCTGTTAATCATATAACACTGGTTATTAAATTTACGCTCTTAAAAATTAAATACAACATTTGTCAAAATATAAGTAGAATTTTGACAAAATAATTTCAACATAATAAAAATGCAAAAAAAAAAAAAAATAAATAAAATTCACTCCGTACTCGAAACCCTTCGTTTCCATCACCAGTGCTCTAACCAATTACGCTATTGGACGCCTTGCATGTGAGTGTCTTACATTGGTATAACTTTTGTACTTTGTGAACCAAAAACCACAAAAAATGCGTTATTTTCCGAAAACATAATCTGATCCAAAATTCCTGTTGTACTATTTCGGTTCACACCAATATACATTACTTAAAATTTTTTTAGATTTTTAGTTTAAACCATCTGGGCTATAGGGTGTGGGACAAAAATTTTTTTGCACAATTTTGGCAAATACCGCATCAAAATAATTTATTTTGCAAAAATAAAAATTTGATCGTTAATCCACGTACTAAATTCATTTGATACCCAACTCAGAATTAAAAAAAAATATTTTTGTTTTCGATGAGCACATATTTGTTTATATTTTTAGGGGGGTATGTTTTTTAGATGTTTTAGTATTTTTCCTATGTGCGGGTCAAAAAGTTGTATAAGCATGCCAAATTTCAACTCTCTAGGTTTAGCCGTTTGGCTACAATTTTTACCGAACAGACAGACAGACAGACAGACAGACAGATAGACAGACAGACAGACAGACAGACAGACAGACAGACAGACAGACAGACAGACAGACGACAAAATGACGGTATAAGGGTTTTTTGGTCATACCTACAAAACCCTAAAAATCACTTTATTTCGTATTAAGAAAAACGTTAACCAAAACTGACACGCATTTTACGCCAGTACAAGCTCTTGGTACCTTTAAAACATATTTGTGGGTTTCAAATAACATTTATATTTAGATATTTAGTTTTGCGTAGAAATGTTTAAATATTGATGATTGTTTATAGTCCAAAACCTTCGTTGAAAAATACTACACTTGATGATAAAGAACTGCCACTTGGTACACATATTCTTTACAAAAAGTAATTTTCACGATAGAATAAAATAGTTACTAAAGAATTAATTTCTTAAAGAATTTAACTCTCGAGAAATTCTCTAAGAATTAATTAATTAAAGAATAAGGTTTTAGCTACAATTTGCCGTACTGTACACAAATAAGTGTCAATTTATTTACACGATGGCGTCCATAACTCAATTTTTAACATCCCATAGTTGTTTCACCGAGCCGTAGTTTTCACTACCGTACTGCTACTATATATTGGGCATGGGCCTCTCACTCCAAAAAGTTTTTTTTTTAATTTTTATAGCGTTTGCTGCTTTGGCAATTAGCCAGGACAATTCTTGTTTTTTGAAAAATTCCATGCCTTAACGGGATTCGAACCCGTGACCTTAGCAACGCAGAGTACATGTGTTACCACTACGCTATGCCGGTCGACAACAGTTAAGTTTACAATTCTGTAAAAATTTTTTGCAATTAAAAATATCCTATTAGATAAAAATTCGCTGCAAAATTTGATGTATTGTCACAAATTTTATTTTAATAGGGGTGGACTGGTCATATAAGTGTCCAGTCCAATCGCCGGCCTGGACCGGGCGAGGGCCGTTTTGGCTCCACCTAATTTAGTACGAATTTCTTTTTTGCTCATCCTTTAAATTCAACTGTCACTTTTTGCTCATCACATCCCAAGTCGGTAATTATATATATAAAAGCCCTAATTTCTGTGTATCCTCGTAACGCTAAGTTCCTAGGTGCTAGCGGAGCTTGAGGTGTGTGGTCGGGCGGTCCCCACCAGTAGAGCGACGTTCTCCGACAGCAACTCACTAAAGTGGGGAACAGAATGCAACGAGTTCTATGGCGCGTTAACGGCGTTTGGACAGCTAGGCTAAGCACATAGGGAAGCAGAGAGCAAAGCAGCGATGAAAGCGGAGAGTAAAACAGCGAAAGAATGTCGCGCTTATAAAAGAGTGTCTACACATAGTGACGCGTTTAAAATCGAGCAGAAAGTTCACAAAATTATAATGGAATTTTTACTAACAGAAAACTCTTCCCAGAAAATTTGGTAATTACTAAAAAATAAAAATAAACACACTAGAAGGTGCAATGTTCACAGAATAAATAAAAGTAGATATATACATGGTGTATTTCATTATTTCTATATGCAACTCCGCGAACATCCAGAAAAGTTTCATTTTTATTTTCAAATGAGTATTTCAACGTTTGATTATATTTTGAAAAAAATTCAACATAAATTGGTAAAAAATGGACAAATTTCAATCGGAACCTACTATAAATACCTCTTATAAATGAGAACTACTTGTAAATGCCTCAATATCCATTTTAAACAACTATTTTAGCAACGATGATAGCAGAGAAATCAAAATTGTTTGAACGCGTCGCTTTGCTCGACTATAACAATGATATAACCTCGCTGCAGTACGCTCCGCCTTAGCGATAATATAGCTCTTAGCTCTCCAGTCAGTATATACCTTGGCTTAATTGAAGAATGTTGTGTCAATTAACGTTATGCCCGCGGGCCGTGTCTGGCCCGATACTTATTTTTAAACGACACGCATTGAGCGGCTTTTTAGGATTTCCTAGGTATAATCAGAAACAGCTATACCACTGAGATCCAGCATATGGCCCACGGGCCGTACCCGGCCCGATATTAATTTTTAAACGACACGCATTAATCAGCTTTTTAGGATTTCCTAGGTATAATCAGAAACAACTATACCATTCATGTCCAGCATATAGCCCGCGGGCCGTATCCGGTCCGATACTAATTTTTAAACGACACGCATTGAGCGGCTTTTTAGGATTTCCTTGGTATAATAAAAAACAGCTATACCATTGATGTCCAGCATATGGCCCACGGGCCGTACCCGGCCCGATATTAATTTTTAAACGACACGCATTAAGCAGCTTTTTAGGATTTCCTAGGTATAATCAAGAAACGTTTTTGTTTTGTTAATATACGCAGAATCATACAAATTTTAATAATTGATTCTTGCTTATATTGATTTTTATTGGATATCAGTTTGCCAACGTTGTTGGCAACGGGTCTGCTAGTAATTATAAATAAGTGGGCTGACATGAAAATCCCAGTCCACCCTCTGTACTTTTCAGTATATGTATGAGGAATTTGTGAGAACAATGGTGCTTACCCCAACCTTAAATAAAATGGTGAAAAATTGTAGCCGTATTTAATGCTATTTCCGATCCAGATATTTTCAAACTTTATTAATATTTACAATTATTGGAAACTTGCGATAAAACAGTCGATACCAAGAAAATAATTTATAAAAATCGATGCAGTATGTAAAAATACCTAGAGAAATATTTTTCATTTAAAAACTAAAACTTCGAATAAATAACACCTTTTAGAAATCATTTACCAAGACAAGATTTTAATTAATTTTAACAATATTATTTTAAAATACTGAAAATCATATTTGAAAATAAAAAAAAGTATTGTTTTCAATAGTATACAAGTTGTTTCTGCTAACTTCTTTATAATAAGATACACAACGGAGCAGGGCCGGTCTTCTAGGGGCTGCAGTGTATGCAAAGCATCCGGGCCCCGCGATTTAAGTCCCCCAAACGCTCATGAACTTAACGTTCCTATTAACGTTTAATTTTTTTTTTTTTTTTCTACTTTTACAAACTTTTTATTTCAACGTACTGCAAAATATTAGAGGTTTTTAAGTATTAAATTTTATTTATATGTATACAAGGTGTTTGTTTGAAACGGGGCACCCCGAAAATCTCCTTTATTTGTAAAGATATAAAAAATCTTCAGAATAAAAGTTAAACTAGACAAAAAGGCCCATCTAAAGGTTACTATAAGAATTCTGAGGCACTTCCGGTTTCACCGGAAATGATGTCAACTTTTGATCTAGCATAGGGAATCGATAATTTTATATTTTTTTCCTAAAAGTACATTAAATTAGCTTCACAATGACACCAAAAAATCATATTTTTATATTGAAAACAATAAAAAATTAAACAAAATAACTCTAAAATATGGAATAGCAATGGAAGAGTTTTTATTAAGAATGAGAAAATGTGTGGACAATAATGGTGGTTTGATCGAACATTTGTATTTTTTTTTTTTTTTTGTAAATTAATTGTAAAAAGTAATAGTTTTTTTTCCAAATAGTCAAATAATTTATTTTAGAGATATTTTGTTTCTTTTTTTTTATTGTTTTCAAAGCTTGCTACGTTCAACTTTGTAAAACTTATGTTGATTATTATTTTGTAAATAAATGGTCGCCATTTTGAAATTTTTGGTGTCATTGTAAAGCTAATGTAATGTACTTTTAGGAAAAAAATATAAAATTATCGATTCCCTATGCTAGATCAAAAGTTGACATCATTTCCGGTGAAACCGGAAGTGCCTCAGAATTCTTATAGTAACCTTTAGATGGGCCTTTTTGTCTAGTTTAATTTTTGTTCTGAAGATTTTTTGTATCTTTACAAATAAAGGAGATTTTCGGGGTGCCCCGTTTCAAACAAACACCCTGTATATTTGTATTAAAAAAACATAATGAACGTGAGATAAATATATTGAGAAATTTTGATTTTCTCAATATATTTATTTTGAGCGGAACAAAAAAAAAATAACTTGAAATCTAAATAAAATTAAAATTTCAGTACAGCATGTGAGCTCCTCGAGCCTTTAGCTCTGCCGCGTTTATTCATTGATTATTCAATATGTGAAATTATTTTGTACGTGAATTTATTTTTTTGTACAAATCTTATGTGTGTATAACAGCACTAAAGTTCAGAATATATCTGTCTGTGTCATTTTATTTAGAGTATCTTTAAGATAATTTAAATATTTAAAGTATACTTAAGTAAATTGTGTTACCCACTTTAATACTTTTGTTAAATAAGATTAACTTTTCATGTTTTTTACAGAAAATGATGTGAATCGTTTGATACATTGTAACAATTACAACCAAATTAAAATGATTTTATAACTTAAATAATTACTAAAAATCAACTGTGTACATAAGAGCTGCAGAGCTGCAAAACTGCAGAACCCTCTAAATTAAATAAATTTAAACGTAAAAAGCGAAAAAAGTCATAAAAGCTTGAAGTTTATGACTTTTTTCGCTCTCTCTCTCTTTCTTCAAATGTACTTAATTTTTAATTAAATCCCGACACTACTGTTGTGCGTTGTGCGTAAAAAAATAGTTTGGCTACAAGTTATAATATGCAGTGACTCGATGTGCTGCGTGTATTGGCAGCACCAATTGCAGTAGGGCAAACGGCGGAATACAGGAGGTATACCTTGTATCGGAGCTGCACATGTTTGCAGTTAAAACCTTGCGAAGTGTACATTTGATTACAGATATTTTGGTATTTTTAATATTTAATTATGTGCATGCAAAAAATAGTGTAATTATTTTAAAATGAAATTAATTTTTAAAGAATTTCAAAAAGAGAAGATGTATATAACAAATGCAAAAAAAAGAATACAGGATATTGCATGTTCTTATATGTGCTATAAAGACAATTTTGTTCTACATACTTGACTAATATCAGGTCGTCAAGCATGAAATGTGTAGTTAATAATATTGCCATTTAACAGCTTATTATTTGACATTTGCTTAATATTTTACCGTTCTGTTTTTAGGGTTTTGTAGGTATGACCAAAAAACCCTTATACCGTCATTTTGTCGTCTGTCTGTCTGTCTGTCTGTCTGTCTGTCTGTCTGTCTGTCTGTTCGGTAAAAATTGTAGCCGAACGGCTAAACCTAGAGAGTTGAAATTTGGCATGCTTATACAACTCGTTGACCCGCACATAGGAAAAATACCAAAACATCTAAAAAACATATCGCCCTAAAAATATAAACAAATATGTGCTCATCGAAAAAAAAAATTTTTTTTTTAAATTCTGAGTAGGGTATCAAATGAAAGCCCTTGGTACGTGAATTAACGATCAAATTTTTATTTTTCCGAAATAAATTATTTTGAAGCGATTTTTGCCAATATTGTGCAAAAAAAATTTTGTCCCACACCCTGTAGCCCAGATGGTTTAAACTAAAAATCTGAAAAAATTCTAAGTAATGTACATTGGTGTGAACCGGAATAGTTCAACAGGAATTTTTGATCAGATTATGTTTTTGGAAAAAAAAGCATTTTTTGTGTTTTTTTGCTAATAATGTTGACAACTTATAGTTATATAATACGCTCAACAGTAACGTGTTTCTTGGTGCTGTGGCTAAGATACTTGCGTTCTGTCCAAGAAATCGTAATCGCACACATGTTCGAGTCCTACGTGAGGAGACAATATTATTTTTTATTAATTTTTTGCATTTTTATATTGTTTAAATTATTTTTTCAAAATTTTAATTATATTTTGGCAATTGTTGCATTTAATTTTTAATAGCGTAAATTTAATAACCAGTGGAAATTGTTGAAATTATAATTTAATTATATATTTGAATGTACACGAAATCAAAGGGGAGGAGCTATGACTAAAAACAACCAATGGAAGCCATAGGCGCAATTTTCAAAATCTTAATAAACCTTGATATATAAAAAAAAAATACTGCATATCTTTAAAAACTTAAATAATGGTAATAGGCATTCGAATTAAAATTCATAAAAAAATATTTTGTCATAAAATTTGTTTTGGCACCCCAAATAATCATCATTCACTTACTAAATACCTGCAAAACCCTGAAATGTGTGAAAATTCACACTTCACATCAATTTTTTTTTTTTTGTTGGAAATGTACATATCTCCCCTGTTTATAGAAATCATTGTGTGCTGTAAAAAATATCAAAAACTTTTTTTTTTTAATTAATTTTGTTGAAAATTGAACGGTCGGAAATTCGCACTATTATGAAGTACCTACGAATTCTTACGTGGAACTACGGCATCGTGGTGACCGCGCGAAACATTAATAGTGTATTTTGCTCTAGTGTTACTACGCAGCAGACAATATCAAATTGATTCGCCAAATTTCGTACAGGTAACTTCAAAACAAACAAAAAAAACTGGCTCATCGATCTCAGCAGAAATATACTGCAACCAACTGGGCGAAATGATGCAAAAACTTAAAGAAAAACAGCCTAGATTGGTCAACAGATCGACTCCTATCTTATTGCATGATAACGTTAGACCACACACTGCACAAATGACTGTGGCAAAACTACAGAAATTGGAGTTGAAACTTCTTCTTCATCCTCCATACTCACCAGATCTAGCCCCCACTGACTACCACTTCTTCCGCAATTTGGACTACTTTTTAATAGGAAAACAGTTTAATTCCGATAATGCTGTAAAACTGGCCATCCAAAAATTCATTGACTCTCGTCCGCCAAGGTTTTATACCACCGGCCTGAACAACCTGCCGCTTAAATGGCAAAAGTGTATAGACAATATGGGTGCATACTTTGCTGAATAAAATAATTCCTTATATTTATAAGTTATCAATCAACTTTGCCTTTTTTTCTACAAATTTCATCCTTGATGACCATATTACATATTATATCATAAAATGTAACATTTCTATAGCTCATTTCTTTGATTTAGGCGGAACTGAATGAGGGTTTCGTATTTTTAAGTTGTCACGAAAACAGAGATTGGCTAAGTAATTTCATTTTTCATGTTGGCATTTATTATTAAGTGACATTTATTAGAAAAATAAAATAAAAAAAAAAATCAGCTGTGGCCACCACAGAACCGACCGCCATCATAAAGTACTTATATAAAATACATTTTAGCAGCAGAGTAGAAATAACTTGGCCTAATATTTTCGAACAGAGATATTATTTATCATGACCATGGAAACGTTACATATAAGTATGAAAAAATTGAGACTAAAAATTTTACAAAAATTATTCGAAATTTTTCGTTATATCAAAAAATGTTTCAAATAAAAGTTATTAATTATTGCTTTTATAGCAACTTTTGTTTAATAATTTTTTTTCGAAATATTTTTCTGTTATGAAATATTCAAAATTGCAAAATCGACACGAGTAAACTCCCATTTTTAGTCAACCGATTTTTACCAAAAGTTGATCAACTCGTGCCATTGATGGCAGAAACTTAAATATGAAGTTTCATAAAAATCCTTTCAGTCGAATTTGCTCTGCACGTGTACACAGACAGACGGACAGACGGACAGACAGACGGACAGACAGACCGACAGACATCATGCTAAAAATAGTCAAAACGTTATGTAAAGACCTCAATTCGTGGAGATCCATCGAAATCTCGAAATGTCAAAATCGATATGATCACAATACCTCCCTTATATATGTTGGCGGTCGGTAAAAACGTCAAAACGTTATATAGACAACTCAGTTCGTGGAGATCCATCTAAATCTTTAAATGTCAAAATCGATACGATCACAATTCCACCCTTTTACATGTTGCGGTCGGTAAAAATATATTATTCACGTTTTTATCCAATTACCTATTCATTAAACTCTAAACTGAACTGTTTGCTAACTAGAAATTTCAAAATATTTGTATGAGAAGGTAATAAATTTATGCGACATACGTACAGCAGTGTAGCCACTTATTAGGATAATACTTTAATATGTCCCTGGTGAGTAATTTTTCACAACCACTCATGAACAGGATAGTAAAGCACATGGACATAAATCAACAAAAGACTACACTATCTAACAAAATATCTTCCAAATATTCAATCGCCACTTTAAAATGTGTAAAATTCCAAATATGTTCAATTTTTTAATGCTACTTAATATTCAGGATGAGGCGACACTTATTGTTCATCTTGATTAATTCCTTAAAAGAGTTATAAAAATATTGTTCAAATAAAACGTATTCGGGGTAATGGGGGTCAGGCTATAGTGGTATCAACCTTTTTTTTTCTTTCATTTTTTTTTTTGCAAGAGGCACTTCAGTTAATAACTATTTTTCAAATTACACTACATAGTATTATACAGCTTTTATTTCTCTTTTCAACGGTGTAAAACTTTTATCCTCCTCAGTCCTTTTGGTCAGCCCGCTGGACAATTTTCTATATTTTATATGTGGTTAAGTGATGGGTGACAAGTGTTTCACCCGAACGACAGTGCTTGTTTGAGTTTCACAATTCATTTTCTTATTTAAATTATTTCATCTAATCAAAAGTTTTAAATATATTTTTTTATTATTCACTTACGCTGGGATAAACACCTAGAAAATTTAAACAAGAACGTCCGTAAAACATTTTATATATTCAGAAAATTAAGAGAAATAATGTCAATTAATACAATATATATATTCTACTTTTCCTTAGTTGAATCAATTTTATCCTTTGGTATGTTGTCGTGGGGTGGAGCAGCAGAATGCTATTTACAGAAAATAAAAATCTGTCAAAAATCTGTATTAAAAATTATTCACAGAAAAAGCAAAAATTACCCATCAGACGAAATTTTTGTAGATAGTCATGCGATGGATACATCAAAATTGTATGTATATGCAATATTAAAATATATTAAAAAGCATCCCAATACTGTTCGCACCTTAAATCATCATTATCTTACGAGATTTAAAAACCAAGCAGCTGGGATAAAAGTTTACAAAACAATGGGAAAACGCTGCTTTTTATACCATATCAAAAAAATTCATACAAGTTTTACAACATTTATTAATTCCAACGCACTAAATATATTCGATAACAATTACTTAAAATGGGCTAAAACATTTTGCAGAAATTTAAATAATTCGGAGATTCAACAAATATTTAATGAATTTTAAGTAATAGTTTTGATTTGTATCAAAATAATCATATTCTCTTTTTTTTCTCTTTTTTTTAAATGTTTTTTCAAAAAATTTATAGAATACAAATACAGTACAACAGTATTTTACTAATAAACTCATCTAATTTTTAACAATTTTTCAAAATATTTTTCTTAACTTCATCACTTGATATGACATAATATAAATTAAAATATAAAACCACGCACAGGCTGATATCAGCCTACAGTGGTTCTTATTTTTAGGTTTTAATTTTATTCATTGTAGAATAATGCAAAATATTGTATACAAATAATGTTTCGATACAATGTATTCTATTTATAGTGAAATAAAACCAATTATTATTATTATTATTATTATTATTATTATTATAATATTTACTTATGTTTGAGCTTGTTTAAAATGTAACTTTAATTCAATTCAATTCAATTTATTTTATTCTCACACATTTTATACACATGAACATTAATTACTCTGTTACAAAATACACTATGTACAAAATAATATATTTATGTATATAATTGAGAAATAAAATAAGAACAATGCCACAAAGAACTGCAAACAGTCTGAATGTGGCTTTACACAAATATTATAAGTTTGTGTTTGTGTGAAGGTTAATGATTTTGAAATATCATATAAATTTAACCTAAAAAAAAAAGAACAAAAAATAAAGGAAATGCAAGTTTTTGATCGAAATAATTAAGTTAACATAGTCATTGTTATTTTATTATATAGCAAGTAAACAATTATTCTGGGTTCTACAAAATTGTTTTATCCAATATGAGTAGTTGAAATTTCTTTTGGATTTTAATTCATTATTTTCTATAAAACTTTGGAATGCATTATACATTTTTGGGAGGAAATATACGAAACTTCTCTGCCCAACACTTTTAGCTGCCCTATGCAAAGATGCTGCTGTTTTATTCCTTGTACTGTAGCAGTGATTTATTGAAACTATTTCATCGGGATGATTTTTAATGTATTTTAAAATTTTTAAAGTATATAACTGGGGTACTGTCATTAAACCACAGCTACTATACAGTTCAACAGTTCCAAATCTATAGTTTTTTCGTAAGATTATTTTAATAATTTTTTTTTTTATTATTTTCAGTTTATTAATATAAAGCTCTGCTGCTCCGCCCCAAGCTATTAATCCGTAATTAATTATAGATTGTACCAGACCGTAATAAAATTCTTTCAGAATTGTAACAGGTACCATTTCTCTTAATTTTTTTAAAATGAAAAGCGTTCTTCTTAGATTATTACTTATTTTATCTATATGCTTGTCCCAATAATACATTTTACAATAATATATTTTGTTTATACTTAAATATGTCCTAAAATTCAGAATGCTGGACAGCCTGTAATTTTTGTATGAATAAAAAAAATAATAAATAAAAAAAAATTAATTATATGTATTTAATTTATACCCTAAATAACTCAGAAAATCAATTTTGGTGAAAATTTTATCAGAGATAATTTGTCGGGACTGGGAGGATATATCCTTACATAACAACATTTTTGAGAAGAGCGACTTTTTGTGGTCTTAAAAATAATAAGTGATTAGTAACTCATAACAGTAATCAGAGCCGCAGTAAGGGAGGCAGAGGGGGCGACGGCCCCTAGCGCACTAAGGAAAAGGGGTGAAGGTGAGGACCTTTTTTTTGCTCATCACTTGGAATTTAGGAAGTGAGGACCTTTTTTTTTGCTCATCACTTGGAATTTAGGAAGTGAGGACCTTTTCGTTTTGCTCATCACTTGGAATTTAGGAAGTGAGGACCTTTTTTTTGCTCATCACTTGGAATTTAGGAAGTGAGGACCTTTTTTTGCTCATCACTTGGATTTTAGGAGGTGAGGACTATTTTTTTCATCATTTAGATTTTGGGAGATGAGAACCTTGTTTTTGCTTAGCACTTACATTTATTTGCCAAGGGCGCCAAAACGCAGATTTGCCCCTAGCACAAGTTTTCCTTACTGCGGCTCTGACAGTAATCTCTCTATTGTATCTACTAAATGCTTAAAATTAGGACCTTGCTGTTCAATACACTTTTTTACAAATTTTTTAAATGCTTCTTGAACAGAAGAAGCCTCATCTTTCAAATTTTTCGTTTGAAACCCTTGGCTAATTCTAATTTTCATGTCTTGCCTTGTGTAGTAGAAACAATTGAATGCATATGTTTCCATTATTTATCAACAAATAAATCGTCATTTTCAAGGCCACAACTTTCAAGAAAAGTAATAAAAGTAGAAAATAAATAAAGTACCGATTCCCTATGCTAGATAAAAAGTTGAAAAAATTTCCGCTGAAACCGGAAGAGATGCAGAATTCTTATTATAGTCTTTAAGTGGACCCTTTTGTCTAGTTTAACTTTTCTTCTGAAGAATTTTTTGTATCTCTTAAAATAAAGGAGTTATTCGTGGTGCAGTATATATATATATATATATATATATATATATATATATATATACATAGTTGTTATATTTTTATTTTCCTTTTATATATATGTATATAGTAAAATAAAACTTCAAACTACTCAAAAAAAATATTTTACTTTCATTTCATAGAGAATAGTATTTTTCGTAAACCGTAAAATATATTAAAAATGTTAAGCAAAAGTTGTTTCTTTTCAAATGTTCTATCCGAATTTAGAAAATAAAAGTTATTCTTGATATCCTGTACTGCCGGTTAGTTCCGGAAAATATCAATAGTTATTCGATTCTTTGGCTAGACTTTAGTTACCAAATGTTTAAAAATGATCAGAAATGAAAAAAATCAGGTCCGATCGCCATCATAAAGTACTTGTTTAATTTATGCTGCTTTATCAAAAAATGTCTCAAACAAAAGTTAGTAGTTATTGTTTTTATAGCAACTTTTGTTAAATAATATCGAAATATTTCTCTGTTGTGTAATATTCGCAAAAATCTTAAGACCGACACGAGTAAACTACCATTTCTAGTCAACTGATTTTTACCAAAAGTTGATCAACTCGTGCCATTGATGTCAAAAGCTTAAATATGGTCCCAAAGGGCTCAAACGGTCATGTGATCTTGTAATAAAAAAATATGATTTTCCACGATTTCATACAGCATGCCTATAATTAAAAGACTTTAAATTTGTTATAACTTTCTTTTGACAAAAGGGCAAGCAATATTAAATCAGAGAAAAACACAAAAATTTTGTGCAAGTGGAAATGCAATTTTCCCTATGATCGGAAAGCGTGCAGGGGTTTAGTACCATCCCTTTTTTGTTGTCACAGGGTAAATATTCTCTCCTCCAAAAGGCATGCTGTATGAAATCGGAGATAAAAATGTCATGGGCTCCCGGTCTATTATACAATAACATATTTTGTTTATACTTAAATATGTCCTAAAATTCAGAATGCTGGACAGCCTATAATTTTTGTATGAATAAAAAAAATTAAATAAAATTAATTGGCGAAAGGGTGGACGAGTTTAGACCACCCGTCCATCCTGTTTATATTCAAATTTCAACTCTCTAGGTCCTTAATCATTTGGTCACAATTTCTACCGTAAAGACACGTGAATGACAGTATAAGGATTTCATAGTAATTTCACCCTACAAAAAACCAAGATTATATTTTTAAATAATTTAAAATGATATCAATGTTGGCAAACTATAAAAACAAATGTAGATAATTTTCAATAGAACGATAATAAATTAAATACAATGATAATTCAGTTTTCTTAAATATATTGTGAGAAATAACCTTGACAATCTTTAAAAAAGGCTTATTAAAAAATAGTGTGGCACAGCAGTTCCAAACCGTTCAGTTTATGGCATCCATTTATTAATCAACAACTTCAAGTTTGTAATTAGTAATTACGAAACATAGTTCAATATTCCATAAACTTTTAAGTATATTTTTTAAATAATTTATGGTACATTAAATTTATAATGTCATTTATTATCATAAACCAGTATAAAATTTAAAAATACGAGACACTATGCAAATTAAAAAAATGCATATCTATATTAATATAAGCCGTTCACTTTTGTAAGGACAAACTAAATCTGGTTATTTTGGTGATTTTTGTAGTGTATTACTGACTTTTAGAAACTTGGTTATATTGTAAAAAAGGCTTTACAGTTTGGGGTTCTGTTTGTATTATTTTAGGTTAGTATTATATTTACAAAATATTTAAGATGTCACTATTCAAAATAAAATATGACAAATGATATTTTTTTTAAATGACATATTTATAATCTGACTTTTCAAATTATTTTTCTGTAGTACCAACATGACATACAGTTTCAAAGGTGCAAACAGTTGAAAACAAAATTTCTACTTAGTTTGTTAAATATAATATAAATATTCATCTAATCGAAAAAGTATATATAATCTGTCTCATTTTGTAATACGAAACTAGATCTGGTTACTTTGGTGACTGTTGTGACGTAAATAGACTTTTATGGAAACATGTGAACTTGTAAACCTGGCTTTTAAATATTTGGTTAAGTTTTATTATATCGAGTTTATATTCACTCAAAAACTATATATGTCAGATAACAAATTGACATGTCAAAATTGCGATTGACATGTCAAAATCATGATTGACATGTCAAATATTTTGAAAGGTGCCAATTCAGAATTACCACCCTAAGATGCTATTTTAAATATACAACATAAAAAATGAAATTTCCCTCTTAGTTTCGTATTACAAAATGAGACAGATAATACCTACAACAAAAAATATTTGTTTTTATATAATAAACAATTTTTGTCATACACATTTTAGTTGTGAAGTCAATATAAGGGAGATATATGTAGATTTTAGTTTGAGGGTGTTCCCCCGTAACTCCTCAAATATGCATCTAATTGAAAAAAAATGCACTGTACAAAAATGATTTGTTTTCTTACTATAAACAATTTTTGTTATATATATTTTTCAGTCGAGTCAATGTCGAGTCAGTTTTTGATTAAGTAAATAATAAATGAAATAACTTCATTTTATAGACAGCCTTCTCCATAGATCTCAGAATATATATTTTCTTAAAAAATGCATTGAACAGAGAGGAATAGTTTTTTTTTCATATTCTTTTTGCTGTTAAGCAGTGGTAGTAGCTCTTAAAATCTGGGGGAGCAAGAAATTTTTGAATAAAATTTGGGGGAGGCAGGAATTTTTTTTTTTTAATAGTTTACACATGAAAATACAAATGATAACCTAAAAAAAGGTCCTCACTTCTAAACTAAATTTTGCTCTAAGCAATTCCGGAGCGGCCAACTGGGGGTCAGAGCGATTTTAAGGAGGGCCGCCCCCTGGACTCGCCGCTTACGCCACCACTGCTGTTAAGTAATGGTAAATGAGATGTTTCAACATTATAATTAACATTCCCATTGCCCCTAAATAATCTTCATGAATAACTAAATTGAAGTTTTTGATTTAAAGTAAATAATAAGTGAGATATTTCACAATTTTAGTTATAGGGCATAATATTCATCCAATCGAAAAAGTATATACCTACAACAAAAAATATTTGTTTTCCTATAATAAACAATTTTTGTCATACACATTTTAGTTGTCAAGTCAATATAAGGGAGATATGTAGATTTTAGTTTGAGGGTGTTCCCCCGTAACTCCTCAAATATGCATCTAATTGAAAAAAAAATGCACTGAACAAAAATGATTTGTTTTCTTACTATAAACAATTTTTGTTATATATATTTTTCTGTCAAGTCAATAATTTAAAAATAAATAAAAATTATTGTTGAACTATTCCAGTTCCCATCAATTTTCATAATGGAGATATTTTTTTCAGATTTTTATATCAACCCTTCTGAGAGATAGGGTGGGGGACAAAAAATTTTTGACATATTTTTAGCAAAAATCCCAGAAAAAGAATTGATTTTTCAAAAATAAAAATTTGCTTGTTGATCCACGCATTAAGAGGTTTCATTTGGTATGCTACTCAAAATTTTAAAAAAATATTAATCTTTTTATTAAATACATAATTGTTTATATTTATCTCAGGATGTGTTTTTTGAACTCTTAGTATTTTTCCAATATGTGGGTCAAAGAGTAGTATAAGCATGCCAAATTTCAACTTTCTATGTTAAACCATTTGGCTACAATTTCTACCGTACAGACACACAGACAGACATACACATGAGTGACGTTATAAGGGTTTTTTTGGTGGTCATACCTACAAAACCCTAAAAAGCAAATTTGATAAATGTTATGTAAAACTGACGTGATACCTCCAGAATACCATGAATGGTGCAATTCACTTTCCGTCGATAAACTGTAGAGAAACGCTATTTTCTAACTAGCGACTTCAAAAACTGAATCAGAAAATGAGGTGGAGTAGTTCATATTTCTTTTTTTTATGTTAAATTTTATCTTTAAGACTTATTTATTTTACGTATCGTTACATGTGAGTTACTGAGGTGAATAATAAATATTTTACATTTCATTACTGTTTTAACTTTTAACCAAGTAGTTTAACATGTATTATTTGACAGCTAAAAGTAACAAAGATCATTTTTTTTTTGTTAAAAAAATTAAAAATTGTATATTTTTCTTTTTATATTGTACTTGCTTAAACGATACTAATAAAGAACACTCTTTAAGTCCTACAAAGTTATTTTGACATTATTTTAAAATTTTTGGGAAGTACCTGAACATGTAACGCGATTTTATCAACTTTTTTCAATATTTGATTTTAGACTTTTCACAATAAGTCCACGATATATCATTTATTAGATTACATAAGCATTCTTAATTTTTATACAGTATTTAGTAATTTATATAGCGAATGAACATTTAAAACTTAGTTTTGTTAGTAAAAACTTTTCGTGATTTTTATAGCATTTTTTTCAAAAATTGTATATTTTCTTGAAAAAAATTAGCTACCCACTGATTATGAACCACTGATTCCATGATTTTCTCATGTATCCAAAAGTAATAATACTCAATTTTGTTCATTAAAATTAATAGTTTATTTGTTTATGAATCACAAATCTAAGATCAAAGTTTTTCATAGTTTATGCCAGAAAACGTGTATTATTCTGAAAGGATATTATTTTTAGACCAAATAGCTCAATAAATTTCAATTGGAATAAGTAAAGAAAGAGTTACTATCGCACTATAAAAAATATTATTTGTTAATTATCATTAATATTAATATTAGCACAACTTCGAACTGAATTAAATAATTATGATCCAACTTCCTAAAAAATGTACGAAACTTCAAAAAACGGTGACTGAATTAATAATATAATAAAAAAATATAATAAAAAATTGAAGCGTAAATTCTGCAGACGTTATTTTGAATTATGTAATTTTCCTGTCGATTTCTTTTAAAAGGGTTGGGTGAAGTGATATGTTGCAACATTAGCCGACACAAGGGTGCTGTGGTGGACAGCCTTTAGTGTCGGATTAGTATCGTGTTTAAATGATTGAATCGCAATTCCGGCTGTTAAGCTATTAGGGAGGTTGTGATGTGGGGGTGATTTTCGCCACTACTCATGGAAAGGTGAGGTACAGGGATACATTTAAACATAGAGTTCACAAATATGTAGGTATGTGTGTGTGGACTTACCGTCGGCATTAACTGATCAGTACTCCTGACCCTAGTGACTTTGTTCTTGTAGAGAATCTTCTTAACGAACCTCTCCACCTGGACGTTCCACTTCATAAAGCTCACATATCCCAGGTAAAAACAGAACAGAATCAGCGCTTCCCACCAATAAATCAAACTGTCTCTAAAGAAATATATCAAAGCGATTAAACTAGCCGAATAAAATGAGCAATCTCTAAACAACGGCCACCAAGTTAAACTGAGTACGCTCCGGGAGAACAAGGCGCACATCCCGATCACGAAAAGAATGTTGAATACCGCGGAACCGACAATAGTACCGATACCGACATCGTCGAAAGAT
Source organism: Liopterus haemorrhoidalis (assembly GCA_963971575.1). NCBI lineage: Eukaryota > Metazoa > Arthropoda > Insecta > Coleoptera > Dytiscidae > Liopterus > Liopterus haemorrhoidalis. Next base: position 14,694,591 of record OZ020621.1, read on the forward strand.
ACGAACACTCCAATAACCGAGGTGAAGAGCTCGGGGGCCGAGCCGCCGGCAGCCATGAAGGTGGCTCCGGCCACATCGTCCGTGATGTCCAGTTTCTCAATGATCACATCCAGCGCCGGCACAAAAAACTCATCGCAGACTATGGCGAGTGCGACGAACATATACATGACCCCCAGGACGTGCAGGGTGAGCGCGCCCTGCTGCCGCTGCTTCTTCGTGAAGAGGTCCGTGGGGAAGAGCGGCGTCTTGTTCTGGGCTGCCGAGGCATTGCTGTCCACATGCCTGCCGCCGAGTTCGTCATCCTCGAAGAGCTCGGCCCCGACGTCTTCGTTCGCCGCCTGAAGAGACCGCGATAACCACACGGCACAGAACACTATAAGCACGGTAAGACGTCTTGACGACCGTGTCATTGTTGTATAAGATGGTATATTTGGTGTTTGCACGTTGTAAGTGTGCGAATAGAGCTCATAGCGGGTGCGGACTAGTTGGATTCTACCGTGGAATCGTTCGATAACGACGGCCGACCAAGCCGGACCGGGAAACTGTGCCTTGCGCATACTATACGGCGCATCGGGTAGAGCTCCACGCCGCGCCGCGTCCCTCGCCTTTGGCGCGACCCCGGCTCCGGACGAACGCCGGGTTCCACCGGAGGATACAGCCACACTCCCTCGCAGAGGTGGAAATGTATGCTAGACCTACACGCCGACTACCACAATCCAAAAATTAAGGACGTTTCATTAATCTTTCTGCATGTATTGTATTATCTGCTCGTACATGCATAAAGTGCTACATGACAGTTGTTGAAACAGTTTATGGATGAACCGAAATTTTACATTTCGTAAATATATTCACTTCATTTTCTAGTACATACATACATGTTCTCTAAAACCAATCGTTTTAATGAAAAACATGCTTAATAACAAATAACAAACAAAATTAACATGTTGTTCAACTAAAAAATACTTCATTTATTCTTTAACAGCGCAACTACAATTACATTAACATTTTACATTTCTTATCACTACACAGTTTTATTATTTACACGTTAAGGGCAGAGTAAACACCACAGTTCACACAAGTTTTAATACGAAACTAACAATAATAAATAAAATTAGTAACAATCTATGCATCAAATTATGATCTATCTAAAAGAATATTTTTAATTATAAAAAATTGATGTGAAGTGTGAATTTTCACACATTTCAGGGTTTTGCAGGTATTTAATAACTGAATGATGATTATTTGGGATGCCAAAACAAATTTTATGTCAAAATATTTTTTTATGAATTTTAATTCCAATGCCTAATACCATTATTTAAGTTTCTAAATATGTGCAGTATTTTTTTTACATGGCAAGGGTCATTAAGATTTTGAAAATTGCGCCTCTGGCTTCTATTGGTTGCTTAAATCATTAGCCCCGTCCTCTGATTTCATATACATCAAACAGAATTAAATTATAATTTCAACACTTCCCACTGGTTATTAAATTTACGCTTTTAAAAATTAAATGCAACTTACCAAAATTTAAATTACCTTAAATAATTTAAACAAAAGAAAACTGCAAAAAAAAACAAAAAAAAATAAAATTGACAGGATTCGAACTCTAGTTTGCAAGTTAACTGTTTAGCAAATTAGAAAACCAATGACTAAACGCACATAGCTATGAGCGCTGACGTAACAACTTGGTTACATAGCGAATTAAATATTTAACATATTTTGGTTAAAAACACAAAAAATGCATTATTTTCCGAAAACATAATCTGATAAAAATTCCTGTTGTACTATTCCGGTTCACACCAATATACATTACTTAGAATTTTTTCACATTTTTAGTTTAAACCATCTGGGCTACAGGGTGTGGGACAAAAATTTTTTTGCACAATTTTGGGAAAAATCGCCTCAAAATAATTTATTTTGCAAAAATAAAATTTTGATCGTTAATCCACGTACTAAGGGCTTTCATTTGATACCCTACTCAGAATTTTAAAAAAATATTTTTTTTTTCGATGAGCACATATTTGTTTATATTTTTAGGGGGATATGTTTTTTAGATGTTTTAGTATTTTTCCTATGTGCGGGTCAAAAAGTTGTACAAGCATGCCAAATTTCAACTCTCTAGGTTTAGCCGTTTGGCTACAATTTTTACCGAACAGACAGACAGACAGACAGACAGACAGACAGACAGACAGACAGACAGACAGACAGACAGACAGACAGACAGACAGACAGACAGACAGACAGACAGACAGACAGACAGACAGACAGACAGACAGACAGACAGACAGACAGACAGACAGACAGACAGACAGACAGACAGACGACAAAATGACGGTATAAGGGTTTTTTGGTCATACCTACAAAACCCTAAAAAGAATGTTATGGAAAACTGTAAATTAAAAACATATGGAAACAGGGCTCGAAGTGGAAAATTTCATGAACCAGAATACCACTTCAAAATTATTGTGCGAATAAACAATATAACAACATTTCAGTGTGTTCAATAATTTCACGAACCGGAACGATGTTTTCCCTAAGTTCACGAACCGGAACACCGTTCCGGTTTGCTTTTTTTTTAAATCAAATCGACGCGTTAAAATGTAGATTAAAAATTCGTTCTTCTTTTGTTCTGTTGTTAAAATTAATTATAATTAATGTACTTGGTAGTCTATTTTTATAGATAGGTGCTGCACGTCAAAATGTTTTAAGTAAATAGTACGTATACCAAGTGATATTTTATTAAGTGCGGTATTTTTCGACGAAGGTTCTAAACTATAAAAATCATATTGATAAAAATGTTAACGTACTATTTGAACATTTATATCTAAACAAAGCTACCTGAATATGATATTTATTCGAAAAACACGTACAGTTATTTGAAAAACACGGAAAATTGCTAGTTGTGCATAAGGTAACACGATCAACCCCCAGGGCCGGCAAAAAAATTCCAGTTGTTCTCCCTCGGAAAGTGTAGGGCTCATTATCAAGGTGTTTTTTACACTCATGACAATTTCGCGAACCAAATAACAGTTGTTCGGAATCCACGTTAAACTGTAGGTCCCGTTCTTCTGAGCGATACGCACTCAGTAATACATAGGTATAAAGAATTTTAAAATATTTTATTAGATAGATAAGAATTCGCTGCAAAATTTGATATATAGATTGATACTAATTTTATTTCAGATCAGGCACTCCTTTGGGGGGGTTCACGGGGTTGAGATACCGCACAATGATGTTTTTTAACGACAAATATAAGGCATGTTTGAAGGTGGTAGTTGTTTAGTTTATAAGTTTATTATTTTATTTATTTAAGGTTGTTTATTTAAATGTTTATACCTATTTTTACTTGCAATTTTAAATATAAATAAATAAATAAATAAACAAGATATATTTTTAAGAAAAACTAACTGTTTAAAACCAAATTTAAATTTGCTAATAGCCATGTAGTATAAATGGATATGCGAGTAGTTTTAACGTTCCAAATTGATTCAAAGACATACGTGGTTTTTTCTCGGCCAACTCTGAAATTTTTAACTACAAATCATACATATCAGTGAAGGTATAAGGGTCTTTTGGGCCAGTGGCGTATACAGGATTCATGGTTAGGGAGGAGGGGCACTTATGATGTTGTCTGTAAGACGGGAAGGATGGCAAACTGGTTGCTCGTGGGCCGTATAAGGCCCGCAACATATTTTTTTATGGCCCCTGAAGCGTTAATGAAAAGAAAATGAGCTTATTTAGGATAAAAATATATTTAAAAATATAAAATATACTCTCTTTTCTATTTATAAACAGATTTCACGGAGCCCTTCGAGATATTTCCGAACTTCTTATCATTTTGTATGAAAAATAGACCGCGACCTAAATGAGTTCGACATCCCTCTATTTTTGTTTATATCAAACACAAAAAGATGATAATTTCATTATTCGATGATAAAAAAAAATAGATTGTTAATCCATGATCAAAACTTATGATTTGATAACCCTCAAAATTTTACAAACTTTATTTTTTTCTTTGAAGTATCAGTATTTCTCGTACAATTCTTTCAATCTAACCGCTTAGCCATAATTTCTACCAAACGGACAGACTTATGAGACGGAATAAGAATTCCTTGATTATACCTTATAATTTCAATATTAATCAGGCTCAGAGTTGCCAGATTTCAAATTAGGTACCGCGGGACATAAACGAAAAAATTACGGCGATTTTTCTCAAGAATTTTTTTCACAATTACCGATTTTGACATCATTTTTAATTTCTCAACTTCATTTTGACCATTTAAAAATGTATCTAATAAAAAAAAAACAACAAAAATAATTGAGTTAAATTTTTACTTATACTATTTATCCTGAAAATTATTCAATATTTATCACTTGATTTCACTTCATTAAGAATGACTAAACCTTGATTTTTAAAAAATATTGGATTTTCGAACAATTCATTCCGAAATTCTGTTTTATCATCAACTCGGCATCCAAATTTTTTAGAACCAACCTATTTCTATCTTTACGCCAAGCACTCATCATTCGACTAAAAATCCTTTCAGATGTTGCATTTGCATGTGGAACAGAGAAAATTTAGTCGATAATTTTTAAAAACTGTGGAGATTTTTTTTTTTTAAGAAACCCATCCCTAATCACACGGTAATTGCCTTTCAATACCCGGTATATTTGCCATAAATCTTTTTAGATGTATTCTTCAAACAGCAAATCTTGATCTACATCTATTTTAAATGCGTTAGTGATTTCTACGATATCTTGAAATGCTGCATAGATAAGTTGGAGAGAATTTTATATTTTGTAGCCGTATCAAATAAATTATTTGCTTACATTTTAAACCGCTCTGAAGCATCTAAGTTATCACTATTTTTGATAATTTCATGAACATTTGCTCCATAATAGCATTCATCTTATGCTCAATCAAGGACTACTTTATATTATTCATAATTGAATACATCTTCAACAATCCTAACATTACTACCTCAGAGTTTTTTTTTTTTGCGCTGATTGAAATATTGAACATACATTATTTACAAATTTTACATATTATTATATATTAATTCATACATATTAGGAAAGAAATACTTTTCATAACAGCATCCATCACTTTTTATGGCATTATTTTATTATTTTACAGTCAAAATCTGTTATTTTTTTACCTGCGGGACATTTAAATGTTAATGCGGGACACGGGACAAAACACTCCTGTGCGGGACTCTCCAGCACATTGCGTGACGTCTGGCATCCCTTGATCATGATAAAATATAGCTTATCAGTGGTGGCGCTAGCGCTGCCCTCCCAAAAATTGCTCTAGCCCCCAATTGGCCCCCTCAAAACTGCCCGGAAAACAATGCAACAAGGATCTGTTCTTATACCAGGTCTACAAGTATGAAATGCGGATTTTTTTCAAACTTGCCGCGTAAACAGAGTGTATACTTTAAAGTTTAAACACATATGGCGTTTTGTTAAGTTATCATTAAGTGTCAAATGCGTATAGGTTATAATTTCATCATATAGTTTTGTTTTACTGTGTTAAAAATGTCAAATTGTGTGCCAAATAAAGAGCATTCGCGGACAATACTACTGTTTTGTTTTCATTTGAAAAAAACTGCTGCTGAATCATACCGACTGCTTCGAGAAGCTTATGGTGAATATGCTCCATCGCAAGATACGTGTGAACGATGGTTTCGGCGTTTCAAAAGTGGTGACTTTGATCTTACAGACAAAGAACATGGAAAACCTCCAAAAATATATTAAGATACAAAATTGGAAATATTGCTACAGGAAGACGATAGTCAATCACAAAAACAACTAGCAGAGCAGTTAGGCGTTAGTCAACAAGCTGTTTCCAATCGCCTACGAGAGATGGGTAAGATCCAGAAAGTCGGCAGATGGGTTCCACATGCATTGAATGAGAGGCAGATGGAAAAACGCAAAAACACTTGTGAAATTTTGCTTGCACGATACAAAAGAAAGGCTTTTTTGCATCGTATCATTACTGGCGATGAAAAATGGATTTATTTTGAAAATCCCAAACGCAAAAAATCATGGGTGAACCCAGGCTCACCATTCACATCAACTGCAAGACCGAATCGCTTTGGCAAAAAGACAATGCTCTGTACTTGGTGGGACCAAAAGGGTGTGGTCTATTATGAATTGTTAAAACCTGGTGAAACAGTTAATACCCAACGCTGCCAATAACAACTGATCGAATTGAACCATTCGCTGCTCATAAAACGACCAGAATACGAAAGAAGACAGCACAAGGTAATCTTTCTTCACGATAATGCTCCATCACATAAGGCAAAAGCAGTTTGCAACACATTGGAGGCACTCAAGTGGGAAGTGCTACCACATGCCGCTTACTCACCAGACTTGGCCCCTTCAGATTACCACTTGTTCGCATCGATGGGTCACGCACTTGCCGAGCAGCACTTTTGTTCATATGAAAATGTGAAAGAATGGTTAGATGAATGGATTGCGGGGAAAGGGGAAGAGTTCTACTGGCGAGATATTCACAAATTGCCTGAAAGATGGGAAAAATGTATAACTTCTAATGGAGCATACTTTGAATAAATAAACTTTTACTGTTCTTTTGAGTTTAATGTGTTTTATTTAAAAAAAATAAATCTGCATTTCATACCTGTAGACCTGGTACTATTGTACTATTATTATAATTTAGAAATGTGGACCTTTTCTTTGCTCATCGCTTGTATTTTAGAGATGAGGACTTTTTTTGCTAATCGCTTGTATTTTAGAGGTGAGGCCCTTTTTTTTCGTCATCACTTGTTTTAGAAGTGAAGACCTTGTTTTTTTAAGTCATCACTTGTATTTTCACTTGTCCATTAGTCCATTAATAACAAAACAAGATGATGATGCCCTCATAAATATTTCCTGCCCCCTCCCCCAGATTTTAAGAGCTAGCGCCGCCATTGAAGCATATATATTGTAAAATGCATAAGTTATTTTACTGTACGATTATTATTAATTTATTAAATTTTTATATCTTTGAAACTTAAGGTGGGGTCACGAGCCCCCAGTACCCCCCCCCCTCCAAATACACCTCGTAACAACCCTAAAAACGTAAATTTGAAATTGCACTTTTGTTTTAATATTTTAGGGATTATTTATATAAGGAATTATTTGCTGATTTAGCTGAAATTAGAAAGCTGGATTATTTAATTGTCAAAAATTATTATTGTATAAAAATAAATAATTATAATTTAAATTATAATTAATTTATTATTAATTATAATAAGTTATTATAATAAATAATTTATGTATGTTTACCCTACCCTTAACTGAACATTTTAATGAATCTTTACTAATGACCTTCAAGTATTTCATCTTAATAGAAGAATTGTATGAAATTCTTTACAACACAGAATCAAAAAATTAAGAGCGTTTCATTAATCTTGCTACTTGTAATACGTGCATAAAGTGGCTATGCGAGAGCTGTTCCAGTAATTTATGGAATTTTTTTTATTTTACCACTTTCTTTCAAATTAATGATACAGTTTTTATGTCATAAATACCCATTAAAAGCAGAACCGTATAAGTGGGATTCAGAGCTTGAAAGACCTTGGCTCTCTAACTAACAAAAAATTATGTCATTTAGAAATTAATATATAATATTAATGCTACTTCGGTCAAATATTTCGTAACTGCAAAAAATAATAACAGTACATTATGGAACTTGTTTATTGTTGTTAGAAGTTTGCAAAATACGAGGTTCAATCAAATTTAAACGGGTTTTTTGTTTCTTTCGTCATTGATCAAAAATAAAAAATAAATAAATTATTTTTCTACGTAGTTTCCTTCTACTGAAATACATTTTTGCCATCGGATAGGAAGCTTGGAGATCCCGTCTTCGTAGAAAAGTAGGAGACGTGCGGAATCAAAATTTAAATCATATTATAAACACACGCGAAATTGTCTGCCCGTAATAATCGTCACGTGGGTGGTTGGATAGAAATGTAACTCCTGGTTTTAATAATACAATTTATTAAGTAATTATAAAATTAACAGTGTTACTGTATGATTGAATTTGTCCATGGGAGTTAGGGAAGTATTCAGTCCACCTCGTGTTAAGGCCTTATCACACTAGAGTTATTATTCAAGTCTAAACTTGGAAAACTAAAGTCTTGGCATTCGAATCGAAGTCTTTTGTGTGTGATAGCATGAGAAAAAAACCTAGGTCTTTAAGTCTGAGCAAATACATCGAGATATATTTCCCCGTCTTTAGAAGACAGACAAAATCCAAGTCTTCAAATGCGCGTGCGCGGCCTCGACCTCTCAGTCAGATCAAGTGAGATGGGTCTATGTTAACGTTATGTACGCAGAGGCAAGTTGCTTTTTCCTGTTTCGCGTGTGATACCTGAAGACGTGAAGACTTGAATCCTCGAAGAACACTTATAAAATAAAACTTGGATAGCGTTCTAGTGTGATACGCCCTTTAGCCGGAATTGGTTTGGACCTATCTCTGAGGCGGGGCTTGCCCATCAGGGAATCGAGGAGCCTGCAGAAGCCTTCTCCCACTCACATGGTGACTGCTGCTTGGCTCACCAGATGTATTGGTATATAGAGTCAATCTCTTGAGTTTGCTAGGCTCCTCTGCCCGGATTCCGTGCGACATCCATTTACTTATACCTTTGATTGACCTAGTTCCGATATTCATTCGTCATGACAAATATTACATTATTACGAAAATGCAGCGTATGCATTACGCAATCAGGTTACATATGCTAGACGCTGACAAATAGTTTTTTAATCAAACAGCTGAACGTCACAATGTCTAGGTGTCGCAATCCTGAACTAGGATTACCTTTGTACGCCATCTCAGAATGGCCCCTGAGAAGACAAAGGCAGTAGTCCTCAAGGGGAAGAGGAACTGGAAGAACCTCAGCTTCAGAATCTGGAACACCACGGTGGCACCAAAGAAAGCGATCCGGTACTTGGGAGTGCTGCATTCCGCCAGAGATCTATTTACGGACCATGTTATGCAGGCCTGCAAAAAGGAGGACGAACGGATGGGTGTGCTACGAAAGCTCATGCCAAACATCGGCGGCCCCAGCAGCAGTAAACGTGCCGTGCTGGCTGGGGTCTACCACTCCATCGTACTTTACGGTGCCCCCGTGCGGGCAGATATGCTTAAGTACAAAAGTACAAGGAGATCTTGGAGAGCAGCCAGAGAAAAACCCTGCTTGGGATCTCGTCAGCGTACAGGACGGCCTCCACTGCTGCGTTACAGGTAATCACGGGTGTAGTCCATATACACCTATGGATAGCCGAGCGCAGAGTGGTGTACGAAAATGGGTCCACCTCAGAGGCAAAAGCGGAAGCCAGGAGCGCGACTATCACTGCGTGGCAGAGCGAGTGGGAGCTGGACACTGGGAAGGCCAGGTGGACCAAAAGGCTAATACCGTGCTTAAAGCCGTGGCTGAAGTCAAAAGTACGTTCTCTGGACTACTTCCTGACCAATTTCTCAAGGGGCACGGGTCATATAAGGCATATACACATCGTATCGGGAAGGACGTTGACGATAGATGTGTGTGTACTGCGGCGAAACAGACACTCCGGAGCACACAGTTTTCGAATGCTCTCGATGGGTCGAACAGAGGTGCGAAATGTACCTGGACTCCGGAGGGATTTTGGGTCCGGATGACATTATCGGCCGAATGATCTCAAGCAGGGAACTGTGAAGCTTGCTGTCCGGAAATATCAAAAAGATCGGCGCATGCAAAGAGGGGGAGGAGCGCTCGCGACAGGAGAGTGAGCAGCTACAGGGAAGTGCGGCAGCGAGGGCCTGATAGGCTGAAGCTGAACAGCAGGTATTCGTAGGCTCTTTACCACGAAGAAAGTCCTATGAACAGTATCGTGGTAACGTTGTAGGAGCCAAACAGGGTTTTTAGTCGGTAGGCCACTTGGAGAATACGTGATACTATCGGGGGGTAAATCAAGAGCCCAACCAGTGCCTATCAAAGGTTTCCCCTGTATAAAAAAAAGGTTACCTTTGTGACAATTTATCCATGAGAGATGCAAACGTACGTGAGGACTTTCTGATGGACTGCCACGGGCGTCGGTGGTAGATACCCACGGAGAAGAGTCGGTGTTGGATTGCCACAAGAGTTGGCGGTGGACTGCCACGACAGGCGATCCAGTGTTTTAATATGAGTCGAAATTAAGATAATCCAATGATTTGGATAGGGTTCGAAATTTAGAATCCAGTGATTTGAATAAGAGTCGATATTAATTATCGGCTATCTAATGATGTGTCGAAATTATGAGACGTTCGAGTAGCCGCATCCGGTTTTCCTCCGGAAACATGCAGAACTAATCGCTCGTCTTTTTACCGACCGCCAACATATATAAGGGAGGTATTGTGATCATACCGATTTTGACATTTCGAGATTTCGATGGATCTCCACGAATTGAGGTCCCTACATAACGTTTCGATTATTTTTAGCATGATGTCTGTGGGTCTGTCTGTCCGTCCGTCCGTCCGCCCGTCTGTCTGTCTGTCTGTCTGTCTGTCTGTCTGTCCGTCTGTCCGTCCGTCTGTCTGTGTACACGCGCAGAGCAAATTCGGCTATAAGGATTTTTATGAAACTTCATATTTAAGCTTCTGCCATCAATGGCACGAGTTGATCAAATTTTGGTAAAAATCGGTTGACTAAAAGTGAGAGTTTACTCGTGTCGATTAAGTTAAAATCGTTAATCGTTAAGATTTTTGTGAATATTTCACAACAGAAAAATATTTCGAAACAATTTATTCAATAAAAGATGCTATAAAAGCAATAATTAATAACTTTTATTTGAGACGTTTTTTGATAAAACGAAAAATTTCGAATAATTCTTGTAAAATTTGTCTCAATTTTTACTTGCCCGACCTTAATATATAAGGGGCAAGTATTGTAATCGCGAAAATTTTCGATGGCGAGATTTTGACGGATGACCACGTTTCATGGTCCAGGGAATCCAAAAAACCTATTTTCGAAGTGCCGTCCGTATGTGTGTGTGTGTGTGTGTGTGTGTGTGTGTGTGTGTCTGTCTGTCTGTCTGTGTGTATACGCGATAACTCAAAAACGGTTTAACTTAAAGAGTTCGTTCTGGTACTAAAATATTCTCCTATTAAATGGGAAGAACCCTATTGTTTTTTATGAAAATCGGTTGACTAGAAATGGGAGTTTACTCGTGTCGATTTTAAGATTTTTGCGAATATTTAGCAACAGAAAAATATTTCGAAAAAAATTATTGAACAAAAGTTACTATAAATGCAATAACTAATAACTTTTATTTGAGACGTTTTTTGATAAAACGAAAAATTTCGAAACATTTTTGTAAAATTATTTAAAATTTTTCCAAGTCTCAATTTTTTCATACTTATATGTAACGTTTCCATGGTCATGATAATTAATTCGTAACTAGTAAAGCAAGCCTTGGACAAAAATTTGTATAGAACATAATTTGATGTATTTTTGAAGATTTATCTAAATATTATTATTATTTTTTTTTAAATTTACATTTTTTTTTTTTAAATATTTTTTTATGGGAGGGCAAGTCTAGCGGAGGTTTCCCTTCGCCACTGGTTTCATACTTATATGTAACGTTTCCATGGTCATGATAAATAATATCTCTGTTAGAAAATATTAGGCCAAGTTATTTCTACTCTGCTGCTAGAATGTATTTTATATAAGTACTTTATAATGGCGGTCGGTCCTGTGGTCGCCACAGCTGATTTTTTTTTTTTATTAAATTGTCTAAATTATTCAAAGTTTTAATTTATTTGTTTGACTTGAACTTTAAAATTATTGTTCTCTATTATTTAACTATTGTGTGGTGTAACTATTTTACTTATTTTAATTTTACTTTCGGAAAATATATTAAATACGTATTCGTTTTGAACCGTTCGAATTCCTTTGATCCTATACCAGGGGTAGCGAAACTACAACACGCGTGCCAGTGACTACACGCAAGAGATTTTTGTAGACACGCGGGCGATTTGGAAACGAAATTATTTTTATTTTAATTAATTAAATATTGACCCGAACGGTATTTTTTTCGTTCTCAGTCCCTGCTGGAAATCCCTGCAGTCCCTGCAGCACATCTGCAGTATTGTCTCAGCACGCTGGTTCGGAAGCTTTGCTGTAAGTTACACAGTTTCGAGCCAAAAAAAAATGGAAGGGGTGAAAACCCAAGAAAAACCAGGCTTTAACCTTGGATGTTATAGCTAGTAATAATATAATGACGCTTACGATTAAGAAAAGAATACATGACCTTTAAACTCAAAATTATAACATTACTCTATCCTGGATCCCTAGTCAATATCCATGGGAACATAATAGCTGACCAATTAGCTAAAAGAAGGAGCAAACCTGCCTTATGCCGGGTTTACATTGGTAGAGTAAAAGAGCTAGTAACTAGCGCAAGTACTACGCGCTTTACTCTACTATCTTATTTTCGGGATAGTAGGTGTTCGTACACAATTAGCATACTATCTTATTTTCTGGATAGTAAGTGTCAAAACACATTTGACATCTTCACTGTGAGTTTGTTGTGTAATTATCTTTTTGCAAAAAATAGTTTATGAATATGAATATACATCGTCGCCGGTGTGATGCCATTAAAAAATAGTATTTGCCGAATTTTGTATTACATCATTTCTTGTGGAGGAAATAATTGTTTGTCTTATTGAAGAAATCGGTACAGAATATAAGCCTAAACGAAAATGGGTTAAAAAATGGATTGATAGAAGAACTACCCACGGCGCATCAGCCCTTTTATTTCGTGAATTAGCCGTGGAAGATCAAAAAGAGTACAGACTGTGTTTAAGAATGACACGAGGTGATTTTAATAGGCTATTAAATTTAGTCAGTCCATTAATACAACAAACTGATACACTACAACAGTGTTTCTCAACCTTTTCTGGCATGGGACCCCCCGAAATAACTTAAATATTGTCTGCGACCCCCCTCTATATATATAGATATATATATAGGCTTACCATAATTATGAAACTCTAAACCGGGACAAGAATGGGAGCTAGGGTAAAGGAAAAAATTTAACCACAAAAAATTGTTATATTATTAAGTCTTACAAAAGAAATATGCAGATGGTCTGCTGCAGCAGAAAGTTAATTATTTTATTTATTGTACCAGTACAACAAATATTTTTAAGAGCAGGTTCTAATTTATAAATTGTTGCTGCTATACCAATATAATTCAATATTCATTTAGTCAATAATCGGGGTTTATGAAAATGATTTAAAAAATAGTGTTGTTTCTCTAGTTATACCCGATAGTGTATGCATGTATGTATGTGTTTCTATATTGGACATAGAAGCACATTCTACATAACAATGACTTACATTATAAAATTAACAAAAATTTCTACAAAACCTTTCCAGTCGCTCCAATTTTGGTCTGCATGGAGTCCAAACACTAGTCCACACTATTTCAAGTATTTTCTGCACTTTTAAAAATAACTAAAAACGTCAGAAAAAAATGAAGACGCCACTTGCAAAAATCACGTATCACTACATATCAAGATGGCTAATCCTGATAAAGCTCATTAAGGAATATAATCATTAACAATTAATATATAAGGAACAGAATTGCTTAAAATAATTTTTTATGAGAATAAACACATATATTAATATTTTATCAATAGTATGCAGGTGGTTGAAATTGAACTACCAGGCCCGATACACTATTTTTTTATTATTGAAGATGAGATATAACGTTAAATGTGGAAGTTACTTGGTACTACATGGTCTAAAATAGTTTATATTTGGTACTTTGTATCTTTATATAAATAGTTATGCATTTTGCTTGAGGATTTATTAAAATTTCAGAGCTATAGCGTTGGAGACACGGCTTATATGGTAAAATAGGAGGACAGAGGTGATAATAGGATGACTTTTAGGCTATCAAAAAATCTAAGTATAATGGAGTTATCTCTCGAGAATTTTATACAGGTTAATTTTTTTATTTACGGGTTCATTTGGAGGGCTAAGGTGTCCCCCCCCGGGCATTATGACCTTAAGGCCCGGTCTTTCCACCTTCATTTAAACCACTAGGTGACTATCCGACAGATAATGTTATCTGGAACTTTATCTTCTGAATAAATGTCATTACCAAGCAGTGAATTCAATAGATCAGTCTCATTATCCGTTAGATAACTATCTGATAGATACATTTGTATTGAAAGACGGGATGACATTTATTCAGCACAGAAAGTATCATATAACCTTATCTGTCAGATAGTTACATATATATATATATATATATATATATATATATATATATATATATATATATATATATATATATATATATATATATATATAAAACAATATTCTCTTGGTATTCGAAAACTGACGAATACCAAGAGATATTAAACACCTCTTAAGTCTACAATCATTTAACAAAATATCGTATAGTTAATAATATTAACATCCATGCTAAAAATTGTAAAAAAAAAAAATTATTGATATTGATTTACTCGCTTAGTAATTTAGAAATTCTCAATATTTTAAGTAAATCCATATAACCTTTGCCTGTATTATTTTGTAAACTTATATCTTACTATAACTTATCATCTTATATCTTACATTATACATTATTATTAATTTTAATAGCAAGGAACGAGGACGAACTACAAAACAACCTGAACCAATAGAATAAAGAATTGAAGAAAATAAATATGAAAATTAGCACACAAAAAACAAAAACAATGGTAATAAGCAGGACAAAAATGCAACACAAGATAAAAATAGATGACAAAATAATAGAACAGGTAGGAAAATTCAAATACCTAGGCACAGTTTTCGCGGAAGATGGAAAAATGGATGAAGAAATTATGGAAAGAGTAGGCGCAGCAGGAAGAATGTTCAATAGGATCAAAGCACCGTTCTTAACTAAAAAAGAAATACCAACTAACATCAAGGTAGAGATCTTCAAAAAAGTGACAGTACCAATTTTGACATACGCCTCAGAATCCTGGACCACTATAGAGACGCACAGGTCTAAAATAAGAAGCTCCGAAATGAGATTTTTAAGGAAAATCGAAGGTAAAACAAAATTGGACAGAATAAGAAATGAAGTAGGGAAAAACTAGGCACAAAACCAGTAGAGACTATAATAGAAGAAGGACAGCTAAGATGGCTGGGACATATACAGAGAATGAGTGAAGACAAAATAGTAAAAAGAGTTTATGAAGCAAGAACAGTGAAGAAAGTTAGACCAGGAAGACCGAGAAAAACCTGGCACCAAGAAACAAAAGAAGCTGCAACGAAGAGAGAAGTAAAGTGGGAGGAGATAAGAAAATATACAAAGGACAGAACACGATGGAAAGAAGTATGGAGAACAACACCATAAAATAAGTAACTCGACTATAGCCTCACACCGCAAGGTAGAAAGGCTTCAGGATTGAGTAAGTAAGTATTAATTTTATCTATCTATTTATTTATTTATTTTATTTCTTTAAACTCATATATATGTAGCTGTATGTACATCTGTGTGTCTCATCGTATTATGTTCTAATATAAATGAGCACACTTTTAGACCTGCACAAACGTACACAAGCAGGGCCGGCCAGAGGGCCCCGCTCATCGGTAGGCCTCGCGCCACCCGAGTTTTTTGTTTTTATTTATAGAATGACTAAAACTGTTCTTCTCATAGTTGCAGTACCTTTATACCATTCAAATTCCCATCTAAAAGATTTATTAAAATTTTTTGAGGATTACCGCGATTCTGGATTTAAATCTTCTGTAATTAACGCAAAGGAACTTGCTGCAGAATTAGAAATAGAACCAAAATTTAAAATACATCGTACTGGACGAAAGACAAAACAGTTTTCCTACGAAGGAACTGATGAACCAATTTCATCCGCAGAAGAACATTTCAGAATTAAATACTTCTTAATTATAATCGACAACGCAATTTTATCATTTAAAAAAAGATTCGAAATTTATCACAACCACGAAAATATATTTGGCTTTTTGTACAATTCAGACAATATACAAGCAGTGGCGGACTTTCGCAAAGAAAAAAAGACAATTGTCTTGGGCCCGTAATTTTCAAGGGCCCAACGAACCCTTCCCCTTTCCCCTTCCCCTTTGAACGCCACTATGTTGAGGGCCCGTAAATCAAAAATGTCTTGGGCCCGGTGAAGGCTTAACCCATTAACGCGCACAAACGTATTAATGCGGGCGCGCAAAACCGGCCAAAATGTGCAGATCCGTATATATACGGTCTGCGTCGCAATTTATGTCGCTAAAATGTTCACATTCGAATATATAACTTAATAAAAACCGAGAAAAACATTCAATTTATTGATATTTATCATGTAATTCTGTATTGTAAGCTATAAAGTTTTTTTATTTGGGAATAAAATATGGCGTATTTTATTATTTTTCAGCTAATAATAATTATTATTATTATATTGTTACAAATTTAGGTAAAATTAAATATTTTTCAGTTTTTTTTTTTTTTTCGTCTCCTTCTTTCCCATCAAAATAGTAACTGGAAATTGAAAAAAAGTACGATGGGTACAATATTCGATCTGCAATGCGATTCAAAATCCACTATAATTATTTATCCACTATTTTTATTGAATTTTTAATAATTTTGCATTTTTTTTTAAATATTTATTGGAAGTAAGGTCCAAATATGTATTTTCTTAAAGAAAAAAAATTGATTTTTTTTGGTCGGTTTTTTTTTTTTAAATTGTGCGTTAATCCGCCACTGTATACAAGAGATGACTGAAGACGATCTGCTTAAATGTTGCAAAGATTTAAATTTGTGTTTAAAAGACGACATTGATTGTACAGACCTTTTTTATGAAATTAAAATGTGTCGTCGGATATTGTCGCCTAGAAGTTTTAGAATATATTTACAAGACCAATTTATCTGAATTGTATCCCGATTTTGTAACTGTTTTGAAAGTAATACTGACAATTCCAGTAACAGTTGCATCGACAGAGAGATCGTTTTCAAAATTGAAAATAATAAAAAATTATTTACGGTCTTGTATAAGTCAGGAGCGATTCTCTTCATTGGCAATTTTGTCAATCGAGTCCGAGTTGGCAAGAAAACTAAATTATGACGAGATAATTAACAATTTTGCAATAAAACATGCCAGAAGGAATTAGTTATCATTACTGGTATGGCCTTCAAGGCCCTTGAAGGCCATAGCCGTCTCAATCGTCTTCCGCCATTCCTTCCGATATTATGTTATTGTCCTCCTGGTGCCAGTCCATTCTAGTCGATTTAATTAAACTTTTTGCTTCATACCGATTAAACAGTTTGAAATTATATCCGCATCTCAATAAGGCACTTTTGCATACGGTCTAAAACGTTCTATGGGCATCTGGGTCGCGTCATGATTTCAGTACTGTATTCAGAATGAGATTTCATAACAATAGGTTTACTATGGGCAGTGGTCGTTATGAAATAGGTATTTATAGATCTTTTTAGCTATTTATTTTATTTTGTTAAATATTCATTTTAATTATTCATAAATTATTATACACTTAGCTGAGCTACAACAACTTATAGCAAACCAAAAACCTAACTACATATGTCTACAGGAAACCAGACTCAAACCAGACCAAAATTTTAATATAAGAGGATATGATATATTTAGAGAAGACAGAAAAACTTTACAAATAGCTAGTGGAGGTGTTGCTATACTCATCAAACAATCTAACTATGGAGAAGAAATTAAACTACAAACCAATCTAGAAGCCTTGGCAGTCAAAACATTAATTCCGGAGTCCATAACAATTTGTACTATATACTTACCACCTGACAAAAATATCGAAATAGAAGACATGGAGAACATTAAAAAACAACTTCCAAAGCCATTCATTATAACAGGAGACCTAAATGCCCATAACACAAATTGGGGGGCAACAAAAAACAACAGAAAAGGCGACATAATTGAAAAAGCACTAGACGACCTCATCCTTCTAAACGACGAAGGTGTAACTCACTTCTGTCAAAGAACTGGAACATTTTCTAACATAGATTTAACTTACTGCTCGCCCAGAATTGCTACAAGAATAACACACGAAACGCTAGCTTACTCCTACGGCAGCGGACATTCCCCAACAAATATAAAAATACACTCTACCAATACATCACAGACATCGATAAACCACAACACAAAAGAGAAATGGAAACTGAAAACTGCAGACTGGCCTAGCTATCAACAAGCACTAAAAGAAAAATCAACCGAAATAGACATAAACCAGAACATCGACAACACAATAGAACAGCTCACAAAAATAATAATAGCAGCAGCCGAAGAAACAATTGGATATAAAAAAATAAATGAACGGAAAAATACCCCATGGTGGAACCAAAGCTGTCAAAATGCGAAAAGAGATACCCTTAGGCAACTCTACATATACAAAAAACACAGAACGACAGAAAACCTCTCAGAACTAAAACGAACGCGAGCAGTAGCTAGAAAAATAACAACTGAAGCAAAAAGGAAAGCATGGCAAGAATATGTAAGTACCTTAAACAAAGATACACCATTGAAGAAAATATGGGAAGCCATTAAAAGAATAAAAGGTAACAACAGCAGCCCGTTTATACCACTTCTCAAAAAAGGCACCAACAATATAACCGACCAAAAACAAATAGCAGACACTCTTGCAGAGAATTACGAAAAAATTAGCAGTGATGAAAATTATTCAGTACAATTTATAAACCTAAAACACCAAGCGGAACGAAGAGAAATCAAAATAACCCCAAGTGAAGACCCAATCAATAAATCATTTAGCATGACCGAATTTCTAACAGTAACGAAAAATCTTAAATGCAATAGTAGTCCTGGACCAGACAACATACCCTTTGAATTCATTAAAAATGCTCCATACGAAACAAAAAAATTGATACTCAATATATATAACAATATATGGTCTAACCAAAATTATCCTCGCAACTGGAATAGTGTAGAAATCATCCCAATTTTAAAACCCGGAAAAGACAAAACAACTCCTAACAGTTATAGACCCATTGCTCTATCCAACACCTTGGGCAAAATTATGGAAAAAATGGTCAACTACCGACTTACATGGTTTTTGGAAAAAAACAACATCCTCAATAACAACCAATGTGGATTCAGAAGTGGCAGATCCACAAATGACCAGCTCATCAAACTTACAAATGAAATACACACAGCATTCGCCAGAAAACAACACCTTATAGCAGTATATTTCGACATAGAAAAAGCATATGACACAACCTGGAAACATAACATAGTCAGTACCCTTCAACAGCTAAAAATACAAGGGAATATGCTTTATTTTATAAAATAATTCCTAAGCGATAGAAAATTTAAAGTAAGAGCAAACGGAAGGCTATCAAACGAAAAATGTCAACAAAACGGTATACCGCAGGGAGCCACTTTAAGCGTAACACTATTCCTTATAGCTATTAACAACATAACAGCAAATATAAATTCCCCGGTAAACACATCTCTTTTCGCGGACGACCTAGCCATTTATGCAAGAGGCAAATCAATAAAACACACTGCTAAATTATTACAGGACGCGATTCTAAATTTAGAAAAATGGGCAAATAATATAGGATTTAAATTCTCGGCGAATAAAACAGAAGCAATGCATTTTACAAGAAAAACAAAAGATAACCACAATCCAGTATTAAAAATAGCTAATAACAACATCAACTTTGTACAGAACAAAAAATTTTTAGGCCTTATATTCGACCATAAACTACATTGGAAAACACATATTAACCAACTGAAAAAGGATTGCCAGAAACGAATGAATATTCTAAAAGCTACTGGCCACCATGAATGGGGCGCGGATAAAAAGACCCTCATCTCTCTATATAAATCCTTAATAAGAGCAAAACTGGACTATGGAAGTATCGCGTATGGAACCGCATGCCGAACAACACTCAAAACACTAGACTCAGTGCAAAACCTTGCCCTGAGAATAGCAACAGGTGCTTATAGGACAAGCCCTGTTATTAGCATTCGCAATGAAACAGGAGAAGATACATTAGAGAATAGGAGATCTAAGCTTCTCCTAATATACGCAACCAGCCTAGCCACAAATCCGTCTCATCCTACATATCAATCAATATACCAAAATAAGTCACCGAACCAACTAATACCCAAAACAGAAACACCCATCCAAAAAGCAATCACCAATACACTCAACCAACTCCACATACATCTTCCAAAAATAGAGAAAGCTACTCACCACACTACACCACCATGGACAATAAAACTCCCAATAATAGACCTAACACTCACAAATTACGACAAATCAAACACACCCAACAGTAAATACAGACAAGATTTCAAAAATCTATGCAAAACGTTCCATCCGAATACAGACTATATATATACCGACGCCACCAAAAGAAATAACGAAGTCAAGATAGCCTACATCCACAACAACACTGTAAAAAGCTACCAACTTCCAGACACAGTTTCCATCAACACCGCTGAAGTTGAAAGCATATATGAGGCTGTTAAATATGCACTAACATCTGCAGGAAATACCCATTTTGCCATCTGCACTGATTCCCTGGTAGCAGCAACCGAGATACTAAATCCAAAAAGCAGACTGGAAAGTGTGCGAACAATCCAGGAAATGGTCCACCATACCAAATCCACACGAGATGTGAAAGTAACAATTGTTTGGATTCCCAGTCACGCTGGAATTCCAGGCAATGAACTTGCAGACAGCACGGCAAAAAACAGCCAAAACGCTCCACTCAGGAACATCGCAACACCCGCAAAAGACTTTCAAAAAATAATTAGAGAAAAGGCCAAAATATACCAAAACTGTCTATGGACAAATGTTTCCAACAACAAACTGCGCCAAGTTAAAGAAGACACAAATATATGGAACTTGGACAGAAACAGGACACAACAAACCATGCTCACTAGATTGAGAATTGGGCACACTAAAATGACACATGAACACCTACTTGCACGAAGTGAACCCACAATCTGCACACAGTGTAATACACCTCTAACAGTGGAACACATAGTGATAGACTGTCCTAAATATTGCACCAGTCGAATCAAATACAAAATACCAAACACCTTTAAAGAAGCACTCCAGAACAATAACATTTCAACCACCAATCTGATCAACTTCCTAAATGAAGAAAAACTTTCAAATGAAATATAAAAGATATATGTATATATGTAATATGTTAATAAATGTAATAACCAATAACTGACGCTAAAAATCATGTTATTGAAGCGTCATTAAATAAAGATTAATAAAAAAAAAAAAAAAAAAAAAAAAATTATTATAGTCGGATTGCTGATAGGTAACTGTTACATGTATGTATCAAGTAGTGCATTGATATAATAATCTAGTTACCATTTTTCAGCGATTTTAAAAATGTTTTTTGTTATTTGTCTTAGCTGTCAATGTTGTTAATAATATTAATTAATAGACCTTGCGGCCAATTATTAAATTCACAAACTTTAATTTTAAATCTGCTGGAATATTTTAATTCCGAAAAAGAGAACAATGTGCCACTTATTTCTCTATCTTGTGTCCATCAAAGAGTAGCAGCTGCCTTAAAGATTTCGGAATCAACAATTTGTAGAATTATAAAATGTAATAAATCTGAACTTCCCACTAACAAAATCAAGAGAAAACGAAGGAAATTAAAATCTGAACCAGTTTATTTTATTGATACATTGGCACAAAGTACTAAGATTACCTCCTTTTCACTGCCATTTTAACAACATTGAACTAATTTGGGGTATAACAAAAAATTATTATGATAGACATATTGGTCAAAACGGATATATTGATAACGAAGTTTTGAAATTTGAAACTTGGGCAAAATTTGTTAAAAAAAATCGAAAATTTAATAAATGAATGGTGGGAAAGGGAAAGGATTGTTGATGCTATTAATCCAATAATAATAAATACAAGAAAGGACAGCGATAGTTCAGATGACGACGATATCATGCATTACAGTGACTAATTTTTTTAAATAAAAATAAACATTTAAATACAACTTGTAGCAATATCTTATATGAATAAATATGTTTTTACTTAATTTTTTATTACTTTGTACTTAGGGGAAACAAAAATTTAATTTAATTAAACAACAAATTATAATCCAAAATTTACGTACGAGTATAAGTTTTTCCTTATTTATAATTATTACCTTAAAATTAATAATTTTGTTTGTTTGAGTACTGCTGTGAATTTATTTTTGTGGTCTAATTAGTAAAGATATCTCCGAATCATACTGTTTCTTTCTAATGTTTTGTTTTTTATTAAAATAATTTGGAAGGTTAGTTGTCAACTTGCGTCACTATACGTTACTATGGGTATGCAAATAATTATAATGATATAGACAGAGAAAGCATATAGTATTGTATATCGATACTTGTAGCAACGAACAGTCACTTATCAGCAATCCGACTATAGTGCAACTAATATGTACGAATAATAAGTGCAATATTGCAAAATACAAATATTTTGAATGTGTTTTTTTTTTTTAGAAAAAGAAGGCCCCGCACGACCTTCTTGCACCGGGCCCCGCTTTTTCTCGGGCCGATCCTGTACACAAGAACAAATTATGTAATAAGATACCGCCATGCACTGAGATATGCTCTTAGTGGTGTAACAATTTTGCATGTTCTCTGTTTACATGTATGTAAAATTATATTGTAATTAAGTGTATTTGTGAAAACGGGGGAAAGGCTGTGTGCCTAGACCATAATAAAATAAAATAGAATAGAATAATATAATGAAACTTCAACAACCGCGTCCAGTAATAAAATATTTAAAGAATATTTATTTTCTGAACGAAAATTCGCATTCTTGGTTGAAATCTGGTATTTACGGTACACACTATACCTGTAAATTAAATCTTAAATCTGGTATTAATAATTGATTTACCATGTATCACAAAACAAATCCGTTTTGTACAAATACAAACATACAACAAACTCAAAATCGAAATTTATTTTATTACTTTCCGCACGAACTTGGATAATAAAACGGAGTTTGCCCTTGACAAATCTGTACTCGTCACATTACTCTGTTGTCTATAAATTGTGATAACCAACAAAAGCCCTAAAAATACCCTTTTAAGTATTTTACAACATCAAGAGACCACTAAAAATCTACGTGCATGTCATATTGTCACAAACTGTAGCAATTAATCCTTTAAAAATCAAAAACTCTCCCCCATCATCCTCAATTAGTAATCACACCATGTGCCTAGTGCCTAACAACCCCTCTTCGTTTATAGCTTCATCCCTGTACGAGGTTTACACAGTGCGCATATCGCATTGCGCATCACCCCCCAATCCCTGGTTACAGTTCCCGCACACCCCTGAGTTCTGCGCACGGATAGCACGGCGCAAGGTTTCGTAAAGAGCTCTGAGCATGTCTGACCCCTTTACTGGCCTGGAGCATTGGCCACGTGGTTTGGGCATGGACTTGAAGATGACACCTAGATACTGGTTAAGGTGGTTAGGGTAGTACAAACATATCTCCATTTTATCAATAACTCTTACGTAATAATAAATACTCAAATTAATATTACGTATAATGAATGTTATTGAAACTTCTAAAGATTACTAAGTACAGGGTTATACTCATTTTCTTTACAACACCCACGCTTAGGTAAGGAAGGTACCTACATGGATACAGATTTAAGACTTGTTAACTGACATATTTCAGACCGAGTTTTAGTTATTTAACACTGTAATGCAGGGATAGGGAGTTGGCAGAAAATTAACGACTTGCGAGTCGGTATTTTTAAAAACAGACTCCGACTCCGATTGCCAGCTCCTTTCACTCGTACATCGTGTTTACATTAAATATTTTAGGTTGGGATGAGCTGTCATTATAAGATGTCATTTTCATTACATCTTGAGTTTTTGTGTCATTCTAAAGCCTGGACCAGAATGCACAGCGCGTTACGCCGTCAGCGCGCCGTCATTTGCGACGGCGTTGCGTTAGCGCCGTTGAGAACGGCGTTGAATTTTCGCCTGCACACAATGCAATAGTTTTTATCGCCGTCAAAGTGTCACGTGACAACCTATATCTGTGTTTATACCTGCGCTTTCTTTTATTAAAATTATAATGGATGATGAAGACTTGTGTGTGATGTTATTTAAGTTGTATGCAAGTTATTTATACATACAAACACTTTACCATTCAGTAAAAACTGAGGTTAGGTGTTCTACGTCAACGTTCAACGGCATCAAAAGTTGGAGGTTGACGAACATTCAGTATCAACGGCGTTGGAACGCCACTAGGACGTTACACATTCTGTGCACTTGCGTACGACAGCTTGGTTTTAACTCTCCTCTGACAGATAGCGCCGTCCAAACGCCGTCAACGCGCCGTAGAACTCGTTGCATTCTGTTCCCCACTTTAGCACAAATTTTTGAATATATTAGTTGAAAAAATCCACGTATAGTATTTCCAAAATGAAATGGCCACTCTTCCTTTCTGATTCCAATAATGAATGATAGTATAAACATTATGCCTGCTGAGTTTATGGTTCTGTTAAAAATAGTTGCCAGGACTCAATAATTATTTAAAATAAACACATTTTTATCAGGCTTAGGCAGGCTGGCTATATTTGAATTATAAATACAGGCATGTTTAAATATCGTTTTGTTTTAAAGTCTTTATAGTCTATATTAACAAAAATCATTCTTTTTTTGAACTTGTCAATTTATGATAATTTAACATTATTAAAATATTAATTATTATCACTATTATCATTGTTTATATCACTATCAGAATTTGTGTCACTACCACTGTCATTTAAATTAATAATTATTGAAGATTTATTTGGTGGATTTTGTATAAAAAAAAAATCAATTGTCTTTATATGTTCTACACATTTTTTCCACAAATCACTACTTATTGCACTGTTTCGTCTTTAATTAATTGTACTACAGTGTCACTTTCTGTCGGTGTTGTATTTTTCCGGCGCGCATTACGTTTTAATTGGCTCCATATTAATTGTATAGGGTTTTAAATACAATAATATAGCGGTATCCTTAAAATAGTAGCCACGTCCACATTTTCGAATTACACGTCAACGTCCACATTTTCGCACTCCAAATCACCTTGCACAGAGCCATAAGCCAAAGAGTCATGTTGTTAATGTATACACGTTATGAACGTTGAAAATTAACTAAGAAACAAGTATAACAACCCCTAAAATTTAGAAACAATAGGATTTTAAATTTGGGAAATATCCTTAATGGTTTTTAAGAAACTTCAATTGAACTAGTGTGTCATCTATTCTATTTAAATTTAAAATTACCTTAATACCCCTTATATTCTTTTTACAGCAACGTCTTAAGATTACTGCCATAAGCCCTTTAACGCATTGTTAGGCTTCTTAATAACAGTGGCCATTTCATTTTGGAAATTCTATACCTACATGGATACAGATTTAAGACTTGCTAACTGACATATTTCAGACCGAATTTTAGTTATTTAGCACTTAAATGTAGGGATGGGGAGTTGGCAGGAAAATAAACGGCTCCTGAATCGATATTTTTGAAAACCGACTCCGACTGCCTTCATTCGTACATCGTACTAACATAAAATATTTTAGGTTGGGGTGAGCTGTCATTATAAGATGTCATTTTCTGTTAATCAGAGTTAATCAGTGGGATTCTGAAAGCTGGCGTTAAGTTACGTGTATGTTAAATAACTCTCACCATAGTTACCAACAAATGTCAAATCAGTATTCTCAAATCTCAGAGTGACCTGTCCACAGTTAATTCACGCCAACATATATACGTTCTGTAGATGCTTGTACATGTTTTACATTTAGCCAATCAAATAAGAGTATTTCCTGACAATTGAAATTATTCAATCTGTCAATTTATTATTTTATTTACAATCCAGTTATTCCATACTTTTTTTATGATTATTACTTATAGAAAATATAAAAATAAATTTTATTTACATAATTTATATGCTCCCTTATTATTGCTCCCCAATTTGATATATTGAATTTCTGTCCCTCGCCATCACCAAGTGATATTCTGAATTTTACCCCCCGCCCCCAGTGATCTTTTGAATGTCTGCACTCGATTTTCAAGTGATTTGCTTTTAAGTTTGCCACCTCCCCGGCTTTAGTGATTTTTAAATTTTTTTGTCCCCCCTTGCCTACAACTTATTTTCTGAATTTTTACCTCCCCCATCCTCAAGTAATTTTTTTCTTGTACTTCTGCTCTCCCTTAAAGTGCTTTTTAGAATTTTTGTCCCCCATTGCCCCAACTTATTTTCTGAATATTTACCTCCCCCATCCTCAAGTGATTTTTTTGTACTTCTGCCCTCCCTTAAAGTGATTTTTAGAATTTTTATAACCCCAACCCCTGCCCTCAGCTTATTATCTGGATTTTTACCTCCTCCACCCTCAAGTAATTTTTTTGTACCTCTGCACACCTTTCAAATGATTTTTAAAAATGTTGCCCCTGTTAATATTCCGGCTTTTTACCCCGTCGTCCTTAAGTATTTTTAAAATGTTTGCATAAGCACCCCCCGTGGCTAATAAACCGGTTTATTTTCTAGATTTTAAATTTTACCTCCCCCGTTTCCAAGTAAATTTTAGAATTATTGCTCAACTTGATTTTATTCATTAAAATAATTTTTCTGTGAGGATTTTTATTGCTTACTACTTTTTTTATGTAATCTAGAATAGAATATGCAGTCAGATGCGTTATTTGATAAAGATATATGTAATTTTAATTATATTATAACTTCGAATCTAAAATTTTAGAGGTTAGAATATGTTAATGTTAATACAAGCCATCTCTCAACGCTGCGTTTCATCTGGCTTCAAGACACTCCAACTTTCAGCGTTAATGTACACGGAAACTTTAGTTCAGAATCGCATTTCGTTACACATGGGATTTTCTTAACATCAAAAATATATGCAAAAGAGTAGTTAAGAATAAACTAACGATTATATTGTGCTCTACTTGAAATTGAAATATCTCACTTATCATTCACATTACAGCAAAATATGCATTGCAAAAACCATAAGAAGAACTGGTACTTCAGCTAGTGTATGTACGAATTCGATAGACGATTTGATGGGCACTTGTTGGGGCTCCATAGCGTGCAGGATCCGACACTAGTAGCCTCATTAACGTCATTAGCGTCATGGTAAATGCACCTCACGATTATGCTCAATAAAAGTAATAACTCAGAATGTAAAAACATATTATGCAGAATCCAATTATGGAGAATCGTCATAGGTACTGTTTATCCAAACTAATAACTAGTTGTTTTCTATATTAGTAATATGTTATTATTAAAGAAGTTGTAAAAAATTGCTTGTGTGAGTCAAATTAAACTACTTAATTTGCGACTGGTCACCGGTTGTAAACAAACAAATTAATATACATTGCCACATATGTGTTGACAAATATTGTTAATTATAAATTAAATGTCATTTAACTTATTAATATTCCAAAATTTACATGACCTTCCTTTTTATAACAAAATGGTAATGCATATATCAATGTGTTTCAATGATAATAATACGAACATGTGCAAATCTTCTATATTAATAAAATTGGAGTCTTGATTTAAGTCTTACAAAAGAAATATGCAGATGGTCTGCTGCAGCAGAAAGTTAATTATTTTATTTATTGTACCTGTACAACAAAAAATTTTAAGAGTGGTTAGAACCTACTTATAAATTGTTGTTGCTATACCAATATAATTCAATATTCATTTAGTCAATAATCGGGATTTATGAAAATGATTTAAAAAATAGTTTTGTTTCTCTAGTTATAGCCGATAGTGTATGCATGTATGTGTTTCTATATTGTCCATAGGAGCACATTCTACATAACACTGACTTACATTATAAAATTAACAAAAATTTCTATAAATACCTTTCCAGTCGCTCCAATTTTGGTCTGCATGGAGTCCAAACACTAAAGTCCACACTATAACACACTAACTCAAGTATTTTCTGCACTTTTATCACTTAAAAATAACTAAAAACGTCAGAAAAAAATGAAGACGCCACTTGCAAAAATCACGTATCACTACATATCAAGATGGTTAATCCTGATAAAGCTCATTAACGAATATAGTCATTAACAATTAATATATGAGGAACATAATTGCTTAAAATAATTCTTTATGAGAATAAACACATATATTAATATTTAGTCTAAATATTTAGTTTAAATATTTAGTTTAAATCACAGGCTCGCTACCTAGTTGTTAATAAATGGAACGATAATAAAGTAACATATCAGGGCTCGCTACAGTATATTTTATCTCTATTATGAGTTTTAGACAAAAACTTTATTAATAAAAATTGATCAGTATTTTAGCCCAAACACATTGTGCCTAATTTTAAATAAAAAAATCCCATTTTGTTTGAAAAATGGCACACAATATTTTTTTTTAATTATATCTTAAAATAACAGTTGCCATGCACAAATGAAAATCAACAAACAAATTCATCGATAGTGGTTAAAAGTAAATCAGAATATTATTATTCATTCTAGGGCGCAATATCCTCAAACAGTAAATGTTGGGGCAGGTATTTTGAAATATAAAATTGTAGGACCCGTATTTGTTAGCAAGAAAACAGCATTGTATTTAAGTTGGTTGCAAAACGAAATTGCAAACGAAATAGCAATTGTAGGTGAAGATGAAATTTGGTTTCAACATGACGGTTATCCAGCACATTATGGTACCGAAGTAAAAGAATATTTAAATTTTACATTTCCAAATAAGTGGATTGAAAGAGGAGGTGAAATACTTTGGCCTTCAAGGTGACCAGATTTAAAAAACAAACGCTATCTAATAACACCAGGCATCCGCAACAACGAGAGTTACCTTTTATGTTTTTACAAACGACCACTAGATAATAATATCTTTAATAATAATATCTTTATTAAATAGGTTTGAGCCTAATATATACACATAGCTATACATTCAATATGACAAAGATTTTTTATTTTTTTTTTTAAACAATATTGACATACACATAATGTACAATGAACAATAAAAAAGTATAAATATACTGCAACAATTAAATTACACTACAATTAAAAAAATAAATAAACTATAAATTTAAAATTAATACAAAAAAAAAAACATAATAAAAAATTGTGAAAAAAATTAATTATCTTTTGTAAAGGTTTAATAACTTGACTTTGAATTGTTGCAAATTTGAACATTCCTTTACATCATCAGGCAATGTATTATATTTATTAAAGCCTTTTTGAAAAATAAAATTAGTATTACACTTCTTTTTAGTGACTTGTGCCCTTAAGTGGTTACAAGAACGGGTATCATATAAATGAATATTACAATTGTAAATTATAAATTTATCCAAGTATGTTGGAAGTAAACCATTAATTAATTTATACAAAAATATCATGGAACAAAATTCAACTCGTTCATCAACAGACAGCCAGGAGAGTATGTCCAAAAGTATTTCTTTAGACGTTAATTTCGGTAACTTGAGTATAATCTTCATACCACGGTTTTGTAACTTCTGCAGGTGATCGAGAGAACCTTTGTTCAAGGAATACAACAAGCTACTACAGTAATCAAAGTGCGGCTGTACAAGTGTTTTATAAAGGTTTATAAGAGTCCATGTAGATACTTTATTAGAAAATCTTTTTAGTAAATATAATTTTTTGGAAATCTGTTTTCTCGTATATTCAAAATGTATATCCATTTTTAAATGACAATCGATCATAAATCCTAAATATTTAAATTTCGTTACAATTTCAAGTTGCTGTTCATTAATAGAAATATTTAATGCATCGACATTAATTTTAGCGTATTTATGTTTAGAAGTAATAATCATACATTTTGTTTTGTTGATGTTTAATTTAAGTTTGTTTTGTCTAAAATAGGCGTCTAGTTTTTTAAGATTTGAATTCATTCTATCTACGGCACTTTCCAGATCACTACCATAAGTAGCTGCAAGGGTGTCATCAGCAAATAGGTTTAGAAAATCAAAATTAGCACATTTATCAATATCATTAATATATATAAGGAAAAGAAGGGGACCCAAGGCTGAGCCCTGAGGTACACCCCAATTATTAGCAATGTACTCAGATAATGAATTTTCTATTTTGGTACATTGGTACCTATTATCGAGATAGCTCCTAAACTAGATGGCAATACTGAAATGTGTCATTACTATATTCGTAAAATTTGTTATTGTGAAATCAGTGACAGCTAATAAATTGACCGAGCGTTTAAAACAAATAAGTTTGTGGAAAAAATGGATATTACTCGTGAAGGTTTTCACTGGATGATTTTTTACGATATTAGTAAAGGCCTAACTCAACAACAATGCATAGATTTGCTTTATTCAACTTTTGGTAGTGAAGCAGCATCAGAAAAGACTGTTTACAATTGGTTTGCAGAATTTCGTCGTGGTCGTGCGGCCTTCAGTGATGAATCTCGTGAAGGTCGACCAAAATCCGTGAGATAGAGGCATCCTTTGGAATATCGCAGACATGCATACATGCCAAAGAAATTAATTTCTTTGTCTTCAGACAACTTCATAAATAGGAAAAAATTTGTTCGTCTACCCTACCTATCCAGCACGTATGAAAGACGTTTATCCAGATAAACCAAAACCAGTTGATTATCATCCGATTGAAGAAGAACAGTACCTACTTATAACTAGCGGTGATATACTTATGTGTGTAAGGGAGGTAGTTTTGGTATTATTTCATAAATAAAATTTCATAAATAAATTCATTATAATCATTCAATTAGAGTAAAATATTTAATCTGTTAAACGATACAAAAATAATCTATTGCTTAGAAAGGGCATTTAAGATAACGGTAGATTGTTTATTATTGCAACTTGACACTTTTGTCAATGTAACATGAAAAGTGAATCGTAAATTATTGTGTTAAAAAAATATACGTCAACCATAAGCACATAAATAATAATTCATTTTTGTCTGAGATATAAATATGATGATTTGGCTATTTTCTAATGGGATATTTATCTGAGTTATCACCAATAAATTATGAATTTTAAGATGGTACAAGACAGATAATCAAGAGGTGTTAAATGACATTTAACAGTTGGGTGATGTAATCATTTCCAGGGTGGTCATGTTTTAAGAGTAGTAGATTGTAAACCTTCCTAATGTTAAGTCATGTTTGGAGAGTTCATTTTAAACCGTCGTGAAGTTAAGTCGTGTTTTTAATTAGAGTTAGATTTTGTTAACCATGGGTTAGAGTCATTTAGTGTTGTCGGTCAAGTCAAGTAATTCCGTATGGAACGTTAGTGTAGTGACCAGCTAAAAAGTGGAGAGACAATATTTAGAAACATGTAGTGGTTAAATTAGTGTTTGGTGTAAAGTGTGTTTAGTGTGTGCGAATGTGTGTCTCATTTGGATTTAGCTGTATCGACGTAATTGTAAGTCTAGTGTAATTAGTGTAAATATTTAAATCGTATCATAATTAAAGTAGATTAGCTAAAATGTTGAGTTTAATTGAAACAACCCTTAATCCTTCCAAGAATCATAGCAACCAGCTAGCGGACTAATAGGGGGGGTCCAGGCTTGATCCGCTCGCAAGTCTTGGAACCCATAATGTGAGGGAGACCTAAAGTTGAGTGATGTACAGAGTAAGTACAAATGAAATAAATAAATCAGCCAACCATGACAATTTCATATTATATATCAGGGTCCCCACATGTGCCATGTTACATATAACTTACGCCATCTGTCTAAAGTATATGTTTCAAATAAAAATGAGTGAGAGTAAATTGTTGATGTTTTGCTTAGAATTGCCCAACCTAATTTTTTATCGATGACAGACTAAGAAAAGAAACAAAATTGTTTCTGCTGATTGATAAAATTATATACTATCTTCGTTTTATTTAAAAATAAAAATGAATTACAAAGAACTAGACATGAATACAAAATTTAATAACTTTAAAGAAAATGTGTTACAAGTTATAGAAAGAGTTATGCCTAAGAAGGAAACAATTTGCAGAACTAAAAGTTGGTTCGGTGCTGAAGTCCTAGTAGCCATCAAAAACAGAAATAATGCATACAAAAGATTTGTATTCACTATTCTTGATTGTCATCAAGATTGGACTGGGTATAAATCTAAAAGAAATATTGTAGTAAATACAATAAGAAATGGGAAACGGAAATATTTTGAGGAATTAATTGATAATAACAGAAACAACTCAGTCGGCATATGGAAAACTTTATAAAATATTATTAAGAAAGATGGTTGTGAAGAATATAATAATATAATAATCGGAAATTCAGTTGTCAATGATCAGTTAACTGTAGCAAACGCCTTTAATGAATATTTTATTGATAGTATTATGAACATTGAAGAAGATATTCCAATAGTAGACCAAATTTATGAAATAGAAGTATTTGAAAATAAATTAGAGGAATTTAAATTGTTAGATAGAACTAAATTAAGTCATACCACTTTAGCAAATAAAAGTAACCCAGATGACATCAACATAAAAATTTTAAAAGAATATTTTGATAATGTATGGGAACCATTGCTTCACTTTATAAATGTGTCATTGGATGTAGGTAAAGTACCGGATGCATTGAAAACAGCAACAATTATTCTCATCAAAAAAGTTGCTGGAACGAATAGAAGTGATGAATTCCGACCTACAAATATATTGTCGGCAATTGAGAAAATTTTTGGAAAAGGTGGTGTATGAACAATTGGTTGATTTTGTTAATGAACATGGTTTATTAACTATTTATCAATCTGGTTTTCGCAAAAGTTTCAACTGTGAAACTTCTTTGCAATACTTGTTGAATGACTGGAAAGAGGCTATGGAGAATAATTTGGTAGTTTATGTTTTTTTTTTAGACTTAAAACGTGCTTTTGTGAACCACAGGCAGTTAATTGAGAAATTATGGAAGTATGGAATACGAGGTAAGATGTTAAAATGGTTCGTGGATTATTTAACTAACAGAAAGCAGAGAGTAAAATGTGGTCAAGTGTTTTCAGAAGAGAAAGACGTTAATATAGGAGTACCACAAGGCAGTTCTCGGTCCAATTCTGTTTGTCTTATGTTTAAATGTCATATCACATATTTTTAAATTTTGTTTCAGCCAATAAAATGGGGCAATACGCACGACATCCATTGGAAAACTGGCCACTGCTTTCTTCAACGATTGCTTTAGACTCTCTAAATTTAGATGCCATCTGCTACTGGCTATGTCTTCCAACACTGATCACAATTTGTAGTCCAGTGGATATAAGATTTTCTTCAATGTTGAAAATTTTTTCAACAGAAAAAATAATTTTGCGATTAATGTTGTCTGTGTACCGGTGAATCAGTTGTTTAGCTCTGATTTTCCTGATGTTCCTCAGAGATTAAAGCAAGTGTCTAGTGCTTCTTCAGTAAGCCCCCATCTTTAGATCTGATTTGATAAAGCGGGACATACTCCGTGTCGAAATACCCATCTCCCTGGACATGACTTTTTGTTTATGGAGTAGATTTCTCAAAATTCTGTTACTCATGACTTTGATCACTGCTGGAGTTCGTACAGTTCGAGGACGACCACTTCTTTGCGAACTTCAATATCTTGAGTATCCTTGAACCGATTAATAGTTATACACAAACTAGCGATTAATACCCAAAGACTTTAAATTTTTTTAAAATGTATTCAAGCATCTTTCCAACTTTATGTAATGCAATTACAGCGATACGACTTTTTTTTATCACCCCACTCAATGTTTATTGCTCAACGTTCAGCGACTAACTAATTATAATAATACCACATAGGAGTGTGGATTACCCAAAAAAAAAGTTCCAGATGTTTCCCCGAATTGTATTTATGGTGGGACTGGGTATGTGTTAACTACAGTTTCCAGGATTATTGTCATCGTGATATGTTTATTTACAACTAGCCCTTGAAGAGGCTAATAAGCAAATTTGATGATAACATAGACAGGAGGGGAGTAATCACTCAGTAATAATTCTCCAAACGAATTTAGAGTTTTGGAACTAAGTCGAGGAGTTTGTTTCTTTTTAACCTTCTTATTTCGTTTCCATTATCCAGGAGGTTGACAGTTGAGGCGATTCAAATGTCTAGCGGCATATCTTTCAATTTCTTCTTTAACATATGGTATGTTAAGATCTTTATGTATGTTCTCGTTTCTCACATACCATGGTGCATTCGTAATAGAGCGTAATATTTTGTTTTGGAACCGTTGTATAATATTTATCTTAGATGTCTTTGCACAGCCCCAGAGTTCCAAACCATATGTCCAAATCGGTTTAATTATTACTTTATATACCAACAATTTGTACTCTAGGCTTAAACGTGAACTGCGTCCCAGTAACTAATACATTTTTCTAACTTTCAAATCTAGTTGTTTCCTTTTTGCCATTACGTGAGTTTTCCAGTTAAGTCGCTTATCTAAATGTATGCCTAGATATTTAACATTATTTGCCATAGGTATTACTTGGTCGTTTAGAGAGACTTGAGGACTGTTGACACGTCTAGTGGTGAAGGTAATTTGTGCAGACTTTGTTTCATTCACTTTAGCTCTCCAGTTTTGTAGCCAAGTTTTCATACGAATTAAGGAGGCGATTCAATCAGGGACGCAAACCAGTTTTTCGCTATATTTGCATGCATACAAACACATTCCTATTTATCTTAAAAACAACAAATTTGAAAAGAATTTGGTTTCCTTTAGAGCGATCAGAATTTATAGTAGAACAACCTTATATTTATATTTTTCATTAAAACTAAATAGTTTTCGAGATGAATTGGTAAATATAATTTTCTGTATCTGTATCAATGTTAAAAATAGTTCAGCTGTTCTCCGTTAGACTGTGGGCCGTGCGCTTCTATATCAAATTTATTTCCACATGCGCTTCGCCAATCGAAGCATTAGTTTCTTTTATGGCTAGCCATAAACTGATTAGATTAGACTCTATTTAGCATTATTTTGCTGCATAAACAAATATTAATACTTGGTAAATATAATTTATATGATATATTTAAATGTAAATCTAAAGTATATAATTTTAACTAAACGTTCAAATAACAAATAGGTAAAATGACATTTTTATTTTTATTCAGTAAGGCAATAAATAAAATAGCCGAAAAAGTTTAAAATATAGTTTATTATTAGAATAATATAATAATATCTCTTAGGACCAATAAGATATCGACTTTCTTTTTGCTTATAAAGATTATCCATACAAATACCAAAAAACTTATATCAGGATTTTGTCCTAATCAACCCCTAAAGGGGTGAATCTACAATCGGGGTGAACTATACATTCCTTCGTATTTCCTGTGTTTGTTGAGTTAAAACGTTTCTTTCTGGCACATAGGTGTTTTTTTAAAATATCTCGAAATGGTTTTGACAGTTTTCTAAAATGTCACCCCTAAAGGGTGAAAAGGGGTGAATTATGATTTCAAGGATTCTTTAATTTCTCTTAGGACCAGTAAAATATCGATTTGGTTTTTTCTTATAAAGATTACCAATACAAAGGCCGAAAACCTTATTTCAGGATTTTGTCCTAATCAAGCCCTAAATAGGTGAATCTACATTCGGACTTAATTATACATCCCGTCGTATTTCCTGTATTTGTTGAGTCATAAAATTTCTTTTTGGCTGATGGTTGTCTTTTTTAAATATCTCGAAATGGTTTTGACAATTTTTTAAAATTGCATCCTTAAAGAGGTTCTTAGGACCAATAAAATATCGACTTGATTTTTGCATATAAAGATTACCCATACAAATGCAAAAAACTTGCAGAAAGGATTTTTTTTCCCAATCAACCCCTAAAGGGGCGAATCTACATTCGGGGTGAAATATACATCCCGTCGTATGTCCTGTGTTTGTTGAGTCATAGCATTTAAAATGGCACATAGATGTCATTTTAAAATATCTCTAAATAATTTTGAGTTTTTTTTAATTTCACCCTTAAAGGAGTAAATGGGTATTTTTTATTCGACAGAACGTTGCTTGGACATAGATACATGAAATTCGCAAAAACCGAACCGAAAACCGTAAAAAAACGTTATTTTTGCTGAACCGAAAAAAGATAATGTTTATGGGAGTGATCCAAAATATAA
The DNA here is from genome assembly GCA_963971575.1 of Liopterus haemorrhoidalis. Taxonomy (NCBI): domain Eukaryota; kingdom Metazoa; phylum Arthropoda; class Insecta; order Coleoptera; family Dytiscidae; genus Liopterus; species Liopterus haemorrhoidalis. The sequence goes on from OZ020621.1 coordinate 14,730,702, forward strand.
AATACATTTTATTTGGGATTATTTTTTAAACTGATGAGCAGAAAAAAATCGTAATATTTTAACTGATAAGTAAAAAAAAATACGCATCTATTATTTGCGGGGGGGGGGGGTCGACGCCCAAAACCCTCCCTGGCAGCGACCTTGATATGATCATTACAGAATAGAGAATACATTTTTCTTCTAAATTATAGCAGAAAATAAATTTCTAATACAAATACTGTCTGTCTGTTCGGTAAAAATTGTAGCCAAACGGCTAAAGCTAGAGAGTTGATATTTGGCATGCTTATACAACTCTTTGACCCGCACATAGGAAAAATACTAAAACATATCCCCCTAAAAATATAAACAAATATGTGCTCATCGAAAAAAAAATATATTTTTTTAAAATTCTGAGTAGGGTATCAAATGAAAGCCCTTGGTACGTGGATTAACGATCAAATTTTTATTTTTGCAAAATAAATTATTTTGAAGCGATTTTTGCCAAAATTGTGCAAAAAAAAATTTGTCCCACACCCTGTAGCCCAGATGGTTTAAACTAAAAATCTGAAAAAATTCTAAGTAATGTACATTGGTGTGAACCGGAATAGTACAACAGGAATTTTTGATCAGATTATGTTTTTGGAAAAAAAAAACATTTTTTGTGTTTTTTTGCTAATAATGTTGAAAACTTATAGTTATATAACACACTAAACTGTAACGTGTATCTTGGTGCAATGGTTACGGTACTAGCGTTCTGCCCAAGAAAATGAGTTCGAATCCCACGAGAAGAGACAATATTATTATTTATTTTTTTTTTTGCATTTTTATTTTAAATTATTTTTTCAAAATTCTAGTTATATTTTGGCAAATGTTGCATTTAATTTTTAAAAGCGTAAATTTAATAACCAGTGGAAATTGTTGAAATTATAATTTAATTCTGTTTGAATGTACACGAAATCAAAGGGAGGAGCTATGACTAGAAACAACCAATGAAGCCATAGGCGCAATTTTCAAAATCTTAATGAACCTTGCTATATAAAAAAAATACTGCACATATTAAGAAACCTAAATAATGGTATTAGGCACTCGAATTAAAATTAACATAAAAATATTTTAACATAAAATTTGTTTTTAAAGCTCTTAGATTAAGAGATGATAAATTATTTTTAAAATATTGTTCATTTTACAATGAATACTACAAAGCAAAATATGTCCTACACACTCAGCATTACGCCTTCACTAAATATTTTTAGATTATATATCTATCTAAGAGGAATTTTTTCAAATTTTTTTTGAACCTTGCTATATAATAAAAAATACTGCACGTATTTAGAAACTTACATAATGGTATTAGGCATTCGAATTAAAATTAACAAAAAAAAAGAAATATTGTAACATAAAATTTGTTTTGGCATTCCAAATAATCATTATTCACTTACTAAATACCTGCGAAACTCTGAAATGTGTGAAAATTCACACTTCACATAATTTTTTTTAAAATAATATTAATTATTTTGTTATTGTACTGACTCGCATTTGACTATGCTAAAATTTTAGGTAATTTTATTTTTAAATTCAAGTCTGCCCCTAAATGTAACAATTATGATTGAAGTTCACCAGCGATGGCTATTTTTTTATTTACAAAATATGGAGGATCTTGACATTTCGCTTTTTTAGTTCGTTTGTGACTTTTGGATAAAGGTCTACGTCTGGGTGGCATATTGACCTAACAAAATAAGAAAAAATTTCTGCTTTTAAAAAATACGGTATTTGCTATACTGACTTTAATATGTAGCGTATTGACTATACAAGTATTTTGTATATGCGATTTAAATTTCAAAATACTCATCAACCTGTTATCTGCTTAGAAGCAAATTTTGATAGCTGTTTTGGCAAATATTCGAGCTAACTATCTCTCTCTAAGTTTGACTAGTGGCGCCTACGGACACCGGGCGGCGGATGTTATGACAAGATAGGCTTCGCAACGGCACCTTAAGGCAGTTTGAAGATTATGCGCTGCTTCCTCACAACGATCCACGTTGTGTGATGCGAGGATGGCAGTATCATCAGCATAGGTAGTGATTACTGTAGACTCACAGACTGGTATGTTGGAAGTAAAAATTTGGTATAATACTGGTCCAAGCACCCTTCCTTGAGGTACTCCTGCATGTGTCAAGTACTTTTCTGATAAAGAACTTCCATGCTTAACTTGAAAATATCTGTTTTCCAAGTACGACTTGAACACAGTGGCGGATTTAGGTCAGTTAAGGCCCCGGGCTCAGTAAAAATATTGGGCCCCTCAATTAGAAAAAAGTGTAGTTAGGTTTTTGGGGGGCCCTTTAGAGGTCGGGGCCCCGGGCGCGCGCCCGCCTTTAAATCCGCCTCTGCTTGAACAGTATGAAATACTGGTATGGAAGAGTTTTCTTGATTTTATACAATAAACCTAGGTGCCATACTTTGTCAAAAGCTTGACTGATATCGAGAAATGCGGCGATACAAACTCGATGTTCTTCAAAATCTTGTTTTATCAAGTTCACGTGGACTTGATCAATGGTGTCATCGTGATATAACACTTTTTTTTTTTTTAATCGCGCAGTTACTTTGAAGTGGCGTTCCGATTCGTCAAATTTCCCATTTCGAACCCTATGCTATAAAATCTTTAGGTTAACAATTAAAAACTAAATGAAGGTTAATTAAAACAACAAAATTATTTAAAAAAATATGTTCTCATATTTACATTTTACAACATTAATATCAATAATATAAACAATTAAGTATCAAAAAACATCAGGTGTGATAACAAATAATTCACAAAAAAAAAAACAAAACAAAACGAAATTCTATTTTATATTTGGCAGATCAAGATTAAATCTTGAAAAAAAAAAACATACTCAAAATATTCATTTTGAATTATTCTTCATATAAACATATAAAGCAAGGAGACTTGTACAACAAAAACTTATTATGGCAATCTTCATCGCAGGAGTAAAGGAACGGTCCAGTATAACACCCTGCAAAAGAAATATAAAAGAGAAATTAATATTTGAAAAATTGTAAAGTGTGAGTGGACCATATTAGTAAATACGTCACAAAATGGACTCATGTGCTGCCGCCTTGTTGTTTCCTTTTATTTGAAAAAGGAACGGTGTGTTTCCTTTTATTTGAAATGAGCATGTTGTCAGTGCAGTTGCGTCGTAGTAGGTACGTTTATATAGCATCCATTTAACGAATGTAATATTTGTACGCTGTTGCTTGTATCGAAATGAAATGAAAATATAAGAATAAGAACAGAATAGAAACAAATAAACTATTCTAATACGCAAAATAGTCCTAAAAAGATCTGCTGAGAAGTGACATTACAGTTGGCGGCGCTGTACTTCAAGGCAATATGGCTGTCGTGTCTAGTATTCAGCTGTCAATATGCTAACAGCGAACAGGTTAATATAAGCACAGTACATTTTTATTTTATGAAAATGCGAGTAAATATTTACGAAATTTTTTAATATTTACGCGCTACACATGTATAGAGGTGTATAACAGAAGGTGGGCATCAAATTACAGTATTTTAAGTTTAATTTCAATAGATTTATTGAAGTGTAATTTGTAGTTTTAATGTGTAATTTAATTTTATGTGGTACATCTGAGTGTCGGTTATCTGATTTTGCAATATATGGATTATGTTTGTAAACAAGTGCATTATGTTCATTACCTCATGAAATAAAATTAGTTTTAGTTGGATAGAAGCAGCTAATATTATTAGCTGTTATTATTAATATATTAGTGCAGTTTAGTTTTTCTGCGACAAATGTAATGAACAAACTCGCATAGTATCAGTTGCTTTCTAACTTAAAATATATTCCCATGCCTTCCTCCTGTCCATAACCAAATCTTTTCCAATCTGGACTTAATATTAACTTTCCCTCCATTTTTCTTAAGAAAAGAAAAAAACTAAGATGCCTATCTTTGTCCTGTCTTGAATAACAGCCAAAAACACTACAATTTGTTCTACTTTTACAGTTTTTCACAACTTCTATCGATATTCTAACAAAAAATCAACACTAGGACATATGTATAATTTCATATGTATAATTTCAAACAGTACTACAGGCGCCTAGTACAATATTTGACCACCAGACTGCGTATCCGAGCGTGTCAGTTCTCAATAGGTGCTGCAGAACTGCCAATAAATATAGTAAAAATATATTTTTTAAATTATTATTTATATTGCATAATATTTGAAAGATTTTTGGATTTATATGTGTATCGACTAATTGAATTCTGCAAAACGCATTGTATCTGTAGCACAACGAAAGACAGCACGTAGCTTTACAGTGGGTTAGATAATTATTGTACCTTCTATTCACTCCGTTTCTCTTTAATAATTTGCTGACGAACTTGGCAGTTCTGTGCTCAGAAATATCCTCTTTCGTTACTATTCGACTGTGGATCGGGTCCGTAAATCTTCCGAGCGAAAGTTCCAATGAATGGCTTTTGAGCTGCAAGGTCGAGCAGATCAAATTGTCACGTGTCGTCAATAGTAAAATATTTGTTGTGCTCAGCGCTGATATTTCGTTCTTATATTTTTGGGGTTTTGTAGGTATGACCAAAAAACCCTTATACCGTCATTTTGTCGTCTGTCTGTCTGTTCGGTAAAAATTGTAGCCAAACGGCTAAACCTAGAGAGTTAAAATTTGGCATGCTTATACAACTCTTTGACTCGCACATAGGAAAAATACTAAAACATCTAAAAAACATATCCCCCTAAAATTATAAATAAATAAGTGCTCATCGAAAAAAAAATATATTTTTTTAAAATTCTGAGTAGGGTATCAAATGAAAGCCCTTAGTACGTGAATTAACGATCAAAATTTTATTTTTGTAAAATAAATTATTTAGACGCGATTTATGTCAAAATTGTGCTAAAAAATTTTGTCCAACACCCATAGACCAGATGGTTTTAAGTATGACTTGCAGTCGGCTCTATAGGATGATCCAGCAATGATTCTGAGCGCTCTGCGTTGCAAGGAGAAAATTCTTTCTGCAGCCGGCGAATAGCCCCATGCTAATAGTGCATAAGCGATCCGCGACTGGAAAAGTGAGAAATAAACTATCCGCATAACATGCTCAGGTACCGAATTCACTAAATTTCTAAATAGATATATGATACTACATAATTTATTGGAGAGATGGGTTAGATCCTGATCCCATTGGAGAGTGGGATCAACATGGATACTTAAGAATTTAACGGAAAGTGGGTTATTGAAATTGTGATGTTTATAAGTTGTTACTAGCTGCTGAGTTTTATTTTCATTATTAATAGTCCATTTGCATTAAACCACATTTTAGCTTGACTTAGAAATTCGTTACTACTAGACAGTGCTTTATCTAGGTCATTAGATCTAACAATTAATGTAGTATCATCAGCGTAGAGGATGCTTTTGATCTTTATTGATAAGGGAAAAATCATTAATAAAAATTAGAAATAGTAACGGGACTAGAACGGAACCCTGAGGAACACCGATATTTACTGGAAGAGGATCAGATTTTATATTAATAGCTACATACTGTTTTCTATTAGAGAGATAAGACAGACAGACAGACAGACGACAAAAAAATCCAAAGCAAACCGTTGTCAGATGGCAGCACAGTATGTGACATAACACTACTATGATCTATTTTCAGTCATTTTAGGATATATTTACCCATCCTCCTTCATCATCAACCCAGGCACATATGTATCCATCAATAAAACGTAAACTCCATTCTTGAATTTTTATAAAAATGTCTTCATTTTTGTATTGTTGTAATGCTCTTAGAGAGACGTCCGCACAGAAATAAAATACGACTAGAACTTTTTCCCAGCTAATTCTCACATCCTGCAAAAATAAAATAATAATATTAATATATGACCCAAATTTTGATTAAAATAATTGTACACTTATACAATGTTCCATTACTCGACGAAAGTAACCGCGGTTGAAGATTCCCGTTCCGAAAGTGTACGACATTAACCTTTTCAGGAAAATTGTTAGGTTTCGGAACGCGGTTACTGAAAATTTTGATTACTTTTTTGTAACCAAACTAACCGTAGAAATATCGCGGTTAGTGTGGTTATTTTCTCCCACTACAAACTTCAGATCTAATGTAAACTACAAAAGGCGGGAATTTCAGAACAATTTCAATAAGGCGAGAGTTAAGTGGAGGAAATTAATCGTTTCTTTGTAGTGCAAGTAGTAAATTATAATATTATTTTACTATAGACTATAATTAAAACAGTAAGAATGAGTGTAAGTAACTGATTTTTAGTAATATTGATCGATGTCGTGAAAAATAATATCGGGAAAAATCATATATGTTCTTATATAATGTGCCATTGTAAACAAGTACTAATAAAACAAATAATTTTATTAATAAGTTTGTAAGAGAATATCTATAACCTATAACGTCCATAAAATGACAGTTCAGTTGTCTATTTTATCAACTGTGAGGTGTGACTATCGTTCCGTTACTAAAACGCGTTTTCAGGTAACCACTGGGTAACCACGACTTTACCGTAACCGTGACCGCGGTAGTTAGGTGTGCAGTTACGGAACATTGTACTAGTGACATTAAGGCCCGGTCTTTCCACCTTCAGATAAAGTTCCAGGTAACTATCTGACAGATAAGGTTATTTGTAACTTCATCTGCTGAATAAATGTCAATACCAGTCAGTGAATTCAATACATCAATCTCATTATCCGTTAGATAACTATCTGATAGATACATTTGTATAGAAAGAAGGGATGACATTTACTCAGCAGATGAAGTTAAAAATAACCTTATCTGTCAGATAGTTACCTGGAACTTTATCTGAAGGTGGAAAAACCGGGCCTTAATGGCATAAAAGGAACTATAGCTAGAACTTTTTCCCAGCTAATTCTCACATCCTGCAAAAATAAAATAATAATATTAACATACATCCAGAATTTTGATTAAAACAATTGTACACTCCGCGACCACCGGTTCAGAAACACTGGTATATACTTTTTTGATTTAATAAATATTTAGAGAGTTACGGGGAGATATTAAAATATCTCCCTATTATTTAGTTTACATCAAAAATGTGTATGAGGAAACATACACATTTTTTCTTTTCTTCAATGCAGTTTTGTAATAGGAGATATATTCGGGGAGCTATGGGGAGAGCTACCGATACAAATTATCTCACTTATTATTTACTTAACATTAAAAATACATACAAAAGAGTTTAGGATAAAGAATCAATTATTTTCTGTTCTATTTGAAACTGAAATATCTTATCATTTACGTTACAGCAAAAATTTGCATTACAAAATCCGGGTACTTCAGCTAGTGGAGAATATATTTGTTAATTTTATGTTTGTTCACGATCTTAAAATAAAAGGGTTTTACCTGATAACTTGACCATTCTGAGAAAATTGAGTTCAAACATCAATCTTGTACCTGAATGTTATGAAGCACATACATTACTTTAAACAATATCAGCACCTCAGAGGTAAATTGTATTAAGTCGCAAATGATAAATAGCTCAGAAAAGACGATTTAAGATTGTTTTCGCGAACCACTAAAATTTTTCTGGGGACTACTGGTGGTCCGCGGTCCACCTGTTAAGAAACACTGAACTAGAAGCAGTAATGCATGCAACTACAACCTTTTAAATTAAAAAACTCCACTTTTTCCGTAATAAACTGTAATTTAACATTATTAGGAATGTAGAATTATGCACATGGAATCTTTTTATTTAAAAATCTAATTTTTTTCAAAATTGTAGTTAGAACCCTTATATTTTAAGGTTGCGAATTGTAAAAAGATTGCAATATATAAAGTTAAATGTATCTGTACGTCATTCGTATCCGGGCTACAGCAACTTGAAGAAATACGATCTTTATAACTAGGTACTTAAAAACTCAGGCAGAAAAATTACGGTCCTCAAAAGAAAAAGGGTTAAAGAAGCACACATCATTATTTTTAATGATTCAAAAGTTAATTAGGGCTCTATTTACTATTTGCACTTATTGACAACCTTGATTAAAAAACAAGTTTTATATCTAACAATATGTTTACCTCAAACAAACTAATCAACTTCTCCGTAAAAGTTCTGAAGGTCAGATGTTTAACATTAATCTTCTGAGCTATTTCGTGTACCCACTGCCTTTGCGGTCCTTGTTCAAACTGGTCCTTCAGTCTCAATAAACTAATTTTATATTTACAAAAACAATCATCGTCAAGCATTGTCTGTAGCTCCAAATAACTGGGTAAAAAATATCTCATCTTAACTAATTCATCTCTTAAAAAAATTAAATACAGTCTTTTGCCTTCTTCAAAAATATTGGCTTGATTGTACATCGAAATGAAATATTTATCCATATGAATTTGTTCCGATAACTCTCCATTGGTAGGTGATACTGACATAGATATTTCTGATGAATTAGATGAAGGTATTGTTCTTTCTCCATATTCATCTGTTATTAACATTTCTAGTTCAGAATCTGATGAACTATATTCATAATCAGAGTCGCCTTGAACAACAAACATATCATCTTCCATTTTTACTTAAATTTATTAGATCACAGTTTAGGTAACTTATTTATAAATATCTACAATTTGTACACTGAGGTTTTTATTTGATACATGAATGTTTTGAAGAGCGAATAGCAAATCACATCGTAGATGCTCGCCATATTTGTTTACTTTCTGGCATTGTAAGAAGAAATGAAATTGATGCGAATGTATAGTACGTTCCACGAAGAAAGAGAAATATGAGAGGTGATAACATAGGCGTCTCGTGAACACTCAAAATGTGAGGGTCATTTTATAAAGAAGTCGTCATTTAATAAAGGGGTCTATCTTATAAATTCTACTTTATCCCAGCCAGTGATCAGTGATGGGCGCGTAAGTTACATGATGTAAGTTACCTCATTGTTGCCGCGTAAACAATTGATGTAAAGTAAACACAAAACTCTTGTAAACAATGTAAGCAACGTAAACAATGTAAACAATAATTTAGACATGCGCACTTGTTTTGAATTACAGAACCTCATTATGAATACATTTTTATAAATAATAAAATTTTAAAGAAACGATTTTAAATGAAAAAGTAAGTATATAAAATTAGGACAAGCCAATATACATATTAATAAAAATCAAAATTTGCATCATTATACAGGTGTTACATACAAATTAGTAAATATGAATATGAAAAATAAAAAACTTTATTCTTTAAAAAATTCAGTCTAATTTTTTTAATAACAAAATACATTAAATTTCACCTTAAAGAAAATCAGCCTATATTTTTTAATAACGAAAAGATTCATTGCAAATTTTGCATGACGCCCTATATTTTCTTTCACTTTCTTTAATTAAAACAAAACCTAGTTCTTCAGAACTATTCCTCCGGTTTCTTCCCACCATTTTTTTAATAAATTTATTGTTTTGAACTGAATATACTTGTTCATTAACTCTCTATTATTCGTATTAAATAACTAAATCTAACCTCATTATTTGACAGTTTACAAAGTTTACATTGTTTACATTGTTGACAAGTTTACCAATTGTTTACATAAGTTTACACGTAAACGTAAACAATTAAAGTTTACGTGTAAACGCCCATTTAACGCGTAATTTACATGATGTAAGTTACCTCATTGTTTCCGCGTAAACAATTGATGTAAAGTAAACACAAAAACAAAATCTTGTAAACAATGTAAACAATGTAAACAAAGATTTAGACATGCGCACTTATTAAAAGAAAAAGTAAGTTTAATATATAAAATTAGAACAAGCCAATACAAATATTAATAAAAATGTAATATGTATCATATAGGTGTTACAAGTTATTAACAGTGATGGGCGTTTACACGTAAACTTTAATTGTTTACGTTTACGTGTAAACGTATGTAAACAATTGGTAAACTTGTCAACAATGTAAACAATGTATACTTTGTAAACTGTCAAATAATGAGGTTAGTTTTAGTTATTTAATACGAATAATAGAGAGTTAATGAACAAGTATATTCAGTTCAAAACAATAAATTTATTAAAAAAATGGTGGGAAAAACCGAAGGAATAGTTCTGAAGAAGTAGGTTTTGTTTTAATTAAAGAAAATGAAAGAAAATATAGGGCGTTATGCAAAATTTGCAATGAATCTTTTCGTTATTAAAACATATAGGCTGATTTTCTTAAAGGTGAAATTTAATGTATTTTGTTATTAAAAAAAATTACACTGAATTTTTTAAAGAAAAAAGCTTTTTATTTTTCATATTCATATTTACTAATTTGTATGTAACACCTGTATAATGATGCAAATTCGATTCTTATTAATATGTATATTGGCTTGCCCTAATTTTATATATTTATTTTTTCATTTAAAATCGTTTCATTAAAATTTTAGTATTATTTATAAAAATGTATTGATAATGAAGTTCTGTAATACAAAACAAGTGCGCATGTCTAAATCATTGTTTACATTGTTTACAAGAGTTTTTGTGTTTACTTTACATCATTGTTTACGCGTCAACGAAAACGGTCTATATTTTTTAAGAACAAAATACATTTCACCTTTAAAAAAATGTTCCTTCTTTTTCTTTAATTAAAACAAAACCTATTTTTTCATAGCTATTCCTTCGGTTTCTTATTATTTTGAACTACTTGTTCATTAAGTTCTCTATTATTGGTATTAAATAACTAAAACTAACTTCATTATTTGACATTTTACAAAGTTTACATTGCTTACATTGTTGATAAGTTTACCAATTGTTTACATAAGTTTACACGTAAACGTAAACAATTAAAGTTTACGTGTAAACGCCCATCACTGCCGCCCATGCTTTTGTGATGCCTGAGGCAAAAAATTAAAATTGAGGCCTTTATTAAAAATGTTTTAAATAAATACTTTACAATTTGATTTTATCTTCAGCTTAGAAGAACCTGATTCCAATTTTCGTTTCATAATTAAATTTTGAAAAGGTGGGTAAAAGTAAAAAAGTTAAGGATAACTAGTGGCGTAACTAGGCATTTTTGATCCTTAAAAAAATATATATAAATGCCCCTCCCCATACTAAGTGGCACCACTAGAGTCGGTAGCCTGCTCAAATACAACGGTGAATAGGGCCTCTTCCTGTACGCATCCAGCTTGATAAAGCCCCGTGTTTTTCAAACTTTTTTATTTATTTTAATGGAAAGTAAAGGAAATTTTGTTTATTACTATTTTGGTATTTATTATAAAAATCAGTTTAATTAATCACAGGTACCTTAATACATATAAATGTTATAACAATGAGAAGTGACATTACCGGTGGCGGCGCTGTGCTCCAAGGCAATATGGCTGTTGTCTCTAGTACTCAGTTGTCAATATGCTAATAGCGAACAGGTTAATTTAAGCACAAAACATTTTTATTTTATGAAAATGCGAGTAATTTTTAAGCGCTACACATGTATCCAGGTGTATAACAGAAGGTGGGCATAAAATTACAATATTTAAAGTTTAATTTCAGTAGATTTATTAAACTGTAATTTGTAGTTGAGCAGGTGTTAAATGCCGGACACGTAATTTTATGTGGTACATCTGAGTATCGGTCATCTGATTTTACAATATATGGATTCTGTTTGCAAACAAGTGCATTATGTTCATTGCCTCTTGAAATAAAATTAGTTTTAGTTGGGCAAGAGCAGCTAAAAGTTAAATATGCAACATATATTTAAATTATTTATTTCATTTTAATACTACTTCATTTATATTTATTATAAAATTACAATTTTTTAATAATAAATTTTATAGATGAATATATTTCCAGAATTGTAAATGTTTCTCCGCGACCCACAGAATATACTTGGCGATCCAGTTTCGGGTCACGACTCATAGGTTAAGAATCCCTGCCCTAAAGGAATAGGTAATGTATACTTATTATGGGTAAATTAATTAAAAATATATATATTTTACATTTTACAGATTAAATTATCAATATCTTATACAATTATATCAAAAATCGTTGATCTATTAAAGTTTTTCTGGCAAGATTACGCTTTCCTCCTATTTTCCTAATAATCTTCAGTACCTAAAATCAATATATTATGCAAAATTACCAGGAATGAATAAAAAAAAAAATTATAATAAGAAATTACCTCTGCAAATGATATTGTCACCAATATGCACAATATAAAATTGTCAGTTATCGCTAATACAAAACTGAACAACATTAGATCGAATGTAAATAATGTGAATTCATTTCCATAGAATAGAACATTGTCAAAGGAGTGACCATTGTCAGTGTATAATACTCCTCTATGGTAAGAATCGGTAAATTCAATATCTAATAATTTTTCTACGAATAATTTGTCTTTTACGTCATAATCTAAATCCTTTAAAGCCTAAAAAACAATAATTAACATTAAAATAACAATAATTATTATCTTTAGGGTTTGTTAGGTCTTGACAAGCGTCCACTGATCGCAAACTTCAGTAACCTTTTATCGGACCTTACACTATCAATAATAATGTCAGTAATACTGAGTCAATAATAATGACATTACTAGTATTTTGGTCAGTTGCAAAAAATTACCTTACACTATCAGTATTACTGACAGTATTTTAGTCAGTAATCACTAAAAGTTATGTGGAGAACATCAAACAAGTGAATATTATTATTATGAAGAGTAATAAGCAAAAAGCCTGCTTGGCTTTAGTGTTTTATTTTGGTACAAAGCGATTCGTAAATCGAAAACGATGGATGAAGGAGTGGCTTAAAAAACGTACAGAATATACTCATATTAATTTGTTAAAAGAAATTCTTCTCATCGATCCAAATAACTACCACAATTACTTTCGGATGGATGCGGACACCTGTAACTCTCTTGAGAATTTGGTAGCAGCCCATCTAACTACCTGTGTTAAATTCTGTGGCTCCGTAGGGTTAAGTGGACGTTCAGTGTAAGAATGAAATTTTAGTGCCTAAAATACCCAGGATGTTGGACTGTAAACATCGTCGGCACTTGCTCCTGATCGTTTAGAAGATTTGATTTTCTTCAACTCTTCCCTATAATTAGAGCGCAAAGTTTTTAATTTTTTTCGAACGTCATCTTTTTTTCAATTTGGCCTTATTTTTTTATACACTTCTAACAATTTTAAAAGTCCTTCATTCCGCTTCACTTTGTTTATATAATCAGGCCGGCGAGCATCCCGGAGCTGTAGCATTGACTCATACGTTTCAATAAAGGTTTGTAGCAGCAGACATTCTGACATTTCAACTTCAATTTCATCATCAGCCACAGCATCATGTATAGTAAAATCATCTATTAAATCCATTGATTACGATACTAACTATTACTAACTTGACACGAGACAAACAACAACTAAAAACTAAAAACTGAAGATCAATACTGACAATAATACTGATACCCTGCGAATGGCTATCAGTAAAACTGACAGTTCCTCCCACTACCTACGATACTGAAGGCTGTATTTCAAGAAATCTAGATTTCGTCTGTTCACTCCATCATTCCATCAGTACTTGCATTAGGTCGTCAATATTACTGTCATTATTTTTTAATACTGACATTATTATTGATAGTGTAAGGTCCGCTATAAAGCCACGTCTATAGGCGCCCGCAAGGGGGGGGGCAAGATGGTCAGTTGCCCCCTCCCCTGGATTTCGGAACCAATTACCAACTCGTACCTTAGAAAAAAAAATTATATTATTTAAATATAAAATTCATTTAAAAAAAATTGATGTGAAGTGTGAATTTTCACACATTTCAGGGTTCACAGGTATTAAGTAACTGAATGATGATTATTTGAGATGCCAAAACAAATTTTATTTCAAAATATTTTTTTATGAATTTTAATTCGAATGCCTAATACCATTATTTAAGTTTCTAAATATGTGCAGTATTTTTTTTATATAGCAAGGTTCTTTAAGATTTTGAAAATTGCGCCTATGGCTTCCATTGGTTGCTTAAATCATAAGCCCCGCCCTCTGATTTCGCATACATTCAAACATAGAATTAAATTATAATTTCAACACTTCCCACTGGTTATTAAATTTACGCTTTTAAAAATTAAATGCAAAATTTACCAAAATATTACTAGAATTTTGACAAAATAATTTAAACAAAATAAAAATGCAAAAAAAACAGAAAAATTAAAATTGACAGGAATCGAACTGCAGTTTGCAAATTACTAAGCGATGACACTACGCACTACGCTACGGGCGCTTACTTAGTTACTGTGTTACATAGCGAATTAAATATTTAAAATATTTTAGTTAAAAACACAAAAAATGCGTTATTTTCCGAAAACATAATCCGATCAAAAATTCCTGTTGTACTATTCCGGTTCACACCAATGTACATTACTTAGAATTTTTTCAGATTTTTAGTTTAAACCATCTGGGCTAAAGGGTGTGGGACATTTTTTTTTTGCACAATTTTGGCAAAATACGGTCAAAATAATTTATTTTGCAAAAATAATTTTTTTATCGTTAATCCACGTACTAAGGGCTTTTATTTGATACCCTACTCAGAATTTTAAAAAAATATATATTTTTTTCGATGGGTACATATTTGTTTATATTTTTAGGGGGATATGTTTTTTAGATGTTTTAGTATGTTTCCTATGTGCGGGTCAAAGAGTTGTATAAACATGCCAAATTTCAACTCTCTAGGTTTAGCCGTTTGGCTACAATTTTTACCGAACAGACAGACAGACAGACGACAAAATGACGGTATAAGGGTTTTTTGGTCATACCTACAAAACCCTAAAACCGTTGTTTATTATTATATTTTTGCTTTAGCAACTTTGACTATTAGCCAGGATAGTTCTTATTTACTAAATCGATGATTTTTAACTCTAGAGAACACATTTTTAACTAGAAAATAAATGTTTATCCTCGGCGGGGATCTTTCCCAGACCCGCCACGTAGTTCTAATATGACATATATGTCTATGTTTTGGTCTTGCCCCCCCCCCCCTAGAATAATTTCTGCAGGCGCCAATGGCCACGTCATACTATAGTGCGTTCAAAGGTGAGTTTGCAGTATAGCTCTTATGGCAAATGAGAGCGGTGTTGCCAAATGTGTCAATTATAAAAATATGAAAAACTCGTATGATTTACAAAAATCAACTCTTATAAAACTCAAAATAACACTCAACAAAAACAACTGGCCATTTGTAGAATACTGCGTCTTCACAGATCAGCCCATTTTAGAGCTGGCAACGTCGACAAGCGAGAAAAGGATAGCGTCATTGTGTAAACCCATTGGAGAGTATGAAAAAGAACTACTCCATGTGCCCTGTACTGCAAACTCACCTTTGAACGCACTATAGGACTAGTTCGAAATGCGCTGTGGACAATCTCATATTAATTTTGATAATTATTCACGGAATACTTATTCACTTTCCGCGGAAAACTGGTGTTCCTCAGAACATAGTTTAGGAAACGTTGCTATAAGTAAAAGAACTTAAAAAAACGTCTAAAGTATATGCATTTACTTACATGCTCTAAAAACGCACAGAAAAATTTGTTAATATTGTGATAAGCTTTAACCATTCTGTCAACAGCGCTCATTTTTAAATTATCTCTTGGACTATTTGGATAACTACTTTCGTTTGCATATCCAGTTGTTGATATGTTAATAGTCAACGTCATTAATTTATTATAATATAAACGTAGTTTTGCCGGTATTCCAACAATGAAAGTCTGTTGGTATGTTCCTGGTAACAATCCTCGATACCCACACAGATCTTCTTCCTCTCTCTTCAATTGTTTTATCATTGTGGACATATCCGTATCTGCAAAACCATGGGAAGACCTACAAACCAAAAGAAATATTTATGAATTTAATGTTTCATGAAGCGTGTGCAAGAATAAGTTACAGCGGTGGGCAGGCGCGCTCCCAGGAATTGGGGGGGGGGGTGCTCGGAAGACGAAATTATTTAAATTATGAAAAAGGTTCTCACTTTTAAACTATAAGTGATGACCTAACAAAAAAAAAGGTTTCTACCTCTAATATACAAATTATTACCAAAACAAAAACGCGTAAAAACCATACCAACTAGAGATGGGAATTTCGGCTCAGTTTGCGGAACCGGATCAGTGGAGGTCGTTCAGTTTGTTGAGCCGGTTCATTGATCCGGCTCAGTGATCCGGTTAAGTAAACATGTTTTCGAGACACAGGTCGGTCATTAGTTCGTAGGTAGAACGTCGCTTAGAGCCGGTTCTTGCAATATATGAACTGTAAACATGATCCCGAGACACAGGTTGGTCAGTCGTTCAGTCGTAAGTAGAACGTCGCTTAGAGCCGGCTCTTGCTTAGACCCGGTCAGTTGTCGGTCGTTCGCTCGTAGGTAGAACGTCGCTTAGACCCGGTCAGTTGTCGGTCGTTCGCTCGTAGGTAGAACGTCACTTAGCCCTGGTTTTTATCTAACAGTTTTGAAACAAACAATTCACTTTATGTAGCTACTGTATTTTAAACCAGATGTGTTAACTTTATGGCGATGTTTATTGCCATTATAAATCGGACATCTGGGATTTGGGCAATATTTTTAATATTTTTATATAGTATGGTTGTAAGAAAATACAGACTAAGCCTATTAGTTTCAAATAAACTGCCCTACAAATTGATGACAATAAATAATACACTTTATGATAATACATTACAAGCCGAGTTCTCGTGAAGTTCAACATGACATCGATCCAGATCCGGATCACTCCGGTCACTCACAATCGCCCGACCAATCGTATCCTTGAAACGTGAAACTATACAGTGAGCCGTGAGCCGGCTCATTTCAATTTGGTGAACTGTGTCACTTCGGTCAGTGTACTGAGTCGGCTCAGTGAGCCGGTTCGTTCATGAACGACCCATCTCTAATACAAACCACATATTTTTGGAGATCTAGGGGGGGGGGGAGGCGCAAGACCATACCTACCTGCCATGTATATAAAATCCATATCTTTCCAAAGACATTATAAACAAACTTATATTAGCCAATGAACATATATCAACAAATTCCTGAATAGCATTTTTGATATATCTTTCGTAAAACGCAACAGCAAATAATATCTGAAAGGTAAATACACATTAGATTCAATGGTGGCGGTACATAAGAGCTGCAGCACCCTATTACTCACCTGCAAAATGTATAACGATATAAAAAGCAGTGCTCCGACGGCAAATCTACAAATAAAATTGAATGGCGTTTTTGACAAATGTTCAGGTACAGATGTGTGCAATTCAGTATCAACGGTTCCCCAATATTGAAAACCAAGAACCTAAAACAAAAATAGAAGAGGAAATTAGAGGACAGTAGTACGTATCCACCAGGCGCGCACACAAGGGGTGGTCCTCGGGTCCAGACCCCCCCCCCCCTCCCCAGGAATGGAAAAATAATATACTTATTTAATACAAACTAAGCAAATGAAAATAAAAAATCACCTTTTTTATTAATAAAAATTAAATTATAATCAAAATTAAAATATATATGAGCCATATCCTCTCCGTAAAAAAAAAAAAATATATATTTGTATTATTTTACGGATATTTTTTCGAAATGGACCCCCCCAGATTAATTTTTTCTGTGCGCGCCTGGTATCCACTAGAGATGGGAATTTCGGCTCAGTTTGCGGAATCGGATCAGTGGAAGTCGTTCAATTTGTTGAGCAGGTTCATTGATCCAAATCAGTGATCCGGTTAAGTAAACATGTTTCCGAGACACAGGTCGGTCGTTCGTTCGTAGGTAGACCGTCGCTTAGAGCCGGCTCTTGCATTATATGAATTGGAAACATGTTTCCGACACACAGGTCGGAAAAACGTTGTAATGTATCGGTCAGTCGTTCGTTCGTATGTAGAACGTCGCTTAGAGCCGGCTCTTGCATTATATGAACTGGAAACATGTTTCCGAGACACAGGTCGGTCGGTCGGTCATTCGTTCGTAGGTAGAACGTCGCTTAGAGCCGGCTCTTGCATTATATGAACTGGAAACATGTTTCCGAGACACAGGTCGGTCGGTCGTTCGTTCGTAGGTAGCACGTCGCTTAGCCCCGGCTCTTATCTAACATTTTTGAAACAAACAATTCACTTTATGTAGCTACTGTATTTTAAACCAGATGTGTTAAGTTTATGGCGATGTTTATTGCCCTTATAAATCGGACATCTGGGATTTGGGCAATATTTTTAATATTTTTATATATAGTGCGTTCGAAGGTGAGTTTGCAGTACAGGGCATATGGAGTAGTTCTTTTTCATACTCTCTAATGGGTTTACACAATGAAACTATCCTTTTCTTGCTTGTCGACGTTGCCAGCTCTAAAACACGCTGATCTGTGAAGACGCAGTATTCTACAAATGGCCATTTGTTTTTGTTGAGTGTTATTTTGAGTTTTATAAGAGTTGATTTTTGTAAATCATACGAGTTTTTCATTTTATTATAATTGACACATTTGACACCTTTACAACATTTGGAAACACCGCTCCCATTTGCCATAAGAGCTATACTGCAAACTCACCTTTGAACGCACTATAGTATGGTTGTAAAGCGTGTTCTACATTATACTTTATTCATCAATTTTCTAAACTTTTTTCTTTGAACTAGAAGTTGTCAAAGTTTTAATACAATTTATTTTTCAATTTTTTTGGTAGAGAATGAAATTCTTACACGTGTTTCAGTTCATTTAAAGTACCAACATAAAAATATAATTAATATCTTGTCAAATGTTTATAACCTAGCTATTAGATTTGTAAAATTACTGATTTACGTACAAAACACAATTTATATATTCGCTTATTCAAACCAATGATCAACAAAACACTATTAAACACGTGGTAATACAAAATATTTACAAGCGTAATTTTAATGTTGGTACTATTGTTAAAACTGTCTACTGCGCATGCACCGAGTTCCCAAGTTGGATGTGTTTTCAAGAATAGTTGGATCAAATCTAGTTTTGAATAAAGTTGACCTTGACTACATACCGTGTTCTACACTGTACAATTTCACTGATTTATTTCTAGTACAAGTTCTAGTCAAAGAAATAAGTATGAAAATTTGATGAGAATTGTATAATATAGAACACGCTTAAGAAAATACAGACTAAGCCTATTAGTTTCAAATAAACTGCCATACAAATTGATGACAAAACACACTTTATGATAATACATTACAAGCCGAGTTCTCAAGAAGTTCAACATGACATCGATCCAGATCCGGATCACTCCGGTCACTGCTCACAATCGCCCGACCAATCGTATCCTTGAAACTTGAAACTATACAGTGAGCCGTGAGCCAGCTCATTTAAATTTGGTGAACCGTGTCACTTCGGTCAGTGTACTGAGCCGGCTCAGTAAGCCGGTTCGTTCATGAACGACCCATCTCTAGTATCCACTGATTCTAAATTAATAGACCATAGCCAAAACCAAGGCCAAAACAACGGTATTAAGCAAGCATCTTTTTTGCAAACGTATATTTATTTCGTATAAGCATTTTTATTTCGCTCTCGAATATTTTGGCACTTGTTCCAAAAATCAAGTGAGAAAAAAATAATAAAGCAAACTAGCTGATGAGAGACGTAATCGGGATAGTTTATGTTCGGGGACACAACCACTAGGGTTTACGCAATGACGTCATATAATATATGCACAGCATGCTCTATACCAGTGTTTCTCAACCAAAAATATACCGCAGACCAGTATAATATATAATTTTCTAACGCGGACCACTAATGATAATTGTTGGTTCATTTTTTGCAAGAAAACAAATATATTTAATCTGCTACTAAATACATTTATTTTATTTGTAGAAAATCACAGAAAGTTTACAGAAAATAAACAAAATTTAAATTATTTACATAAAAAATGTGCATAAAAAAATAACAAATAAATTGCAAAAACACATATAAAAATTGATAAAAAATGATAAATACAAAGTGGTATTTGATACATTTAAAACCATATACAGTTTATCATATAATATAAAGAACTTGTCATACCTCCAGAAAAAATGTTAATACAACCAAATGCAACACTAAATTAATCTTCCTTGTGGTTTGTATTTCATTCCACTCATTCGCAATAAAAAGCGATCTCCACACACTCACAGATTCCTCTGAATTTCTCGGTGAAGTATTCGGTCTTGGTATACTATCCTGTGGTTTTGGTCTTTCCCAATCAATCAAAAATATATCAACATTAATCTGACTCCAAATAAGTGATATTATTTCAACAATTTTTAACGAAAAAGCCACAATAATGTAAATCTTAATTGTCGTTTCGTTTTGTAAACTTGGTAATAGCACATGGATAACATTTTGTCCTTTGTAAAATATAAATGTGTAGACGCTTGTACCAAAAGCGACTATAAAAAATGCGTTCGCTAAGTTTCCACAAGCGAATAAGCACAAACGAAGTAGTAACATCAGGTCGATGGTATATCTGCCTGTTCTTCTGTAATATACCCAGGTTTGTAGACCTGAGTAAATCGCTGCGAAGACTGTTAACACGGATATAGATATCTGAAAAATATATTGAGACATAAATTTGTTTCAAAAAGTAGAACTCAACATCAGTAATAAAAAATCAGCTGTGGCCACCACAGGACAGACCGCCATCGTAAAGTACTTGTTTAATTTATGCTGCTTCATCAAAAAATGTCTCAAAAGTTGTTAGTTATTGCTTTTATAGCAACTTTTCTTAAATAATTTTTTTCGAAATATTTCTCTGTTGTGAAATTTTCGCAAAAATCTTAAAACCAACACGAGTAAACTTACATTTACAGTTAACCGATTTTTACCAAAAGTTGATCAACTCGTGCCATCGATGTCAAAAGCTTAAATATGAAGTTTCATAAAAATCGTTTTAGCCGAATTTGCTCTGCACGTGTACACGAACCGACAGACAGAGAGTGTTGTAATGTATCTAGATACATTGGGAGAGTATCCCTCTCCCAAATCCGCTCACTTTTTAACGAATGAATGAGATTTGTAAATATAGTCTATTCGACTATATTTACAAAAGTCAATCCTAACTCATAAATGCACTGAATTATAAATATTACCTCAATGGAATGGGCCATGCTGTTCGGTAGATGAAATCTGATTGAAAAACTAAAATCGATCATTTTGCCGGTATCATATTCCTCTTGTGTTATTTCAGCATACTCCAATATTAACAGAGGTGGTAGGATTTGGCCAATACGTTCCTCATTTTGTACTTCTACGTTTATTTCAACCGATTTTACATATTGAAACGCCGACGATTTGTTGTTGTAAAAGCTACTAATTTTATCGATCATAAAAAATCGACGTACCAAAAGCCAACTACTAGGATCTTCCCCCTAAAAAGTGAAATATTATTGTAAAGCAAAAAAGACTTGCAATCTAAAACTTAAGGTATACCAGAAGGTACAATGCAAAACCGACTTTATCACATTTTTTTCAAAATCGAGATTTCACGTGATTTCTTACCTTGAAGCTATTCAGAAAACAGAAAAAATATGAACAAAATCAACGATATTCTTTTATAATGTCGCATCGAATTGTGCAAGACAAAACAGAACCAACTTTATCCACAAGCGAGTCTGGTGCAAAATCAACTATTTATATTTCAATCAATCACATCACTCCATTATTTTCTCCATTTGCGCATGTAGATAAATACAAGTTAACAATAACAAGTCATAACACGTACATAACTGCCGTTTTTACGTTTATTTTTGTAATTTTTTGTGTTTTGATTGCTTTTTGAAAACAGATGCTTATGATCTTGACGATTGGTACTTAATTATTTAAAAAAACTATTAATTGAAAAATTTTTGATATATATTTTTTTCAATCTTTAATAAAAAAAAATCCATGACCTTCCCATCAAATATTTTATTTTGCTTTTATATATTGTTCTTAAGAAAGGAGATTGGAAGCGATTTGATGCAAAACCAACTTTATTCAGGCAAATCTCAGCAAAACCTACTTTATCCAAACAAAAAAGTGAATTATCTCAAAAACTATTATATTTTCGATGAGGGTGACTCATTTAATCTTAATCGTGTTATCATAAACAGTAGATTTACAAAAAAAAAAATCATTGTAGTATAAAACTTATTCGAAAATGTTTTTTTTTTTTTGACTGTGGTAAGTTTTGATGACTGTGATAAAGCTGATTTTGTTTCGTATCTCCTCATACTTCAAGCGCGCAACCGGTGTTGGAAGGTAAAAACATATTTCGTTATAACTTACAGTGTTGTGTCCAATATTTTTTATCAGTACAGGTACTGGATACACCAAACTAGATTTCTCGTCCCAAAATTGTAAATATGGTACTACAAATTCCGTTTCTGCCACTCCGAAAAACTGTTGTGCGTCCACTTGGCAAGAATATTCAAAATTTATTCCAAATCTGAAAGATTTGTTTTTTTCAATATTTGATCCTGGACATAAATTTAAATCTTTTCCTTCGATAGCGGTGATTTCTTTTAGTGTTCCATCTAGTTTAAAAATTACTCCAGTAAAATTTAACATACTTTCCTAAAAAAAAAAAAAACATATTAACTACCAAATTATTTAATGGTACATTAATCAATAACTAACTAAAAAGACATCATAATAACTTTTCATTAAATAATCAGTGAGATTCTGAAAGTTGGCGTTAATTTTTTTATTTTTTTAAATTTATTTATTAATTTAATAACACAGCACGAAGCCAATATAAACAATAATACAAACAAGAAGAATAAAAAATAAAAAACAAATATCACAGAATTAGAAATATACACTATAATGTCGTTTGTACAAATCCGACCGCCGTCGCTCAAGACCTAGTGAAGACAGAGTCCGTACGGAAGCAAGAGCGAACAAGCGCATTTACAGAGTTGTACAAACGAGATCTAAAATTACCCATACTCATTATTCCAATTGATTTACACGTATTCACATTACTATTTACCAACATATTACTAGCGCTACAATATTTGGGTAGATTATTAATCAGGTGGAAGGCATTATTGTAACAAGTAACGAGTCTACGGAAACAGCTGTTGCTATAATGTACCCAAAGAGGTGCGGTATAAAAATTAGCACAGTATGTTTTAAAATGGTAGACTCGTACACTAGGATTACAAATATCAGAAATAATGTGGCCGAGGTACGTGACAGAAAAGACTTGCTTGACTGCGGTACTGTTGAGACATATTCCAGGAACATTGTACTTTTTGTCTCGCGGCTGAAACACAATGTATTCGGTCTTGCTGGCGTTGTAGAGGAGACAATGTCCATCGGCATACTGTACGCAGTCCAGAAAGAGACGGACTGATGAGGATTATATCGTCCGCATAGCTAACATGGTTGATATGAGTGCTACCACTAACACACCCTATTTTCTCTCCGCTCAGTCTACCACTTAGACCGTCCATGTAGACATTGAAGAGAGACGGTGATATCAGGCTACTGTGACGGACTCCGGCTTCTACTGCAAATGGTTTACGATCGAGCGATTAATTGGTATTCTCAAACCTCAGTATGATCTGTCCAGCCTAAATTCACCCCAGCGTTAATACGTTCTGCAGATCTTTGTACACATTTTGCTTTTAGCTAATCAAATATGAATATTTCCAGACATTTGAAATAATTCAATCTGTCAGTTTATTATTTTAACAAATTTTAACAATCCAGTTATTCCATACAACATTTGATAGAAAATATGTGAATAAATTCTAACTACGAGCCCTGTTCACTATCTGTTGGCCCAGCTACGAAATGTTTACTTATTGGTGTTCAATTAACAGGATGCGAATAGCTTATGAAATCTAGGTAATATTTTATTTTCAATTAAACATTTTAGAGATTTACGATTAATATTTACAACTATTAAAGTAAATTAATAAGAAAAAAATAATATTTCCATTGGAAAGCCATTAACTTGGAAACCTATTTCAAAAGTTACCACTGGGTATCGTCACCTTTCATTTTTATAACGGCATTAATTCTTCTAGGCATAGTATCTACAAGGTCTTGGCATTGTCGAAGAGTAAAATTATCCCATATTTCTTGAAGCTTTAGTCTTAATTCTGGAATTGTTCTAGCCGGTGTTATACGCAATCGTTTTTTCATTTCGTGCCAAAGTGTCTCGATGGGGGATAAGTCTGGGCTACTTGAAACCCACTCTAAAAGTGGAATAGAATGATCACGGAACCATTTCAAAGATTTTTTTGACGTATGGCAAGCGGCTCCATCTTGTTGAAAAATAAAATCCTCCCCAGAGATTAATGCATGTTCCATAGTTGGCAACAGAGACTCCTCTAAAGTACTTAAATATTTGGCTGTGTTAACAATGCCATAGATAAAGTGAAGTTTTCCTACACCTTTTGCAGACATTGAACCCCACACCATGACAGATGCTGGAAATTTCACCTTCCTTTTCAAGCAATCGGGATGATATGCTTCATGTTTATGACGAACAACTCCGGTTGTCCCCTACACAGACTTCAAACCTAGACTCATCGCTCCATTGCACACTGTTCCACTTTTCACAATTCCATATTTTATGATCTCTTGCCCATTTCAACCTGTTTTTCTTTTGCTTAGACGTCAACAGTGGTTTTTTCTTGGCCTAAGAAAGTTTTATAAATTTCTCTAAATATACATTTAAGAGTCCGATTAAAAAAATATTACCTTATAGGTTCCAAATCCTAATTTTTTAGCTTCCTTATGACATGTAGACCTTAAAACACGTCTTCCAACAACATCGCTCCACAGTACACTCAATTGACTGTAGTTAGCACGTCTTTTATCCTTAATAATTTTTTTCAATGCACGTTTGTCATTGTCCGTCAGTGTAGTTTTCTTCACGTACTGGGGCTTTGGGGCAACTGAACCACTTGCTTTGTACAATTTTACAATATTTCTAATACTGTATCTTGACAAACCTAATAATTTTCCGATTTCGGAATTGATTTTTCCTGTTTTTGCTAAGTTCACAATGATTAACCGAATTTTTTCATCAATAGCTTTGCCTCTGCCCAATTTTTAAAATTATTATACTTAACATTTTTAATACATCACAGTCAATAAACAAACTTTGTTTTCCAACGCCTACTACGCATAGCTACCGCAAAAACCCAGTTATTTTATATACAGTACAAGAATATATGAACTCAAAAAATACGTTTGTTTTACGAATATTATTTTTATAATCACAAATTAAATATTACGGAATAAATTTTGAACCCTTTGTTTCTAATATGATTATATTGTCAAAAAATGTACAAAGCAGCATTTACTTTTACTTATTATTAAATCATTTCTAAAGAAACTGAAAATTTCATAGCTGTGCCAACTGAAAGTGGACAGGGCTCGTATTTATATAATTTATAATTGTATTAATTTATATAATTATTGTCATATATTTATTACTCTATTGCAGTAGTGTTTATAAGGCTCGCATCTGAATTTTTACCTCCCATCTCCAAGAAATATTTTAAAATTTTGTCTCACCCCGGCTAATGTGATCACCCCTGCGAAACCCGTACCTCCCGTATTTTCTGATTTTTTACATTTCTCGTCCTCAAGTGATTTTTTGAATTTTTGTCTTGACTAAACGCCATCTTTCGGAATCCCACAGTTTATAATAAAAACAGTAGCTTACCATTAAATCTGGGTCTAGTGAATACTTCATAGTTATATTTGAGTCTTCTAAGATTCTTTTGCCCTCTCCTTCCTTGTAGAATAACCAAGGCAAATTTTTAGAATTTTCAGTGTTGACTGAATAACGTGATTCTAGCCAAAGTCCACAGGGAGAATTTTCATAGTTGCTGAATAGCGTTAGAGCACACATATTTGCCAAAAATTGACATGCGGTTACATTTTTGAGCTAAAAATTAAACAAACAGTAAAAAAAAAATGATGTTAAGTATGAATTATCATCATCATTATGAACACTGAAAATTAATAAGGACGGTACACGACAATTCGGCACCTAGAACTTGGCGAGCAAAAATATTATTTATTTATTTATTTTATTTTAATCATACAGGATAGATTTTTGCTCATCATTTGTATTTTGGAAGTGAGGACCTTTTTTTGCTCATCACTTGTATGGAAGTAAGAACCTGGAAATTGCACCATGATAACGCACCAGCTCATACTTCATTGCTTGTTCGAGATTTTCTGTCCAAAAATAGCACTGTAATGATACCGTAACCACCCTATTCATGAGATATGGTCCCATGTGACTTTTTTCTTTTCCCAAAGATGAAATTAACAATGTAAGGACCACGTTTTACGACCATTGGAGAAATAAAAGCAAAATCTCCGAGGGAGCTGAACGCTATACCAAAATCTGCCTTTCAAAAGTGTTTTGAAAACTGAAAAAAAAAACGGTGGCATAAGTGCATTAAATCCGATGGGGACTATTTTGAAGGGGACAATATAAAAATTGATGAATAAATAAATATTGTTTTATAAATTAAAAATATTTACGAACTTTTTAATCACACCTCGTATATATTGTAGCGTGTCCAAGTAAAATATGGAACGAATCGGTTTAGACCGCCGGAACAATGACCAAACTTTCACAAATCACCCGTAGCGAGAATTTTTTGAATGGTTATTTTAAAATAACATTTTTTAAGAATTCATATAATAAAATTAAAATTAAAAATCAAACACTACAACACGTATCTTTAGAAATATATTTTTAAATGGTTCATTATTCAGGGAGACATTTGTTCAGAGTTATTGCTTAATACCTTTGAACACTAGCATCTTCTTGAACAAAGCTTAAGCCCTTTTCTTAGAAATGCGACTAGAAATGACTTATAAAAACATAAGTCTCTCTGAAGACGAGATTAGACAGTGTTCGGTCTGGTTAGCGAAAAGATCTAATTTGTTGAATTCTTAGAGGCACTGTGTCGGCATTCTGGTGGTCTATCCGATTCAGTTTGGTTTAAATCTTTTCATTATTTTAATAGCTATGTATATTTTAATCTGTTAATCTTTTTGTAAATATTACTTTTAATAAATAAAATTCATTAATTTTAAACCGTCTTACTTAACGCATGTAAACCTTTACCCTTAAGAATTTAAGTGAACAGCTAAGATCCAGACTAATTACAAGATGCCTGATCAGTCGGTTGGTAAGTACCCTAATACATATCATTTAATTCACATATCGTAATGATGAACACTGAATAACACTCACGCCTACTACCCGAACTCCTTTAGTCAGGAATCTCATTTCAGTATTTATATAATATCACAGGCTCGCTGCCTAGTGGACAATAAAAGTTACATGTAAAGTAACGTATCGGGCTCGCTACAAAAGCATAAATAAATAAAAATATTTTTTTCTCGCTAAGTTATCGGCATCGAGTTGACCGTAATAAGGATATAAAATATTTAAATGGTTGAATTCAGAAAAAAAAGAAAAAAAAAAGTTGTCGAGCGGATTCAAAAATATGAATAATCTAATTTTAAAAAAATACTTTATGCTCTAGCTCGAGAACTACTAGTTTAAACAAATGTTTTCTTCTGTAAACAGATTTCTTCCGTAACTTAATATTTATATTTTTTGAATCTTTAATAATAAAGAAAATAATAGCGATGTTTATACATTTTAAAATTTCATTCTTACCTTACAAAGATAAATATTCTTCTTTAAATATTTCTCAAACAAATCACTCTTTACTTGTTTCTTACTATTATATTGCAGATAAAAATTCCTTTTATCATTAGACAACTCTGGAAAAATATCTGTAGACACGCATACATTATCCAAAAGTACACTTTTATAATCACAAGAACATTTAACAGTTCCATTCGTGACAACTGGATTCAAAATTGGACAAGGGACACAAGCAGTTTTATCTTCTGAAGGCACCATTCCATTTTCGCAAGGTAGGCAGATAGATTCCTTTAAAGCAGTGCCATTCCTGGTGTATGTTAGAATTATTTCATTAGGTCTGCAAGGTTTGCAAGCAAAATTATTGCTGATTTTACTAATGCCATTGTGGCATTTTAGGCAACGTTTCAAATCCTTTGAGTAGAGTTCATTTTCAGAACACGAGATGCATTTTGCGTTTTTAACTATAGGAAAAGGGTCGTTGTACTTTTTAGTATTGCATTCGCACTGTTGAGCTAAAAAATAATTTTGTTAATTAATAAGTACAATAGAATTCCTTATACGTAGTGATGGCGGTAGCTTATGAAATTTAGGGGGGGGGGCAATGGCACCAGGAAATATTTAGAGGGGGACACTTTTTTGTATTGATATAGATATTTGTACACCGAAACATGAAAAAAAAATATCGCTAATTTTTTAATAATCTTTCATTAAAAAAAAAAATAAATAACAAAAATTATCATAATATTATTTTTAAAAAATTGATGACATTTCAGGGTTTTGCAGGTATTTAATAAGTGTAAGACGCCAACAGAATGCTGAATAACTATAGGCTATTCTCAGAGCCGTAGCAACGGGTTGGCCTCAGGGCACTTGCTAGGGGCTTGAGGTTTGAAAAGGGCGCGTGGCCTGATGCAGGGGCGCCATTGTGTATTTTTGGTCATTAAAAGCAGTAGTGGCAGGTGAAAACCTTTTTTTTGCTCATCACTTGTATTTGTGGAGTGAGGATTTTTTTTTAAATTTTATCAATTTACTTTATTTGCCAAGGGCGCCAAAAACATTGCTACGGCTCTGACTATTCCAAACGTTAAGGCGGAACTAACTGGAATTTTCATTTTTGTTAGTTGACATGAGCTCTTCTTTTATGGTTTGAAGTAGGCTTTTGCTAAACAAAATTATCAAAAGCCTCACTTAATCTGTAAACGTAACTAGAATTAAAAATCTAGTTCCGCCTAAACCAATAAAACACTTTAAGAATATATTTTTAATAAAAAGTTTTTTTTGATAATTATTTCTATTTGTTATTTGAGTACTAAAAGCTTCCATTTAATTTTTTTAAACTAAATTTAAATAATTTGCGAAAATTTCATCACAAAATTTAAATTAAAAAATCCCAACGATTTTTTTCTGCATTTACTTCGTATCTAAGTCTTCATTAAATTAATAAGATATACATATATCGATAAATGACTTCAATTTTTTCAATTTCAAAAACGTATTTCTCATAAATAACAATGTGTTATTTTATTTATAAGTATTTCACTACTAAAAATGATTTATGCTTGTTTGATACCTTAAAAACAAAAAACTAGACTGATCGCCTACAGGCTCCTTACACACAGAGCCAGGGGCGCGAAGTTTGAAAAGGGCGCGTGGCTTGATGAGGGGCGCCATTGCAGGGCAGATCAGTGGCAGGTAAAAACCTTTTTTTTTGTTTTTTTGGTTCATCACTTGTATTTTGGGAAGCGAAGACCTTTTTTTTGCTCTTCAGTTGTATCTGGAAAGTGAGGACTTTTTTTTTGGCTCATCACTTATTATATTTGGGAATCTTAGATCATCACTTAGATTTGAGCAACTGTTAAAAACTCTTGATTATATTTTTCATTTCAAAATAAGACATACTTCCTTAGTCATAAATACGAAGTCCATAATATTATTATCCATAATTTAGCCATTAATTAAAAAAATAATTAATTTTGTCAAAAACACAAAAACTGCAATATTTACCAAAAATCCGCAATCTGACCAAAAAATTCCCCTCGTACGTTTTCGGCTCAAATCAATGTACACATTGATGTTATTTTTCAGATTTTTAGTTTAACCCTTTTGGGTAAAAGGGTGCGGGACAAGAACTTTTTAGCACATTTTTGGCTAAAATCGTGTTAAAAGAAACGTATTTAAAAAAATCTTCGTTCCTTAACCTACATCTTAAAAGAAAAGGAATTCGAATTTTTCAACTCGAATCCTAATAAATATGAGACACGACAAACAAATAATATCATCCCTACGCCATCCCATAAACTAAAAATAAGCGAGAACAGCCTAGAATACATGGCAATTAAACTGTACAACCACCTTCCACCAAATATAAAACAGATGAATAAGACAGGTTTTAAGAATAACGTAAAAAAAGTTCTCAGTAAAAATATTTTTTATACAATTGACGAATTTCTGAAATTTAAATTTGAGTGACAATAAGATTAGCAAATCATACGTTTAAACTTGTGTTTAACTACATATTTATTTATTTTTTATTTTATTTATTTATTATTTATTTATTTTTTTAATTATTTTAACCAGTAACATATTTTTATAATTTTACTTTATGACTTTTTAAATTATTTTATGATTTTTTAAAATTCATTGATTTTTTCCTAATTTATTATTATTATTATCATTATTGTTTTTAATTACAAAACATTTATACTCACGTCTGTAACGAGGCCACTTAAGTCATTATTACTATTATTATTATTATTTTTAAACATTTTATTTATTTATTTTTTTTATATGTAAACCTACTGTACTTTAATTATATAGTTTTATATTTTAACATCTTTATAGTACATATGTGTATATTGTAATGACGATGTGAAACCTTTGGTATACTAAATAAAGTATTATTATTATTATTTCTTTTGATACCACACAATACATTTTTTAAATAATTTTAAATTGAATTATTCCGCTTCCCATCAATGTACATTATAGATTTTTTTCAGATTTTTTGATCAACCCCTCTGAGAGATGACTTGTCGATTAGAAAACTCGTTATTTCGCGACTCGTTTACTAAATTCGACGCGTGCGATAAAATCATGCCTTATGAAACTTGTGTTTTAATCATAGAATAAAGTTCTTTTAATTGGATTTTCTTGGTTTTAATATACTATTATGAATCCCCTTATCGTATTAATATATTAATCAGACTGTAAACTGAAGAACGTTACGGTAAACCGATTAAAACCGGTTTTAAATATTATGAATTTCGTTTTCGTTCTTAAAAGAAAAAACAAAATATAGTTCCCGATTTCATTTCCGTTCTTTAAAAAAAAATCGGTTAGCATATTTATTTTGTTTTCGTTTCGTTCTCAGTCCCTGGGGTGTGCCTACTGCAGGGGACTATTACGAAGAAAATATTAAATTTAAAATATTTACTTTCCGGCAGTGATGGGCGCGTAGAATACATGATGTAGACTAATGTAGATTTTACGCGTAAACATGTCAAGTAGAATATGCCTTTGTTTACGTGTCGAATGTAGAATGTAAACTGTACATGCGCAGTACGTTTAAATGTAATATTTGAAATAATAGAATGGTAATAGTTTAAATAGTTTACTTTAATGTTCATGTTTATTTCAATTTTATGTAGTTCTAATTACATATATTGTTTCCAAAAATTTTATCTCACAAATCGTATGTTGTTATGGACAATATAAATTACTTGGTTTCTGTCTGTATGAACTACTAAAGTAAAATTAAAATTAAAAGTTAGTAGTTGTTTTAATCAGGAAGCTGTCAAAAATATTAAATTTGAGTTCTTTACTGCCTCTTCTGCTTAAAATTGGCGGCGTTTTATTTTTTTAAACGTTACATAACTTCATTTTTCATTATTTTACGCTAGATTCTACGTGTCTACACAGTCTACACTTCTCTACGCTGCCTACGGTAAATTTACACGTAGACGTAAAAAATTCTCTCTGCTTTCCGGTTACCCTCTTATCAAACCTTGCACATATAAATACTTACTGTTTATATTTGGTATAAGTGATAAGTTTGGATCACAAAAATCACAACTTAAAGTTTCAAAATTAAAATATTCACTATTATTACACTTTGCCGATAATGTTGGAAGATAATCAATGCCATTATTAAGTTTTATTAACAAATAAATTATTAGCAAAATAAAATATTTGTACATGTCTGGAAGCTTTTTTAATGTCAACAATGTGTTGCCATGGTAACCATAAGTAATTTCACGATTAAAGAGAAATATTTTCAGAATTTCATCATTTATTTTTTGATTCATACTAATTCATGAATCATGGGGATAATTTTTGATATTTTTGAATAACAAATGCTGTATAAAATACAATTTTTAACATAAAATTTAAAGAAATTGAATACACCAGTTATTATTTCCTGAGTACAACTGTACAAGTCAAGTTGTCGGTGTTTTGGTTGTCAAAAATTATAAACAACAGAATATGAATTTTATTTTCTGTCACTTTAAAGCTATTAACTTATACAGTTGATTCTGTGTACATTGTTCCTGTCAAACATATTTTGTTTAAAATAAAAATACTTTGAATCTTGTTATTAAAAGATCATAACCTTAATTTTCAACCACCTGTCACCGTTAAATATATTGAAAATTTGTACTTATTAAAGGATTAATAATTTATTTATTATAACACCGTTAAATATGGATATTAAGGTAAGTAATGAAATATTTTGGGTATTTTCAGCAATATATTAACTATTTATTTAATTTTAGACCGAAATAATAACAATAGAAAGTGATAATTCACCTGTTGCTGTATCTCGACCAAAAAGAATAAATAAGAAACCAGTTATTATAGATTTAGACTCTGAAGAAGAAGATTCTTCAACAGAAGTTAAAATAAAAATTGAAAATTCTGAGACAAAAAGAAAAATGTCGAAGAAGAGAGCTTTATCAGATAGTAACTACTCGGGTGACTCAGAAGAAGATAAGGCACCAAAGAAAGTCCGTAAAAAGGCTACGAGTGCAAGGACAAAAAAGGCAAAGATGCCAATCAAAAGATCTTTATCAGAGAGTAATTCTGAAGATGATGGTGAAAGTAAAAAAACTAAAATAAATAAAAAAGTTAAAGAGGGTAAAGTGCCAAAATCTAAAGTAAAAGCTGAAGTTTCAAAAAAAGGTGTCAGCTCTATTTCTAATGTAAAACTCGAATGGGATGTTAGTTACTCTTTGGCTGAAACGGCAAACATTAATCCAGAGGTAAGAATTATTCATATAGTAGCTGTAAAACATATTGAGACAATTTTCAGAAAAATTGTGTTTTTCATGCATGTTTTACCTATTTTTAGAGTTTTGTAGGTATGATCACTAAAAAACCCTTATAACATCACTTATGTGTCTGTCTGTACGGTAGAAATTGTAGCCAAACGGCTGAATATATTTCAAGTATGAAATTCTTTTAAAAAATATTTGAAATAAAGTACTTCAAATAATTTAAATGTATTTGAAATACTAGAATTATTTAAAGTACTACTTTGAAATCAGTGGCGGCTCGTGACTTTTTGGGATCCAGAGCTGCAAATTATAATACAAGGATAGGTTTAGGTGTTTATCCACGACGTTTTATCATATAAGACTCTGTTGAATTGCCTCTTATAATTATAATTTTTGCTTTTTGCACCTTCCGAAATATTTAAATTTGGTGTGGGTCGCCCCAATTTTTTAACATTAATTTTTTCTTCTTACTTTCGTCTGTTAAATGGAATTTCCAATAATGATTTGACAGTATTCATTTTTTAAACCTATTGTTTTATAATCTAAAATATGAAACGTATTTGTTAAGCTAAGATACTTATATAAATTTAAAAGAAAAAGTTAGAAAATACTAATTATTAATACCTACCTAAACAATAATTTTTTAGAGATAATATAGGTATAGCGATTTTAGTTACGACTTAAATAAATACATTCAATAATTTCATAGTACTGTGATCACTGTTATTGTGACGCTAACAGCATTCTAGCTCCGATCCCCACCAGTTTATCACTACTGCCTATGCACCGCTACCCCTTTACAAGCCTATATTTACACTTTCCTTGACGCTAGGATATAAGCAGCGCGACGTAGACTTATTCAAAGGAAACTTAAAGTAAATCTTTATGAAAAAATAGCATTCAATGTTCAAATTATATTTGAAAAAAAAGCATTTTCACACCACAATTACTATGTTAAATGCATTTTGAGTTTAAAAAAAGTTTTTTTTTTTATTATTTTCAAGTAAGAGCTGCAGCTCCGCAGCACGTACTCAGGAGCTGCAACTGTTTGAAATACTAGGGAAATATTCGTAAATTTGAAATACTCGTACTTTGAAATACTAGGGACATATTTGAAATATTAAGAGATATTTGATATATTAGGAAATATTTGAAATACTAGGAAAATATTTGAAATACTGGAGAAATACTTGAAATTTTAGGAAATATTTGAAGTATTTCAAATACTGACAGTTTCAGACAAAAAATATCAAATACAAATACCACAGAGAAAGTATTTGCAACTCCAAATACAAAGAGTATTTTTTTGGAGTACAGTGGATATCGTTTATAACGACGTTGAATTGAGCAATGAAATTCGGTCGTTATAACCGTAGGTCGCCATATCAAAACACTCATACTCCAAACACACACAAATACAATGTTGAAAAATATGTACATTTTATTTATGTTAGAAAAGAGTACATTTACATGAGTGCAAGAAGCTTAAACAACAAAAACAATATCCAAGTGTTAAAATACATAAAAAAAAACTTATGTTCCAAACAACTTAATACTTACATAATTTTACATATGTATGTACCTATGTATGTATATGTGATTTTTGGTTTTCTAAAAAGTTTTTTAATTATTTTTACCAAATGTAGCAATGCAAAATCTATTTAAACCTCTTTTAAATTTTGGTTAAACGTAAAAGAATGCTGAATGGTTTCAACTGCTGAAAATGAATCCTTTATATTAGGTGTTTGGAACTTGGTTGTTTCTTCCATTTCCACTTCGTCGTTATTTATTTCTAATTCCAAATTCCGATCTGACCCAGCTAAAATTTCATCTTACGTCATATCCTCAGTTTCGAGTTCTTCATCAATATTTGAAAAATTTACCTTCAACTCGTAGTTAACCACTGAATGAATATGTTTATATGTCGTATTTCGTCTAGCCAATTCGGTGCTTTCCCGGCGTTTTCGCGTCAGGCAGTGGTGATCGTTATAAAAGATAATTTGACCCAAATTTAAAGCCATTTTCGTAGTTATATTAATTTCGTCGTAATATTCGATGTCGTTATAAGCGATAAGTATCACGTATAAAAAGATGTTTCGTCGCAAAAACCGATGGCATTTTAACGCTATCCACTGTATTTAGTTGTTGAGTTCTTATTTGGTTGCTGTGGAATTGTTATGTGGTTGTTTGTTACATAAACAATAATTTCGACAAGTTTACAGATGATTGTTGTGACTGCCAAGACTGTGAAATTTCGTCGCAAAAACTGATATGTCGTTATATCAGTTGTCTTTATAAACGATATCAACTGTATTTGAATTACAATATTACAAATACCAGAAATTAATTGAAATACATTTATAAATACTCTATTTCTAATATGCCCAGCCCTGCCTATACTAAAAAGGAGGGTGGGGAAGCGCTATCAAACTTTTTGCACAAAGGTGCCTTATATGTCAACGACCTGATACATATTGTATTCATACTGAGTTTAAAGACAGAACACTAGGGTGACTATTTTTTTAAGAAGGCAATGCGGGACGGAGCAAAAAAAAGGTCCTCATCTCCCAAATCCAAGAGAAGAGCAAATAAAAAAAAGGTCCTCACCTCCCAAATCCAAGTGAAGAGCAAAAAAAAGGGTCATCACCTCTCAAATCCAAGTGAAGAGCAAAAAAATGGTCCTCACCTCTCAAATCCAAAATGTTAAAATGCGGGACAAAATGTTAAAATGCGGGACGCATCTTAATGCGGGACAAAATGTTAAAATGCGGGACAAAATGTTAAAATGCGGGACGAATGGTCACCCTACAGAACACAGTAGCCCCATCACAAAAATCACACGATCTCCTTGTTGAATGTGCCTTTGCTGACTTACACACACTTCTCATCCATATTTGAAGACATTACACGGCATTCATAAGCAATTAACACTTATGTATTTTCATTATTCTTATGATAATATGAAATTTTAGGTAGCTGCTACACTTGTCAACTATTTTGAGTCCGGAGACACAATACCATTTATAGCAAGATATCGTAGAGAACAAACTGGCAACATGAACCCCGAAGAACTACTCTATTGCAAAGAAACACTCGAAGGAATATGCGCTTGCAACAAAAAGAAAGACAACATAATAAACGTATTAACAAAAGGTGGACATTTAACACCAATACTAAAAGATGCAGTTGTAAAATGCAAAAACATGGAAGAACTAGAATACGTTTATGCACCATATAAACCAACACAAAAACGATCCTTAGTTGAACGTGCCAAAGAACTAGGTTTAGAAGAAAGCGCCCTAAACATCCTTAATAATACTAAATATGTAAATATAAACACTTTAATAAACAGTCAAGTTGAAGGATTGAAGACCAAAGAAGAAGTTGAAAAGAGCCTGATGCATATTATAGCACATGTTATTTGCACAAATACAGAAACTTTAGAATTTATACGTGATTTAAAACAAAAATTAAGGATATATATCGAGTCAAAGAAAGCTAAAAAAGAAGATAACCCTGGAGATAAAAAATTTGAAAACTATTTTAGCTTTAGAATACCTGCACAGTATGTAAAACCACATCAAACTTTAGCATTGAACCGAGGAGAAAATCTCAAAGTATTATCTGTGAAATACGTAGTCCCTGATTATGCTTTACATCAATTCTCGAAATTTATCCTCTATAAATACGGAAGAGAAACACCAAACTCATACCTAATAAAAAATGCTATTGAAGATGGATATAAAAGAAAAATCCATGCATTATTAGTAAGACAAACAAAACAAGAGCTCAATACAAATGCTGAAAAAGAAAGTATAGATACTTTTGCTGTTAATTTAAAAAAATTATTACTAACCACACCTATAAAAGGACAGGCTATTATGGGTATTGATCCTGGTTTTAAAATTGGTTGTAAGGTGGCAGTAATCTCAGCACAAGGTAGTGTTTTAGATACTGATGTGATTTATCCGCATAGTAAAAACTGGTTGAATGATGCGGAGAAAATTAAAATGTTATTGAATAAACATAGGTGTTCATTGATTACAATTGGCAATGGAACTGCTTGTCGAGAGACTGAAACTTGGTTATCGGACTTGATAAAGACTGATTATTTTAATCCAATTGATGTCAATTATACTATTGTGGATGAATGTGGTGCTTCCATATATTCTTGCAGGTATTATTTTAGTAATTTAGTATTTAGAACAGGAACTGAGAACGAAAAAAAAAATACCGTTTACGTTCTCGCCTATCATATTCCTCTGAAACTGGATTTATCTGAAATAAAATACCGGTTACAACCGGGTTTATCACATAGTATTATAGACAGATAGTTATTTTATTTATACCTTTCGGTTAAAATCTACATATTGTGTACATACAGCTTAATTTTAGTTATTTTCAAATACTTATACTAATAGTTGTTGAGTATTCGTCTCAAATCTTCTCTTCTTTCTAAGACGTCCTCCATCCATTTCCATCCTTGTCCTGATTCACATAACGCGCCTTCTCTTGTTCCTTCTTTAAATTTTATTTCCCCACAATTCTTCATTATATGCTCTAAGGTTTCTCTTTCCTCTCCACACATTCTGTACATTCTTTGTTCATCTGTTCTCCAGTACTCATTTTCTCTTTCCTCATTTCCGCACCTAAATCTAGCTATTACCTTCTTTTTTAATCCATTATTTTGGATTTTGAGGTACTCGGGTATTCGCGTCGTCCAAGTTGTCTTGTATGCACTGTTATACCTCGAATTTTTTAACCTGTAACTTCTTTATTGTCCTTGAATATCCCTCATTCTATCTGTTTATTCTAGTGTCACATCTTGTCATTCCGAACTCTTTCTTGATAATTCCTTAGTTGAGTAGCTATTATGCTCAAATCGTTTTCTTCTTTTTGCTTCCCACCTGGATTGCATCTTTAATTGTATCTCTTTTCTCTCTATTTCTGTCCAGCACTGATAAAGCAAGTTTTTTTCTTGATGTCTTATTATCCTCTCTTCGAATTTAATGGCTCTTTTTGTAGCTTCTATTCTGATTTTGTCTAATTTTACATCCTCTAATAAAATGTACTCTGGCGTGCATTTGTCTAGGCCCAACATCCATTTAATGTATTTATTTTGCACCACTTCTAATTTTACTACATAGTATTATTAATAATTATAAAATGAAATTGTATTTATAATACATACGCCTATTAATGATTAACTAATACATATAACAAATTTTTTCTAAGATCCATACTTACGACGTATCTCAGAATCATGAGATGTATTATGTTAGTGGGAGTATGTAGCTTAATAGCAAAATCCGAAAGTATTCACATTCAAAGGTTCTAAAGAAACAATTCGCACATTAAGTTCTACCTGCGGAAGTTGTAAATATGTAAGATGTTAAACTAAATAATATTGTGCTGCTTAATTCCCCCCTCCCAATATATATGACAATGCTTGTTTTACCAAAAACTAAACAAAATAAATAAGAAAATGCAATTTATTGCCATAACAAGGAAATATTCAGCCAAATATTTGGTTTTGACGTGACATATCGGGGCAAATTGAATGACATTCAATTTAATAATAAATTTGACTTTTTAGAAAATAAATAATGCTCTAGGAAATTTTCTTGTCTATTTAATTTAGTGTTGCCTTATAGAAAGATAAAATGGGTATTTGCAAAAAATACTTTACCAATCTACTTATCGTATAAATCTATTAATCAATCTGTACACTGAAGAACATTAAGTTAAACAGGTTGAAACCGGTATATAATATTATAAATATCGTTTTCGTTCTTGAATGAATCAACTAATATCGTTTTTGAACGAAACGAAGAATATTGTTTTCTTTATCTTTCTTAGCAAATTTCGTTTCTATCGTTATTTCGTTTTTAGTCCCTGATTTAGTATGTTGTTTTAAATTTCAGTTTGTAATAAAAAATTTGGAAAAGATAAGGCTGAATCATTATGTTTTGAAAGAAACGTATGACGCTTCGCCAAGGCTAAATCTTATTCTAACTAGCTTGTGCTTTTTCTCTAACCACTTGGTTCTAGTGGGAGCATACGGAACATTACCATTAGTTTTTTTTTAAATTTCTTTATTGTAACACGATTTTTGCTAAAAATGTGGTAAAAACTCTTGCCCGGCACCCTAGAAACCAGGTGGGGGTTAATCTGAAAATCTAAAAAAATTGTAAATAATACATATTAATGTAAACTAGAATAGTACAACGGGAATTATCCATCTTACTATATTTATTTATTTTATTTTATTTTTTTATTTTTTCTTAATCGAAATTTATTATTTTTAATATGTACTCACATTTCCTACTTACCTACAAAACCTAGAAATGAGTGAAAATTCACATTTCATATAAATTTTTTGCTTACACCCGAGCTCTTGATCTTTACCGAACTTAATATGAGTATGATCTACAACTATACTCTATCTCTGAAAGACTGATAGTAATAAATCATTTTGTCAGGCAATTACCAGTGGCGTGCACA
Source organism: Liopterus haemorrhoidalis (assembly GCA_963971575.1). Classification (NCBI taxonomy): domain Eukaryota; kingdom Metazoa; phylum Arthropoda; class Insecta; order Coleoptera; family Dytiscidae; genus Liopterus; species Liopterus haemorrhoidalis. The sequence continues at coordinate 14,770,073 of OZ020621.1, forward strand.
TCTTAAACACGTTTAAATTGGTTTTGTGTATTTCTATATTACTATTTATCATTTTATTAAACACACCCCTGTGACCATGTTTTTCCTCAAAATTTTAGGGTCAATTTTTTATGGCCTATTGTGTTTAACCCTAGTTCGTATTCCCATATAATATGTGCGGTATAATCGGTTGTTTTTAACAATATTTCGTTTTGAACTATTCATATTTTGTCGCTTTTGTTTTACCGTTTCTGTGTGATAATACAATAACTTTTTACAAATAATAAATTTTATTACTATCAGTCTTTCGGAGATAGAGTATAACTACTTGCTCCACACCACCGCCGTAAAGCAATTCATTTACCATTGAATATAAAAGCCTAAAAACATATTAATGCTAGGAATGACGAGAATTAGAAATTTCTGGAACCGGGTATCCGCCACAATTACCCGGATATTACCCGTTAATTGCCCGCTGCCCGTTAATATATAAAAATGAAAAGCTAGTATAGAAAAATAAGCACAGCTGCATTATGGAATACGCATACTTATTCCCTAGTACTGTAACGAGAACAAAATAGTCACAGATAAATAAATAGTCATAATACTTCATACAATTACCCGTTACCCGTTAATTATCCGATACCCGTTAATTACCCGTTACCCATTATTTACCCGATACCCGTTAATTACCCGTTAGTTAACGGGTAACGGGTATTCAAAGTCGGAACCGGATACAACCTTAACGGGGCGGATAGCGGGTACCCGGATTCCAGTCGTCATTCCTAATTTATACTATCATTTATTCAGTGTGCACTATAATGTTATTTTTACAGTCCAGAGGCAAAGAAAGAGTTCCCAGATTTGGATCCGTTGTTGGTAAGTGCTGTATCTCTGGCTAGACGAGTGCAAGACCCTCTATCGGAACTGGTAAAAGTTGATCCACAACATCTGGGAGTTGGTATGTACCAACACGATTTGAACAAAAAACTTTTGGAAAGCAAACTAAATGAAGTTATATCAGAAAGTGTTAGTTTTGTAGGAGTGGATCTCAACACTGCCTCACTCTGCTTGTTAAAGTAATTATATTTGTATTATTTTTAATATGGCAGAATTTATTTAGTGAACACTAGTAAACTAGTTTTTATTAAATTTATTTATTTGGTTAATATTCCGTATGAGTCCACCAAAACTAGGCTGCATGCACAGAATGAAGTACATTATAACCTTAGAAACGAGAAGGCATGATCGTAAGAGTGGGAGCCAATAGTAATCATTCATGCATCTGTAGTTGGCAGAGAAATACGCATTTTTAACATGACTACTTCCGAATCTAACTGATATTTTTGGAACTCTTTATGAAAAACTCTTTATGTTTTTCAAAATATGTGTAGGGGAGATGTGGGGACGGTGGCACACATTTTGGTTTTCTGTACATAATATCTTCAATTTTGAATTTTTTAAATAAATCTTTTCGACACTTAATACTTACAATGTCGTTGTTTAAATAACTTGTTGAAAATTAATGTCCTTATTACGTGCCATTTATATTTATTATTTTTGTTGACCTCTGCAATTGTGCCACTGTACCTATACGTGAGGGTACAGTGAAACAGCATTAGGGATACAGTGAAACAGTAAATATAATAGGTATCTCAAAAATCTGTATATGTATCAATAATTTTTATTGAAACTTCAATTCAATGTCTTCAAAAATAAATCATCTGAAAGGTACTGAAAAATTAATAATATTGTAAAAAAATCAATTTTTTTGGAACAAACTACTAAGTAATTAAATAATGTATATAAATATATAAATGTAAATTTATTATTATTATAAAAAAATAAACTTTGGTAAGTTCCTTGGAAGCAGTAAGTTTTGATAGTTTTTATTTTAATGTTAATTAACTTTCATTAAAACTGTAAAAATCAAAACGTCTAAATGGTGTTTTGTGCAACCAGACGGAACAAGAGATAGTAAAACTTTTATCAGCTCTGATTTTTTAGATGTGTAATTTTCATTTATTTTAATAAATTTAAAGAGTAGAGTCAGCCGTCGGAGATATGTTACAACAATATCGTCAGTCGTTGTTTCTATGATTTCCCCTATAGAGTGGCTCTTCATTTTATTCTTTCCGTATCCTTCAAATATTAAGGCATATTGCCTTACTTTAATATCCTTGTTTACGTAGTCTGTCTAATCTGTATCACATTCAGAATCAACATTATCATCTGAGTTTGAATTCTCATCAATATTGACATCAGTATCAGATGTGTCTGAACTTACAAGAATATCTTTTAATTTTGTGATCTTTTTTATTTTGCACAGCTTGGAATTGTTCTTCTAACTCGTACCCACGTACGTGGGTACAGTGGCTCACTGTAACACTGTATCCACATAACACGTGTGCCACTGTTAGCCTAACCGTATTTTCACGAAAATTTTATCAAATATAATAAATGATATAGTTTAGAACATTACTAATTACTTTACACTGTAGACAAATGACCAATTTACAACATGTAATACAAAATTTCTTTCTAATTTAGTTGTGTCTCGTTCAAATAAAAATTTTCTTGTTACAATAAACTTTAGTTTGTCAACCTCAAATCGACATTTTCATCATAAATGGCGGGACTTAAATTTATAGATTCAAAATGTGGATAGTATAATTTCTCAGTACCAGAGGGGCCTATATAGACCCAAACAGACATGAAAATATTCTATATTTCAAAGATATTCCAAATGTTCCACTGTACCAATTGTGCCACCGTCCCCACATCTCCCCTACTATAAATCTAATTGAAAACAGGTAAAAATTCCTTACTGGGTACCTGTCCAAAATTTTTGCTAATAAACCTAACCTAATTAGTTTTATCATTGATTGTTTGCATATAGTGAAAATATATAAATGCTTTATACAGTTTTAATACATATATTATAACTTAACATCTATGAATGCGACGAAAAACGGAATATTCTATTTCAGACATAAAATTTGTAAGTCGGAATATATTGATATTTTTGAGGATTCTCTCTTTTAATAGTTAATGTTTTTCAGAATATGTATACTATAAATCTCATTTAAATGTAACTGTAAGCACATAAATACTGAAATTTCATTATTAAAGTTTTTCTTTAAAAACGTTAATACGGGCTACATGTTAACAAACACTTGTTAAATAATTGCTTGGATTTCAGAACGGATAACTATCAAGTACTTATTTAGATTTCAGTTTTGAATAAATATATTGCAAAAGATAAAGTGAATCGTAAATGTTATGTTTTGAAAGAAATGGGCGGTGCTTCGCCAGAGCTAAATCTCATTCCAACTAGCTTACGCGTTTTCTCTGACGAGTTGTTTGTGTTCGACTTATACGGAACATTAACCATTTATTTTTACATACACCTGATGGATCAGGTTTATCTTGATTACATCTACCAAGTTGCAAAGATGACATTGCAACTTTGACAATAGCGAGTGCCGAAACTGCAATCAGTACATTGATAAAAGCTTCTGTGAAATATAACACAATATTTTTATTTAACAGCCTCTTATCTATAAGTGAGTTTCACAAAGTTAAACTGTCCATTATTCAATATATTTCAAAAATAAGTATAGCCCGCCAAAAATGTTGTTACTGAATGTGGCCTGCGACATATAAAATGTTGCCGCCCCCTGATCTAAATGATTAAACACAAGTTCCTTAAACTAGATAAATTTTCAAAAAATGACAGTAATAAACACGTTTTGTTTTTGTTGTTGCTCGATTATCACCAACATGTCTTATATTGTTTTCTTTCTCTTCCACGGTTTCCTCTGGCTACATTCGATTTGACGCTCCAAGTGCTCCGAGCACGTTCTATACACTCAAACTTGTTCGATTTGACGATCGGAGTACATCCAATTGCATTCGTTTTGCAGTCGAAGGTGTATTTAGAATACGCTCTATTGTTCGGGGGTTTAAGACCGGGCATGTAGGGTATGACGGAAAAAAGTGAGGGATCGGCGGGAAAAGTACTACCATTTTTCGTATTTGTGACGTTTCTACTAACTTAAAAAGCTGTAATGTGTTTGTAAACACAGCATAAAAATAATTAAATACACCGTGCATAAAATTGACATGGAAGAAACAGGGTTGTGTCCTATTTGCAAATTTATAGGAGCTCTCAATGTTGGCAAGATACCATAATGTTATCATAAGCTGTTTTTCGAGTTTTGTTTCGGGATTTCCCTCTCGTCTCAGATGAATTTCATCTGGCACTGCTTGCAGTTTTCCAAGAATATTTTCGAAAACTGTAGGATATACCCGAAAATGTGATTTGAAAATCTTAGCACCGTATTTTCTGCAAATCCCCATACTTTTTCTAAAATTAATTGTTCAGATTCATTAACTTCATCATTGAAAATTAATTCAATGGCAAATCGAAGTAAATAATTTTGATTCATGACTGACGTGAACTAATCTGACAATAAAAACACCGCCTAAAATTGTAGGGTTAGATTTTACGTTTTATAAACAGTACATCACAATCCATGCTCGCTCCGTTTTCGAGTTGTTGCACTCCGTCAGTGTTCTATTCATGACGTCACCATCAACTGTTTGCTCAGCGCTCGCTCTACCTTGTACAACTCGAATGTACCCTCTGATCAATTTACCCACTTTTTTTTTAATCTTTATTAGGTCTTGGCAGTTATGGCAATTAACGAGGATACATGTGTTTTTTATTTAATTATACAATTTGAAACCTTAAAACTACAAATACAAACAACCATATCATCACCGGGATTCGAACCGGAGCCACCCTGGTCTAACAGTCAACACGCCAGTATATTAACCATTACACTATGGTGTTTCTCACGTTATATTGGGGTGAATTTCAGACACGTTGCTGGTTTAACAGAACTCCGTGCTACAAATATACTAGAACATAAAAATAAAAATGGATCATTTAAAAATCGTGAACAAATAAGAGATGTAAAAGGAATAGGACCCAAATTATTTCAACAGTGTGCTGGATTTTTACGAATTGGACCAACGAACGCAGACGAAGCGGAAGATTTTTTCCGAAGACCAGGTACAAATAAACTAGACTATACTGTGATTCATCCGGAATTTTATGGTCTCACTGAAAGGTAACATTTTACGTATTTAAAATAAGTACAATAGAAGAAAAATTAGTTAATGTAATTCATATGTTACAGTAAAAGCGTAAAATTTAGTAATTGTATACAATTAATAGTCACTGTATGCATTTACGTACAGTCTATTCCAAACGATTAGGCAGAACTAACCGGAATTTTCATTTTTGTTGTCTTTAGCTATTTTTTTATATATTGAAGTTGGCTTTTCCTGAAAAAAATTATCATAAGGTTCAATCAATTGGTAAAAGTAACTAGAATTAAAAATTTAGTTCCGCCTAAACCAAAGGAACATAGTTTAAGATTTTGACAATAGTATTAACTAAATATAAAAATTCCAACTCTTAATTAATGTCAAGGTCGATAATTAAATAATTAGAATAAATATAAAAACGTCTATATACTTTTGTAAAAACAAACGAAGAGGAAATTGTGATTCCAATAGTTTGTACCTTTGAAATTGTATTGTCATGTTGGTATTACTTTCTTCAAATGTTGATCCATTTGACATATGTCGTAATGAAAAATGATATCTTAATTATAATGACCATAACCAAAAAATCTAAAGTCGGTTTTACAGCGTAAAGAATATGTTTAATTGCCATTTAAAGTCAGTAATATACTATAAAAGCCACCAAAATAACTAGATCTGGTTTGTCCTTACAAAAGTGAACAGCATATACTATCCTAACAAAAAGTCGAAACGTAATATCACTTTATTTAATAAATGTACGAACATTCAGTTTGATAAAATAGTTAGGACCTTTATATATAGGGTGAGGCAACACTTATGTTCATCTTGATTATTTCCTTAATAAAATGAGTTATAAAAATATTGTTCAAATAAAACTTATTCGGGGTAATGGAGGTCAATTGTTTTGCAAGGGGCACGGCAGTTAATAACTATTTTTCAAATTACACTACAAATATTATTTAACACAATATTATATAGCTTTTTTTTTCTCTTTTAAATCTCTTAAAAACCACAAAACATTGAGCGTTTTACTAGAAAGACTTGTTCTAATTTTTGTACTGAACAGTCCAGTAATCGAGCTAAGCTCTTTCCGACGCCACGCTAGTCGATTTAATTGTAAGCAGTGCTCTGTAAAGTTTTTCAAGTTCTTCGTTTTTATCCAAAGTTGCTTCAAAATACTTGAATTCTTTGGAGTTTTCAACTCTCAGGTGTCTTTCTTATTAAGTCCATTCTACATTATATATTTTTTTCAATACTATCCAACTCTGAAGTCATTTCAACTTTTGATACTACGGAATATAGTGGGGGGAAAATTGGAGACAGCTATACCTTCCATCTTTTATTACTTTGTGATACTCTTCACTACCAATTTAATATATTCTAGGTTCAGGTGACAGACAACAGTTTGGTTATAGAACCAATTCTAGTAACCAGTTTATAAATATTGTTTAATTGTGCTAAGTTTATATTTAATTACATGTTCTAAATAAACTTTTTATCAACTTAATAAACTTCTAAAAGATAAGTTGTAAACAAAAACTAAAAAATTGGTAGTTGGTACGACTGAGAATTATACAACTGTCATCCAAAAATTTGACCGGAGGTATTTTGAAAATAGTGTAGTTTGTAGTGTAGCAACGAAAGTTGGAAGGAAGAATTGTGTTTCACATTATACTTTTTACGTCAGTACTACGCAAAAAGTCTGTAGTGCTTCGCAAAAAAGTATAATGTAAAACGGACTTTAGGCTGGTCATATGGTTTCTTCATTGCGGAAGTATAATCATGCATGAGCTGATCAGCATCAGAAATAGGTGAAGAAACTTCTATTTCTAGTCGAATAATTTAATTTTCTTCGCTCAATTCTGCTGTGCTCCTCTCGTGGATTTTTGGAAATAATCTCTTGTATGCTTCATAAGCATACTTCTTGTTTTGTTGGATATAACTTGTTTTGTTGGAAAAACAAAAGTTCATGCGCTTGTCTTGACATTATTAAACTTCCTTGGATTGTGGAGGTAACTGTGGAGAGCCGCAGATTAGTATGCACATACATTGACTAATGTATACATTTACTGAACTAACACATTTACTGTAACACATCTATTCCCAATTAACCATTTTATTATTATCTTTTTGTAGTATTTTACGAAAATTTTCACTTCAGAAGTCAGGAATTGGTCAAGATGAATTTATTAGAGAGTTCTCATCTTCGTTAGCACTATTTCCTGTAGAAGTACTGGCCAAAGAATTCAAAGCACCTGTCGCAGATGTTAAACTGATTGTGGACGAATTATTGAAACCTATAAATCATTTTGTGGAATTCGATATAAGAACTGTGAGCAACAATAAGCCAGTATTTAGGAAAGGGGTTACGGATATCAACGACTTAAAAGTGGATATGACAGTAACAGGTAATACAAAAATTACAGGCAAAGAAATTCGAAGTGTTTTAAAATTGGTGGGTGCCTTCTATCTTGAATATAAACGTCCAGTCAATATTATAACGCCCAATACCGAATATCAGTGCTTGTCATTCTTTTTGTTTACATGACACGTTTAACACAGGGTGACCAAAAATTAACTTTACAACTTCCACCTCAAATACTTGCTATAATAAATTCAGCGTAATAAATATTTTTATATAAATGCTTGAACATTGCAGTTATTTGTACAGTGATATCATTAATTCCTGAGCGTTCTGTAATACTTGACAAAAACATTTAGTTATCAAACTTATTTCCAAGGACATGTACACATAGGCGTAGATTCGATTTTTATTACCTTATACCGATTAATTATTAAATGAACACTGTTTTTCTCTACACGCCAATGAGTTGATAACAAATATGAAAGGGATTATCGTTGTTCCTCGGGTGAGTTCGGGTCAGCGAAGTAATCTGATTGGTTCTTTGTTCAGTTAGGAGTTTCAGCTGTGAATTGGAATACAGTTTTGATAATTTTAAACTCATTGTTTACCGTTATGTTACGCTCAGAAATTCATGATCTCACTGTAGAATATGTCGGCTACAAGCTCATTCCAAACCATTTCTTCTACTATTAACAAGTCCGGGGAACGATCGGGCCATTTGTAGGTATCTAGCGATCTTGAAACATTTCGTAGAGCCGTTCATATACACGACTGTTTTAATTTTATTCGATTTTTTTTTTTCAATATTCATATTATGTAAGGGTATAAAATGTTTATTTAGTTGAATACAGAAAAAATATGCTATCGAATGGATCTAAAAACTAAAAAAATAACTTTCTGCTCTAGCTTCAGAACCACTGGTTTTAAAACATATTTTCTTCTATAAGCAGATGTAACCCTTGGTTTCCTACAACTTTGTTACTTAGTACTCCCTTCGTCCGAAAATATGCTATACATTTTGATTTTTTTCTTGTCCGAAAATATGCTATACATTTTGATTTTTTTCTTGTCCGAAAATATTTAATACATTTACAATTTTTATTAATTAGAATGATTTTTTTTTATGGAATAGTTACACATATCTAGTAAACAAAGAATAATACAAAAAGTTTTAATTTAACATGGACAGCCGACCGGCATAGCGTAGTGGTAAGTGGTAACACATGTGCTCTGCGTTGCTAAGGTATCGGGTTCGAAACCCATTCAGGCATTAAATTTTTCAATAATAAGAATTGTCCTGGCTAATTGCCGAAGCAGCCATAAAAAAAATAAATTAACAAGGACGTGGCCGTCTCAGCTTGTATGGAACATGATAATGTTGTTTGTAATCGTCCCTTACCATGAAGTTTTTCCTTGTTAATGTGCGGAATCTTATAGGAATTCCCTCATTTTGCTAACATGGTTGCTTCTAGACAAGTTTGCTTTATTAGAAAAACTTAATCAAGGGTTTGTATGTTTAATGCATTAAATGCATTTTGTACGCATTCAATCAGTTCGTCTACTGCATTCGGTGAAGCTGTATGTTGTAAAGATTGTATAGAATTGAAAAAGCCAAGATCCAATAAATTAAAATCCGGAGTATTTGGCGGTTGTGATTTAAGTCGATTTAGAACTTTTTTCTTGTAATTCGAGATTTTATATGTTTTAGTATGTATATGTTTTAGTGTATACATGATAACTCAAGAACGGTTGAACTTAGAGAGTTCGTTCTGGTACTGAAAAATTCTCCTATTTTTTGGGAAGAAGCCTATTATACCGACCGTCAACATATATAAGGGAGGTATTGTGATCATACCGATTTTGACATTTCGAGATTTCGATGGATCTAAACGAATTGAGGTCCCTACATAACATTATGACTATTTTTAGCATGATGTCTGTCGGTCTGTCTGTCCGTCCGTCTGTCTGTCCGTCTGTCTGTCTGTTCCCCTGTCCGTCTGTGTACACGTGTAGAGCAAATTCGGCTGAAAGTATTTTTATGAAACTTTATATTTAAGCTTCTGCCATCAATGGCACGAGTTGATCAACTTTTGGTAAAAATCGGTTGACTAAAAATGGGAGTTTACTCGTGTCGATTTTAAGATTTTTGTGAATATTTCACAAGAGAAAAATATTTCGAAAAAAAATATTGAACAAAAGTTGCTATAAAAGCAATGACTAATAACTTTTATTTGAGACGTTTTTTGATAAAACGAAAAATTTCGAATAATTTCTGTAAAATTTTTCGAAATTTTTTCCAAGTCTCAATTTTTTCATACTTATAAGTAACGTTTCCATGGTCATGATAAATAATATCTCTGTTAGAAAATATTAGGCCAAGTTATTTTTACTCTGCTGCTAGAATGTATTTTATATAAGTACTTTACGATGGCGGTCGGTCCTGTGGTGACCACAGCTGATTTTTTTTAAGAAGATCCGGAAACGGAAGTTATTAAACTTTAAAATTTTAAAAAATTCATAATAAGTAAACCAAGCCTTGAACAAAAATTTGTCTAGAACATAATTTGATGTATTTTTGAAGAATTACTTTAATTATTATTATTTTTTTTATGGTGGGCAAGTCTAGTGGAGGCCTCCTTTCGCCACTAGTTTTAAGTAATGTATACTATATTTTCGGACGGAGGGAGAATTTTTTTGTGTTTCTAATAATAAAGAAAATAATGGCGGTGTCCCGTTTCGCTATTACACCCTGTATACAAAAATATGGTTTTGTTTTTCTGACGAGTTTTCAAAAAAAAAAACTGCTCGTTAAGGTTTATTGTTTTAACAAATGTTCTGCAGAAATTCAAAGTTTGTATCAAGCAAGTTCAAACTTAACGCTTCAAGCAATGAACGCTTTTAATGATTCGTTTAATTAAACTTGTTTGTTTCAGGATATGTTCGTAATGTTACTTCTTTCGGTGCTTTTGTGGATATTGGTGTTGGAGTCAACGGATTAATACACACTAGTAAAATGAGTGGGCATAGAATAGAATTAGGTAACAAAGTTGAAATTAAAATTATTAATCTTGATCTTAAACAGCAAAGAATAGGTTTGTCTTTAGTAAATATACTGTAAACTTTATATTTAATTTAATTATGTTCTTTATAAGAATATATTTTCATTTTTGAGAACGTTAAAAAAATGTTGAATAAACTTGTTTCGGAAATACAAATTCCATTATTTTTCCAATTCTTTTATATTACCTATATTGAATTTATTGTCTCTTTCCATGCTTAGTTAACATGTACCCGAAGGAAAAACTGACCATTTGTACATTTACGCAGGTGGGAGAATAATGATTAAAATTATTATTTATTTTTTGAGAATCCTGTTCACATAGTAAGCGTCTGAAACAGTTGCCGTTGTACGCTACATATTTAGTTTGTCACTGAGCACTGCGAATTGACGTACAGGCGCTAGTGCGCATTTGGTAACATAGCTAGCAATGAACTCCATTCTCCACTATGCTACTGACAAAGCACCACTGTTCAACAAATTTTTAGTTCCTTTCGAAAAAGAGCGTTCACGCTTTTTACGGGGTAATATATCTCTATTCTAACACGGCATCCCTTGTTTATTAGTAAAAAAAATCCATTGCAGACAGAGTATTTTTTTACTATACATGGAAGCAGAACTCAACAAATTGAATGAAATGAAAAAGTTTATGTAAAGTCCGTTCCACATTATACTTTTTTTGCGAAGCACTACAGATTTTTTGCGTAGTACTGACGTAAAAAGTATAATGTGAAACACAATACTTCCTTCCAACTTTCGATGCTACACTACAAACTACACTATTTTCAAAACTACCTCCGGTCAAATGTTTTATAAATTGGTTCTATAACCAAACTGTTGTCTGTCACCTGAACCTATAGTCCGTTCAAAGGTGAGAATGCAGTATTGCTCTTAAGGCAAATGGGAGCGGTGTTGCCAAATGTTGTAAAAGTGTCAAATTTGTCAATTATAATAATATGAAAAACTTGTATGATTTACAAAAAATAACTCTTATAAAACTCAAAATAACACTCAACAAAAACAAATGATCAGTTGTAGAATACTGCGTCTTCACAGATCAGCGCGTTTTAAAGCTGGCAACGTTGATAAGCAAGAAAAGGATAGCGTCATTGTGTAAACCCATTAGAGAGTATGAAAAAACTACTCCATATATCCTGTACTGCATACTCACCTTTGAACGGATTAATTTTTTTAAGTTGGCAGTGAAGAGCATCACAAAGTAATAAACGATGGAAGGTATCGCCGCTGTCTCTTTATTTTTCCCCCACTATATTCTGTAGTATCAAAAGTTGAAATGACGTCAGAGTTGGATAGTATTGAAAGAAGTATAATGTAGAACGGACTTTATACTGGTGTAGTTATTAGGTTACTAAATAAATCAATGCATTTTACACAGGTAAACTGGGCATTTTAACTGAACGTGTAAGTTACATTAAGGCCCAGTCTTTCCACCTTCAGGTAAACCTCTAGGTAACTATCTGACAGATAAGGTTATGTGATAATTTTTGTGCTGAATGAATGTCATCCCGTCTTTCAATACAAATTTATCGGATAGTTATCTAATGGATAATGAGACTGACGTATTGAATTCACTGATTGGTATTGACTTTTATTCAGCAAATGAAGTTCCAGATAACCTTATCTGGCAGATAGTTAGTTAGAGATTTACCTGAAGGTGGAAAGACCGGGCCTAAATAGTTTAATTAAATTATTCGAAGAGTGATAGCGTTTCAATAAAAACAAGTTTATTTTCAACAAGATTAGCCATATCTTCGTGGCTGGTGGGCTACGGAACAACATATTCAAATCTAGACCAATTTTTGTCTTCCAATACTGTGCAGTCAGCTCAAAGGTTAATTCAGCCTCAAGTATTTAATACTTAAAGTGAATATCTATTTATACAGGGATAATAGTGCCAGAGGTCTAAAAACGGAGAACTTACCTGCTCTGTTCTTGTCCGCCACCTATGAGAATGTACTATAGATGATGTTTTTATTCAGATACTGAAGACAGCTATTTCGTAACCGAAATGTACGTTTAGTGACAATATAATTATTTGTGAAGTAAAGAATCTATTTAGGTTTACCTTTTCCTAAACTTCATGTTAACTCAACAATTAATATTCACAATCTATTATGTTTCGATTACTATTTATTGGTAGTTTTATTGTCAATAGGTTCTTTATTTTTAATAGATGATTTTTAGTTATATAATTTTTGTTTTATTACTTATTTATTTAGTCATGTATGTCTATTTTAAGTATTTTCTCTTGCAAAACAATGTTTATGAATTTTGTTAATTATTATTTTTATTTATAAATAAACCGTTTTTAACATAAATATTACTTTTATTTATTTTTACCGATATCTTTACAAATTAAACTGTTTAACAAAACGATTCCAATTTGATATAAACAATTAATTAACTTCTTAGGTGGAAACTTACTTAGAAAATCCAACGCAACACAGCGAAATGACTAGTCTGCATTTGCTTCATATCTACATCTTCCTTATATTCAGAGGGTCTGCGGCGCCCCTAAGAAGGGCGCAACTAGCTTTTTTCAAAGTCTTTTCTTCTAAATTTCAAATAAAGACCTAAAAAAAAAGGTCCTCACTTCTAAATTTCAAGTGAAGACCTAAAAAAAAGGTCCTCACTTTTAAATTAATAAGAAATATATTAGTAAATGGCTTAATTTTTTTCAATTTCAGAAATGTAAATCTGTTTCAAGTATATTAGCCATAAGTTATTATTCATTATTATTCTTTTTAATTATTAAAGACTAGTGTAGCAAGCCACTGATACGTTACTTTACATCGTACCATTTATTATCAACTAGGTAGCGAGCTTGTGATATAATATAAAGTCTGGTCTCAAACTGAAATGTGATTCCTGACTAAAGGAGTTCGGGTACTAGGCGTGAGTGTTATCCAGGGTTCATTACGGTATGTGCATTAAATGATATGTATATGCACTTACCAACCGACTGATCAGACATCTTGTAATTAGTCTGGATCTTAGCTGTTCACTTAAGTTCTTAAAGGTGAAGGTTTACACACATTAAGTAAGACGGTTTAAAATGAATGAATTTAGCTTATTTACAAGAATAAGTTTGAAAGTTAAAATATATGTATTTAAAATAATGTAAAAATAAAACAAACAAAATCGGACAGACCACCAGAATACCGACACAGTCAAGAATTCAACAACTTAGATGTTTACGCTAACCGGACCGAATACTTTCTGACCCCGTCTTCAGAAATATAGGGGTTTATATAAGAGGGCTAGTAGCGTTTCTAGGAAAAAGGGTTTAAGCATTGTTCAAGGAGATGCTAGTGTTCAAAGTTATGAAACACTAACTCTGAACTAGGAATGACGTCGGGTACCCGCTACCCGACCCGTTAAGATTCTACTCGGTTCCGAGTTTGAAAACCCGCTACCCGTTATCTGCCAGTTACCCATTAACTAATGGATAGTGGGTAATTAACGGGTACCGGGTAATTAACGGGTAGCGGGTACCAGTTGAGGTGAAAACCTTTTTTTTGCTCATCACTTGGATTTTGGAAGTGAGGACCTTTTTTTGCTCATTACTTGGATTTTAAAGGCGAGGACCTTTTTTTTGCTCATCACTTATATTTTGGAGATTGACAAAATTGAAAAATATACTGTAATTCCAAATTTTGTAGCGGGTAATTAACGGATAACGAGTAATTAACAGGTAGCGGGTAATTAACGAGTAAAGGGTAATTCTTAGGTGGAACGGGTAGTGGGTATTATCCGGGCAATTGTACCGGGTACCCGGTTCCAGAAATTTCTAATTCTCGTCATTCCTACTCTGAACAATGAACCATAAAAAATATATTTCTAAAGTTACATGCTGAAACGTAAGGTTTCTAATTTTATTTTATTATCTGAATTCTCACAAATTTTACATTTAAATAGTCAAAACGGTATGTAGGGACCTCAATTCCTGGAGATCTATCGAAATCTCGTAATGTCAAAATCGGTATGATCACAATACCTTATATATGTTGGCGGTCGGTAATAAGGATAGGGTGCCTTATTTTTTACCGACCGCCAACATATATAAGGCAGGTATTATGATCATACCGAATTTGACATTTCGAGATTTCGATGGATCTCCACGAATTGAGGTCCCAACATAACGTTTTGACTATTTTTAGTATGATGTCTGTCAGTCTGTCTTAAGCTTTTGACATCAATGGCACGAGTTGATCAAATTTTGGTAAAAATCGGTTGACTATAAATTGGAGTTTACTCGTGTCGATTTTCAGATTTTTGCGAATATTTAACAGAAAAATATTTCGAAAAAATTTATTTAACAAAAGTTGCTATAAAAGCAATAACTAACAACTTTTATTTGAGACATTTTAAAATTTTTGAAAAACGTTTCGAAATTTTTTCTAAGTATCTATTTTTTCACACTTATATGTAACGTTTCCATGCTCATGATAAATATCTCTGTTAGAAAATATTAGGCCAACTTATTTCTACTCTGCTGCTAGAATGTATTTTATACAAGTACTTTGTGATGGCGGTCGGTTCTGTGGTGGCCACAGCTGATTTTTTAAATTAGGGTGCCGTCACATAAAAAGGTTGAAACCCACTGTTTTACTATTATTATTCTAAAGTAGTAAATAAGAAAACATCTTGAAGACAATATATAAAAATTATTTATTTCAGAAAAATACTACAAATTTTTTATTAAATTTAAAATCTCTTTGTACTGGTATCATTTGTGAATTCAACCATTTTATTTGATAACTTTCTTAATATCAATTCACTGGATATCTTATTCATTTCGCAATTTATAATAATTGGATTTACTGTAAAACAATAAAATATAAAAAATAGTTTCAATGGCAAATGATAACGATGGCAGTGCAAAGATATTTTAAATTATTTTTATTTTGGTATTCCAACTAAAATATTATTCTTAGGTGTACAATTTTCTGGTATCATTTTAGAAAGGTATACTTCATACCCTAATTCCTCAGCCTGTAACTTTCTATCAGTATCAATAATATTCATACATTCAATACCTTGTTTAGTTTTCGAATTCTCTGCATCATGAGTCTGATCTGCAGAATGTCCCAAAACTAAATAATCCCTTAAAGTTAATTCTGAATTCTTAAAAACACTACTTCGTGGGTATGTAATATGGTGACAATCATGAACACCACCATAACAGCAAGGACAACTTACAAAGGAAGCTCTATTACGTAAACAATGTTGAATAACTAAATCAGTAGCAACCCCACACGCATGTAAAGATACACCAATATCAAACTTAGCTTGAAAATAATCTAAATTACATTGCAAAAAAACAATGTTTTTTAATTTTAGTTCTGTGACTCTGTCTTTGGCACGTTGCAAAGAAGTTTCTTTATTTTCTAACAAAACAATTTGACAGGCAGGTAATTTAACAGCAAGTAAAATACCCAAGTGACCACTTCCAGAGCAAAAATCAACAATAACCTGCCCATTTTTTGCTATTTTTATTACAGCTTTGGATAGATTTTCTAATTGTTCACATTTTCGTTTCATACGACTAACAGGCAAAGCTCCACCTTTTGGATTTGCTTCTAGGGGGATGTTTGTCCAATCAAAATCAAGGTCATAGCCAAAGGGGTGGGGCATAAGTTTAATTTGGAGGTTAAGGTTTTTGACTATATTCAAAGCGTTGGTAATATCAGGTTGTTTTGTATAAATACGGTTTCTAGGTTTATAACGCTTTGGATCTGAAACGTAAAGACTTAATTTTTCTATTTTTTCTTGAAAGATTTGTTTATTATTTATACTTAATGAATGGAAATTAATTTGTGTTTCTATGTTAAAAATATTTACTTGACCCTGCATGTTTTTAAACCATTGATTTGTTAGTGGCAAATTTTCTTCAAAAATGTTTTTTGATAGAATTTTAAAAAATATGTAAAAACTAGGAAACAAAATAATATCAGCTAAAGTCATGAAAGGACCTTCTCCGTATAAGTGATTTAAATTTAGATCGTCCTTGGCTATTGAAGCATTGATTTCTATTTTTTTATTATTTAGTTTCGCTTGTTCTTGCGCAACTTTATAAATATTATGAATTCGCACTGGTTGCAACATATGACATTCAAACCTAGTTAAATCTTTTGGAATTTTAATTAAATCAGATTTAAAATAATCTTCCATGTTGGTTATAAAGTTTTTTAGTGAACTTATCATATCTATTTCACAAAATTTAGTCCAAATTGATGATTCATTACATGCCATTAAACAAGCTTCACGGAAACCTAATAATTTTCTCGAATCTTGGTTTTGTGTGTTTTTTATAATCTGACGAGCTACGGAACAAAGTCCTGATATAACAGTGTTGCTCTTTACAATTGCGAGGGGTAACGTACAATATTTTGCAAGGTCTGGAAGTTCCGATTGCTTTATAAAATAATAATTTTTAAGATTATTTACATCTATTTCAAAATAAGGTTCATTTATTTCACTTAAAACTAGGTTTAGATTAAAAGTATTTGAATCACAGTAATTATTAATAAATATTACTATTAAACTTTCTAACGATAAACTTATTTTAGAGTTTTCATTTTTATAAATACTAACGTACAGTTCATCCATTATTAATGTTAACTTAGTTTAATTTTAATGTATATTTTTTAGCCCCATACGCTTTTTCAAAATAATTATTAATTAATTTTAATTTGCTAAACACCACTTGCAAGTTGTTTTTGCATTCGATGTAAAGTCCGTTTGTTCAGTACCCTTTTTCGGGCAATAACTAATGTTGTTGAAATAACAGCACCTACGAATGTCAAACCTTGAAAAGTCCAAAATGATCGCTCTTCTAACCAGGCAACTTTGTCACAACTTCGGGTCACTATTTCTCCACTTGAACATCGTAGGATTTCTTTAAAATGTGTGTGGATGCAGACTCCAATACTTTGACTTTTTATATCGAATTCTAAAATAAAAAATAATCAAAATTAAACACTTTTTAGATTGTTCCCTTTTTTTTAATAACAATAATAATAATAATTCTTTATTAACCAAGTAAACTTGTACATTATACAGCTTTTATGGCCGGTTGCTAAAGTAAGAATTATCCCTAACTCGAGTTAAAATCGTTTGTTTTTGTATGTTGTAAGATATGAAAACAAAACATTTTAACTTGAGTTAGAGAAAACTCTTACGTTAGCAATCCGCCATAAGTCAGTTAGATTGTTACATGATACATAACATAGCAAAACCCATAAAATAACATAGGTAATATATTGTAACTAGTTGTACATTTTGAAACTAATATTGTTAAACTCCTCGAAAATATATATTAGACTGTTACTTAACATATTTTTTATGGTCTTTTTGAAAACATTGAAAGACGATGATCTAATGCTCGTGGGTAATAAGTTGAAAAAACGAATAGAGAAATAATTCGAGGCGTTTCTAGATTTGTTGAGACGAATAAAATCAGAACGTATATTGTTTTTAGAGCGCGTGTCATGCGTGTGTTGCGCACTCAAGGTACTATACGTACTCCTGTGCTTATATATGAATATAAGGCACTCGTATATAAATAAATATGGTAGGGTCATTATTTTAAATTTCACAAAAAGGTCACGACACTCAACGCGAAAAGGAACACCTGCAATAACTCTAATAACTTTTCTCTGAACAGCGAAAATCCTATTAGCCGCAGCTGAATGGCCCCATATTATTAAACCATATCTTGGGTGGGACTCAAAAAGAGAAAAATACTTTTAATATAATCGGCCCAATTCTGTAAGCAAGTTACTACAAAAAAGTTACAATAAAAGTTGCTAAATACAAGGTCAGTAACTTTTTTAGCAACTTTCACGAAATCCGCATTCTGTAGAAAAAAGTTACTATGAAATTAGTAACTAGTTGCTAAAAAAGTTATTATGGATAACAACTAATAGAAAACAGTTGCTACACTTAGTAACTTCAAAATAACTTGTTAAAATCGTGAAAAATCGCAATTTTTCTGTTTAATAATGAATTATTTCAAGCATTTTACAATGAAGAGCAACATAGAGACAATAATTATAGAAGGATTTTTATTTTATTTTCTGTATAGCACAAAATTCTTCGAGTTCTTTATTTCAATTTCTATTTTTTTTTTGTTTATTTACATTTTTTTTATAATAGCATAACAGTACAATATTTTTTAAATGTATTAACTACGACTGTCAATAGAAGCTGCGCACACAAGGGGGTGGTCGAAGAGTTCAGACCCCCTCCCCCAAGGATTTGAAAAATCAAATATTTATTTAATAAAAACTAAGCGATTGCAAATAAGAATCACCTTTTTTATTATTAAAAATTAAATTATAATCATTAATATATAAACCCAGTCCTCTCCATAAAAACACAATACATTTGTATTATATTACAGATATTTTTTCGAAATGGACCCTTCCCAGATCAATGTTTTAAGTGCGCGCCTGTTCAATGGCTATCCGAACTTCTTTAACTGTATTTCACCCAATTCATTTAAATTTGGACTATAACTTGCACCACCACATAGAAAACAGTAACCACATAGCACATCACCACAGCACCACCACTCGTTCCTGTCAATTATTTTTTAAACACTCGTATCACCGACCATGACCGGGTTATTTGCCAGGAAATTCAACAGAATTTCCATCTGTTTGCAATTCTTTTTCTGATTTTGTTTATAAAACATTTTTCGTTTAACCTCAGAAACTCACAACATAGCTCTCAAACTCAATTAAATACGAATACCTCGCCTACGCAGAACGTAATCTGCTTCTAGCTTCACGGTTCTTTGTAGCAACGTTACTAAATATAACTTGTTATAAGAACGTTGCTTGTGCTTATGCTTGGAGAATACCAATTGTTTGGCGATTGATAAGAAAGTTACTATAAAAGTTATTTCGTAGCAACGTTACTCAGTAGCAACTATCCTAGTAACTTTTTACAGAATCGGGCCGATTATCTGTGCTGACTTCAGATTTTAAATTTCTTATTAAGTAGATAGTAGAACGGAGATTTCTACTGAGCAAATCGGTGTGTTGGTCACTGTAAGTGAGGGTCCACGTGTAATCCAAGAAATTTAATGTAAGGAGGGTTATCGAAGTCGTGTTTTCTGGTGGTCAGCAGCAAGAACTGAGTTTGGTCTGAGTTAAGGGTCAGATTGTTACTATTGAACCATGACTTAGCACTGTCTACCAGAGAAATATTATCCATTAAAAGTGAATCGAAATCAGAATTACAAGCCAGCAGAGTTGTATCATCAGCATACAGAATAGATTTAGCATTTAAAGAAGAAGGGAAGTCGTTTATATAGATTAAGAAGAGAAGAGGTCCAAGGACAGAGCCTTGTGGGACACCAAAGTGCAACGGAAGATATTCAGATCTGGAACTGCCAATTTGCAGAAATTGGCTACGACTTATCTAAGAAATATTTCAGCAAAGCCCGGCTGCTATCCTCAAAACCATAGTAAGCTAATTTGTTGAGTAGAATCTCGTGTGATAAGCAATCGAAGGCCTTGCTGAGATCGAGGAAGGTACTGAAACAGAACTCACCAGATTCTAGAGCTTCCG
This sequence comes from Liopterus haemorrhoidalis, assembly GCA_963971575.1. Taxonomy (NCBI): domain Eukaryota; kingdom Metazoa; phylum Arthropoda; class Insecta; order Coleoptera; family Dytiscidae; genus Liopterus; species Liopterus haemorrhoidalis. The sequence continues at coordinate 14,790,196 of OZ020621.1, forward strand.
TGGCGTGAGTTATAAAATCCAAAGTAGCATCAGTGGTATTTTTATTGCCCCTGAAGCCAAACTGATTACTTGAAAATAATTCATTATCAATAAAATAATCTGTTATTTGATGGTGTAAGACTTTTTCTAAGATTTTAGAGAAGACCGGTAATATAGAGATAGGCCTATAGTTATTTAGGTCGTTAATGTCCCCTTTCTTAAAAAGTGGCAGAACTTTGGCTAGTTTTAGTTTATTTGGAAAACAATTGGTAGCAATACAAGAATTGGTTATCTTAGTAAGGGGAAGTATGATGGGATCCTTTGCACTTTTTATTATTTAGGCTGACAATTCAAAAATTTGGCTGACAATTCAAATTTGCCTTCCCTGTTGGTGTACATGATAAAGCTTTTATTATTCTAAAAAATTAATGTGCAGTTTGAAGATTCACACTTTTTAGGATTTTGTAGGTATTTAGTAAGTGGTAACAATTGCAGGTACAAATTAAAAATCATAACTTTTGAAAGAATAATTCAAAAAATTATTTGAAATGTGCTCGCATCTAGACCAAGGTTACCCAGTTATCCAGTGAATCAGATGAATATTATAATCATGATCTTGCAAAAAATAGATAACTTTGTAAATAATTATCAGATCAAAAATACCTGTTGAACTATTCCGATTCACATTAATGTGCATTACTCAGAATTTTTTCAGATTTTAGTTTAACACTTCTAGGTTATTTTTGACTAAAATCATGCCAAAATAAAGCAATTTTAAGAACTACTTTGCATTTCTTAACCTACGTCTTAAGAGCTTTCTTTTGAATCCACACAAAAAAATAATGTTTTTTCAATGATATTTTTTGAAATAATAATCTTACCAAAAGTTGAACTATTCCGGTTCTCATTAAAGTGGGAAACAGAATGCACCGAGTTCTACGACGCGTTAACGGCGTACGTACGGCGCTATCTGTCAGAAGAAAGTTAAAACCAAGCTGTCGTACGCAAGTGCACAGAATGAACAACGTCCTCCGGCGTTCGAACGCCGTTGATACTGAATGTTCGTCAACTTCCAACTTTTGACGCCGTTGAACGTTGACGCAGAACACCTAACCTCAGTTTTTACTGAATGGTAAAGTGTTTGTATGTATAAATAACTTGCATACAACATAAATAACATCACACACAAGTCTTCATCATCCATTATACTTTTAATAAAAGAAAGCGCACGTATAAACACAGATATAGGTTGTCAAGTGACACTTGACGGCGTTAAAAATGATTGCATTGTGTGCAGGCGAAAATTCTCAACGGCGCTACGCAACGCTGTCGCAAATGACGCCGCGCTGACGGCGTAGCGCGCTGTGCATTCTGTTCCCGGCTTAAGGTACATTATTGAGAATTATTTCAGATTTTTAAATCAACCCCTCTGGGAAATAAGTTGGAGGGCAAAAGTTTTTTGACATATTTTGGGTAAATTACATAAAAAAAAATATATATTTTTCAAAAAAAAAATTTTTGGTTTATCAATACGTAAGAGGTTTCATTTAATATCCCAGTCAAATTTAAAAAAAAAAATACTTATTTTTTCATTTAAATACAGGGTGGGCCATGGGAACCTGACGATTTTTGAATGAACATGACACAATGATTTCTCAAGACAAAAAAAATTTATTAACATACATTAATAGTAAATTATATGCTATTTTAATTTTTAAAAATTGTAACAGTCATGTGATGACCATTCTGCTAATAACATGTTTCAAGTCTGTTCACAAATTCTTGGTGAACGCGGCTGCCGAGGGTTTTCAGAGGCGTAATAACGGCAGTTTTGTCAATTAACAAATCGATTCAAATGGAAGTGAGCTTCATCACTCATAAACAACACTGCATCTTCGTTTACTTCAAGCTATCGCGAGCATAGCCAAACAAAAATCATTGCGTTGCGGATAGTCGTTTGGTTTCAGCTCCTGGACTAAAGGCAACTTGTATGGATGAAACTTCAGATCTTGTTTAACAATACGACGGACTGTGGAACGACTTACTCTTAAGGCTTGAGCGTGTTTTCGTGCAGAACGCCTTGGGCTTCTTTGGAAAGCCTCCCTCACCCTCTCCACATTTTCGGGAATCCGTACCGTACGAGCGAGTCCAGGCGGTTTTTTATTCATGATGTTCCCGCTTGTTCGAAAGTCGTTGATCCATTTGAGAATTGTGTTTCGGCTTGGGATGCTTCCACGGCGCCCAACATTAAACTCAATTCGAAACTCTCTTTGCGCCGCTATTACTGATTCACCGTTTTTGACAAACGCGTCATACACAAACACATGATGTCTTCCACCCCATTCAGCCATGATGTACACTAAACTGCACGAACTGACGATTGGCATGGAACCTACTGTTTGCTTCTACCCCTCCCCACCTGCAGAGTACTACCCGTTTCAAAAACGTCAGGTTCCCATGGCCCACACTGTATTTGTATAGATTTTTTCTGCGATATTTTCGAGACTCAATAGTTTTCTTATATGTGGGTCAGAGTTGTACCAGCATGACAAATTTTAACGTTCTAGCTTTAGCCATTTGGCCACAATTTATACCGAACAGACATTTGATCAAATACACAAAATCACATGTTTAATGCTGACAGACAGTGTGTGATAGCCACGGGACGTACAGATGCTAAGGGAGAGATGAAGCTTGGGTGAGACAACAGGCATTTCAGCTAATACATTATTTTTTAATTCTTAGTACTTTTCCTACAAACAGGTCAAAGAACTGTATATACATGCCAAATTTCAACTTCAAGTTTGGCAATTTAACCACAATTTCTACTGCACAGACAGACAGAATGACGGACACATGAGTGACTGTATAAGGGTTCTTGGTTATTATAATAAGATTAAATATATAATAAGATTATTTCTATTAATCGAAAAAATGTTGTACGGTTATTAATGAAAAGTAGATTTAATCGTACCTGTGCAAGGATGACAATCTTCTATAACACTGTAAGATTCTCTTCTCCAACACGTTGAATTATTTTCTATTTCTGGAAAACTTTTCTTTCTTCTAGAACCAGTTGCATCAGTCCAATGTGATTCAACTACCAAAACGAGAACAGTTAACCTAAAAAATTTTAATAAATTTAATTTAAACTTATATTTACATGTTTGAAATATATTTACTTACGCTCCTAAAAACGATATTCCTAAAATCATACGTTTTGTTTGACAAGACTCAAACATATTTGTGTGTTAAAAGTGACAACTGTGACATATAAAGCCCGACTTACACACAAAAAATTAACGAAACTAAGGACCATTTTATATTCGTTTTAAATGAAAATATTATACATTTCATTTAGCTGATTTTATTTGCTTAGCACAGAATGTTCATTGCATACACTAATATGTATAATCAGTAGATAAATATAATTATATATAAATGAATTTTTATTTAATTATAGAAAATCTATTTGTATGCAACCCGAAACACGACATTGTAAGTTAAGATGCTCTCATGTATGGATAAGAACAAGTACATATCTGCAAAAAAGAGGGTGCGACAGGTGAATAGCATCCGGCCCCGTAACCATAGGCCAATAAATAGTAATATTTATAATATAAATGTAATTTAAGTAAGGGCCCCGTCCATATACATGCACCCGAGCCACTGTATGTATTTGCACCAGGGATGGGGAGTCAGAGTTGGGCGTCGGGAGTCGAGGAGTCGGAGTCGCGAGTCGGAAAAAATTTTCGACTCCCGAATATTTACTTCAGAATGCTTAGTTCAATTTTTATCAAGGATGTAAACAAACAGAAAACGAAAGCAAAACAAAAATATTACCAGAATTTTTTAAAGCACGGAACAAGAACGACATTTTGTTCTCTGTTTAAGAACAAAAATGATATCAAAAATATTCAATACCGGTTTTACCCGGTTTCCTTCATGCTTTCCAATTTAAAATTTGATTAATACTGCTGATTACTTTGATTAATTTACTATAATACTTTGATTAATATTGTGATATAATTAATTAATATTGCTCTGTATTAACAGATTAATACGATGCACTAAAGATATTTGTTTTTACTCATATCCATTTTATCTTTTTCTGTATTGAGAAGTGACTTAAGCACAAGTAAATTAAGTAATTTAAGCACAGTACATTTTTATTTTTTGAAAATGCAAGTAAATATTTGCGATTTTTTTAATTTTTATGCGTTACACATGTATCGAGGTGTATAACAGAAGGTGGACATCAAATTACAGTATTTAAAGTTTAATTTCAGTAGATTTATTGAAGTGTAATTTGTAGTTGAGCAGGTGTTAAATACCGGACATTTAATTTTATGTGGTACATCTGTGTGTCGGTCATCTGAATTTACAATATATGGATTATGTTTGTAAATAAGTGCATTATGTTCATTGCCTCATGAAATAAAATTAGTTTTAGTTGGACAGAAACAACTAATATTACTAGCTATTATTATTAATATGTTAGTGCAGTTTAGTTTTTCTGCGACAAATGTAATGAACAAACTCGCATAGTATCAGTTACTTTTTAACTCAAAATATATTCCCATGCCTTCCTCCTGTTCATAACCAAATTTTCCATTCTGGACTTAATATTAACTTTCCCTCCGTTTTTCTTAAGAAAAGAAAAAAACTAAGATGCCTATCTTTGTCCTGTCTTGAATGACAGTCACACTACAATTTGTTCTACTTTTACAGTTTTTCACAACTTCTATCGACATTCTAACAAAAAATGAACACTAGAACATATGTAATAAGTTCAAACAGTACTACAGGCGCCTAATACAATATTTGACCACCAGACTCCGTATCCGAGCGTGTCAGTTCTCAATTTAAAACTTACGGCCACATTCACGCCTTGATACTTGGCGCTTGCATGAATATAATGCTCCCGCGAATCGAGCTCAACTAACTAAAGAATTTTTAAATAATTCTGGACTACAGGTGTTAAAACATCTTCCGTATAATCCATATCTTGCTCCTTGTGATTTTGGACTTTTCTCTTTCATCAAGAATAAGCTTAAAGGCCACCATTTTAAGAGCGATGATGAGCTTCTAGCAGCCCAGGACCAAACCTGTGCAGAAGTACCAACTGAAAAGTGGGAAGACATTTTTATACATAGGAGGACTATTATGGTATGCGCATTGTATAAAACGAAGCATAGGTCAGTCAAGAGAAGATGGACAAATTAGGAGATGTAACAGGCAACAATTTATAATACTTGAGGATGATAACAATAAAGTTATTTTTAAGCTAAAATATTTATTTTTCTACAAATATATTAGCAGTATACTTTACAAGAACTTATTTTTTGCATATTGTAATAACACTAGTATATTCTTGTCTATGACAATCAATAAAATTACTCATTACATCAGTACCAAAAATTAATTTTTCTTCGTCGAAAGATTTTTCAAAATTATTCGAAGAAATACAGTTTGTACTGCCACTGGCGACTACACCCTTACAAGTTTGATCTTCAAATCCAACACTCAATACAAAATCTCTAGCCATTTCTTTCGGGCCAATAAAAACTCCTGAATAAATACCAATTCCATTTGCAAATTTAAAACACACCACAAAAGTATAACATTGGTAGAAGCAGACATAAATTTGGATGCAGCCAAGATGATTCCATGTTTCAATGTATTCTGAATGGCAACATTCCATGTGGTGTTTTATGTCCTGGCAATTTCCTCTCCAAGAACACCCGGTAAAGCTTAAGGCACAGCAGTATTCTTCAGAATAACAGCAATTCATTTTCCTTGATTGATATTAATGGATCAACTGAAATAACAATTATTAAAATGATAAAATATGAAGCAAATAATATTTGAGATAACAATATTTTATTTAACAATCATAATGTAGGATATATTATTATTAATGTAGGATGTATTATAGCGATTATATGCAAACCGAAAACAATGTTTTATCTACAGCTATATAGTTTTATCTTTATAATCACAGTGAATTTAATTCAAAAACACAGAAATTCTGAACGTCAATTCGAGTTGTACAGGATGGAGCGAGCGCTGAGCGAACAGTTGATGGTGACGTCATGAATAGAGCACTAACGGAGCGCAGCAACTCGAACACGGATCGAGCGTTGTTGTGACATAATATTTATAAAATCTAACCCTACAATTTTAGGCGGCGTTTTTACTGTCAGATTAGTTCACGTCAGTCATGAATCAAAATTATATACCTCGGTTTTTCCTTGATTTTTTTTTTTTCAATGATGAAGGAATAAAATAAATTAAAAATTAAATAATAATTAATGAATTAATTTATTGAATTTTTTGCATTTAAATTTTATGCACGGTGTATTTTAATAATTTTTTTGTTGTTTACAGAACGTCACAAATACATAAAATGGCCGTACTCTGTAGCCATAGACAAATAACAATATTATTTGTCTACTGTTATTTGTTTAAGGCTATTATTTTTATTTTATTTATAATTTAATTTTAAACTTTCATTTCATTCCCGCCGTCCCCCACTTTTTTACGTCATACCCCATATGCTCGGACTTTAAACCCCGAACACATAGAGCGCACTTTAAATGCTCGCTCGATCGCAAAACGAATGCAATTGAGTGTACTCCGAGCGTCAAATCGAACACGTTTGAGTGTACAGAACGTGCTCGGAACGCTCGGAGCGCCAAATCGACTGTACCCTGTAAAACTTCAGAACTGACGTTATCAGATGGCTACCGAATCAACAGTTATATTGCCGACTTTAACAGCTTATTATTTGACATTGGCTTAATATTTTACCGTTTTTTTTTTTTTATTGTTGGAAAGTTACACATCTCGCATGTTTAAAAAAATCATTTTATGCTGTAAAAAATATCAAAAACTTTTTTTTTAAATTACTGAAGCAAAAGTCCAGATATTTAAGAAAGTGGCCATACCAGTGCTGACATATGGGTCAGAGGCTTGAACAACAACGGAGAAGCTAAGAAGCAGAATAAGAAGTAGTGCAATGAGGTTCCTAAATACAAAATTGGACAGAATAAGGAACACAGAATATAGAAAAGAACTAAGAACCAAACCAGTAGAAGAAGTAATAGAAGAAGGGCAACTTAGGTGGTACGGTCATATTCAAAGGATGAAAGATAGTAGAGACACGAAGAAAGTTTACGAGGCCAAAGTAACTAAAGGAAGACGCCGAGGAAGACCGAGAAAGGAGTGGAGTGACGAAATCAAAAGTGCAATAGAGAGAAGAAACATCACCTGGAATAGAGCGAAAAGTAGGACGAAGAATAGGAGTGAATGGAAAAAGCTGTGGCGCCGTTCTCCCACGAAAGAAGAGAACAAGTACAAGTAGCAATCAAACTCTACATACAAAGCCCGACACCAGTGATGGTAAAAGGGCTCAACGACAGCACCACAGTATACACAGTAGTTTCACTCGACCGTTTTTCTGTACCAGATTTTTCATGCGCATGTGTGAATCCTGGTTAGGACGCGCAGTTTTGCGAAGTGAATAAATTAAAAAATATTAAATATTATTTTATATTTAAGTAATTTTCCTACTTTATTATTATACTACTTTCAATAGTTTTTGTATAATATTTTTTAAATTCATTTTAGAGTCATAAAATGCAAAATTCTTTTGTTAGTTGTCATATAAAGCTTATTCGTCCGTATCCATACACGTAATAGTCTGTATCGTTCTTTAGAATTTTGGTTAGGACGAGGTAGCTCGAGGTCACGAAAATGTGGTACGCCAATATCAAAGCTTCCGACACGAGTCGGCTTACTGATTCTACTGTGACAGCACTGTTAGATACATTGTAAGTTTACGATTACCTATCCGTTCTTTCATTTATATTGACATAGCCGAATATCAAATAAGTCGACGTTCATTTGTACACCGACCAAATAAAATGTAATATTTATAAATAAAGATAAATCAAAACTTGGTTTATAAAGATGCAAAAAGCGAATAATAAAAATTTTATTACGAAAATATTATAAAAATAAACAAATGTGAAATATATGGATGGCGCCTTCGTGGCTCAGGCGCTTGGAGAGTTCACTCCATTGCTCCATGCCACCGCACGGCCCTGCTTTTGACCATTTTGTTTAACAAAAGCCTCAATTAATCGTTAAGAAATGAGCTCTTGACAAAGTTGGGCAAATTGCAATCAAACTAATGATTGAAAATTGAGATTAAAAATTTAATTTTAAGATTTGATTAATGAGTAGAGTCCGGCAAAAATATGCAACAGTTTGCCATAGGCGTGCTATTTTAAACTTTATTTTAACAAAAAACCAATAAAAAACAAGAATAAAACACTTGTACCGCAATGAATTCTTATCTTAATAACGACACCTCATTATTTTGGGATTATATCCGAGATAGGTAATTTCAGTCATTGCTTTGCCATTGGTCGGTTTTTGATAAGATATTAAATTTTTATACGCTACACTATTTGTCAGCAGGGCACATTACAAATATATATAATTACATTTTATTTCTACAGATAACACATGTGCCGCTTTTTATCAAAAAACACCTAACTAAAGTACCGTTGCATATTTTAGCCGGACCCTATTAATGAGTAAAATACATCACTCATAATGCAGTTATAATGCTGTCATGATTAAATTTTTAGTTATGATTGATACTAAAATCAGGATTGAGATTTGATTTATTCACTCTCACTCTTCATTGGCATTTAATGTTTATACATTGTACAGTTACAATTACAATTATATATTTGTATTTTTTCATTAACATGAGTGACAACGATACTCGTGAAGGTTTTGGTGCATCCACTCAGTCAGCCAATGATGGTAAAAGAAGAAATGTTTTATTTAAATCGAAAACGGTAGATGTATGTTTTTTCAATATTTAGCCGAAAAAATCTATGTAGAACAAATTAAGTTATTACTCAATGCGGTCAATGCCAACCAAAAGTTGAAATTAACGAATATAAAAATAGTTCATCGAATATCTCATCTTAAAATTTTTATATCTCATCTTAAAATACGACACTGAAACAATGCATTTATTGCATTTAAAAACATTTTCTAGAAGTAGGCAAATTGTTGTTTCTATATAATATATATATAAATAGATCCAAGCGATTTCAAATTTTCTGACAAAATATCACCACATGATTAAAAACTAATGGTTATCATTTAGTTAAAGATTTTTGATTACTTCCATTGTTGATTGAATAAATAGTGATTAGTTTAGTTTGATCACATTTTCATTCAAATTTTTAGTTGATTGAAAATTTAGTTAAATAATGCCAACTCCGGCTCGTGACAACTTAAGAAAATAAAAATACCGTTTAGTTCCGTTTAAACATTTGGGATAGATCTTAATATATAAGTTATTTGAAATCCACAAATATGAAAAATACGGAAAATTGTTCTGTTCACCTATTATTAAGTTACTGAGCGATTCAAATTTTTCAACAATATTTTACAATTAAAATATCCTATGCGATAACCGAGTGCCTACTTTAGTATTATATGACATTTAATTAAAATATTTTAAATCGGAATATTAAAATTCTTACCAAGAGTAGTAGAATGTCACAAGCTGATCTAAGTGCATAATATTTACTTAATCAGCCATGCAATATATAGTAGTTCAATAGAAGGAAATTTGCATTAAAATTTTTTACTGTTTACTGATATCGTATATTCTTGAGAACAATAACACTTTCAAGAGGATATTTATTGTTTATACTTTAACCGTCGACCCGTGGCGGATGGGAGAAGGTCTGCGCAGAGAGAGACAGCGAACGAGAAAGACACGAAATGCGAAACAAATTGCGACCCTACTACTACTTTTCTGTTAGTTCAACGCGCATCCAAAATTTGGACGCCACGGATCGCTAATCGAGTTATAAATATCTTTCATACATAGGCGCGTATCCAGAAATTTTTCTTAAGGGGGGCTCAGAACCAGATTATTTCTTAGAAGGGGCCCACGTACATAATCGTTCAATCATACAAAAATTCATGCCTTAAAACTGTAATTACATATTTAGGGGGACTCAAGCCCGTCAGATCCCCTCCCCACGATGTGCGCCTGTTACATCATATGACGGTACGCATAATCCCCAGAGATTACAATTATCTTGTACAAAACCAACAATCTATATTAATGAAATTGAAGACTATAGGCAAATGTTCATAAGAGAGACTTTATCTGGCGGAATGTTGAACTAACCAAAAGTTTTTTTTTTTTTATTTACAAAAAATATGCTTCGGCTACTATGGTCACTAGCATTACATATAATATGTGTGTGCATTGTTTTGGTTACATTGGTTACATTAATTTCATTAATATTTGTATATTGATATAATACAGTGTAAATAAATTTTAATATTGTTAGATTTTATTATATAGGTTTATGTTCTTCAGATATTCCAGTGTCTTTTCTAGTATTGTACTTAGTGCATTCCTCGATGATGTGTTGGACAGTTATGGGCGTGTTGCAATTTTCGCAAGTGGGTTTTTCTTCTATTTCAAAGATATGTCCGTGTGTCAGTCTGCAGTGTCCAATTCTTAAACGTGTGATGACAATCTGGTCTTGTCTTTTGTTCGGGGTCTCCCAAGTCTTTGTGTTGTCTTTTATTTGTCGTAATTTGTTGTTTGTGGTTAGAGTCCATTCGTTGTGCCATGTATCTTCGATTTTGGTATGGAGGTAATTTTTAAAATCTTCGGTTTCAGTGGTCATCTGAATGGCAGTTGTGTTTGTAGCTTCTTTCGCTGCTCTGTCGGTTATTTCATTACCTACGATTCCAACACGGGCCGGCATCCATATAATTTTAGTTGTTATGTTTTTCTCAACGTGGGTCGTACGTAGGTGTTCTTTAATTTTGATGAGTCGTTCGTTTCTATGGTACATGTGGTTACAGCTTTGGATCATACTTAAGGAATCTGTGCAAATACAGTAGGTTGAGTTTGCCTGTCCCTCGGTTTTTATGTGTTCAGTACTTTTAATATGCTGTAAGCTTCTGCCGTGAAGATGGATGATGTCTCTGGTAGATGGTACCTCATTATGTTGTTTTCAATGACTCTGGCTGCTCCTGTTTCACCTGAAATCTTTGATCCGTCGGTGTAGATATGTCGAGATGCAGGATGTTGTTTTACAATATCTTTGAAATGGGCTCTGTATAGTTGTTCAGGTGTTGTGGATCTATCGTATGTTGTCAGCTCTATGTTGTTTTGTGGCTGGTAGAGACTCCAGGGAGGTATATTACCATGCATTCTACTGAAGGAAGGGATTGGATGAGAGTGGAGTTCTTGGAAAATACTGGTGGTGTGTATTTGCAGCGGGGTTTTGTTCAGGAGTTTGTTTCTACGGAATATGTAATCATATGCAGGATTTGTAGGATTTCTTGCTATATTGGTGACGTAGGATATTAATAGTTTTTTTCTGCGGTAGGAGAGTGGTTGAATGCCGGCTTCGCATAATAAGCTCTTTATGGGACTAGTTCTCATTGCACCTGTAGCTATTCTTACTGCTGTGTTTTGTATCCTGTCCAGTTGTTTTAGGTGTGTCTTCTTTGATTTCCCATATACGATAGATCCATAGTTTAGTTTCGATTCGATGACTGTTGTGTATATTTTAAGTAGCGTGTCTCTGTGTGCTCCCCATTTGTGGTGGCCTAATGTTTTTAAAATATTCAGCCTGCCAAGGCAATCTTTTTTGAGCAGTTGTATGTGATAGAGAAGTTTGTTGTTGTTCTGACACACGTGTTACATTTGTTTGGATTTTTAGATTTTATATAAACTATTATTATTATTATTATTATTATATCTGTTTGGCGTAAGTGTGATATGTATTAAGAAAACACAAATCAAGACAAAAATATTAATAAATTCTTTCTGCATGTCAGATTACAACGTATTGTCCATTTGTCAAAAAGTTGTTATTGTCTATTTGGTTCGTTTCGGTTTGCCACTTTGGCGCTGTAATCTTAAAAGGAGTTACCTTGCTCTGTTTTTTTTTTTTTTTTTTTGCCTCATATTTGGTTTCTACACGTTTTAGATGATTATAACACGATATCTACAAAAAAAACTTTTTTGTCTGTGTGTCTGTCCAGGCGCGTACCCATGAATATTTCTTGGGGCTCAGAACCGAAATTATTTAAATTAGTAAAAAGGTTCTCATATCTAAACTACAAGTCAAGATTTAAAAAAAAATGTCCTCGTTTCGAAAATACAAGTAATGTCCTAAAAAAAAAAATTAAGTAAAGTGTGAATTTTCACACATTTCAGGGTTTTGCAGGTATTTAATAAGTGTAAGAAGCTAACATAATACTGGATGGCTAGGTATATTTATCACATCAAAATCAACAGTTTTTTTGATCACTTTTATTCGTTATTTGAGAATTAAGAGCTTCCATTTAATTTTTTTAAACAAAATTTAAATAATTTGGCAAATATCCCAGCGTTTTTTTTTTTTTGCATTTACTTTGTATTCAAGTTTTCATTAGATTAATAAAAAATATTTTACAGTGTAGAGCAGTGGTTCTCAACCAGGGTGCCGCGGCACCCTGGGGTGCCGTAAGCACATGAAAAGGGTGCCGCGAGCTTTTCAAAATAAATTCGCCGCTATTCTCGGAATCGAATCTTACAGAAAATAAGCGGGAAATGTGTTCTCTCTCACTCGTCATAAAACCCTTGCGAGTTTATTGGACGTCAAAAACGCCAACATGCCAATTATACTTTTGATTGATTATACTTTAAATTGACTAAATAGTGACCTATTTAATAGTAGGGTGCCGCGAAGATCTCACATTTTGAATAGGGGTGCCTTCACCTAAAAAAGGTTGAGAACCACTGGTGTAGAGTGTAGTGTGGTGTGAGTAACTCAGTAACTATTTAAAAAAAATATTTTTTTTAAATATTTTTAATTTCAAAAAAATACACGCACTATCTTGCTATAAATACAAAATATCCATAACATTATTAACCATAATTTAGCCATGAATTAAAAATATAATTAATTTTGTCGACACAAAAACTGCCATATTTTTCAAAAACACAATCTGATCAAAAAATCCTAGATTTTTTTCAGATTTTTAGTTTAACCCTTTTTGGTAAAAGGGTGCGGGACAAGAACTTTTGCACATTTTTGGCTAAATTCGTGTTAAAAGAAACGAATTTCAAAAAACTATCTATCGTTCCTTAATCTACGTCTTAAGAGCTTTCTTTTGATACCACACAATATATATTTTTTTATCAACGACACAAATAAAAAGATATTTTTCGAAAAACTTATCTGATCAAACATTCCTGTTGAACTTGTTCCCATCAATGTTCATTACGGAGATTTTTTTTCAGATTTTTATATCAATCCCTTTGGGAGATGTGGGTGGGGAACAAAAGTTTTTGACACCTTTTTGGCAAAAATCGAAAAAAAAGATTCAAAAATAAAAATTTGTTTGTTGATCCACGCATTAAGAGGTTTTATTTGGTATTCCACTCAAAATTTTAGAAAAATATAAATTTTTTATTAAATACATAATTATTTATGTTTATCTCGGGATGTGTTTTTTGAACTCTCAGTATTCTTTCTATATGTGGGTCAAAGAGTTGTATAAGCATGCCAAATTTCAACATTTTATGTTACGCCGTTTGGTTACAATTTCTACCGTACAGACAGACTGACAGACACAAGAGTGACGTTATAAGGGTTTTTTGGTGATCATACTTGCAAAACCCTAAAATGGTCTTGACTTGTATTTTGACAAAAAAATAACAACCACATGTTTCTGGAGCTCGTTGGGGGGAACTCACAGGGCCGCCGCGTGAGGGGGGAAAGGTTGTGACCAGCACAAAGGCGCCTGATCATAGGGGCGCCATTCCAAAGAAAATACAAATTAAAATATTTATAATGCTTAAAATATTAACTTGTTTAATACATGGTTACTTGGTAATTCTTATTCTAAATACTCATAACGATGATTTTAAGCTCATTCACGACATAAGCAAATTAAAAGATTGGACTGATGAAGATTTAACAAAAAACTGCAAAATTATACACATCAAACTTACCGATCAAAAAACTCGGATAATCGGGATATTGACGGTGTATCCTTGCTTGATGACATAAAAAGTTTGCAATATTTTGTAAAAAACAACATGTCTCCGCACGACGTATTAAACTACATTTATAGAAATAATCTAACTAACACCTTTCCAGTGGCGGATCTACATACGGGCTAATAGGGCTTAAGCCCTTGGCCCCCGATTCACAAGGGGCCCTCAATCTCTTGGACAGATACCTATCATATTCTATTACTTTGGATTGGGGAGGTGAAGACTTTTTTTTTGCTCTTCACTTAGATTTGAGAGGTGAGGACCTTTTTTTTGCTCTTCAGTTAGATTTGAGAGGTGAGGACCTTTTTTGTTTTTTGCTCTTCACTTAGATTTGGAAACAAAACAAAAATATTCCTTTATATAATTTGGAAAAAAATACAATACAAATTTACTAATATTTATTAAAAATCAACATAAGTGAAGAGAATGTGTAGGGCCCCTTGGTATTTTTAAGCCCTGGGCCCCCAACAAGCTAGATCCGCCACTGCACCTTTCCCAATATAACTAAGTATAGTATTACGTATTTATTTAACTTTACCAGTTTCAGTAGCTTCAGGAGAAAGGAGTTTTTCAAAATTAAAAACATTATTTACGCTCCACAATGTCCGGTGACCGTCTAATGGATTTATCGTTAATATCCATCGAAAATGATATCATGGATACCTTAGATATTAGAGATTTAATTAAAAATATTGTGGCGGCTAAAGCAAGAAGAATAAATATTATATGATTTTTTTATTCAGCATTCGTCCTTTTTAGTTATAATACATCAGTTATAATAAAATACAGTTATAATACACCAAAGCTAACATGTAATCGATACATTTATAATGTGATCTAATTTATATTATCAATAATACAAATATAATATATCTTTATTGTGATTTTATTTTAATAATAAAAGATTGATTATTTGACAATTTTTAAACAAAATATGTTATTGCATTTATCTTACTCCGATCTGTAGTTTGATTATATATGTATGTATTTTTAAATTTTGTATAAATATATAAATTTATTTATTTTTAGAATTTTTTTTTGAGGAGGGTGGGGGGTAAGGGGCGCCAAATAAAAGTTTTCACAAAGGCGCCTCATACCCACGCAGCGGCCCTGGGAACTCATCACTTATATTATGACAAAAATATGTAAAAACCACGTGTTTTGGAGGAGGGTTCAAGCCCGTCAGCCAGGGGGGACGTGGGTGCGCGTCTCTATCTGTCTGTGCGAGATTCACTAAGATTTTTTATGTTTTTTAAATATATGTTCGCCACTGAAGTATTTTTAAAATGGGTTATCATTACAAATATAAAGTTACATGTACACAATAAAAATACCAGATTTAATCTAAAGTGAATATCCACAAGGGCACGAGGAAATACCCAGACAGGAAAACAATGAACCAAATAGATCACGTACTAGCTGCTAGGAATTTCCCAGATTAGATACGTTGTTCTCAACCAGAGTTCCGTAGTTGTATCAAAGGGATGCTGCGAATTTCGTAGAATTAATACAGATATAATAAGGAAAAATTTATGTGAAATATGAATTTTATTTATTTATTATTGCAGGTGTTTCAACAGGATACAATTTTCAGACATTTCAGGGTTTGTAGGTATTTAATTAAGATGACCATACGTCCCGAATTTGCCGGGACAGTCCCGAATTTTCGCCTTGGGTCCCGAATTTTTTCAGAGGCAATATTTGTATCGAATTTTAGAAAAGATACTTATTTTCAATTTTCATTTTTAATATATTTCAACTAAAATTATGTTTACAAAACTTGATCTAAAAAAAAATCTCCCGAAAGAGTATTTTCCTTGATGAACAACTTTTGGACAAGTGACAAGACTCAACTTGATGTTCACACACTACAAGCAAATATTACGGATTAAAGTAAATTATGAAGAAAACTGTGGGGATTTTAATAAAAAGCTTCAAAGCAAAAAAGACTTACTCAAAAAGATCCATAGTTCGGAAAAATATAAAAAGTTTTCTACTGAGTAACTTTAACCCGTTTTTGCCCGAATGAACTTTTTATCCATGGTTTTTAATTGATATAGTGTTAAAACGAATAAAAAATATATAGTTTTTATTTTAGACATCCCTATAAATTTTTTAGAGCGTGTTCCAATTTTGGAACTCTGGGAACGAATGGGTGCTATACATTTTAAATGTGAAATATGTACATAATTATTAGAAAACCAATAATAATTAGTTTATAACTTTATAGTTACATGAAATATTTTTAAATTAACATTTATTCTGACATTTTTACATTATACATATAATTACCTTACATGAAAATCTTTGAAACATGTTTCGTGTAAATTAACATTACATTTTTCACATATTTTAGTTGAGTTTTTTTTTACATAAAGCACATCTATTTTGTTTTTGTGCTGGAACCATCCAGTGATCAATGCGATCATATCGTACTACGTCGTGAACACGGGCGTCTATTTGTTTTGATGATTTTGGACGACCGCCTCCCGATACTGGTTGACCGTATTTCTTGAGGTAAATTTGAACTATTTCCCTTCTAAATTTTAAGTAGTCTACCTTTTCACAATTTCTTTGCTTTCGATATATTTGCCAAGCATTATGTATACTACAATCAATTCAAAATGCAAATACAGACCACCACCATTTTTTAGAGCGAATAGAAATTCGATAATTCGATATACAGACGATTCCGCTTAATTGGGCCACCGCGTAATTGGGGCAGCCGCTTATTTGGGCCAAATACCAAAGAGAAGAAACCAAACCAGGGAACCAACAGTAAATTTACATGTTTAATTGAGACAACATCCCGCTTAATTGGGACAGTAAATTTAAGATCACAGTACATATTATGTTACACATATTCTCAAGAAAAAATATGTATAAAGAATTTAATATTACAGCGTTATTTTATGCAGGAAGGAAATGAAGGGAGCCCTACATCCGCACTGAATACCTGTGCTGATTTTGTAGAAGTGAAATGTTACAAAAACAAAAGACAGACTACACTTGACGCATTTTTGCATTGAATTAAATTGTATGTACAGTCTGTTTCAAACGGTTAGGCGGAACTAAATGGGAATTTCGTTCTTTTAGGTTGTCACAAAAAGGGACCTTGCTTGGGTTATTTCATTTTTCACGTTGGAATGTCAAAATTTAAAATTCCAACAATTAAACCATGGAAACGAATGACATATATCAAAATTAAATTATTTTTCTTACATATTTTAATGACAAAAAAATAAATAAATGGGATATTTGTATTAAGAATGGCACAAAAAATTAAAATATAAAGAAAATGACATTTTAAAATTATATTAACCTTAACCAAAAAATGTTTGTTGCAAGTATGATTTACAAAGCTTAAACAAAACGGCTGAAAAGCATGATTTAAACGATGAAAGTAACTAGATTGCAAAATCTAGTTCCGCCTAACCGTTTGGAACAGACTTTACCTATTTATTATTTTATTTTGGAATTTATTATTATTTTTTCTTAAAAGTTTATATTTTTTGGTTATATGTAATTTATAGTTTTGTCCAAGAGTTTATAAAATAAAATTATTGAAAGAAAAATATGCATTGTTTAATTTTATGTGAAATTCGCTTAATTGGGGCAGCCGCTTAATTGGGCCAAAATTCTCAAGTCCCGATGTGACCCAATTTAGCGGAATCGACTGTATTTTCATCCATGCGGTCCACCCATGAACTTATTATACATCGCAATAACATTGGGTTGAGTAACAGGCAATTTTTTCATTTCTTTAGAAATCCATCGATTTGCAGTACCAATTGGATAAGTTGAGTCAATTGAGCTTACTGTTAAGACTAGCCTATTATCGTTCCACGCTGTTATTGTACAATTTGATATTAGTGGTAAATGTATAGAATCCTCGTTCTTTTTTGTCCAAATACTTCTTGTTTATATAAGGACATTTTTCTATTCGGTTTGCCATAATAGTTCCTGTATTATCTGTCTCATTTTGTAATACGGAACTAACAGGTAAAGTTCATTTTTTATGTTGTATATTGACAATACATTTGTAGTATTATCATAGTATTGGTTCACACGGATACGCCAAAGTCTGTTTACACCACCACAGTCACGAAAGTAACCAGATCTAGTTTCGTATTACAAATTGAGACAGATTATATAACCTATTCCTTTTTCTGTCAGCCAGATCGTGCACTTATCGATAGTGCACTTATTGTGTGATAGTGCAGTATTGTGTTGATTTTGAGACGACACGTACGAACGTGTCGTTTTTGGAAAGAGATATTGTTTTTAGACTTTTGAAAGTTGTTTACGTTTAGTTTGAATATATTGATTTACTTATTTTGAGGTTAGTATGATTTAAAATGTGTTTTATATATGGAAATATGTATATTTTTGTTGTTTTTTATCTTAAATGTTGTAGTTATGGCCGAAGGACATTATATTTGAAGTATTGGATGAATTGGAAGAGGAAGAGACAAGGGGATATGTCAATGAATATTTTAATTTATAAAATAAAATATATTATAAAATAAAAATCCTAATAAAACCATAAAAACAAAAACAAAATTAATCTAAATATACCGCCGTGCGGTTTTGCACAATTTTTTTTAGGGGGTAGAGAATGTATTCATTGAGTAAATGTTATTTAGGGGATTAGATGGAAATTCCAAATTTCTATGAAGGATTAGCATGACGTCATGAATTAAGAGAAACAAGTCAACCTTTTCAATAATACCTGCTGGAAGGGAAGTTTGCACAAAATCCTGCTACAATAATTATTATTAGAGTTATTTTAAACAAATTATATTAACTGTTACGGGGCAGAAAAAATTCAGGTCATATGTTATGTACATAGGTGTTATGTACATATATGTGCATTGTATATACTGTCTAATAACCTCAAAGTTTATTCTGTCACAGTACGTCAAAATTTCAAAATGGCCACATTTACTTTCGACACTTTCAAACACAAAGTAACACTATACGATGACAGTGTGATGTGCATAGGCAACACGATACTGTGCTTGTGACTCTCGAGAAGTTACAGAATAGACCCCCTGTTTACTAATTTACCGAGAAATATCTATCTCCGTAAATTTTAAATGGAACGTTTTCAGGTAGTTTTGAAATGAGGTCCATCACTACAGATCCTCCCAATCCTAAATCTAAATTCTTTCTGTCGTAGTGTTTTCCCTGATATGGTTCAAATTGTACCAGATAGCCAAGTGGTTCGCACATGCACCAAAACTTATACCTGATTGCGGATTGGCTTCCCTTTTAAAAACTGTTTTGCGCCATGTTTGCCAAAGTAGGGTACCATACTTTCACCTATGCTCATATGTTGCACAAGTGCGGCATAAGATAAAAATCTTTCATTTAGTTTATCCAACAATGGTCGCATTTTAGCAAACTTATCTTTTTTGTTGAGGGAGTTGTTATCTGAGCAATGAGCATATTTTTTCAATTCCTCAAATCTATTTCTCCTCATTGCATTCGGTACAAAAATGTTATACGTTTCGCTATCTGTTTCCCACAACATGCGCCATCTTGCAATATCGACATATCTCGATAACAATAAAATTGCAATAAAGCAACGAATTTCTTGAACACTGGTACTAAAATTATGATCAGACTTTACATTTCGGGCATATAATTCAAACATGCCTTTGAGAAAGTTGCAAATATCGTTGTCAAAAAATAATTCGAAACACTGAACCGAACTCATTTGTAAATCTTGACTTTGTTTTGGCGGAGTAAATAGTGGAAATGTAGGTAGCAAATCAGATTTGTCAGACCAGGACCGTACAAGGGGTGTCTTTCTCAGTAAAGCACTTAACGGTGTATCATCATCACTACCAAAGTCATCATCATCATCATCATCGCCTATTAAAAAAGTTTGTCCCTCATGACTGATTTTAGCTACTGCTTGAGCCTGTAATTGTAATCCACTCAGATGATTCAAATCATTCGTGCCATCTTCATCGTCACTGTCAGCGGCACTTTCATTGCCGTCGTCAGGAGTAATAAATACATCTGCCTTCCAAAAATCTTCACTCTCAATCAAATCGGCAAGCTGCTGCGTGGTTAAATATCTGAAATTATATTTAAAACACATGATTCCGTCCATGCCCGATGTTCCAATATTGGAACAACAATATTTATTATATTATATAGTATATAATTATTTTATAAACAAATATTATGAAAATTTATATCAAATATATTATGTAGAAAGTGTCAAAGAAGAGTTTTATGCAAAATATTTATTTTTATAATTAAATTGTTTGGCAGCCATCAAGCGTCTTCAAATAACCCAAATTTGTTGAAATATATTTTCGGACACAAGTTAAATAAATCAATTAGCAGTACTCTATTTGACAGTCTGGACCTTACTGAACATTGCTTGTGAGTAAATATGTGTTTATTACTAATACACCAATAAACAGGAATGAACATGTCAATTGTTCCAATATTGGAACACCGGGCAAAAACGGGTTTAATGAATAAATTTTGAATTCAATTAGAAAATACTGTGATTTTAATAATGTTCCACTTAATAATATAAGTTAATTATCTGCGGTTTTAATTTGTTTTATATGGGTCATTCCATGTCAAGTGGACTAGGCCTCCCCGCGCGACCATTTCAGATTTAGCTGAAATTTTGTGTGGAGGACTCTCTATGTCCCAAATGAACTTGGGTAAAATTTTAGGTTCACTGGTGGAATATTCATGGAGCTACAGTCCTTTGTTTGACCCCATACTGGAACCCGCGACAGTACACCAGCGAGATTTCAACAACTTTGAGTCCCAATATCTCATTCACAAGCTTTTCAAAATGCTCGAAATTTTGCCAACTTGTACAACTTTATGGGCTTTATTCAATGATATTAATTAAACTTTTTATACGTTGCACCCAAAAAGTGTAAAGTGGTTTAAAGTTGGCCAAAAATTTTACGTACATAATAATCGTACAGCAAAATAACTTATGCATTTTACAATATATATGCTTCAATGGCGGCGCTAGCTCTTAAAATCTGGAGGGGGGGGGGCAGGAAATATTTAGGAGGGCATCATCATCTTTTTTTGTTATTAATGGACTAATGGACAAGTGAAAATACAAGTGATGACTTAAAAAAACAAGTGATGACGAAAAAAAAGGGCCTCACCTCTAAAATACAAGCGATTAGCAAAAAAAGTCCTCATCTCTAAAATACAAGTGATGAGCAAAGAAAAGGTCCACATTTCTAAATTATAATAATAGTACAATAGTACCATGTCTACAAGTATGAAATGCAGATTTTTTTTTAAATCAAACACATTAAACTCAAAAGAACAGTAAAAGTTTATTTATTCAAAGTATGCTCCATTAGAAGTTATACATTTTTCCCATCTTTCAGGCAATTTGTGAATACCTCGCCAGTAGAACTCTTCCCCTTTCCCCGCAAACCATTCATCTAGCCATTCTTTCACATTTTCATATGAACAAAAGTGCTGCTCGACAAGTGCGTGACCCATCGATGCGAACAAGTGGTAATCTGAAGGGGCCAAGTCTGGTGAGTAAGCGGCATGGGGTAGCACTTCGCACTTGAGTGCCTCCAATGTGTTGCAAACTGCTTTTGCCTTATGTGATGGAGCGTTATCGTGAAGAATGATTACCTTGTGCTGTCTTCTTTCGTATTCAGGTCGTTTTATGAGCAGCGAATGGTTCAATTCGATCAGTTGTTGTTGGTAGCGTTGGGTATGAGCTGTTTCACCAGGTTTTAACATTCATAATAGACCACACCCTTTTGGTTTCACCAAGTACAGAGCATTGTCTTTTTGCCAAAGCGATTCTGTCTTGCAGTTGATGTGGATGGTGAGCCTGGGTTCACCCATGATTTTTTGCGTTTGGGATTTTCAAAATAAATCCATTTTTCATCGCCAGTAATGATACGATGCAAAAAAGACTTTCTTTTGTATCGTGCAAGCAAAATTTCACAAATGTTTTTGCGTTTTTCCATCTGCCTCTCATTCAATGCATGTGGAACCCATCTGCCGACTTTCTGGATCTTACCCATATCTCGTAGGCGATTGGAAACAGCTTGTTGACTAACGCCTAACTGCTCTGCTAGTTGTTTTTGTGATTGACTATCGTCTTCCTGTAGCAATGTTCCCAATTTTGTATCTTTTGTATCATATTTTTTTGGAGGTTTTCCATGTTCTTTGTCTGTAAGATCAAAGTCACCACTTTTGAAACGCCGAAACCATCGTTCACACGTATCTTGCGATGGAGCATATTCACCATAAGCTTCTCGAAGCAGTCGGTATGATTCAGCAGCAGTTTTTTTCCAATTAAAACAAAACAGTAGTACTGTCCGCGAATGCTCTTTATTTGGCACAAAATTTTACATTTTTAACACAATAAAACAAAACTATATGATCACTTTTTAAATTATAACCTATACGCATTTGGCACTTAATGATAACTTAACAAAACGCCATATGTGTTGAAACTTTGAACCATACACTGTTTGCGCGGCAAGTTTGAAAAAAATCCGCATTTCATACTTGTAGACCTGGTAATAAGAATGGAGGCAAAAAAATTTGAAAAATTTAGGTCATATTATTTTGCATGCCTTTTTGCATTTCACTAAATAATAAATACTCCTAATTACACTTCATATTTTTTCAATTTCACGTATTTCTCACTATTAATAATGAACTATTTGATTTAAAAGTATTTCTCAACTAAAAATGATTTATTCCTCTTTGATGCCTTAAAAAGTATAGCGATTGGTGCTCTGCTTACTGATTGAGATCATGAGTGCTCCTCAGGAGCTCCTTAGGAAGGTGACTCGAATGTCAACTGTTAAAATTTTTTTATTATATTTTTAATGTCAAAAAAACATACATTACCTGTTATAAATACAAAAAATCCATAACATTACTAGCCATAATTAGTCATGAATTTAAAAAATAATTAGTTTTGTCAAAAACACAAAAACTGCAATATTTTCAAAAATTCCTCTCGTACGTTTCCTATGCCTCAATTCTCGTTGCCTCAAATCAATGTACATTACCTATGAGAACTGACACGCTCGAATACGCAGTCTGGTGGTCAAATATTGTACTAGGCGCTCTAGTACTGTTTGAACTTATTACATATGTTCTAGTGTTGAATTTTTGTTAGAATGTCGATAGAAGTTGTGAAAAACTATAAAAGTAGAACAAATGTTAGTGTTTTTTGCTGTCATTCAACACAGGACAAAAATAGGCATCTTAGTTTTTCTTTTCATAAGAAAAATGGAGGGAAAGTTAATATTAAGTCCAGATTGGGAAAATATTTGATTATGGACAGGAGGAAGGCATGGGCATATATTTTGAGTTAAAAAGTAACTGATACTATGCGAGTTAGTTCATTACATTTGTCGCATAAAAACAAAACTGCACTAATATGCTTGCACCTGCTAGTTGCATATTTAACTTTTAGCTGGTTCTGTCCAACTAAAACTAATTTTATTTTATGATGCAATGAACATAATGCACTTGTTTGCAAACAGAATCCATGTATTGTAAATTCAGATTACCGACACTCAGATGTACCACAAAATTACGTGCCCGGCATTTAACACCTGCTCAACTACAAATTACACTTCAATAAATCTACTGAAATTAAACTTTAAATACTGTAATTTGATACCCACCTTCTGTTATACACCTGGTTACATATCTAACGCTTAAAAATTAAAAAAATTCGCAAATATTTACTCGCATTTTCATAAAATGAAAATGTACTGTGCTTAAATTAACCTGTTCGCTATTAGCATATTAACAGCTGAGTACTAGAGACGACAGCCATATTGCCTTGGAGCACCGCGGCGCCATTGGTAATGTCACTTCTCAATATTTTTTTCAGATTTTTAGTTTACCCCTTTGACTAAAAGAAGGCAGGATAGAAACTATTATCTGTTAGTACTTTATAAATAAGTATTTCACTACTGTTATATAAATGATTTATTCCTGTTCGTTAAATTTTGAGGGGGGGGGTGCATTTTTTGGTTTTGTAGGTATGACCACCAAAAAAACCTTATAACTTCACTCATGTATCTGTCTGTCTGTATGGTAGAAATTGCAGCCAAACGACTTAAAAAAGAAAGTTGAAATTTGGCATGCTCATACATCTCTTTGAACCACATATAGGAAAAATACTGGAGAGTTCAAAAAAAACACATCCCGAGATAAATATAAACAATTATGTATTTAATAAAAAAATATATTTTTTAAATTTTGTGTGGCATACCTAATGAAACCTCTTAATGCGTGCTTCAACAAGCAAATTTTTATTTAAAAAAATATTTTTGGGATTTTTGCCAAAAAATGTCAAAAATGTTTGTCCACCACCCATAGTAAGAAATACGTTTCTGAAATTGAAGAAAATGTAATCAATATATCTCTTATTAATCTAATGAAGACTTGAATACGAAGCAAATGCAGAAAAAAAAAAAACGCGGGGATTTATGACAAATTATTTAAATTTTCTTTGAAAAAAATAAATGGAAGGTCTTAGTATTATACTCAAACAATGAATAAAATGAATTCGAATACAAATGTGAATTCGAAACGAATCGAAAATGAATTCGAAACTCAAGTACGAATGAAAATGATTATCAAAAATTATTAATTTATCACATAAAATGATTTTGATGTAATTACAGAACAAATATTGCTAGACATCCAGTATTATGTTGGCTTCTTACACTTATTAAATACCTACGAAACCCTGGAATGTGTGAAAATTCACACTTCACATCTTTTTTTTTTTATCGTCATAAATATAAATGGAAATGTGATCGTAAGCGGCCCTTCACACGCTTTCATCTTTCACAATTAGAAATATACCCAAAAAAACCAGGCACTTAATTTATCTAAAATTTTTTATTTTCTCCAAGCATATCTGGGGGTGCCAGAACAATTTTTAGAGTGATCCGGGCCTTCCCATCGCCTCTGTATACAAGCTATAATTAACAACTTTTATTTGAGAAATTTTTAGAATATGTTCATATTTTTGCAATATTTTTAATTATCTTTTTTGACATGTACGTTTCCATGATTACGGTGAGTTACAAATACATATGAAATTTTCAACGTAATATAACATGTTATTATACTTTTCAATAATAATTTCTGTTAAAAAGTATTATGGTTAACTACTTTATGGTGACGGTCAGTTCCGATTTTTTTTTGTCGCTTAACATTTTAGAATTAATATTTCAGTTCGTAAAATTTTTCATTCGAGCCCTGGAATTAGTTTGAAAAAAATATATTTTTTTCCTTATATATTATGTAGGTACTTAGGTACTGAAAGGTCTTAATACTTAGATTAACTAACGGAAACCATTTTCAAAATATTTTATATATTGAGACGATTACAGAAAATCTGTTGCCTCGGACATTCAACATTCACTTCCCATAGATCTACAAAAACCTGAAATGTTTGAATATTTCCCAACAACTTTTTTAAAATTATTTATTCATAAGATAAACTCTTTTAACAGCTCAATACATAAAATATAATCAATACATACAATAGTTAATATTTAATCTCTATTTAAAATAAATATTTGCCTTTTCTAAATCATATTTTAGTAATAGTAAGAGTACTAGCAAAATAGCCCTTTCGAGAATCAAGAAAATTATGCATCATATCGTTACTAAAAATAATTTTCTCTTCGCTAAAAGCATCATCTAAATTACACCACGGAATACAGGGAGCAGCACCATATAATTTATATCCTTTGCCGGTCTGATCTTCAAATTCAACATTTAACAAAAAATTCCTTGCGTTGTCTCTTGGTCCAATATACATTCCAGAATACATTGCTATTTCATTAGCAAATTTAAATGATATTACAAAAGTATATTCCAAGTAAAAACATACATAAACTTGATTTTGTCTTACTGGATTCCAAGTTTTAATATATCCTGAATGAGTACTCTCGATATGAGTTTTAATTTCTTTAAACTTTCCTCGCCAGTCACAACCAACAAAATTCAATCCACATTTGAAATCTCCAGAATCACAGTTTCGTTCATGATCATTAATTTCTTTAGCATTAAATTCTTTGTTACAATCTTGATTTCTACATGGATAGTTTAGAGACGCAGCTATTTTCTCTAAAGTATAGTTTCTATTAGCGACTATATTGCTTTTGCATATCGGGCATGTTGGTCGCAGTTTATTTTTACAGCTTTTGCACAAACTATGGCCTTCGATACATAATGATATTTCTTCAACCATATATTCCAGACATACTGGGCACTCTAATTCATTTAAAATTGTTGACAAACTACTCATTATGAAATCACAGATCGAATATAAAAACTAACAATAATTTGAATCAGTTATTAAAAATATATTAAGTTTTGCACATTATATTTCACACATAATTACTATTCTCTATTTAAAAATGTATTTAAGCTGATGAATTTCATTTATTGTCGAGAAAATATACAACTTATCAGTTTTACGAACTTATTATCTTCGGCGTCGTATTTCCCAACATTACACAATATTCTTTTATGAAAATGAGTCATCATAGAAAAAGACCAAAAGTCTATTATAAAAGTATATCATGTTATAAGTATTCTATTTGGTTTTTAATTATATTTTCAATACATACATCACATTGCAAAACATCTTTATATTATAAAAAATAAAATGTAAATATAAATTGAAGAGATGTATACTCAAAATTTATATATTTTATTGGGAAAAATGTAGTAAAGTAGACCTGTCCTAAATTTTTACTAACCTCACTAAACCTAACCTAATTAACTAGTTTTTAGGTGCACACTGCTTTATTATTCCCCAATATTCTAATTAAAACTGTTGCTGGAATAAAGAATAGGTGACTACACAACTGCGCGCACGTCAAACACACGTGATTTATTCAATGTACAGTGATTCTAAACTGGTGGCATTATTAGTGTGGGTGTCATCAAACTATAGTGCGTTCGAAGGTGAGTTTGCAGTATAGCTCTTATGTAGGGTTACCAACTCGACACAGTCCAAAAGAGTACATTTCTTAAAAAAAAAAAAATCAATCCCATATTTTATATAGCAATTTCTACGTACCTACTAACTATCGTCTTATCATTTTTTACATATTTAATAAATAAAAAATTGCTAAGATACGAAATACGTGTATTTAAAAAATCAAAATAAACAATATACTTATTACAAAACATATTATACGACGAACAAAACGTAATTTACTCAAGTACGATCAGCAAAATTATATTTGGTTTTGCTTCTCACTTCTTTTAATTAATTTTTCTTGTCCACACAATATTTAAAAAATTGTTCACAATTAAAATTATAAAATCAAATTGTACCATCAGTAATTTTTTTACTGATTCTGGCAAGAGTCCAGCAGCGGCCTTGGGGGCGGCGGTCGGTCGACCGACCTGAGGCGCCAGGCCAGGAAGGGCGGCGGACGGTCAGGTCATCAGTTGTATTTTAAAAGTGAGGTTAGGTTAGGTTAAAAAACTCGCTCGGGGCGCCAGACTTGCTAAGGCCGGCTCTGCAAGAGTCTATTTCTTTCATCAGTCCAAATACTCTTCATGCTGAAAATCCTTTCCGAATTTGCGTTGTGCGCTGGAATCGTAAAAAAAATGAACATATCTTTCGGAATTCTGAAGATGTTGTTTAATTTCTTTCTTCAAAATATATAATCCATTTTGAATCAGCTGACAGTTTTGAAAATTCTTCATTTATCCATTTTTTTTTTTTTTTAAGTACATTTATTGAATTTTTAGAAAAAGTAAGAGTACATAATTTTACTTGCTCAAAAAGAGTACATGTACTCTTAAAAGAGTACGGTTGGTCACCCTACTCTTATGGAAAATGGGAGCGGTGTTGCCAAATGTTGTAAAAGTGTCAAATGTGTCCATTATAATAATATGAAAAACTCGTATGATTTACAAAAATCAACTCTTATAAAACTCAAAATAACACTCAACAAAAACAAATGGCCATTTGTAGAATACTGCGTCTTCACAGATCAGCGCGTTTTAGAGCTGGCAACGTCGACAAGCAAGAAAAGGATAGTGTCATTGTGTAACCCCATTGGAGAGTATGAAAAAGAACTACTCCATATGCCCTGTACTGCAAACTCACCTTTGAACGCACTATAGGTTTTGTCATTAAACTAGAAGATAACTACTTCACTTCAGAACAAATATTGCTTACAAAAATATTAACAAAAACCGAGCAATCCGACTAATCTTGTGACGTCACCAGATCAATCTGAGCAATCTTGTGGATTGAATAAACGTAAACGCCTAATGTGCATGCGTTTCTATAATCCGTTCAAAGGTGAGTATGCAGTACAGGACATATGGAGTAGTTCTTTTTCATACTCTCTAATGGGTTTACACAATGACACTATCATTTTCTTGCTTGTCGACGTTGCCAGCTGTAAAACGCGCTGATCTGTGAAGACACAGTATTCTACAAATAGTCATTTGTTTTTGTTGAGTGTTATTTTGAGTTTTAGAAGAGTGGATTTTTGTAAATCATACGAGTTTTTCATATTATTATAATTAACACATTTGACTAGGGTGACCATTCGTCCCGCATTTTAACGTTTTGTCCCGCATTTTGGATTTGGGAGGTGAGGACCTTTTTTTCTTTTGCTCTTCACTTGGATTTGGGAGGTGAAGACCTTTTTTTTGGCTCTTCACTTGGATTTTGAGAGATGAGGGCCTTTTTTTGCTCTTCACTTGGATTTTGGGAGATGAGGACCTTTTTTTTTTGCTCTTCACTTGGATTTGGGAGATGAGGACCTTTTTTTTTAGCTCCGTTCCGCATTGCCTTCTTAAGAAAATGGTCACCCTACATTTGACACTTTTACAACATTTGGCAACATCGCTCCCATTTGCCATAAGAGCAATACTGCATTCTCACCTTTGAACGGACTATAGACCAGAAACCATTGTTTTAAAGCCACTGGTAATGCTTGAATTATTTATGAGAGGATAAATCTGACGCTCGATTGACACATGTGCGCATGCTTCAAAATGATCTTGAGCGGAGATTAAAAATATAATATTCTGATTTATTGTGGATATATTTAAGATTATCATTAATACATCAATAATAAGACAATAATAATTATCAATTTATTATTTATTTATTTATTTATTTATAGAACAGCACGTAGCTAATATGAACAATAATACAAAACAAGAAAAAACAAAAAAAGCAAAACGAACAAATATCACAGTGTTGTCGATAGTCATAAAATTATTGTTAAGCAACAAATAATTCATTCTTAAATTATAATTTGCTTAAATAAATACAAAGGAGATAAAATGAATGAAATTACACGTGTGTGTGTGTGTTACTACTCACACAGTTAAGACAAAAAAAAGTTACTTCTGTATTTTTTCAATAATATTTTCTTCCTCATGCGTTGTCGGTATTTTAATATGCGACTTCTTAATTTTTTTCCTGGTACTAAATATAAAAATTTGTTTATTAATTTTTTTATTACTTGGTTCAAATTTTGTCGTATCTAGTTTCAGTTTTTTATTTTCTTTGTTAATTTCTAAACATTTTCTATAAGTATAAGCCCAAAGATTGGGCTTTTCATAATAATTTGTGAAAAATTATTCACCAAATATTTTCATGTCATTGTCCGAAAGTAAAAAACTATTGCTTTTGGTAACATTTCTATAAATTTTGATTCTTCAAGGGTTATTTCTAAAGTTTTTAAAGTTTGGTGCCCATCACTGCACACCAGGCATTGTAAAACACTTCATTTATATCGGATATAGAAAATTGCAATTTATTAAACCGATTTTTTTTGAAAATTTTACGAAAAAAAAAATCATAAACAGTAGTGTCCTGCCTGTTTGTAAACATACATGATGCAGGAAACCCCTCGCCATATTCGTCGATTACCATTAAAGTTTATCTTAGGAATACTTTTTAAATGGACATTTAAATTATATTGTTTTGAAAATATTTTATTGCAAATTAATCACATCACAGACATTTTCAATGTATTTAAAAATGTGTGCGCTGCATATAAGTACATGTAAACACAACAGTGGTTTCCTCGTTTCCCGGTACACTGGAACGCATGCGTATATGTGTCAATCGAGCGTCAGATTTATCCTCTCATGAATTATTTAGTGAAGTTGGTATGTGCTGCTCTCTGTAAAGAAATGTGTAACTTTGTAGTCACCTATTCTTTATTGCCCGATTACTCGATGCCAGTAACTTGTGCCTTGTGCCAGTACTTGCACAAGTCGTTTTGTCATTTTGACGTATTCCAGTATCTTATTTAAGTAAGAACCCGAAACACACTGCAAAATGTAAATGCTTC
The DNA here is from genome assembly GCA_963971575.1 of Liopterus haemorrhoidalis. Classification (NCBI taxonomy): domain Eukaryota; kingdom Metazoa; phylum Arthropoda; class Insecta; order Coleoptera; family Dytiscidae; genus Liopterus; species Liopterus haemorrhoidalis. Next base: position 14,820,664 of record OZ020621.1, read on the forward strand.
CAATTATTTTTTATGCGTAAAACCGGCTTTTTAACGCGCCAATTTTCGATGTTTTAATTTTATGTTGCTTACGTCTTTCACTCCTGTAAACAAAAATTAATCACCGTCAAAACAGCATTTATTCAAAAAAAATCTGTTTCAAAATGATTTTAGAAGAATGAATTGATAACTCAGAAGATATTGTGGCTCACCTACCAAATAAAAATATCACCTGACACTCCCATACCCGAGTGAACTGATTTTTTTTTTATTTTCGCCACTTCTTGGTGGTAGGTCGTGAGGATTTTAATTTATTTTTTTATTTCCACGGCATCAAAACTCTCGATGTTCATGTCACTTGCTAACTTGATTACTGCAGCATCCCAAGCATGCTGCATGCTTATTTCTATAAATTTTTAACGTTGAGTCCCATAAGCTCCCAATATAAAATCAAATATACTTGTGGTGCCCTCAGACCACTTTGTTATGAACATTTTAACACGTTGACTGCCAACTACGAGATAACTCGTAGTTTGTGTTCTTGGCTAGGACGCCGACTACGAGTTATCTCGTACTTTGTTTAATTAACATATTCGTGCAGCTACGATTAAGCTCGTAGTATATCAGTGTAAATATGGATAGATGGCTACTGGGAAGAGAACAAAAAATCATGGTTGGCTTACATGAACAGAAAATTTATTAATAAATGATCAGAAAATATAATAAAATATAATCGTAAGACATTTTTTTTTCAAAAAAACACATTCTGTATGCTTTTTGATGATTACTATATACTATAATTAGAGTTTTTAGTAATATTATATGATTAAATTAAATTGGCTTTTAAGAGCAGAATCCTGAAAATTGCCGTGGCAGTCAACGTGTTAAGTATATTTCAGTGGCGGAACTATAAATTTTGCTACAAAACCTTATGTGATTTTTTTCTTTTCGTATCTAGAGTCCCATAATTTTGAAGAAATTTAACCTTGGATTTTTCTTACACAAAGAATCATTTTACTTTATAATACAAATTTTATTATGAATATAAAAGAAAAACAATAATATCAAACAAATGAAACATAGACAAAACAAAACAAAACTAGATATAAATAAATAAATCAATTTAAAATGTTAAATCTTTCTTTCTGGATTTTAAATTAGCAAAATCTCTAACTAAGTCTGTAATGCCCATTTCTTGAGCAATTTCAGCCTCAATGCTCAACAACTATAAATTAAGCATCAAATTTCCTCATTAAGCATCGAAGCTAACATTACCATTTGTAAGGAAAAATTGGACGAAATATCATCTATGTATTTTTTTTGTAAGATTTCGGCGGAACTCAAAATTTCTGTTTCATCTAAGTTGATTAAATTTCGAGGTGACATGAATAAAAACAAATTTACAACGTCGTCCATCCCTCTGAATCTATTATCAACTTGATTGATAACAATATCGAGAACTGCATTAAATATAGTTACTCTACAAAAATCATTCCCTTTATGAAACCGATGATCTGTTGCCAATTCATCAAAGTGCTTTTTTACAATTTTTTGTCTTTTCCAAACAAAAGTGGAGCTGATATTCCACTTGGCTGCCATTTGAATTGCGTCATCTTTCACAGAAAAGTACATATTTCGGTCGTGTTTTGCCCAAGCAACGCTGAAAATCTATGTAATTATGTACCGTCTCTAAACAAAGATTAAAAAAAAAAAAAACACCGTTAGCGCCATTCTCGCAGTCTTCCTTTAATCGCGTTATAATAATATTTATTTTAAATGTTATTTTTTTAATTGAATTACTATTTTGAATATGGATAAACTATCTCGCTATTGTTTTGCTAAGGTCTTACTAAATGTAAGATAAAAATTTTGATTTTATTTTATTGTATTTTTTTTTTATGTATGTGTTTTATATTTAAAAGTAAATTCTTTATTTTTCAGTATAAAACGCGATTAATTTTCTCAAAATTTTTGGCCCCCCCTGGAGGTCTTTTTTACCGCCAATTTCTGGCGGTATGATAGTTCCGCCACTGTTGCCATCTCTAGGGTGACCAGATTTCAGTGAAGGAAAACCGGGACACAGGAAAAAAAACACAGTGAAGAGCAAAAAAAAGGTCCTCACCTCCCAAATTCAAAGCGAAGAGCAAAAAAAAAAGGTTCTCACCTCCCAAATTCAAAGTGAAGAGCAAACAAAAAGGTCCTCACCTTCCAAATTCAAAGTGAAGAGCAAAAAAAAAAGGTCTTCACCTTCCAAATCCAAAGTGAAGAGCAAAAAAAAAAAAGGTCCTCATCTCTCAGATTCAAAGTAAAAAGCAAAAAGATTCAAAAAATGGGACAATCCGGCGTCCCGAAAACTGTTCTCGGGACACCGGGACTGATGGTCACCCGTAAACGCTTGGGTAGGTAGTCTGTAACGTGTAGCTTCTGACTTCATGCTCAGTCGTATTTACTCGGCAACCTTCGCGCTGTGGTCGGCTTTATTTCAAATTTATATTTTAATTAAAAAATTCCGCTGAAATATTAATTAAAATGTGATTTTTGTTTTGTTAGGTGACATAACTAATATTAACGTATCAAAAAAAAAAAATACTTTTAAGAAAATATAAATGTTATGCGCATCCCCTATTAGATAGACTGACCAATTTTTTTTACAGAAAAAGAGTATATAAAAAAAGGTCCTCACTTTAAAAATACAAGTGATGAGCAAAAAAAATCCCCATTCTCTACAATAAAAACAAGTGACGAGCAAAAAAGCAAAAAAAAGTATATTCAGTTTTTTTTTTTATAAAAAGTAAGAGTATAAAGAATATTAGTTAAAAAAGAGTATAATACTCTAAAAAAGAGTACATCTGGTCAGCCTACTATTAGAAATATTCCCAAAATTAAGGTGACCATATTTTTTAGTTCAAAATTCGGGACCGGAGCTCATAGACGGAGGGGGGGGTTGATTATATAATTATAATTGTCAAATTAATTTTTTTAAATATAAATTATATACAATAAATAATTATTATTTATAGTAAATAAAAATTTCCAATCACAGATAATTAACTTACATTATTAAAAGGAACATTATTAAAATCACAGTATTTTTTTAAATGAATTCAAAATTTATTCATTAAAATTACTCAGTAGAAAACTTTTTATATTTTTCCGAACTATGGATCTTTCTGAGTAGGTCTTTTTTGCTTTGAAGCATTTTATAAAAATCCGCACAGTTTTCTTCAAAATTTACTTTAATCAGTAATATAGCTTTTAATGTGTACATCAAGTTGAGTCTTGTCACTTGTCCAAAAGCTGTTCATCAAGGAAAATACCGTTTCGGTAGATTTTTTTTTAGTTCAAGTTTTGTAAAAATAATTTTAGTTGAAATATATTAATATTGAAAATAAGTACCTTTTCTAAAATTCGGGACAAAAAACCCGAATTCGGGACAAATATTGCTTCTGAAAAAATTCGGGACGCAAGGCGGAAATTCAGGACTGTCCAGGCGAATTCGGGACGTATGGTCACCTTACCAAAATGAACCGGGCACTTAGTTTCATCCAAAATTTTAAATTTTTTCCAAGCATATTTGGGGGGGGGGGGCAGAACAATTTTTAGGGGGACCCGGGCATCCCCGTCGCCTCTGTATACAAACAATAATTAACAACTTTTATTTGAGAAATTTTAGAAAATGTTCATATTTTTGCAACAATTTTAATTATCTATTTTGACATGTACACGTTTCCATGATTACGGTAAGTTACAAATACACATGAAATTTTCAACGTAATATAACACGTTACTATACTTTTCAATAATAATTTCTCTTAAAAAGTATTATGGTTAACTACTTTATGGTGACGGTCAGTTCCAAATTTTTTTTTGTCGCACAATAATTTAGAAGTAATATTTCAGTTCGTAAACCTTTTCATTCAAACCCTGGATTTAGTTTTGAAAAAAATATATTTTTTTAAAATTTTACTTAGTTTCTGAATGAAAGATCTTAATACTTAGATTAACTAACGGAAACCATTTTCAAAATATTTTATATATTGAGACGATTACAGAAAATTTGTTGCCCCAGACATTCAGCATTCACTTCCCATAAATCTACAAAAACCTGAAATATTTGAATATTACCCCATCAACATTTTAAAATTATTTATTCATAAGATAAACGATTTTAACAGCTCAATACATAAAATATAATCAATACATACAATAATTAATATTTAATCTCTATTTAAAATACATATTTGCCTTTTCTAAATCATATTTTAGTAATAGTAATAGTACTAGCATAAAGGTCCTTTCGAGAATCAAAAAAATTATGCATCATATCGTAACTAAAAATAATTTGCTCTTCGCTAAAAGCATCATCTAAATTACACCACGGAATACAGGGAGCAGCACCATATAATTTATATCCTTTGCCGGTCTGGTCTTCAAATTCAACGTTTAACAAAAAATTCCTTGCGTTGTCTCTTGGTCCAATATACATTCCAGAATACATTGTTATTTCATTAGCAAATTTAAATGTTATTATAAAAGTATATTCCAAGTAAAAACATACATAAACTTGATTTTCTCTTACTGGATTCCAAGTTTTTATATATCCTGAATGGGTAGTCTCGATATGAGTTTTAATTTCTTTAAACTTTCCTCGCCAGTCACAACCAACGAAATTTAATCCGCATTTGAAATCTCCAGAATCACAGTTACGTTCATGATCATTAATTTCTTTAGCATTAAATTCTTTGTTACAATCTTGATTTCTACATGGATAGTTTAGAGACGCAGCTATTTTTTCTAAAGTATAGTTTCTATTAGCGACTATATTGCTTTTGCATATCGGGCATGTTGGTCGCAGTTTATTTTTACAACTTTTGCACAAACTATGGCCTTCGATACATAATGATATTTCTTCAACCATATATTCCAGACATACTGGGCACTCTAATTCATTTAAAATTGTTGACAAACTACTCATTATGAAATCACAGATCAAATATAAAACTAACAATAATTTGAATCAGTTATTAAAAATATATTAAGTTTTGCGCTTTATATTTCACACCAAATTACTATTCTCTATTTAAAAATGTATTTAAGCTGGGCTTGGGCGTAAATTCTCTTGGGCATCGTATTTCCCCACTTACACATTATTCTTCATGAACATGAGTCATCATAGGAAAAGCCCAAAAGTTATTATTCTATTTGGTTTTTAGATATTATCAATATATACATCACATTGCAAAACATCTTTATACTATAAAAAATAAAATTAAATATAAATTGAAGAGATACCCAAAATTTATATATTTTATTTAGGACTCCTCCATAGACAAAAATTTTGAATCCTATTTATTTAAAAAAAAAAGTATTTTGAAGGGTTTGTGTACAAATATGATTTTAAATTTTATCATCCCATATCGTATAATTTTCCTGGATTATACAGCTACAAATAATCAGTTACAACACGAATATTTGAATGTAGAAACAAATGAAAAATATATGATTCAAAATAAAAGCAAAGATAAGAATTACATATTTATATTTTATATAAGAAATATATATTTATTAGGCAAAAATAAATAAATATTTGCTACCTCTGTAATTTATCGTTTGTAAACCGTACTTCTACTGTCATTATCCTTTCATATACGCATGTGTGTTTTACATATGATAGATGCGATGTCATGAACTCTTGAACTTTTTTTTTTACTTTTTATTTTACTCTAAATCTCAAAAAAATGAGCTATACTAGTGATTTATCACAATCTCAGGAATATTTAAGTTTTCGTAGTAGTGTACCACTCAGAAAAATAGTAGTAGATTCAGACGGTTCCAAGGTAACAAACAATTTTAAATTAATTTTTGAATCACTAATTTTTTAAATTTTAGGGTTGGAGAGTTTATGATTGTGGCCCAAAAAAAGTAAAATACCCTCTAATTTGTCTTCCACCAGTATCAGGAACTGCTGATGTGTTTTTTCGACAAGCTTTATCGTTATCAGCTAAAGGGGTACGGGTTATTGCAGCTGAATCTCCTGTTTATTGGAGTGTAAGAGAATGGTGCGAAGGTTTCAAAAGACTGTTAGATTATCTGGAAATTGATCGAGCTCATATTTTCGGAGCATCGTTGGGTGGTTTTTTAGCTCAAAAATTCGCAGAGTATACCTATATGTGCCCTAGAGTGGCTTCACTGATTTTATGTAATACTTTTACGGATACTGCTGTGTTTTGTAACCAGGGATCTGCTAATATATTTTGGATATTACCTGCGTTAGTATTGAAGAGACTTGTTATGGGAAATTTTAGTTCAGAAAAAGTGGATCCTGAAATTGTTGATTCTATTGACTTTATGGTTGAAAGGGTAAGACTGCATTTTATTATAAGTTCGTTACATTATTTTTCATTTTATACTCACTTTTTGTTTAGAATGTATTTATTTTGTTAATTTTAGCCTAACTATCCGTTCACTAGACATAATTTTGAAATTCTACTTATTAGCATTTATATAGCTTAACCATACTACACATCAAATGCTAGCTTTTGTTTTTTTAAATTAATTGTTTATATGACAAATGAATGTATGACTAAATAAAGTTTTAAGTTTAGGTTGTCGACTTTTCAACAGCTCGATGCGGGTCGAATTACAGTCTCAAAAAATAAAATAAAATCGTCATATCTTTAATATCAGTAATTTTACAACTAATTAACAAAAAAGTATTTTTTTGTTGGGCAACAGCCACTGTTTTAACCCAAAATCACTAAAAAATTGCTGGATTTTGGTTAGGTTCAAACATCAGTTAGTTTTGATACGTGTTTGGTTTCAAGTCGTGACAGTTTCCTCTGCAGCAGTGGAAGATTCAAACGCGAAAGAATAGTTGCTGTACAAAAAATAAAAATAAATTAAATTTTATGATTTATAGCCTGTTTCTTTGGACTAGATTTTCAATTCTAGTAACTATTACCAATTAAATGAGGCTTTTGATTATTTTGTTTAGCAAAAGCTCACTTCAGTCCTTAACGCTGTGTATAACCCCCAGAGATTATAAGTTTCTTGTACAAAACTAATAATCTGAAATAAAATTGGTAACAACTTATAAATCAAAATTTGCACCGAATTTTTTACTATGTAATAGGATATTTTTAATCATAGTTCATAGATGCATATTTAACAGGAAACACCAATTAGTTTTTAAAAATAACTACTTCTGACCGTTACATAGCGCTTAAGCCTCTGAAGCCACATATTAATAGACTTACGAAGGGTTTCTACAGAAAAACCCTCCGCTGCTTTCATCAGGGAGTTCCTCAGACTAACGATTAACAGTCTCTACTTGCAAGCCATGTAGTCCTGGGGATTGAGGTCAGAGCTGTTAGATGGCCAATCAGCAGGAAAAATAAAGTCCAGTACATTGCTTTCGCATTGTGGGTTAGCAGTAAATTTTGCTGGAAGGCGAGTTGGGCATTATTTAACTAAACTTTCAGTCAACTAAAAATTTGAATAAAAATGTAATCAAACTAAATTAATCATTCCTTATTCAATCAATAATGGATGCAATCATAAATCCTTATATGATAATCATTAGTTTCAAATCATTAGTTTTTAATCATATTGTTATATTTTCTTAGAAAAATTGGAATCGCTTGGATCAATTTATATATTACATATATAATATCCCTTTACCCAAATTCTCAATCATTTTCGTCCATCTTGCAGCTTTCGAAAGAGCATTACATTTTGCCACTCCACCGACCTTAGAGGTATAACATATTTGGTAAGGTCTTCTTCAAATTTTTTTTGTGACCTTGTTCCGGCTCTAATTGTTCTTGATTTTTGAGGAACAACTGTTTGTCTGCTTTTAGAATCAATGTTTTTTAAATGCAATAAATGCATCGTTTCCGTGTCCTCTTTAAGATGAGATATAAAAATCGATGAACTATTTTTTATCCTTTAATTTTAACTTTAGGTTTGCATTGACCGCATTGAGTCTAAATAGTTTTTTTCGGCTAAATATTGAAATATATTGAATTTTGAAAAAACGTATCACCTACCGTTTTCGATTTAAATAAAACATTTCTTCTCTTACTATCATTGGCGTACTGAGAAGAGTTTGAAGCTCCTGATGCTTCAGATATTAAAACAGTCGATGCACCAAAACTTTCACGAGTATCGCTGTCACTCATGTGGGCGAAAAAATACAAATATATAATTGTAAAATATATCTCTCAAATTTTTCACAAATTAAATCTGCGTCAGACGCCTACAATGTAGGTATAAACACTAAATTCCAATGAACAGTGAGAGTGAAAAAATCAAATCTCAATCTTGATTTTAGTTTCAATCATAACTAAAAATTTAATCATGGTAATGAGTAAATATTTAATTTAGTTACCAGTGTGAAAAACTGCATTATGTGTGATGTACCATACTTATTAATAAAGTCTTGAAATTAAATTTTTAATCTCAATCCTCAATCATTAGTTTGATTGCAATTTGCCCAACTCTGGCTGGAAGCTCCAGTGGTGACCAGCGAAGAAAGAGTTGTTCAGTTTTTTATCTATCGACTTCAACACGGTTTTCTAGTAGACTTTGACCGACGTTTTTGCCCCTTTCTGGTAAAAATGAAGCTTAGTGATATGGTTATAGCTCCCGCCCCATCAAACCATAACTGAAGCAGGGTAATAGCCACTCTGGGTCGTCGGCGTTTTCTCACAACCTTCTCGTGAACTTGTAACGTACACCATGGCATTCTAGCGGTTGAAAGCCTCCTCAATGTGACTCAGAGGCGTTGGCGCTGTGTACAGTGTCCATTTCGAAAAATGATGGGTGTCTTGTTTAAAATGTATCTATGTATTATGTACTAAAAGAAAATTAAGATATCTTTAAGCATCTTGCAGAATTACACTGAAAACTTTGTAAAAGTATTTATGGCAAAACTAGGTATTTTATTATCGTTACGCCTTTACATGTATTTTAATTTTATTAATTCCCATAAAAGGTTACATTCCAAAATATGTTTTGTGTAGTAATATGAAATTGATAATATTATCAATATTTTGTAACATTTTCTGTTTGTTTCGATATGGCATATCTTTATCGATAACAGTATCACATGATTAATTACAATTAATTAATATAGTTTTTTTTTCCTTATAAATAATATTGCATATATTAAAACAAAGAATAACATTCTAGATCAGCCTTTCTCAATGTATTTACCTGTCGGAACTCGAGTCTATTACCATTATTAACTAGCTGGAGTACCCTTACTTCGTACGGTTTTTGTATTGTTCATTTTTGCTGTAACATAATTGATAAGTGAGATATTTCAATTTCAAGTAGAACAGAAAATAATCGCTTCTTTATTCTAAACCTCTCTTTTGTATGTATTTTCAATGTAAGGTAAATAATAAGTGATTTACTTCGTGTATAGGTAGCTCACCCCATAGCTTCCCAAATATATCTTTTATTAAAAATTGCATTGAAGAGGAGAAAAAAAAATGTTTCCTCATACACATTTTTAATGTAAAGTAAATAAAAGTGAGATATTTCAAGATTTTGATTACTTCAAAGTACAACTTGAAAATACTTGAAGTACCTCCAACGCGAACCATTGTCAGTGAAACCCATCAACCGACACATACAATTTATTTGACTTTGATATAGTCTACTTATAGTCTGATTCTTTGGTTAAGGCGGAACTAGATTTAAAAATCTAGTAATTTTTATGGATTGAATGAAGCTTTTCATTATTTTGTTTAGTAAAAGCGCATTTACTCATTATAAAGTTAGCTAGTGACAACTTAAACGTTTGAAATAGCCTTTAGTTTAAATTAGTTGTCAAAATAAGTATATTAAAGTCTGTTCCTTTCGTTTAGGCGGAACTAGATTTTCAATTCTAGTTACTTTTACTGGTTGATTGAAACTTTTGATCATTTTGTTCAAGAAAAGCCAACTTCAATATATAAAAAAATAGCTAATGACAACTTACAAAAATGAAAATTCTGGTTAGTTCCGCCTAATCGTTTGGAATAAACTGTATGTATAAAAATAAATAGAATATTTATTTTATTTATGTTATGAAAGGTGTATTTTTATAAACAAAAATATAAGATATCGTATTTATAAATATTAATAAGATTGAGCGAATTTTTATTATATTTTCATGTTTCGATATTGTATGACTTCGCGGCCCCCCGACGAAGCCTTCACGGCCCCCCAGGAGGCCGCGCCCCCCCGGTTGAGAAACGCTATCCTAAAGGACGCAAAATTGAATAAATTATTAAACATTCATATAAATTTAATTTGTAAGCATGAGAATGTCAACTGAAATTTTGTTTATAAATTAAATTTGTATGGAATGAAAAAAAAAATACATATTTCTTATCAGTAATTTATTAGTGATCCAAAATGATCATGACATCACACGAATTCCACTTCAATTAGGGCTAAAATTTGATTGAAAGGAACATCCTCTTAAGAAGAACATAGCTGCGTATCTATAAGACAAACATTAGTCTTATAGATACGCAGCTCATACGTTAGCACATATGACTAACATAATACATACGTTATTTAGTACAAATTTAGTCCGAAAATAGTGTTTTACCTTGAATTTAGTGGGCTTTTTGTGACGTTATGGTCATTTTTGAACAGCATTTATAATACTGATTAACATGCACTGGTTGTTTGATAAAAATATGGTTTTTTCATTTTTCTGTGTTTTTTTCAAAAGTATCTAGTTGTATCTAGATACAAACATTTTTGCCATGTATCTGTATCTAGCTATTATTTATAATTCTGTATCTATATCTGCATCTAGATACAATTTTTCTTAGGTATCTGTATCTAGATATTTTTTTAAATGTATCTATTACAACACTGCAAATTACATAAAAATATGTCCAGCCGTTTTTGCGTGAATTTCGGATAGACAGACAAAAAATGATTTTATTGCGGATATCGTCTTATATTCATCAGAAACGTGAAAAAACAAATATGGGGTCGAAAAAAAACAGATATAGCAATTTTATTAATATAGATATACAAAACCCCGATTTGTGTGAAAATTTACACGTCACATCAATTTTTATTAATATATTTACATATTATTTTCTAGTTGGAAACCCTATCTCAGTCTGATTTGGCATGCAGACTTACCTTAAATTGTATTCCTGGCTATGTGGAAGCGCATAAACTAGCCGATCTTCCTGTTACAATCATAGATGTATTTGATGAATACGCTCTATCAAATGCTGTACGTGAAGAGGTTTATAAGTGTTATCCACGCTCAAAACTTGCTCATTTGAAATCGGGAGGAAACTTCCCATATCTTAGCAGAAGTGCTGAAGTCAATTTGCATTTACAAGTAAGAATTTCTATACAATTTAAATTAGATTAGGTTTCTTCTTTATGGAGCATAAACGTTCTTTTCTTTTATTAATTATTGTGGTAAATATACTCGTCAAAATGGTCTAGCAACAACTAGAAACAACTATCAAATGTCCGATGAGATTGAAAAAGAATGTTTGTTATTTTATAAAAATAATTTTAATGGCGTGTAGGCAGTGTCGCCGCTAACTTTGCAAGTTGTGGTACATCCTCAGAGGAACCACTAATAGAGAGGGCATCGCGCATTTATACTCATATAAAATATCGTAACCGGAAAGATTGACAAAGAAAGATATATAAATACGTATCTTTTGTTTCAAACTAAACTCGACATGCGCACAAAACGTGTTTTCAGTCGGTAATTTAGGTCACCTACGTTAATACACGTCATTCTGTCTCAGAGGAACCAATGAGATCGGTTCCTCTGAGTTCTTAAGCGTGTCGACTTTAGTTTGAGACAGATGATATGTTGTCCTTGTCAATCCCTTAGGTTACGCAAAATTCGCGTTATGCCTTCTCTATTAGTAGTTCCTCTGAGGTTGTAGCCCAGTTTAAGCATCAGTTTTTGTTTTAGTCTAATATTCAGAGGCGGCCTGTGAAATTTCTAGGTGTAGTTGCTGCTATATCGGCTTTATTTACTTTTTTTTTTTTTTTTTTTTTAATTTATGGCCTTTGCTGTTTTGGCAATTAGCCAAAATCGGCTTTATGAAAACTGTGATATGAAAATTAAACTCGTTCTTCTACATTTTTCTTGACAAAAAACATTTATCATTAAAATTTTTAGTTTGTGAAATAATAATATTTGGAGTAGGCAGACCATTTCTTTTTATTTCTAGTTTATCATTATAGTGAAAATTCAATGATTTATCAATTTCTTTTTTTTTATAGTAGAATATGATTATAATAATTACTTAAAATTAGACGAATGTATAAAGTATAAATTATAGTATTATTAATAAAATACCGTATTGACCGGAATATAAGACGAGCCCCCCCCCCCCGAAATATCATTAAAAAATAAGGATCGTCGGACCCTTTTTATACCTAAAGAAATGTATTTCTTTCTGATTTTTTCGGTAAGAAATAGGACTCGTCTTATAATCGGGCTCGTCTTATATTCAGGCTAATACGGTATGTCGAATATTAAAAAAACGCTGATATAAAAGCATTAGCATTTTTTACACACAAACATGTTATTTTTGAATTTGTATATATCTATTTTCTTTATGGTCGGATCTCCGAATTCGAATAAGAAATCGTTTTTATTATCTGTCTCATTTTGTAATACGGAACTAACAGTGGAAGTTCATTTTTTATGTTGTATATTGACAATACATTTATAATATTGTCATAGTATTGGTTCACACGGATACGCCAAAGTCTGTTTACACCACAACAGTCACCAAAGTAACCAGATTTAGTTTCGTATTACAAATTGAGACGGATTATATACGTATTTATTAATTTAAGAGTTTCAGAAATGACCTTCGGAAAATTCAGACGTAATTTATAAATTAACAAAAACTTCTTTTGCTGCTTTAAGTTTGGCAAACAAAAAATTTCTTTTTGACAAAAGTTGAACTTAACCTGAACCTTAAAACCCTTATCTGCGTTTACAATCTCGAATTTAGAATTAACGTGAAATTAGTACTTAACATTAAATTTGAAGGTATGTAGGTAGTGTTCACAATGTAAAATTAGAAATTAAGACACTGACAGAAATTTCTATCGATTTCTACTTTATCGATCGATATTTGACAGCTGTTTATATTTGCTAATGAGGTTTTGAGTGTTTCATAGTTCTGAAAATAATTAAAATAGAATGAAAATTTATATCTATGCCCATAGAAAATAAAAAAATGATTACTTCGCATATGTCAATTATAAATTAATGTAAGAGTCTGGAGTCTACAAACTCTTAATTGTAATTTATAAGTATAAGTATTAATTTAGAAGGTTGTGAACGATACCGTACACTTACGTATAACAAACATATACGTCAATTCTAAGTACTAATTCTAATTTCGAGATTGTGAACGCAGCACTAGAAACTGTCATTAAAAAACTAGAGTACAGTCGACTCCTGACATTTGCGTGAATTTTTTTGTTTACATGCATTTGATTTCACTGCATCCCTTCATAAGAAACTCACGCCACGCCACTACAATGTGCATCAAATAATAAATGCATTATGTGTCCAGCTGTAAATACATAAAGCTGCGCATATTACACGCAGTGTAAAATTTGACGCGCATGAGTGCTCATCAAGAAAAAATACTCATACTTCAACATACAACATACTGCATAAACACAATGTTATGAGGAGACCAATGGCGGTATTCTGAAGTGAAATGTTAAGTCGTACATCGACGCATACGTCCAAGGTTGAACGATGCTATAAAAACGGTATTTTGAAGTGTCCTTATGTTAACATTCGTCGATGTGAGTTAACATTTTAGGTGTTAGTTACAAGCTACAAAAAAGCTTGACGGAACTGAAAGTAGAGTCGTGTTAAGTGGTATTTTGAACAGATTTTTATTATTTTTTTAACCAAAATCATTAAAAATGAATAATGAAATTATTGAATTTGTATTCTAATTTCTTCATTTGTTTTTAGTTCAAGGTACTATGTATCTGTAGTACAAATTTTAAAACTAATATGGGCAAAAAATAATGATGAACTTATATTTTAATATAAAAATATTTATTGCATACAAGAAATAACTTAACTTCTAAAAAATCTGAGAAAATTTTTCTTTCATCTTCATCGTTACTACCCAGCTAATGGTACTGCGAAACACAAAAATTCTGCAATAATTTTCACCCATTTTTTTCCCTATTAAAATCTACCAGGCAGCACTTGATAAATCTTAAATATAAAGCGTTTTTAAAAATTGTTTTTAAATTTTTGGCACCCACACATGATAAACATCATCTTTAAGATCAACAAAACCAGTAAAAGCTACTTTTCTATGCACCCATATACCACATTCTTCAACCGTTGTCATTTAATTCCAATTTGTGGCTTTCCTCATACAGCATTTCTGCTCCGATGAATCTTACAGTATTTTGCAAGGTTCAAATTTTCTCAGTCCTTGAATCGCTAAAAAATAATTATGTAATTTATATTATGGTCTGTTTGTGTAAAATTAGAAGAAAATAATAAAATACCTTCTTTTACTCTCTAACTACAAATGCATTCTGCCATCTCTTGCAAATAAATTTCATATTGTTCACTGTCATGACAAAATGAGTTAAATGCATGTTATGACCATTCCTGTGGCTGTTTTTGTTTAGCGTTCAAACTAGTTTTTTTTTTTTGAAATTATATTTTGGATGTTTTTTGTTTCTCATTCTTATTTTTTATTTAGTATTGCAACTGTTTTTAAAAACTAAAAACTAAATATGTGTTTTTATTATATTTCTAGATCCATCTCAGACAGTTTGAAGATACTCCTTATGCATCATCAGACCGCCCACTCATCGAAAGAAATATTAACTAATTAATAAGCTTGAAAACCCAGTAACGTACGCTGAACATATTTTTCTGGAATATTGAAACTAAAACATTCGGCTACCATCGTGATAACTCGGCTGTTGTTTTATATTAAAGCAAAAATTCCTGAGAATCATCTTTCAGCGTAAGCTACTGTATATAACAATAATATATTAAGGATCTACCATTGCGTAAATCATTCCTTTTTTATGTATATTTTTATAAAATGTATATAAATGTGTTATACATCTCTAGTCTTAATAATCAAGATATTTAATATATTTTTAGAAATGTTACTTTTTATACACGTTCCTTATGAGGTTTATTTTAAACTGGGTCTCTATTAATATTTATATTTAAAAGTAAATTTACATTTTAGCATGTTTAATAAAAATATTATTTACGTTTTAATTGGGTTTTTAAATTTTATTTTAACCAAGTACAGTAAACTCTCGATTTAACGGACTAATGGAAGGAAAGCCTAATGGGGGAATGCGTGTCCGTTATTATTCGTTTATTAACTAGTCAAACATTTAGTATAATAATAATAAAAATATTTTTCCACACCTATTTAATTATATTGCAATTATTAGCGTTTTTCGTGAAAAATAGTACTCATAAATAACTACAGTGAATTATGGTTTCATAATTCACTGTTTACGGCCAATCACAAACCTACATTTCCATAATTCACTCTCGCTGATCCAATCATATTTGACAATGGCAATGGGAGGGGCCAAAACTACAAGTTTTCTCGTAGTTAGCGTTCTTGCCCAGGACGCCAACTACAAGACTACTTGTAGTACATTGACTTAATAATATAATATGGCTATATCAAATTGACTTCTGAGACAAGAATCCTGAATCTTGCCTTGGCAGTCAACTTGTTAATAGGTGTGGAAAAAGTATAGTCTTACACTCGCGATTATAGCCATTATTCTGTAGTTTTAAAAGGATTTACAAAAAATATTATGAATGCATCCATTTCAGAAAATTCCTGAAATCTAGAGCTAAACTCCAAAATTTACAAAGCGAAGAAGGCAAAAAATGTAGGAAACGAATTATATTTCTATAGCATTGTTCAAAAAATAGTTATAAGATTTTTTTGTTTTCCTTTATCATCTATTTTGTTTCTCCAACAGCAGGTAAGTATTATGGCCTATCGTGGTAAACGTCTGTTAAATAATAAAAAACTTTATTATAGGCTAGTCGGCTAGTCAATGCACTTACGTCATTTTAAACGTCACATTTTCTTATGACGTTATATTAGATACGTTAACATGGCATTCAAAATAGAAATAAGTTGAATATAACCTAAACAGGTATGCATTACCTACATGCAATGGCTAAAATAGTTATCTATAAGAAAATATATAACTAAACACAAAACTTCTAAATAAAGCAGGGGTCCCCAAAGTGGTCGATATCGGCCCCCGGGGGTCGAAATGACATTGTTAGGGGTCGATTGGCGGTCTATGAAAAAAAGTTAAAAATTACTAGTATAATTTTAATATATAACTGTGTAGCTACACAGTGGTAGAGGTTGGTTTTAGCCATGTTAATTCCATCCTGACAAAACAGAAACAAGTTAGATGTAGAATTCCGTGGCGATTTAAGGCTGAAATTAACTAATATTGAACCCGACATTGCTAATCTTGCAAAGAGTCACCAACCACATCCGTCACATTGACAATGATAAGCAATTTTATTTAATAATGATATTATTGTAATTGCAATTAGATAAATGTAATATAAATAAAAAACACTGTATAATAAACAATATAATAAATCGCATAAGCGTATTTTTTGCTTGCCCTATTATAATGTAATTGTAAAATAGAGGGGGTCGAGATGAAGTCGAAAAACTCTTCTGGGGGTCGACGGTCAAAAAAGTTTGGGAACCCCTGCTCTAAAGCCATTAGGCTTCTGCTCCTTAGATTTGTAATAATAATAATAATATTATAACTTAAAAAATTAGTAAATCTTCAAAAATACATCAAATTTTTGTTCAAAGCTTGGTTTACTAGTTATGAATTATTTAAAATTTAATAACTTCCGTCTCCGGATCTTCAGAAAAAACAATAGGGTTCTCCCCAATTAATAGGAGATTTTTTTAGTACCAGAACGAACTTTCTAAGTTAAACCGTTCTTGAGTTATCGTGTATACACACACATACAGACGGCACTTAGAAAATAGTTTTTTTGGATTCCCTGGACCATGAAACGTGGTCATCAGTCAAAATCTCGACATCGAAATTTTTCGCGATTACAATACTTGCCCCTTTCATATTAAAGTCGGGCAAGTAAAAAGATAGATAAAATTACTATAAGATAGATATGTAAACACGTGTATCAGAACGTAATATATCGGCAAATGTAAACAAAATAAATAAACACTTTTAAAATTTGTAAATCTTCAAAATGATTATTGAACACAAACTAAATATGACTTCAATAGGTATGTGTTAGTAAAACAAAAGAGTGAAGAGCAATATTGGTCCATAATTGAAAAATTATGAAAAAATGAAAAAAAAAAAAAAAAATGATTTAGTTATTTTTTCGCCAAGTTTGTCAAGTTATGACGCAAAATGACGAAGTGCATTGACTGAGCGATTTCAGTATTCAGCCTGGGCTGGTGTTCGTACTTAACCTTTTTCAACATGTTAGTACAAGGATATGTTAAAGATAAATTACATTCTTACAATCAATATAAATTTATATAATATAAAATTTAGCAAAGTTCTGTAGAGGTGCTGGCGAAACTATATAACCTGGGGGGAAAAGAATGATTTAGCGAAACGAAATTACCATGTGTGATTTTTCGTTAGCAACCATATTTTATATTTTGCTTTAAATAATTGAGCACAGTGATTTTAGGTTCTTGGGTAATTGATTATAAATTGATGGGGCGCAGAAGGAGAAGGATCGTTCAAAGAATGAACTTTTGTGGGCTGGAACTTCTAGGCTGTTAAAGTCCCTAAGAGTAAGGTTATTTTGATAAGTTCTTGGAACTATTATGCAGCTTAATTAGGTAGGTGTTTGGTTCATCACTAACTTATGAGTGAATGTAGCAAAATGTAAATTTCGATGTTCCATAGTTAGCCAATTTAAAGAACTCAACCCACAAGAGTCTAGAATTTCAAATACTTCCCTATTATTTCAAATAATACCATATTATTTCAAATATTTCTCTAGTATTTCAAATATTTCCTAGTATTTCAAATACATTTAAATTACTTGAAATACATCATTTCCAATACTTTCCTATTATTTCAAATATTTCCTTATTATTTCAAATATTTCCTAGTATTTCAAATAATTCTAGTGTTTCAAATACATTCAATTTATTTGAAATACATTATTTCAAATACTTTTAAAAAGTATTTGATATTTCGAATACTTAAGTGATGTCTAATAGTATTGGTTATTTCAAATATGTACTTTGATCGGAAATTGGTACCTGACATACTTTTACTGAGTATTTCGCACAGCTCTGCTTATAACACTAAAATCTTTTTTTTTTTTAAATATCTTAATAGGGGATAAGCATGATTTTTATTTTATTTTTTATTATATTCCTCTTGTTGCATATAAACATAAAAAACAGTTTTGCATTTTTTTTTAAATTTGAAGGCTTGAAAAAATCCTAAATGTATGTAGCGCGCGAAAACCACATGTGACGTCAGAGCCTACCTAGTGTACAGCGTACAGCCTACACAGTCTGTCGTCAACTTATTTGCTTGTATAACTTTTATAGATTGTGTAAAGTTAGAGTGATTTTAATTAAAATAAAGTTATTTTACATGTTTACCGAATTAAATTATATATTAAAATATATAAAACATGGAAGATCCAGGGCCCAGTACTTCGAAACATCGAAAATATTGTTCAGTACCGATGTGAACAAATACTTTGTTTAGAACTCCACAAAAACAATTTATTTCATTACCTAATGGTGAAAAACAAAAGAAAAGGAAGAAAAGAAACATTGATATGTTGGGTAAATTGTCACTCTGAGCCTTAACAAAATCTTTATCTGCCATTTTAATAATAAAGTCGTGAAAAATTGTTTAAAAAACAAATACAAAACTCTCAAACAATTGTATTTTAAAGGCTGATATAAAATCATTTGAGCGTTTTATTAGAAAACATAATTAATGGAAGGTAATACAATGTCTGCATAAACAAATATTTTTTTTTACAAACAGGCTGTAACAATAAATGATGCCCGTTTGAACGAATACTATATAATATTGATATTGCATATTAAATACGTAAATTTTAATACAAATAATTCATTGTTAAAATAAATTTTTGCTTATTGAAAAGAAGAGAGCAAAGTCATCTTACCGACCAGTGTTTCAACAATACAACTAAGTAATTTCTTGAAAATAAAATAAAATTATCCATTAATAATAAATTAATCGAAAATTTATTTATTAAAAAATAAATCAATATTTATTAAAAAATATTGTATGATTAATGGATTAATTGAAACAAAATAATCGATTAATTCAATATACGATTAATCGTTGCCATCTCTAATACACACGTAAAGGCTTGTGTAGGTAGTCTGGGACGTCTAGGGTTTGACGTCATGCTCAGTCGTATTTAGTCGGCAACCTTCGCGCTGTTGGCTTTATTTCAAATTTATAATATTTTAATTAAAAAATTTCGCTGAAATATTAATTAAAATGTGATTTTTGTTTTGTTAGGTGACATAACTAATATTAACGTATCAAAAAAATGTACTTCTCAGAAAATATAAATTCTATGCGTATCCCCTATTGCAAGCGAACAGATAACAGACAAAACCCAACAGGCTATTGTCTAACACCATATATATAGACGAAAAATAGACGAGGTCACACGCTTTCACACTAGCACTTTAAGGGCCGTATTCATAAAACAGTCCATAATCGTACATTTTGTAATGAACATAATATATTTAATGATCATAATATTTCTATTCCTATTCGTAAAAATAATGAGCAAATTTCATTATGTCCATAATGCAAATGAGTATTTTTTATAATTATGTAAAGATCATAATACAAAATTACTAGGGATGTTTTTCATTTTTACTTGCCCGACCTTAATATATAAGGGGCAAGTATTGTAATCGCGAAAATTTTCGATGTCGAGATTTTGACTGATGACCACGTTTCATGGTCCAGGGAATCCAAAAAACCTATTTTCGAAGTGCCGTCCGTATGTGTGTGTGTCTGTATGTATACACGATAACTCAAGAACGGTTCAACTTAGAGAATTCGTTTTGGTACTAAAAAATTCTCCTATTGAATGGGAAGAACCCTATTGTTTTTTATAAAGATCGTTTGAATAGAGATGGGAGTTTACTCGTGTCGATTTTAAGATTTTTGCGAATATTTAGCAACAGAAAAATATTTCGAAAAAATTTATTGAACAAAAGTTACTATAAATGCAATAACTAATAACTTTTATTTGAGACATTTTTTGATAAAACGAAAAATTTTGAATTTTTTTTGTAAAATTATTTAAAATTTTTCATATTTATATGTAACGTTTCCATGGTCATGATAATTAATTCGTAACAAGTAAACCAAGCCTTGGACAAAAATTTGTATAGAACATAATTTGATGTATTTTTGAAGATTTATATAAATATTTAAAAAATAAATAAATAATTTATTTTTTTATTTATTTTTTTTTGGGAGGGCAAGTCTAGCGGAGGTTTCCCTTCGCCACTGGTTTTACTATTTTATGTCAGGAAAAAATATTACAAAAACAAAATTTAGAAATATTGCTGTCAGTGTCACTTGTTATTTGAATATACAAAATAAAAAAAGGCAAAAACGTAAGAACTTCACGACTAACGAGTGCAGTTTATTACTTCATATATTAGAAGAATACATATGTCAGATAGAAGCCTCTAAATGATACAGAAGGTCAGGAACTTAAAAACTGTTCCAAGGTACATTATGCTCAAGGGACAACAGCCTCCCCCTCGTCCAATAATAAGTAAATGATAAAATGGTTCATTATTAGTATAAATTTATTAATACACTCCTTAAAACATACAATTCACTGTACATTAATGGTATTATCACCACCTTTCTTCTCATGCGATGAGGTTTGTATCGTATCTTCGTCACTAAATAACTCCGCCAGCGGGCCCTTCGTGTCTATCACTCGCACTTTTTGATGGTGGACATTACTGTCTGTTACCTTAGAGTAAATTGCCATCGCCTGAAATATAAATGGTACATTTATTAACAGATATTAGTGAAATAAAAAGCTTTAAACAATAAATTCAATAGTGGCGACTGAGACAGTGTGCGCTGAGACAGAGACCTCCTAAAAAATTAATAAAAAAACTGAATTTAAAATTTCATTTATACTTAAAAATTGCATTAAATTAGCTACATATATCTCCATATATTTATTTTTATTATTTCTAATTAAAAGATTTTTCAAATAAATATTAGATTTTAAAAATTTAGATCTAGAAAACAATGCTCAGGTCACTTCTCATAGTGTCCCAATACACAGTGTTCCCACATGCGATTTGTATTGTATTCATCTACGCAAGTAATAAAAATGAACAGGAAAAGGCAACGGCGGCGAGATTTAATGTGTATGTATTAGTGAATTTCGGTCGGCGTCCTTAGCTTATACTCTTTTCACACTAGAACTTTAATACCCTTTTCACACTAGATCTTTAAGACGAGTGAACTTAAAGTTCACCGATGTTTAAGATCGGTATGCTTTCACACTTGATGTTTAAATCTCTGGTGCTGTCGTCAGCTACAGTAATTTTGTCCTTAAGTTACCGTCATGAAATTACCAGTTTTGAACTGTCTGCGCAGACGTACATTTTGAATTATTATAAACAAATAAGGATATTTCATTTCATTCTACAATAAAGAATATATTACACCTGTATTAATATGTAAGTCGATACATTTTATCTCAATTATTGTAGCTCTGTATTTTATTAAACACATTATTAAAATAAATAATTTTATTATAACAATAAGTATAAATTTCTTATAACGTCGATATAATACAGTATTCTTGTTTATGATAATATAAAATGTTGACAGCACAAATTCAAGGAGTATTTTTTTATAATAGAAATTAAGTTTGCAATGCGGACGAAGTTTAAGACGCAGCTCTTTGTCTTAAACATCGCTTGTATTTAGACGAGGCCATACGGTTTCACATTAGCGTTTAAAGATACATTCACTTTAACATCCGATCTTAAAGTTCTAGTGTGAAAAGGGTATAAGACGAGTGAACTTGAAGTCCACCGATGTTTAAATCTGCGGTGCTGCCATCTGCTACGGTAATTTTGTTCTTAAGTTAGCGTCAGGAAATTACTTTTAGTTCTGTACTCTCTGCGCAGACGCACATTTTGAATTATTATTTAACACATGGACATTTTATTCTATTCTACGATAAAGAATATATTACACCTGTTTTAACTTACCGGGTGAATTATTTAAGGAGCAACATACATGTTTCACATATAATGTTAATGAAGTGAGTTATTTCAAAAGCAACATAGCCATAAAACAAATCCTTATCATATCCATAGAAAAGACAAAATATTATTTTTTTAAATATTTTTTGGACTTAGCTACTAAGGACATTATTATTTTTGTTTGTATGTAAATATAAACAAACTAATAAAAATTCATTTATTGTTTCTAACTTACTATTTTTTAGCCGTCTAGGAACTTTATCATGTCAAATAACTTTTATATCTAATCACCATTGCATATCTGTTGCCATGGATATGAGCTTGCTTTCATAATTTGCTATGTTGCAAATGAAATAACTTCATTAACATTATATGTGAAACATGTATGTTGCTCCTTAAATAATTCACCCGGTATAACTCGATACATTTTACCTTAATTATTGTAGCTCTGTATTGTATTAAATACATTATTAAAATAACTAATTTAATTATAACAATAAATAGAAACTTCTTATAACGTCGATATAATACAGTATTCTTGTTTATGATAATATAAATTCAAACAGTATTTTTTTATAATAGAAATTATGTTGGCAATTCTAACTATCTTTAACACAATAGCAAATTGCTTGCAAAAAAAAAAAAAGACGAGGTCACACGCTTTCACACTAGCACTTTAAGGGCCGTATTCATAAAACAGTCCATAATCGTACATTTTGTAATGAACATAATATATTTAATGATCATAATATTTCTATTGCTATTCATAAAAATAATGTGTAGAGTCTGTTTCAAACGCTTAGGCGGAACTAAATGGGAATTTCGTTCTTTTAGGTTGTCACGACAAGGGACCTTGCTTGGGTTATTTCATTTTTCACGTTGCAATGTCAAAATTTAAAATTACAACAATGAAACCATGGAAACGAATGACCTATGTCAAAATTAAATTATTTTTTCAATGTATTTTAATGACAAAAAAATTAATAAATGGGAAATTTGTATTAAGAATGACACAAAAAATCAAAATATAAAGAAAATGACAATTTAAAATGATATTAACCTTAACAAAAACTGTGTATTGTAAGTATGATTTACAAAGCTTAAACAAAACGGTCGAAAAGCACGATTTAAACGATGAAAGTAACTAGATTGCAAAATTTAGTTCCGCTTAACCGTTTGGAACAGACTGTAATTATGTAAAGATCATAATACAAAATTACTAGGGATATTTTTAATTTTTTTACTATTTTATGTCAGGAAAAACAAAATTTAGAAATATTGCTGTCAGTGTCACTTGTCATTTGAATTTACAAAATGAAAAAAAGGCAAAAACGTAAGAACTTCACGACTAACGAGTGCAGTTTATTACTTCATATATTAGAAGAATACATATTTACAATAGAGAGTAAAAAAACTGATCAGATCAATGTGAAACCTGATGCAAAATATCTTAGGGTTACTAGTAACAGATTAATTGGGGTTATAGGCATGTTTCTCATCGTGGCCTTTTCTAAATCTTCCCTAATAATATGTAATATATTTGCAACAGTCATTTTATTTAAACGGAATCTTAATTTAAATTCAATATCATCGAACATTGCAAAAGGATTTGTTTGGTCTAGGAATAAACGAGATCTTGGTAAAATATTAATAACTTGTTCTATAAATTCTGTCAGAATCAGACGACGAATCCATAACAATACTAAATTTCAAAAGAATCCTTAATTACACTTTTCGTTGGTTCAGACTTACTTCTTACTATGTTTGGTGTGAATAATATTTGACAGTGACATTACAAATTTATCAATAAAATAATGAGCGTAATGTTATAATGGATTTCAATATCAAAATTACATATAATGAAACATTTAATGATCATAACACATTATTGGCATTCATGGTAAAAATTTTAGATATTATCTGTCTCATTTTGTAATACGGAACTAACAGGAAAATTTCATTTTTTATGTTGTATATTGACAATACATTTATAATATTATCATAGTATTGGTTCACATGGATATGCCAAAGTCTGTTTACACCACAACAGTCACCAAAGTAACCAGGTCTAGTTTCGTATTACAAATTGAGACAGATTATAGAACTAAGTGCCCGGTTCATTTTGGGAATATTTCGAATTGTGAAGATGGAAGTACGTCAAAGAGTCGCTTACGGCCCGCTTTAATTTTTAAAAAATTCAAAACCATCATACTTTCATTCATATTTTTAATGATAAAAAAATGGTTCCGCCTTTAAATATTTTCTGGCCCCCTCAGATTTGAAAAAAGCGCCGCCATTGTTAAGTGCTAAGACATTACTATGAAAATTTTCGAGGCTGCAAAGTATTTATTTATTTAGCATGGCTTTTAATATCATTTTCTTTTACATGGCAGTTTGTTGCAATGATTGTATAATGTTGTTATTACTATGATCTATTTCAAAGTAGAAAAATGTGTGTAAGAAGATAGGAGCTGTTTGTCCTTGCTTCGGATTGGTTTAGATCGACATTCCTATTACACTGTAAAAATATTATTTTTATTCCAAGTTGACAGATGTTCAGTGTCGTACATTGGAAATATATATTATTTATATTATTTAATTTTTCTCATATATTTTGTTATTATTTACATATTTAGACTTTTATTTATATTCTTGGCGTAGATTTTATGGAGAAAATTCTCCATGTAATTTGTTTTTACGCAGTTATATATTTTTTAGGTTATCTGACACATAAATATTTTTTGACACTTGACAATTAACATATCAAGAGAGAGGACTAATGTGAGGCTAAAAGACAGCCCAGCTGATGTGCCCAAAGAAGAAGTTATTGATATAATTTTTAGACCTTCATATATACATATATTTTTAATTTTTATTTACAATAATTATTTAAATAAGAAACTTTTGCTCTGAAGATATATTGTTTGTTTTATTGCTTTGTTTAAACTCTTTTAGCCAAATCTCTCTTTTTATATATAGTACATAATTTTTAAAATTAATATTTTTTTAACTTTTTCAAATTTCCCATTAAACTGAATTTATGTCGATAAATAACGTATTTTAAGTGTATTATCTGCCTTGTTTATTTCAATATCTTATTAACCTTTTATATATTAAAAAAAAAAAAAATTACTTGCTAACCCAGTTGCTACGCCCATGCCCTAGTTGTAACTTATTTTAAATTTCCCGCTATACTGTATTTGATCAGTGTAAATCGTACTCGGTTCGCAGCGCTATCTACTTTTTTCTACTTTGAAATAGACCATAAATACATAGTATATATACAGTGCGATCTTTAATTACTGAACTTTACGTAATATTTGACTAAAACATTTAGTTATCAAACTTATTTCCAAAAACATGTACACATAGTCGTTCATTCTATTTTTATTACCTTATACGAATTAATTATTAAATGAACATTGATTTTCTCTACACGCCAATGAGTTGATAACAAATATTAAGTTGGCAACGGATTATCATTGTTCCTTGGGCGAGTTCGGGACAACGAAGTAATCTGATTGGTTCTTTGTTAAATTGGGATTTTCAGCTGTGAATTAGAATACAGTTCTGATATTTTAAAACCCATTGTTTACCATTATGTAATGCTCAAGAATTAATGATCCCACTGTATAACAGACAGAGTAATACTTTTCTCACCTGAGCAACAACATTAGAAACATCTCCGGCATTCGCTGGTAAGATCAAGGTGTTATTAGTACGGGCTAGCTTGTTAAAAGCCGACACGTACTGTTCAGCTATACTTAGTGAAGCTGCATTCACTCCACAGTTCTCCTGCAACGCACTGGCCACATGTCGCAGTGAACCGGCTCGGGCTTCTGCTACGGTCAACAAAGCAGCTGCTTCACCAGCAGCTTTATTTATTTGCTCCTGTTGTTCAGCCTCTGAAATAATAATACGGATTACTTGTGCTATTCTGAGCAAGTATATATGTGTACTATTAGAAACTATAAGATATTGTTATAAAAAAAATAACACAATAATCACTTTTAACACTATTTATTGCAAATATCTTAATTTCGTACAAGGAGCAGCCTTGTGACCTGAGCAGTCGGTATCTGAGCACAGAATGCCCCAACCAGCTGACCAGCAGCGGCCCGGTCGTTAATTAGCATGACATAACATATGAGCGGATTACAATTCTTACAATTATTTGATAAGGAAACAATTATGTCAAATACATTCAAATATAAGAAACCATATGATTTTACAAATGATATGGCTTATTGTTTATGTTATAATATTGCAATAAATGTTTAATAATTATTTTATTGCTAACAGTACACACACTACATATTTGGAGAAAAAGCTTGTATGTATGTATTAAAGTACCAAAAGCAGTGCACCAAAGTGCTATATTTACCGGTAAATGTATTATACATTTACCGATTCTATATGTAATTAATTAAATTTTGGAAAACATTCTTTTATTTTTTATTTAAAAAAAAAGGAAAAAAATAAAAGGATGTTTTCCAAAATTTTATTAATTATATATAGAACTTGTATTTTATCATAATTCTCAAACTTATAATTTATTTATTTATTTAATTTATTTTTATCTATAAAATTTTAATTAAGTGTAATTGTATTTCCAGCTTTGAATAAATATAAAAAAATAATAAATAATTTTATTAACAACGGTTAAGTAAAACAACCATTAAGTAATTATCTAAGAATAAGAATTAATTTTATAAATGTGAATTACATAAAGAAAAATATAATAAATAAAATTGTTGTTTTATTTTTGTCATCCTAAATACTCATTTAATAATCAGTAATTTATTAGCGAACAAAAAATTTTCGAGATATCCGCTGAAATTGGAATAAAAAAGTGATTTTTTTAAAGATTACATAGGTATATAGTTAGTTAATATTTCTGACACACAGCTTCAAAGGCTATTTGTGTTTATTTTAAGAGTAATAATAGTGCATAACTTATTTTTTATTGTGAACAAATATATTCCTTGCTCTAGTTATTTCTTTTTTTTTTGTGGTGTTTTCATTTTTCCGAAAGTATCTTAAAAGTATCTTGAAGTATCTAGATACATTGTAAAAAAAATGTATCTGTATCTAGATACTTTTTAAAATTTGTATCTGTATCTGCATCTAGATACAGAATTACCACCCTAAGATGATATTTTAAATATACAACATAAAAAATGAAGTTTCCCTTTTAGTTTCGTATTACAAAATGAGACAGATAACAGAACATCACCAGATCAGTTATTTTAAGTCAAAATAATAAAATTTCTATAGAGAGGGTATCGAAAAATTAGTACAACGTTGGGAAGCCGTAATATATAATGATGAAAATTATATTTTGTAATTATACATAAAAAAAATCTGGAAAAAAAAAATATTTTGTACTCTAAAATGATGGATTTTTTCCGGTCCCCCTAATATATCATAGTAGCATAGTAGCTTTGAAAATGTTTAACGCCGAAACTGCAGACAGCATGACGGATACAAATATTTGTTTAAAAAGTGCTTCGTTTAATAACCTTTTACCTGTACAGGTAGCCCTCGATTTACAACTGTTCCATTAACTCGATTGGATTCATTTTACGCCGTTTCGGTAGACGCCTGGACACCAAGGGCTACCTGTATTCTAGTTTCACGTAGTAAAACTATCAACTATTCAATATTGATATGACATACCTGAGGCTAATATCCTAGATCTTCTTTTACCCTCAGCGACATTAATTTCAGCTTCCCGAATACCTTCTGATTCTAAAATAGCAGCTCTCTTTTTTCTCTCTGCTTCTACTTGCATTTGCATAGCTTCTTGTACTCTTGTAGGCAATTTAATGTCCCCTAAAAAAAAAAAAACATCAACAATAATCAAGTTTGTTTATTATAACAAATTACTACCTATTCATTTATTTATTTCGTGTAGTTACATTGTTCATACGATATTTAAACAATTTAACAAAGTAAAGAGTAGAAAGGAAACAAACAAATTACTTTTAAAATATATTGAAAAAGTTAGATGGTTCGAATTTTCACCCATATTAGGATACAATGGCGCACCCAGGAAATTGGGGGCGGGGGCGGAAGACAAAATTATTTAAATTATGAAAATATAAAGTGATGACCTAAAAAAAGGTCCTCCCTCAATTCTAAAAACAAGTGACTACTTAAAAAATAAAGGTCCTCATTTCTATTTATAAAATTTTCTAGTGTGTTTGTGTGTTTTTATTTTTATGTCCTTCCTTCATAAGGGGGGCCCGGGCCCCCTCCCTGGGTGCGCCAGTGTTAGGATATTTTGTTTCGACACTTTCGGCGACATCATATATTTTAACTTGTGTGCAACGTAATTAGAATTTTTGTAAACCTCTTCATTTTATTCATTTACTACTTATTTATTTATTTATATATTAACTACTGACTGAATTGTTTTATAATTATTTACGCATGAATGAGGACCAGTTTTTCTATTTATTGAGTGGGGCCAAAATAAGATAAACTTCTCAAGTATATATCGCTTCGACAAGGATCGCGATATAATAGAAAGAGAAAATCATCCGTTTTGCCGGACGAAGATGAACACGATCCGACTTTTCAGGGGTGCCGAACGAATTGAATATTTGTAGGCTTCCGATTGGTTAGTCGGACGAACGGATCCGTCGAGGGAAGAGCGAATGTTGTGACATCTGTTTTTTCAAACTACGATGGAAAAAAAAGCATTTGTGACTTTACGAACCCGCCATCAACGAGATCGTGATTTCTGACTAAATTTTAATAACAAAATTATAACCGCAACTACAGGCTATTCCAAACGATTAAGCGGAACTGAATGGAAATTTCGTTCTTTCAGGTTGTCACGAGAAGGGACCTTGCTTGGGATATTTAATTTACACATTGAAATGACAAAATTTAAAATTCCAACAGTGAAACCATGGAAACGAATGACATATGACAAAAATAAAATACTTTTTCTACATATTTTAATTACAAAAAAATAAATAAATGGGAAATTTGTATTAAGAATGACAAAAAAATTAAAATATACAGAAAGTAACATTTTAAAATGATATAAACTTTAACCAAAAAATGTTTATTGTAAGTATGATTTACAAAGCTTAAACAAAACGGCCAAACAGCACGATTCAAACGATGAAAGTTTATTAAAAATTATTTTTAAGGCATAGATAAGAGGCTTCAGTCTGCAGAAAGATTTTCTGAACACGTTGGTGTAACGCAGACTTTTGTAGGATAATTAGATACAGAGTTCATGCAATTCAAGGCTTTCGCTTGATTTTAATAACTGATATATTAGTATAGTGTACTTACTGATTTCATATCTAAGACATTGAATACCCCAAGCTTCACTTGCTCTATTAATCTGTTCAACAATTGAAACATTCAAATTTTCTCTTTCCCGAAACACTTTATCCAAACTAATTTTACCCAGCTCCGATCTCATTGTAGTTTGCGCAAGTTGCGTTATTGCAAACTCAGGATCCTCCACTCCATAACTCGCTAAATATGCATCTATTATCCGTAAATATAAAACACCATCTATATTTAAAGTTACATTATCCGAAGTGATTGCGCCCTGTTTAGGAACATCTATTGCGATTTCTTTTAAACTTTGCACATATTTTACTTTATCTATTACGGGTATTAAAAGATTTAACCCAGGTTCTAGTTTCCGATGAAATTTTCCCATTCTTTCTACTATCCAAGCCTAAAAATAATTATCAAATCAAAATTTAAGCTCGTATAACTAAACAAAAATTATTTTCTTACCTCTTGTTGAGGCACAAACATAACAACTGTATTAATAGGTGTGGATGATCTATTTCTAGTTTGATAAACCTGTATTAGTTGATTTTTATGAATTCCTTTTCCATAAACTGTATATTGCTGTAATTCAAATAAGAAAAAAGTTGGGTTATATGATGACATATCAATAAATTATTACCTTAACTAAATTTGTACATGTTCCGAAACTACGCACACGTGAAAACATAATGAATTAATATTATGAATACTTTGAAATGATTTGATTTATTTGAAATGCATATAAAAATTTTAACCTATCATATTGTAACAATTTCGAACCTAGTATTTTCACAGCTTTATTAATAGATGTCACTAGTATGACTTTTTTTTAAGTAGGTGGTGCCACACTCGATTGTTTGATAAATTAAAAAATAAACAATTCCCAAAAAGTTTTACAAGTTATCAAAATGAAAAAAACAGAATATGATAATTACTACAATAAACTAAAAGCTCAACAATTAATATTAGAGAAAAGTGAAACTAATTTTGTGAATTATGTAAAGAATAACCTAGAGATTGAAATAGAAAACGATTATCAAACGATTAAATATGAAAGGTAAATTGCTTTTTCCGAAATCTTTTTCTTTTTAAATATATTTAACTTTCATAATTTACAGGGAGCAAGAACTGTCCAGACTACAGCTTGATACCCAAAATATTTATATTTCAATGCAAACTATTAAAACTATGGTGAAAAATAGTAATATTGAAAAATTAGGTAAATTTTGGTCGTGTTTTTGGATATTATACTATATATATAAAATCCTTATGTCGTTCGTTGCATAACGCTCGCATCTCCCGCTCCTACGAGCGGGAGTGCAAACGTGCGGCTGTCAGACGAGTTGATTGGCAGGAGATCGACACGCTCGCTGGGCATTCACTCCGACAAGTCAGACTCGATACTGGCTTCTAATCTGTGCGGAACGATAAAGTGGGAAACAGAATGCACCGAGTTCTACGACGCGTTAATGGCGTACGTACGGCGCCATCTGTCAGAAGAAAGTTAAAACCAAGCTGTCGTACGCAAGTGCACAGAATGAACAACGTCCTCCGGCGTTCGAACGCCGTTGATACTGAATGTTCGTCAACTTCCAACTTTTGACGCCGTTGAACGTTGACGCAGAACACCTAACCTCAGTTTTTACTGAATGGTACAGTGTTTGTATGTATAAATAACTTGCATACAACATAAATAACATCACACACAAGTCTTCATCATCCATTATACTTTTAATAAAAGAGAACGCACGTATAAACACAGATATAGGTTGTCAAGTGACACTTGACGGCGTTAAAAATTATTGCATTGTGTGCAGGCGAAAATTCTCAACGGCGCTACGCAACGCTGTCGCAAATGACGCCGCGCTGACGCCGTAGCGCGCTGTGCATTCTGTTCCAGGCTTTAGACCGGGAGCTCATGACAGTTTTTGGTCTCCGATTTCATACAGCATGCTTTTTGGAGGAGAGAATATTTACCCTGTGACAACAAAAAAGGGATGGTACTAAACCCCTGTACGCTTTCCGGTCATAGGGAAAATTGCATTTCCACTTAAACACAAAATTTTTGTGCTTTCCTCTGATTTAATATTGCTTGCCCTTTTGTCAAAAGAAAGTTATAACAAATTTAAAGTCTTTTAAATATATGCAAAAAAAAAAAACGAGACAAAGGAGGACTTCTGCTTATAGAAGAAAATATTTTTTTAAAGCAGTAACGATGTGTCACTAATTTTTTTGTTCAATAAATTCTTGAGCCCCTAAACTTTTTGCCCTCTCCCCGGGCCTCGAAGCCTGTGAGGCCTTAACTGAATAGATTTATTTATTAATATAAATTTGAAATTTTTTTATAGTAAATAAATAACGTAAAATTTATTTTTAAAACAATGTTTTAACGGTCCGCAGTAAGTTTTCAGTTGAAAAGCACTGATGCAGGTAGTTGAATAAAAGCTCCTCTTAGTACGTCAAAATTTCCTGTTAGTTTGTTTTTACAAAAGTTAACAGAATATATAGGTATAATACAAATTTATCGTTTTAAAAGGCACGTAAAAGCAAAATAGAAAAAAAAAATACTATTAAAAACTCGTTACATAAGGCTTTTTGCTGCACTTGTTGATTAGAAAACTAGTCGCTTTGCCACTCGTTTTCTAACCTCGACATGTGCCTTATGAAACTTGTGTTTTATTATTCTATTTTATTTATATTCGTCTATTTTTTATTTATAGATATGACAGTTCTTAAAAATAATTTATTAAAATTACAAAGAGATATACAATTAATAAAAAATAATAATACAGCAGCAATGAAAATTTTGAAGTGTCAAGAAAATAAAATATCGTCAGAAATTGAAATAATGGACACAATTTTAAAAGAAGAAAATAAACTAAATTTTAAAATTAATTCTAATACTAAAATACTTAATACGAATGAAAATATTTGTCAGGTATAGTCTCTTTCCTTGATTTAAGCAGAACTAGATTTTGAAAATTAATAACTTTTAACCTTTAAATGAGGCTTTTGATCATTTTGTTTAGCAAAAGCCCGCTTCAAACGTTAAACAGGCAGCTCGTTACAACTTACAAATATACATTTGGAACAGTTTATAAAGGCGTTTAGGTTTATTCAATCCACAAGATTGCTCAGATTGATCTTGTGACGTCACAAGATTAGTTGGATTGCTCGGATTTTGTTAACATTTTCGTAAGCAATTCTGAAGTTAAGCAGTGACGCCTGGTGACGGTGGCGCTAACTGCAACTTACCAAATTTATGTCGTTCATTACAACTGTTACCGCATTTTGTTTTATAAATATGAGTTTATTACTAATAATAGAATTCTATTACAAATAGCACTTATTTCGTATATTTTGTTAAGTTATGTTTTCAACACATTCCAATTGGCTGTAAGATTCAATTTGCCCGCGCTAACCCCCACCACCAGCAATCCATTAATCCCAGCAATTCTGCCAGATCATTGGATTGCTTGGAAACGCTCGGATTGCTCTGGAGAATCAATCGGATTGACTAAAAATAAGCTAATGTGTACGCTCCGACTGACTTTACGAACGGATCGGAAGCACTTGGATCGCTCGGATTAATCTGACTAACTAAATGTAAACGCCTATTATCTATCAGTTTACTCCAAATATTTAAGCGGAACAGATTTTTTTTTCTTTGTCACGAACTCACTTTTTAAAGATTGAATGAGGCTTTTGTTAAACAAAATGGGCAAAAGTCTCATACAATCGTTAAAAGTTACTAGATTTCAAGATATAGTTCCGATTAAATCAAAGAAGCAGAAAAAAATGAATTACTTTTTCTAATTTTCTTTACATTTTGTTTAAATTTTAGGAAGTGAAGGATTTTAATAATTTTATAAATAAATCGGGCTATGAAGGTGGCTGGACAACAGAAGACCATATAATGTTTCTTAAGTTTTATAACAAATACAGCAACGAAAGTAAAATTATTTATTCCATACACAAGATTTTTCCAGGTAAATATATAGGGTGTGCCACCATTACTATCTCGAGAACTATAAGAGCTACGAGGTTGGTTAAATTAGCAAGGAAATGCCATTTTGCAAGTCTATTACAAAACTATTAACAATTTTTTTTATGATCCCTGGTTTACCAAATTAGGAACCCAACTTTCTTATTTTAAATGAGAACATATTTTTTTATATTTTTGTTCGGAAGGGAATTTTATTCTGAAATCAACAAATCAGTGATGGGCGT
Organism: Liopterus haemorrhoidalis; assembly: GCA_963971575.1. Classification (NCBI taxonomy): domain Eukaryota; kingdom Metazoa; phylum Arthropoda; class Insecta; order Coleoptera; family Dytiscidae; genus Liopterus; species Liopterus haemorrhoidalis. Next base: position 14,854,530 of record OZ020621.1, read on the forward strand.
TTACGTGTAAACATCAGTTGTTTACATATACATGTAAACAATGTCAACAACATGTAAACAGCGTCAACATGTCAACACACGTAAAAATTTTAAATAGTGAGGTTAAGGCGTTCATTTGTCGTGTTTGTCCTGTTAATTTAGGGACGCTAATAACAAAATAGTAGTAATATTCGTATGTTAAAGTGTGTTACACATAATATGTAACAAAATGAGTGGTGGGCCTATAAGAAACACTCATGAAAACAAATTAATAATTTTAATTATATGCAAACTTTTTAAAATATACGTAATACTAATAAGAACGTTCATTTTAATACCTTATTAAGTAATTCAAATTCAAATTCAAATTTAAATTTATTTCCCAAATTCAAAATATATAGATACATATATACATAAACAATGTTTCCTATAGTTACGAAAAACAAACTAATTAAACAAATTAAATACATTGTTTTATTAAAAAAGTAAGATTACACGAATGACAGAAGGTAATACGCATGCGCAGTAAGTGTTTACATGTTTACCTTGTTTACGTCGAAAAAAATATTTTTGTTTACATCATTTGTTTACACGTAAACAGTGGTGTAAATTTACGTGATGTAGTCTACGCGCCCATCACTGCAACAAATACACAGTTTAGTACTCTTACATAACAAAAATTTTGAGAAAAATGCATATTAAATTGACATGCATTTAAATCAAATCGCACAGGAATCAACGTGCTATGAATGAAACATTGCTAACTAACCTCGTACAATCCATCTATTTAAGCCTGGCGGATGACCTTGGGTGCGCAGTAGCAATCACTAGAAATTGGAGTGGGGACGTCAGTTGACTTCAGACTGTCTTGCTACAAGCATCAGTGAAAGTACATTCGGATGAAAAAGTATAATGGAATTTAAGACGATATTATGCGGGCGCGTAAACCATAGTCAGTGTAAGGAGATTATTAGAAATGTGATTGACTTTATGACTAAGGAAGCTGCAAAAGGGAACGTGATTATACCTTTGAAGGATATTTTGGATCGAGTTTCAGCCTGCACAGGTGTTTCTGCAAGGAGTTTAAGTAGATTTAACAAGGAAAAAAAGAGTGTCTGCAGGTTAGACAAGTTAAAAGTTGTAATACAATATAACTTTAATACAAAGATGAGACACGAACAGAACAAATATTTTGAACAAAAGAATCCGAAATTTCACGTTCTAAATTGACAATCATAATAAATATCTTTGTTGTAAGACGCAACAAAGCTGTTCAACAAAGACATTTATTTTGTTTGGTAAACTTAGTTCGGTTCTTAACAGGCTTTTCATTTTTATTTCATTGTTATATTATTTATACATTATTATTTTCTAAATTCAGGTGAATGTTCCACATTTTCGTCACCTAGAAAACAGGAAGAAAGAAGTGAACAGAAAATATGAAATATAAAAAGTAATCCATTAAATTGTGGAAAAAAAATATATTTTGATGAAAACTTGTGTCTCGTACTGTACAATCCAAGCGCTCGACCCTCTCTTTCTTTCCGAATGCGTTCTTTCTCTGCGCGAGACTGATTCCCCCACACGCCAGTACTAAATAGATTTGCTGTAGCTCTTATTGGCATCTGACACTACCGATAGAGGCGCTACTGCATTCACATTATGGCTGACTTTGGTAGGATATTTTTGACAGGTTCAATGGTATCTTCATGTGATATTTATTGAAACACACGGGAACACACTCTAAAATGGTCTTTAACTGTCTTTCCACTTCTAAGAACATATTCCCACGCTTGTCACAAACTCGACTATCCTACAACCGTCAGTTTCTCAAAATCTCACTAGAGGCGCTTCAGTTATTGTCAGTTGACAATAGTTCTCGAGATAGCAATGGTGGCACACTTAGATTGAATACCTGTATACATTCGTATTATTAAACTGAGATGGCGCGAAGCGGGTTTAAAGTGGGGTTTAAACCTGGGTTTCACGCGGTTTCATAGATTTTTTTTTCTCAACACTGGTTCGTCATCCTTGTTTAGCTAATGATTTCGATCCGAATTATTTTTTTTGTTCTTCATTTTGATCCATCTTTTGGATCACTTCATTTGGATTTCTTTTTTTCTGTCCCGAACCGCAAAATAACAGCCTTGTTAGTACATTAGGTACTATAAACGTTGCTAACAGTGGCGGATTAAGCCTTCGCCGGACCCAAGACATTTTTGATTTACGGGCCCTCAACCTGGAGGCGTTGAAAGGTAGGATGATCATTTTCTTAAGAAGGCAATGCGAGAAGGAGCAAAAAAAGGTACTCATCTCTCAAATCCAAGTGAAGTCCAAAAAAAAAGGTCCTCACCTCCCAAATCCAAGTGAAGAGCAAAAAAAGGTTCGTTGGGCCATTGAAAATTACGGGCCGAAGACAATTCTCTTTGCGAAAGTCCGCCACTGATTGCTAAGTATTTTTTTGAAGGGGAAGGTATTCGTAAGAAATCAAAGACTGTTTAAACTTAAAGTTTCGATCAGTAAGAACTCACAAAATATAAACTAAAAAGAGGGCGGGCGCAGCGTCTAAGCCACGGCCGCAGGTCTTTACTGCGTAGAATACGTCGCCGGACTGTTAGGTGTTGGTGTAGTGTTGGAAGTGAGTGAATGTGCAGAGTTTCGGTTTAGGAAGATTTATTTTTATTTTATTCGGTTTTCTAATCAAGTTTTCTTAAAAATACTATAACAGATATTGATAGATCTCGCGAAAGGAAACGAATGACACCTCGCAATACATGCTACCTGATCACAGTCCCAAGTTATACTAATTTTACAGCGCGCGCCGAACGCCTATTTGACCACAAAACGGTAGACGCTCACTGTCAGTGGCGGAACTACCATACCGCCAGACCCCGCAACGCGGGGGAGCCGAAGCTTTGGGGGGCCCGATAATTTTGAGAATATTAGTCGCGTTTTGTACTGAAAAATAAAGAATTTACTTTTCACTATAAAACGCATACATAAAAAAAAAAAAATACAAATTATACATATTCAAAATAGTAAGGCCCGGTTTTTCCACCTTCAGATAAAGTTCCAGGTAACTATCTGACAGATAAGGTTATTTGTAACTTCATCTGCTGAGTAAATGTCATCCCTTCTTTCTATACAAATGTATCTATCGGATAGTTATCTAACGGATAATGAGACTGACGTATTGGATTCACTGACTGGTATTGACATTTATTCAGCAGATGAAGTTACAAATAACCTTATCTGTCAGATAGTTACCTGGAACTTTATCTAAAGGTGGAAAGACCGGGCCTAATTCAATTAAAAAAATAACATTTAAAATAAATATTATTATAACGCAATTAAAGGAAGACTGCGAAAATGGCGCTATCGGTGTTTTTCTTTTTTTTTTTTATTCTTTATTTAGAGACGCTACATAATTGCATAGATTTAATGCAGTTCTCGATATTGTCATCAATCAAATTGATAACACCAATCAACAGGAATTTTGAGTCTGGGTTCTGCATATCTGATTTTTATTTCTTCCACATTATTAATTAAAGAAAAAATAGTTTTATCCGAAAAAGTTTGCTTTTGTAGCTATCAGAATGAAATTACGGATTTTAAGAAAATTTCCCTTTTTTCAGACCTTTATTGTATGTAAAAATAATACAAACTTTTGTTATGAATTTGAATCAGTTTTATTTACAAGAAAAGCATTTGAAACAAACCACTACTGTAACAGAATATATAAAAAAGTTTAGAAATGATTATTTTTCGTATTTCTTCTGTGATAGTATGGACATTCTCGTATTAGCCCCCAAATATAGTCCCCCATCATACTCTCATTGTATTGCCCGTGATAACGACGTTCAAAGTCCATCACGTCTTGATGAAAACGTTCACCTTGTTCTTCCGAATAGGCTCCCATGTTATCTTTAAACTGGTCCAAGTACGCATGTAACATATGCACTTTAAGGGCCAATTTCTCAATATCAGTTTAAACTAGAAGTAAAGGTTAAACTAAAGATTATCACATGATTGTATTTCTCAATATCCAGTTGGAGCTGAACCTCTGGTAATCTTAAGATAAACTTAACCGTCACCGCAGGTACCGTTTATGTCCCGATTATATTACTAGCTCAGTTTAAAATAAATAAAATCTGTATAAATCATTAGTTTTAAAAGTAGTTTGGTTGCATATTAGTAGTAAAATAACAGTATTTTGTGAAAAACAGGTAAATAAATCTTGGAACAACAATTTTTACTTTTGTAACCTAAACTTTATTACTGCCGACAACATTGTAAAAGTCGCTATTTCGCTACAAATAAAGTTTAGTTTTTGGAAAATAAATTTAAGTGTCTCATTATAAACCTTACCGTTCCGCGAATATATCTGCCCCCATGGTTTCATGATAAATTAGTTTCTACTATTTGTAAATAAGGTGGATATAGGTTAAGTTGTTTACAAATTTGACGTACATGATAGCTAAATGCGCATGCCCGACGGTGCGGTCAGCGCTCAGAGTTTAGCTAAGACATACGTTTAGATAATATGCGCATGCCCCAAGAATAATCTAAAGATTACGGAACCAATAGATTTATTTGTATTCGGAAATGTTCTTGGGTTTAATGATTAGTTTAACTGGAAGGCATAGATTATGTAACAGTAAGATTAAACCAATATTGAGAAATCGGGCCTAAGGGACATTCTGCAACCCATGAGTTTAAAGTTATCAAGCATAGTTGCAAGAACCTCTATGTAATTGTCTGCTCTGTTGTTTCCGAGAAAACCATGAACCACTGCTTTCAGGCTTTCCTTTCATGATTATTGAGTATCTGTGAAAATTCGTCACTGGCCATTATTTTCTTTATTTGTGGTCCGACAAAAATAAAGGTAGCATGGATATTTAGTATAACCACCTATGCAAGGCGGTCGGAATCTCATGCATTCCTTTTGACTGGCGTCTTTTCATAGACAGTTCTACAAAAAGTTTAAAAGCTGTCCTTCTTCACAATGGAAATAAATTTCCATCTCTTCCTTTGGCTCATTCCGTAATGCTCAAAGAAAATTACGAAAGTGTGAAAATGGTGCTTGAGAGTTTTAAGTATGATGAGTATACCTGGCCAGTGATACGAGATTTTAAGATGTTTGGATTTCTGATGGGATGCATTCCCATCAGAAATCCAACTATTCTCTTGTTTTGATAAATTCGCCGCATAGCAGGATGAGTCTACCTCGTGTTTATAACTTTTTGACGCCATTTTTTGGATCTGCCGCAACACAAAATACGTTATATCGCTGCAATGTGCATGCGCATACCGACTAAGAACCACGTAAGTGAAATGCCACTTGCTTTCCACCCGCTCGTCCCCACCCTTACTTAATATAACGCGCTTCTCCTTATATGGTCATAAAAATAAATAAATATATATTGATCGTTGTAAAATGTACAAAAGCAAAGTTTTTCAAAAATAAACGAAGGTTTTAGTTATTTTTCGATATAAGGAAACAGAAAATAGTCATTAAAATAAAGATTCAAAAAAAAAAATTTTTTTGTTGACCTGTGTAATAGATTCAGAGACATGAACGACGTTGTAAATTTGTTTTTATTCATGTCACCTCGAAATTTAATCAATTTGGATGAAACAGAAATTTTGAGTTCTGCCAAAATCTTACACAAAAAAAAAAAAAATACAAAGGTGATATTTCGTCAAATTTTCCGTTACAAATGGTAATGTCAGCTTCGATGCTTAATGAGGAAATCTCTAAAATATCAGCAATGAAAGTTAAAAAAAAATTTGCCGAAATTTTAATAATTAAATATACCTCCGTGTCGGTTATTTTTCCAGACGTAGTTACTGCAATTTTATTATTTTTAACACTTTCTGTCACTGTGGCAGCGGCAGAGCGTTCTTTTTCCAAATTAAAAATAATAAAAATCTATCTATGAAATTCTACTGGAGAAGAACGCTTACATAATTTATCGTTGTTGAGCATTGAGGCTGAAATTGCTCAAGAAATGGGCAATACAGACTTAATTAGAGATTTTGCTAATTTAAAATCCAGAAAGAAAGATTTAACATTTTAAATTGATTTATTTATTTATATCTAGTTTTGGTTTGTTTTGTCTATGTTTCATTTGTTTGATATTATTGTTTTTCTTTTATATTCATAATAAAATATGTATTATAAAGTAAAATGATTTTTTGTTTAAGAAAACTCCAAGTTTAAATTTCTGCAAAATTATGGGACGCTAGATACGAAGAGAAAAAAATCACATAAGGTTGAGGGGCCGAACTAATTTTTTTGCGGGGGGCCCAAAATTTGTAGTTCTACCACTGCTCACTGTAGCGTCATATAGCCTTGAATGCTATATAGGCACTTTGGACCTTCCTCTCTTCAACTCAGTAATTATATTGTGCTAGCTTTTATAGTTTTGAAATTATTGAAAGAAGTCTGTTGTAAATTTTTTTTGGGACGTACGGATTTTTACCGAAGGACTTAGTACTGAAACGAAACTATAGACGTACCTATTCTACATCAAAAGTTAGTTTGTTCTTTTTATTGCAACTAGGAAAATTGCGTTATGGATAGGCAACTATATTGCCATAGAAGTATTTCTGTTAATCGTAATCATGTTCCAATAGACCAGTCTTGTCCAACCCGCGGCCCAAGATGGCTATGAATGCGGTCCAACGAAAAATCCTAAACTTACAAACTTTATAAGAGTGCAATTACAAGTACCATTAATAACACTACAAATACAGTTTCAACTATCAATTTATAAGCGAAGTATTTTATAATTTAATGCGTTCTTTAGAGAGACTTTGATAATGATTCAGAAAGAATCGAAACTAGTAAGCAAATAAAATATGTTTTAACTATTTGACAAGAAAAGAACGTAGTTTTATTAGACCGATACCCCCCAAAAATTAATACTTAACCATACCTTTTGAAGTCATATTTAGTTTATGTTCGATAGTCATTTTGAAGATTTACAAATTTTAAAAGTTTTTATGTAATATAGCAGGGATGGCCAAGACGTCGACCGCGGTCGACCGGTCGACCGAAAGACCTCTGGAAGTCGCCCGCGAAGCTGACTTGAACATTGACAAATCATAGTGATAAATGGCTACAAATGTGAGCTTCTGGAAATTAATAAGCAGTGATAAATATCCAAATATTTGGAGAGTTGTTGCATATTTCAATGCCTTTTTTTTTTTTAAGTAGACTTTATTTTACGACGCTTCAACAACTTGGTTTTTAGCGTCTTACATGTTACAAAATACTTATTTCTAAATTACATGTAGTTTTCTTATTTAATACTTAGGAGTGTAGTATTACTTTATAAATATATTTAAATTTGTTGGATAAGTTTTGAGTCTGTCAGATAGTTCCATAGGTTACTGATGGCCTCGGGTGTGTTCTTCAGTGCTTCTCTTAAGTTGTCTGGTATGCTGTATTTCTGGCGAACAGACCTATACTTCTCACATTCGGTGATGATATGTTCTACTGTCGTAATTTCATTGCAATGATCGCAGATATTAGCGTTGCTTCCATTTAGAAGGTGTTCATGAGTAATTTTTGTGTGGCCAATTCGCAGTCTTGTAAGGGTCGTTTGCGTTTTTCGGTCACAGGTAATGTTCCATATATTAACGTCTTCTTTGATATTTCGTAGTTTATTGCTGTTATCTATTCTGTGCCATCTTTGCAGCTGTTCCTTGTAACTGGTTTTTGAAATAATTTCGAACACGTACTCTTGTGGGATGGTTGGCTTTGCTTGTGGTGCATCATTTTCTGTCCTGAGGAACTGATCAATTTCTTCGTTACCAGGGATGCCCTTGTGGCTTGGGATCCAGAGAAGAGTTATTTTGTATCCTAAATTTAGCTGGGTGTTATGGATTAATTCTTGGATATCCTGTATGCTTTTTTCCTTGGTTTTTGTGTTCATGATATCTGTTATGGCGTTTAGGGCATCTGTGCATACGATAAACGTATTTGTGGAAGCGTTAGTACTTATATCTTCTATAGCCATTTTTATGCTTGTTATTTCAGCGATTTTGATTGTTGTTTCTGAAGGAAGACTGTAGCATTTGGTGATGGAGTTAGTCTTGAATCCTACAATGTATTTATCACGGTGTTGAGAGGCGTCGGTGTAGTAATAGGCTGCGTTTTCTGGTTGTCCTTCGCAGATTTTCTTGAACTCTTCCACGTATTTGGTGTTAGTCGTGGAACTTTTCTTAAACTTGTTGAGTTGAAGGTTTACAGATGGTACTTGTATGGTCCAGGGGGCAAGCTATGGTGAGTGGTTGCATCTATCATGTTGAGGTTGAGGTTTAGGTCTTTAAGGCTATTGTAGATGGTTTTCTGGATAGGTGTTTTACATCTTGGGATTATTTTTCTATTAGGATTTTGCTCGAATAAAGAATTGAAAGTTGGGTGTTTAGGGTTAGTGGCTATTTTATGCCTTTTTTGGTTCAATATATTTATGCGAATCAGCATTTTCTTGCATGAATGCGACAAAAACTAAACAGGTCACAATTATCGGATCTACATTTGTAATCGTGTTTAAGAATTAGTTTAAGTTCATAAGAGCCAAATTTTGTCAAACTTGTCGAAACTCTGCAATATCAAGTGTCATCAAATTAAAAAAATTCCATTATTTTTGTTTTTTTTACTGTTTTTTTTTTTTTTTTGAAAAATTAGCTCCTAATTTATTTTAATAAAACGATAATTTTCTTTTTTCCCTACTGTTTCTTAAATTTTTTAAAATTCAGGACTAGTTCTAGAATATAGTTATATGTACTTTAATAGCAGTCATAGTGAAATGTCTTCGTCATCAGATCGTAAGTATCTTCTAAAAACGTAACCAATTCGTCTTCAAAAAAAAAAAAAAAATCGATTTGTGTGTACCTAAAAATTCCTTAAAAATAACACCAGTTCGTTAGTACTTTCTAAAAAAACGTAGTCGACCACGGGAACACCTTCCCCAAAAGAGTCGCCCCTAACATCTAACAGTTTGGCCACCCCTGTAATATAGGGACATTTGTATTGGTATCGCTAAATAAAACTATGTTTATATTTGACATTTTATAATACGTTCTGATGTGTTTCGATACTTGTGTTCACGTATATCTAACTTAATTTTTTTTTATCGCATAACAACATTAGAGTTGTTTTTACTTATTTTTACATGTACAATACATTTACATTAACTGAAGTTCGGCACATTCCTCCCCACTCACCCTGTATACTATACAGGGTGAGTGGTATAGTGGGTGACTGTACATATTACAATGTATAGCATACTAAAAAACCTACATATTTAACTTGAAATATTTTTTAGTACCTATATCCGAACATATCAGAGAATAATTGTATTCCCTCTATCCAGTGATGGCATCTTACCGGTTCGGACCGGTTCGCGCGAACCGTTTCTTAAAATTATTGAAACCTTAGGGAACCGGTTGTTAGAATTATTAAAAATAAATGAATTACTCTGACTTCAGTTTTGAATCGTGCGCCGTGCCCTGCAGTGTTGCAAATGTAATATTTATTTTATAGGTTATTAATAATACGCTCTTAAAATTGTTTCCTTATATTTAATAAATGGAAGTAAGTGATTTGTTTTCACTCTTAAAAATACAGAATAGGTTCCTAGATATCACATGACTTTATAGAACCGCTTCCTGAAAATTTAGGATGCCATCACTGCCTCTATCTTGTTACACCATGTATATTATTTTATTTTAGATAAATCCGAAGCTGAAATTGTATCACATATAGACTGGTATAAAAAGTATTTAGAATTAGTTAGTAAACGAAAAGAGGCAATAAAAGAATGGAAAAAGGTTAAAACTGACAGCAAGAATATTACTGAAGAAAAAAGTGAAGAAAATCAAAAAAGCATAAAAAGAAAACCACTACTGAACACTGTAGAAAAGAAAGAAAAATTATTAGAATGGAGAAGAAACAAAATAGCCGAGAAAGAAAAAATATTAAATACTCCTCCAAAAATTATAAAAAAGAAAAATGTAAACACCCGGTTAAGAAAAGAATTAGAAATTTGGAAATTGAACAAGAAAATACAAATAGAAAATGAGAAGAAGTTGAAAGAATTAACACTCCAAAGAGAGAAGCAAGAAAAATCTTTGTTAGCGAATAAATTAATTAGGGAATTTCAAAGTTTAGATCATATTTATGTCAGTAAGAGGAAGGCTATGTTGTCACAAATTCCTTCTGAATTTGTTAAATTTATGCCAGGTGGTGAGACAAGTATTGCGCCTAGGGATCCTAAGAGATTCTTACAGCCTACTAAGCAATGGATGGCTCGAACGGCACCCACCGAAGAACCTGAAGACAAGGCGGTTACCTGTTTTGTGAATCATATCCAACGACTGTGAGTATTATTTTAGTGAGTGAAGGAAGGGATGAGAGGCACACAAGCCCCGGACGCTACGCTGTGAAGGGCACCAAAACAACTCAGTCTCTAATAAAGGGACACAATTTCTCCCCTGGTGCCAAACGAGCCAAGCGTCGTCTTCGGTTTAAGCGGAACTAGATTTTGAAATCTTGTAGCTTTTATGACGATTTTGTTTTATAAAATCTTAATTCAATCAAAGTGAGCCCGAATTCTAGCTAATTCTGCTTTAACGTTTGGAATAGTCTATATTTCATATGTTTTTTGTTATTACTTATAAAGTTATGCATAGTGTTTCTGATTTCTCAACATTTTTCATTTCTCGAGAAATGAAAAATTAGACTTATTCTCTCGAGAAATCTCGAGAAAAATAATAATTAGAATATTTGTTTTTAATGTTGAAAATATTGTAGAAGATAAAAACATACCAAAATTATAGTCAACTTTAAAGTACTTAAGTACCTATTCATTTAAATAACATTAGAACAAATAGATAAAGGGGCTTTAAAAATGATTATGAAAACGGCACGTAATTGCATATTAATTGAAAATACATACGTATAGAGAAATTTTAATGAAATTAATAATAATAGTAATAATTATTAATTTAACTTGTAGATAATCTTTTACATAACAGTTTTAAACTGAATAAAAAATGAAATGTAATTAATTATAATAGTTAATTCACTAAATTAAAATTATATATTGGAACTATAAATGCTAATTAGCTAAATATTTAAATGTGAATATTACTCCCACTTTCACAATCATTCACCCTAATCCAGGTGTAGGAGCTCGCCCCCTGGAATCGGCGATTAGCCTCGTTGTAGAAATAAGCCGATGTAAAATAAATAAAATAATAATAATAACTAAATATCATAAATCGCTTCTTAACTATTGCGAGAGTTGTGTTGCGTGAGACAAGACAAATTTTATCAAAATTAAATTATAATCAGTGACTCACAAAACATATATATTCTGTATTCCCCTAAACCTTGCGGCGTTCAGGGTGCTAACATTTATAAAAAAATAAAAATAAAATAAAAATGAAACAATCAATCCAAAAATACATAACAATAACATCCAATACAATATACATTTTACAATATTTTTTTCTATTTTCTTTCTTCTTTCCGTTTCCCCTTCCTGTTATCCTTCCCCAATCTCCATCCTTCTTGCCTCTAATTCTCTCGCCCACCTCTCCCCCCTTCCATCTTCGTACAACAGGTCTAATGTGCTCCCCGACCATACTGTCATCTCTCTACACCTCTTCGTGAGGTGCTCTATATCTTCCTCCTCCTCCCCGCACATCCTGCACATCTTATCCTCCTGCCTCCTCCAATATCTATTTCATCTCTCTTCATTCCCGCACCTTAGACTCGCAATCCTCCTAACTCTCCCTCCTGACCTTCCTCTTTCTCCCCTCAAGTATCTTGGTACCCCTATAGCTATGACCTCCTTATATCTCCCTGCGCTCCTTGAATTGTCTATTCTGACTGTCCTTTCTTGTTCCCCCACTTCCTTATCCCTCCTCCACAACTCCTCAATCACGCTTATCCCGTCTTTTCTTCTCCTTTCCACCTCTGTCGCATCCACTCCGCATCTCCAGTAATACTCTTTTCTCATCTCCCCCCATGCGTACCACCTTCCTTTCTGTTCCTCTCTGGCTCTTTCTTCCCAGCATTCCCTCATTATTTTTTTGTCTATTTCTATTCTAACTTTCTCTTCGTACTTAACCGCCCTCCTTCCTGTACCCACTTTCATCTTATCCCTTTTCAGTTCCTCTCGTACAATGTACCTTGGTGTCGTTCTATCTACCCCTAAGATCCATCTTAAATACCTCTCCTGTACTCGTTCTACCTTCTCTCATTCCTTCCATCCCCAAATTTCCACCCCATTCACTCACAAAACATTATGTTTTTTAATTTAAAATTGTTTTTTAAAAAGCACAATGCGTCTCGAGATTTCTCGAGAAATGAAAAATAGGAATTATAATTTTTTTAATTTTTTTAATTTTCTCGAGAATTCTTTCTCGAGAAGAAACACTATATATGCACATCATTGAAATCAGAAAAAAACTTTTTTCATTAAAGTAATAAAAAGACATAGTTTCTATAATAATTATTTATTTTAATATCAACAACTGAAAAATGGTCAGTGAAATGAATAGATCTGTAGTGTTTTTTTAGGGTTTTGTAGGTATGACCAAAAAACCCTTATACCGTCATTTTGTCGTCTGTCTGTCTGTCTGTCTGTCTGTCTGTCTGTCTGTCTGTCTGTCTGTCTGTCTGTCTGTTCGGTAACAATTGTAGCCAAACGGCTAAACCTAGAGAGTTGAAATTTGGCATGCTTATACAACTCTTTGACCCGCACATAGGAAAAATACTAAAACATCTAAAAAACATATCCCCCTAAAAATATAAACAAAAATGTTTTAAATTTTGAGTAGGATATCAAATGAAAGCCCTTAGTACGTGGATTAACAATCAAATTTTTATTTTTGCAAAATAAATTATTTTGAAGCGATTTTTGCTAAAATTGTGCAAAAAAAATTTTGTCCCACACCCTGTAGCCCAGATGGTTTAAACTAAAAATCTAAAAAAAATCTAAATAATGTATATTGGTGTGAACCGAAATAGTACAACAGGAATTTTTGATCAGATTATGTTTTCGGAAAATAACGCATTTTTTGTGGTTTTTGGTTCACAAAGTACAAAAGTTATACCAATGTAAGACACTCACATGCAAGGCGTGCGATAGCGTAATGGGTTAGAGCACTGGTGTCGTAAGCTAAAATGCGTTGGAAACGAAGGGTTTCGAGTTCGAGTACGAAGTGAATTTTATTTTTTCTGTTTTTTTTTGCATTTTTATTATGTTGAAATTATTTTGTCAAAATTCTAGTTATATTTTGACAAATGTTGTATTTAATTTTTAAGAGCGTAAATTTAATAACCAGTCTTATTATATGATTAACAGACGATAAATTATTTTAAAAATATCGTTCATTTTGCCGTGTTTACTGCAAAGTAAAATTTGTCCTACACACTCAGCATAACGCCTTCACTTATTATATACCTGCGAAACCCTGAAATGTGTGAATATTCACACTTCACATCAATTTTTTTAAATGAATATTAAGCAGATATACAAATTGGCATATTTAATTATGTAGATTTCGTTATGATTTTGGCAAAAAATAATTATAAATACTTTTCAATAACGTAAATTTTTCATCGTAAATTACGTCATTGTGAAATAACTGTCGCTAGTGGATGTTCTGTTTATTAGTATTCTACGTACGTTTGTTATCTCACTTTCGAGTGTATGAACATTCATGCATTTATGTTATCTCTTGCTAATGTTGTCAAACATAAAGTTCGTGGTTGATATCATTTTATATTTTGATCATCTGTTTTAAAAATTAACGAAAATGATGGGTATCATTGACGTCATTTGCGCACATATTAATCTAAGACATTCTGTGACCAGCTACGTCGCCAAAAGGCGGCAATTGAAACTGTTTAATATTTAATAATTAATAATTAATAAGTTTCTTACGGAATAAGATATAACTCCCTCCGTCCGAAAATATGATATACATTTACAATTTTAATTAATTAGAATGATTTTATTTATGCAATAGTTACAAATATCTAATAAAACAATGAATAATACAAAAAGTTTTAATTTAACGAGGATGTGGCTGTCTCCACAGCTTGCATGGTACATGATAATGTTGTTTGTAATCGTCCCTTACGATGAAGTTTTGCCTTATTAATGTCCGGAATCTTATAGGAATTCTCTCCTTTTGCTAACATGTTTGCTTCTAGACAAGTTTGCAATGTTAGAAAAACATTATCAAGGGTTTGTATGTTTAATGCATTAAATATATTTTGTACGCATTCAATTAGTTCGTCGATTGTATTCGGTGAAGGTGTGTGTTGTAAGGATTGTATAGAATTGAAAAAGCTAAGATCCAATACATTAAAATCTGGACTATTTGGCGATTATGATTTAAGTCGATTTGGAACTTCTTCCTTGCAGTTCAAACTTTTGACATAAGCAAAACTATTTGCACGCCATTTGTTTGTCAGTTAGTCCCTAGCAACCACTTATTTAGAAATAAAAACAAAAAAAGATCAAGAACTTTCGGTAATCCCATATTTTTACCGACCGCCACCATATATAAGGGAGGTATTGTGATCATACCAATTTTGACGTTTCGAGTTTTCGATGGATCTTCACGAATTGAGGTCCCTACATAACGTTTTGACTATTTTTAGCATGATGTCTGTCGGTCTGTCTATCCGTCCGTCTGTCTGTCTGTCTGTCCGTCTGTCTGTCCGTCAGTCTGTGTACACGTGCAGCGCAAATTCGGCTGAAATGATTTTTATGAAACTTCATATTTAAGCTTCTGCAATCAATGGCACGAGTTGATCAACTTCTGGTAAAAATCGGTTGACTAAAAATGGGAGTTTACTCGTGTCGATTTTAAAATTTTTGCGAATATTTCACAACAGAAAAATATCTCGAAAAAATTTATTAAGTAAAAGTTGCTATAAAAGCAATAACTAATAACTTTTATTTGAGACGTTTTTTGATAAAACGAAAAATTTCGAATAATTTCTGTAAAATTTTTCGAAAGTTTTTCCAAGTCTCAATTTTTTCATATTTATATGTAACGTTTCCATGGTCATGATAAATAATATCTCTGTTAGGAAATATTAGGTCAAGTTATTTCTACTCTGCTGCTAGAATGTAATTTATATAAGTACTTTATGATGGCGGTCGGTCCTGTGGTGGTCACAGCTTATTTTTTTAAGTAATGTATTCTATATTTTTAGACGCAAGTAGAATTTTTGTTGCTTCATAATATTTTCTGATTGCTATTCTTTGAGTTGGAAATACTAAATTTGATTAATATAATATCATTCTACAAGTCTTATTGTTTTACTACGTCACTGATTGAAAACAATCACAAAGTTACTTAAAGAAAATGTTGTTTAAAATCTTACGAAATTCAGTAAAAAAGGAGGAAAATTAAATTTGACGACTTTTAGTTTTTTGATTTTATCTAGTGTGTTTCTAATTTTATCAAAATATACGAAATGTCATTCAAATGCACTAGTATAGTGATAATTTGGAGTAATTTAACCGAATTCATATCTTGTAGTTTTCGAGATCGTCATACATTTCCGGTTAAATGGGACACCCGATACAAAATTATTGACATCTTTTTTTCTATAATCATAGAGAGAAATTAAAACATCGCATTTTTTTCATCAATCACTCTCCTTTTTTTACAGAGGCGTGCCTGACTGGAGGAAACTAGCTGCATAATGAAATACACTCCCGCTAATGGAAATTCGGACACAAGGTAAAATTAAAGAAAACCCTACGAATTACATTTAAGATACACATGTCTAAAGAACTTGTTACCACTCCATTAAATGTGCTTTGCCCTGTTATCTAATAGTCTAGTGCCTACGCACCATATTTTACGTTGATACTGCACTTAATGATAATGGAATGCCATTTGGCACACGTGTTCCTTATAAAAATTAAATCATTTTGACCCGCAGCACCTATTTGTGAATCGAGGCAAATTCAAGATGGCGGCGAAACTAGCGCGCCAATTACGATAACGATAACTAATTCTTATGATACAGCAAAATAGCTAAATACATATTTGTACAATGGACCTTTAGCTACAATTTGCCGCGTCGTAAGCGAATTTCCGTCAATTAGTTTACAAGATACCGTCCATAATTCATTCTCAGACGCAAAAAAGTGATTTCCGAAATGGCTAACGAATTTCGTATGATATGGCTCGTTTTCTATTAATTTAATGCCGTAGATTTTGCTCGAAATGAAATAAAAAAAAATTATATATTCAGCCGGAACGGCTGTAAATTATGACATTTAAGTAAGATACTCCATGCATATACGGAATTCATCAATTTGCTTAGGTTTGTTCGCAGCACCAGGTCTCAAATGAAGCCGCTTTCGAAATAATGCTCGAAAATCGAATTTTGCTATTTACATCAAATTTGTTGAGTTGTATATCAATTTCGGGTATATTGAAGTCACAGATTTCGAAAATGAAGTTAATTTAAAGATTTGCTACACAAAAGATTTTATTTTGCCCGAAAAAAATAATTACATGTATTCTTTACATAACAATGAGATTCATTACACGGCAGTGAAGTGTCTCTCCATCAAAAAGAGTAGTAAATAACAGTTCTGACAAAATAATATAGATTACTTCACACTTAATACGATTCTAATGGTGGCCGAAAACTATTCTTTCGAAAATGGTTAAAATATTCTCAAATATTTTTACCAGTTATCAGGACAACATTTTAATGTGTTGATATATCCTCTATATGTGCCAATAATACTGACTTCCTCTACTACTTAATTCTATACAAAATGAAGATATTCGATGAATTCTTATTCAACACTAGTCTGAATCGAAGTCGAAACCTGGTGTGAAACATTATTTTGCATAATTAATTGAAGAAACATTTTAAATAAACTTTAATTTAAGAAATAATAAGTAATTTTTAATTATTAGGGAACGGACGTAATTAGCCCCTGAACTTGACTTGGCGTTTTCATAAGCGTAGTTTTTAAAAATATAATTTTGAAATATTTTACCCCTTTAAAATTTTAAAATAAACCTAAATTAAAATTAATAACGGCAATAATCAGTACAATTGATGGCATGAATGGACATACTCTATCTCACTAGAATTTTATCTTTACATAGGCCCACCCAATTAGTGAGGCTTTCGACTTTGATTTGTAAACAAATATAAATTATTTTTTAAGATAGGACTGGAAGTCAGTATTATTAGCAAACATAAAGGAACTATCAACACATTAAAATGTTGTCCTAATAACTGGTAAAAATATTAGAGAATATTTTAACCATTTTCGAAAGAATAGTTTTCGGCCACTATTAGAATCGTATTAAGTGTGTAGTAATCTATATTATTTTGTCAGAACTGCTATATACTACTCTTTTGGATGGAGAGACACTTCACTGTCGTGTAATGAATCTCACTGCTATGTAAATAATACAGGTAATTTTTTTTTTTTTTTTTCGGGTAAAATACAATCTTATGTGTAGCAAATCTTTAAATTAACTAAATTTTCGAAATCTATGACTTTAATATACCCGAAATTGATATACAACTCAACAAATTTGATGTAAATAGCAAAATTCGATTTTCGAGCGTTATTTCGAAAGCGGCTTCATTTGAGACCTGGTGCTGCGAACAAACCTAAGCAAATTGATGAATTCCGTATATGCATGGAGTATCTTACTTAAATGTCATAATTTACAGCCGTTCCGGCCCGATATTTGATTTTTTTAATTTCATTTCGGGCAAAATCCGAATAATAATAAGTCATATGCCATTTTTTATTTAATTTTTGTAATTTACAGGTCCGATTTGGTCGAAAACGATATAAAGAGTGTGAAAATAATACGAAGTTGAGATTTTACACATTTCGGCCGCTACCTTAATTTTGGCGCCCCGCAGAGAATAATTCCGCACATATTCTTGTAGCCAAGGATATGCCCTACAGATTTAGGAAGAATTGAAACAAAATATTAATATACGCAGATTTGCAGTGATAGAGAATATCAACATGTCTCGAATTTGGGAAAAAAATCTATCAACATTTTAAATTTTCGCCATTTTGATAACAGATTCGTAATCTACGGCATTAAATTAATAGAAAACAAGCCATATCATACGAAATTCGTTATCCATTTCGGAAATCACTTTTTTGCGTCTGAGAATGAATTATGGACGGTATCTTGTAAACTAAGTGACGGAAATTCGCTTACGACGCGGCAAATTGTAGCTAAAAGTCCATTGTACAAATATGTATTTAGCTATTTTGCTGTATCATAAGAATCAGTTATCGTTATCGTAATTGGCGCGCTAGTTTCGCTGCCATCTTGAATTTGTCTCGATTCACAAATAGGTGCTGCGGGTCAAAATTATTTAATTTTTATAAGGAACACGTGTACCAAATGGCATTCCATTATCATCAAGTGCAGTATCTTTCGACGTAGGCACCAGACTATAAGAAGTAATGGTTTTTGTTAACAATTCGACCATATAGATTTACTTTTTGCAATTGGCACTTAGCTGTCTGGTTCTTGGCCCAAATTAAATTCTTAAGCGATTAGTGGTGCGGCTAATTGTGGATAACATTTACTCATTGGCGGAGCTATTGATGGGCCGGGGGAGGGCTGTATGTTTGGAGAAAATTTAAAAATTTTATTAAATCTGTCTGGTTCATTTTGGGAATATTTCGAATTGTGAAAGATGAAAGCGGGCCAAAGAGCTGCTTGCGGTTCGCTTTCATCTTTTTAAAATTCAAAACCATTCATAAGAGAGGTATTGTGATCATACCGATTTTGACATTTCGATGGATCTCCACGAATTGAGGTCCCTACATAATGTTTTGACTATTTTTAGCATGATGTCTGTCGGTCTCTCTGTCCGTCCGTCTGTCTGTCTCTCTGTCTGTCTGTCTGTCTGTCTGTCTGTCTGTCCGTCCGTCTGTCTGTGTACACGTGCAGAGCAAATTAGGCTAAAAGGATTTTTATGAAACTGCATATTTAAGCTTTTGACATCAATGCCACGAGTTGATTAACTTTTAGTAAAAATCGATTTACTAGAAATGGGAGTTTACTCGTGTCGATTTTAAGATTTTTGCGCATATTTAACAACAGAAAAATATTTCGAAAAAATTTATTTCACAAAAGTTGCTATAAATGCAAAATCTAATAACTTTTATTTGAGCCGTTTTTTGATAAAACGAAAAATTTCGACAAATTTTTGTAAAATTTTTTAAATTTTTTTTAAGTTTAAATTTTTTCATACTTATATGTAACGTTTCCATGGTCACGATAAATAATATCTCTGTTAGAAAATATTAGGCCAAGTTATTTCTACTCTGCGGCTAGAATGTACTTTATACAAGTACTTTATGATGGCGGTCTTTATGTGGTACTTTAGCGGAGTACTTTATGTGGTGGCCACAGCGGATTTTTTTTTTAACAAATAATTAAATTTGAATAGATTCTGCAAGAATGTTAATATTTTATTTGGGCGACCATATCAAAAAAAGTTCTTTTTTTATCATCTAGTACCGGCTAAAAAGTAAATCTTTTTCGGCCTAGGCCGATTCGCTTATTTTTGTCATATATTAAGTTACAAGATCACCATAGTTACATTGAAACAACTGATAGTCTTCTTCTTCTTCTTCTTCTTCTGATTTGTTGGCTTTGGTGAGGTCACTATTATTCCACCAGTACATACCTTTTTATTTATTTATAAATTTAAATTGGTTTCCTTGAGGAAACCATCTGATAGTCAAACAATTATAATTGTAATAATTGTTCAGTAACCATAAATTATCCAATGTAAATAAATAAATTAATTTTTCCAATAAAAATTACTTTTGGTCGCCCAAAAAATATAATGTGCACCTTGGCCAAAAAGATCATTTTCGTCCTTATCTGTTGGAAGTCCTCGGTTGCGCCTCGGCCTTCAAATTCAGTTGCGGCCGAAAAAGATCTACTTTTTGGCCAAGGTACACAAATGACTATTATAATCTTCATATACGCCGTACAATAGTAATAATAGACTTACATAATCTAACAGTCCATGCATATCAAATCTTTAAATTTTATCAAGAGTCCAAACTTTTTCTATTGATAATAAATTATATTTGCAGATGTTGCTGAATGACCAAAGGATATTCTGGATTTTATTATATATTAAATATAATTAGCCTTAAAAGTGTGAATTTATTTTGTATTTTGAAGAAAAAATAAAGTGTTTATTCTAAAATAATTATATGCAATTATAAATTTAAAATTAAATATGTCAAAAAAATTGTGTGATCCACCTTATTTCCCAGAAGAGGAGAGTTGCTGTAAAATCAGGCAGGATAGTGTCGGGGACACATCCACTACGTAGAGCAGCGTTTCTTACCTTTTAAACTTAAATAAAATAAATTATACTTATTTTGCCAACTAATTAAAACGGTTCGCGTTGGAGGTACTTCAAGTACTTTCAAGTAGGTACGACTTGAACTTGCAATATTTTTTGTTCTGCTCCGAGCTACTGCTAGCTAAAGAGTAAGGATGCGAAAGTGTTCAAAATGGAAAGCAACTTGGAACAATGGATCACCTGTAAATAAAAA
The DNA here is from genome assembly GCA_963971575.1 of Liopterus haemorrhoidalis. Classification (NCBI taxonomy): domain Eukaryota; kingdom Metazoa; phylum Arthropoda; class Insecta; order Coleoptera; family Dytiscidae; genus Liopterus; species Liopterus haemorrhoidalis. The sequence continues at coordinate 14,875,157 of OZ020621.1, forward strand.
TACTTGCAAGCCATTAATAATATTATTATACCCAATTATACCCAACACGCCATACGTTCCTATATAAAAAATCGAAGTTGTCCTTGATATCCTATCTATCTTAATACACCTTGAGATCCCTCCCTCGCTCCCCCCTCTATATATATATATATATATATATATATATATATATACAGGATCGAACTATCTGACAGATAAGGTTATATGATACTTTCTGTGCTGAATAAATGTCATCCCGTCTCTCAATACAAATGTATCTATCGGATAGTTATCTAACGGATAATGAGACTGATGTATTGAATTCACTGTTTGGTAATGACATTTATTCAGAAGATAAAGTTCCAGATAACATTATCTGTCGGATAGTTACCTAGTGGTTTAAATGAAGGTGGAAAGACCGGGCCCTAAGGTCATAATGCCCGGGGGGGACACCTTAGCCCTCCAAATGAACCCGTAAATAAAAAAATTAACCTGTATATAATTCTCGAGAGATAACTCCATTACCATATACTTCCAATAGTAATTTTCATCCCTTTCTGAGATCTCAGAATTATCATTGATAGCCCAAAAGTCATCCTATTTCACCTCTATCCTCCCATTTTACCATATAAGCCGTGTCTCCAACGCTATAGCTCTGAAAGTTTAATAAATCCTCAATCAAAATGTATAACTATTTATAAAAAGATACAAAGTAACAAAATATAAACTATTTTAGATCATGAGGTACCAAGTAACTTCCAAATTTAACGTTATACCTCGTCTTCAATAATAAAAAATAGTGTATTGGGCCCGGTAGTTCAATTTCAACCACCTGTATACTATTGATAAATTATTAATATATGTGTTTATTCTCATAAAGAATTATTTTAAGCAATTCTGTTCCTTATTTATTAATTGTTAATGACTATATTCCTTAATGAGCTTTATCAGGATTAGCCATCTTGATTTGTAGTGATACGTGATTTTTGCAAGTGGCGTCTTCATTTTTTTCTGACGTTTTTAGATATTTTTTATGGTTAAAAGTGCAGAAAATACTTGAAATAGTGTGTTATAGTGTGGACTTTAGTGTTTGGATTCCATGCAAACCAAAATTGGAGCGACTGGAAAGGTATTTGTAGAAATTTTTGTTAATTTTATAATGTGTCATTGTTATGTAGAATGTGCTTCTATGTACAATATAGAAACACATCCATGCATACACTATCGGCTATAACTAGAGAAACAAAACTATTTTTTAAATAATTTTCATAAATCCTGATTATTCACTAAATGAATATTGAATTATATTGGTATAGCAAAAACAATTTATAAGTTAGAACCTGCTCTTAAAAATATTTGTTGTTCTGGTACAATAAATAAAATAATTAACTTTCTGCTGCAGCAGACCATCTGCATATTTCTTTTGTAAGACTTAATAATAAAACAATTTTTTGTGGTTAAATTTTCTCCTTCGCCCTAGCTCCCGTTCTTGTCCTGGTTTAGAGTTTCGTAATTATGGTAAGCCTATATATATTTAAAATTGTTTCTTCTTTAATCGTACAATTTTAAATAGAAATTCACTCGTCAAGAAAATTTACATATATATATATATATATACAGGGTGTTTGTTTGAAACGGGGCACCCCAAAAATCTCCTTTATTTGTAAAGAAACAAAAAATCTTCAGAATAAAAGTTAAACTAGACAAAAAGGCCCATCTAAAGGTTACTATAAGAATTCTGAGGCACTTCCGGTTTCACCGGAAATGATGTCAACTTGTGATCTAGCATAGGGAATCGATAATTTTATATTTTTTTCCTAAAAGTACATTAAATTAGCTTTATAATGACACCAAAAAATCATATTTTTATGTTAACCATTTCAAAATGGAGACCATTTATTTACAAAATAATAATCTGGTTGAGAAACACTGACGTAGAGTACGTCTTGTGCGTTGTAATGAAACAACAGTTAACAATGAATTTCGATTATTTCCATTTGTTTTTCGTTTTGAAAACGGAATAAACGTAACATGACAGTGCGGTCTGCATCCCATGTCTTATGACTAAGGACCCTAACTTTTGAACTTTTGAACTTCCAACCCTCCGTGCTTACTTGAATATTCGAATTTCTATGATTTTCTTATTAATCGTAGTTTCTTTTTCTCTGTACAAAGAAGTTAACAGATCTCATGTTGAAATGCTTTATTTTTCCATTTCAGCGTATTTCCAATATCCGTTTCCTTGAAGCTGTAAAACATAAAGCGAGGTATATTTATACAGTGGCCGGTAAGTGAGGTTATGTTCGTGCGACAAAGAACTGACATGTTAAACTTGAGTATTTCGCATTTGTTTTCTGTGAGCTGTGAGCTGTGAGCGAGGAAGCTCACATCTCGTAAATCTATTTAACGATGCTGCCGAGACAAAACAACCAGTAGATTCTTTCATGTTTTGAACTGCAGGGAAGGAGATTAGGGGTTATTTATGGGGTGTGTTTGTTCTGTGTCTTATTTTTTATTTTATTTTCTATCGTTATATAATATGTTATATTGTATTGTTGCTAAGTTGCTGTAAATTTTTAGTTATTATAGGTATTTTTTATTTTAAATTTTGAATGGTAAGTACTGAAGTAATTTTTCTCAGTATTTCCTATTGTTCTTTGATCCACATATACGAAAAATACTGAGACTTACAAAAATTGTATCGCGCGAATAATATAAACAAATATGTAGTTATAGATTTAAAAAATAAATAAATTGAGGGATTTCACATGAAAGTTCTTGATTCGTGGATTATCAATTACATTTTCTCTTTATCAAGAAAGAATGAAACTATTATCTTTTTTTTAGGATTTTGTAGGTATAATCAAAAATCCCTTATAACGTCATTTTGTCATCCGTCTGTCTGTCTGTTCGGTAAAAATTGTAGCCAACGGCTAAACCTAGAGAGTTGAAATTTGGCATGTTTATACAACTCTTTGACCCGCACATAGGAAAAATACTAAAACATCTAAAAAACACATTGCCCTAAAAATATAAACAAATATATATATTTTTTTAAATTTTGAGTAGGGTATCAAATGAAAGCCCTTAGTACGTGGATTTAAGTACAAAATTTTATTTTTGCAAAATAAATTATTTTGATACGATTTTGCCAAAATTGTGCAAAAATAATGTTTGTCCCACACCCTGTAGCCCAGATGGTTTAAACTAAAAATCTGAAAGTAATGTACTTTGGTGTGAATTAGAATAGTACAATAGGAATAGGAATTTTTGATCAGATTATGTTTACGGAAAATAACGATTTTTTAGTTTTTTGTTTGCTACGCAGCAAACTAGGGTTCGCTTCCGGGCAATAAGGAGACAATTTTATTTTTTGTTTTTTCCATTTTTAATTTAACTTATTTTGTCAAAATTCTAGTTATATTTTGGCAAATGTTGCGTTTAATTTTTAAGAGAGTAAATTTAATAACCAGTTAGAATTGTTGGAATTATTTTCATTCCATGTGTCATGTATACGAAACCAGAAGGACGGAGCATATGTTCTAAAACAACCAATGGAAGCCATATGTGCAATTTTCAAAATCTTAATGAACCTTGCTATATAAAAAAAAATACTGCACATATTTTGAAACCTAAATAATGGTATTAAGTAATCAAATTAAAATTAACAAAAAAATATTTTAACATGAAAGTTGTTTTAAAAGCTCTTAGATCAACAGACGATAAAATATTTTAAAAATATCGTTTATTTTGCCGTGATTACTACAAAGCAAAATTTGTCCTACACACTCAACATGCCGCCTTCATTTATTATATACCTGCTAAACCCTGAAATTTGTGAAAATTCACACTTAACATTTATTTTTTGACTAAACATTGACTTAACAGCAAAAAATGTACATTAAAAAATTATTTATAATACGAAAACAAGTCATTTTTGTTCTGTATACTTTTCGATTGAATGAATATTTGGAAGAGTTACGGAGGTACACCCTAAATCTAAAATCTTGAAATATCTCAATATTTACTTAAATCAAAAATGTGTATGAGGAAATATTTTTTCTCCTCTTCAACGTACTTTTTAATAATAAGGTTATTTAGGGTGCAAGGGGAGTGTTACTTATGAGGTTAAAATTAGTTAAGAACAAAGAAACGATTATTTTGTGTTCTACTTGAAATTGAAATATCTCTCTTATCATTTACGTTACTGCAAAAATGTACATTACAAAAACCGTACGAAGTACGTATACTCCAGCTAGTTGCCTTATAGCATCAGCATCATCTGAAACGTGTAGAAATCAAATATGAGGCTGAAAATAAAAACAGATATAACCTCCAATTTTATTAATTTAGATAGAGGTGATTAAAAATTTTACGAATGGACTTAGTTTTTAGGGTTTTGTAGGTATGACCAAAAAACCCTTATACCGTCATTTTGTCGTCTGTCTGTCTGTCTGTCTGTCTACAATTTTTGCCGTTGTCTTGTCTGTCTTTCTGTCTGTCTGTCTGTCTGTCTGTCTGTCTGTCTGTCTGTCTGTTCGGTAAAAATTGTAGCCAAACGGCTAAACCTAGAGAGTTGAAATTTGGCATGCTTATACAACTCTTTGACCCGCACATAGGAAAAATACTAAAACATCTAAAAAACATATCCCCCTAAAAATATAAACAAATATGTGCTCATCGAGAAAAAAAATATTTTTTTATAATTCTGAGTAGGGTATCAAATGAAAGCCCTTGGTACGTGGATTAACGATCAAATTTTTATTTTTGGAAAATAAATTATTTTGAAGCGATTTTTGCCAAAATTGTGCAAATTTTTTTTTGTCCCACACCCTGTAGCCCAGATGGTTTAAGCTAAAAATCTGAAAAAATTCTAAGTAATGTACATTGGTGTGAACCGGAATAGTTCAACAGGAATTTTTGATCAGATTAGGTTTTTGGAAAAAACGCATTTTTTGTGATTTTTGGCTAATAATGTACACAAGTTATAGCTTTGTAACACGGCACAGTGTAACGTGTATGCTGGTCTAGTGGTATTAGACGCTGAATTTTCACCCAAGTAACCCGATCCGAAAGGGATCGAACCCTGTGAGAAGAGACACTATATTATTTTTGTTTTTTTTTTTAAATTTTTATATTGTTTAAATTATTTTTTCAAAATTCTAGTTATATTTTGGCAAATGTTGCATTTAATTTTTAAAAGCGTAAATTTAATAGCCAGTGGAAATTGTTTAAATTATAATTTAATTCTGTTTCAATGTACACGAAATCAGAAGGGCGGAACTTATAACAACCAATGGAAGCCATAGGCGCAAGTTTTAAAATTCTTAATGAACCTTGCTATATAAAAAAAAATACTGCACATATTTAGAAACCTAAATAATGGTATTAGGCGTTCGAATTAAAATTAACAAAAAAAATATTTTAATATAAAATTTGTTTTCGCATCCAAAATAATCATCATTCACTTACTAAATACCTGCAAACCCCTGAAATGTGTGAAAATTCACACTTCACATCAAATTTTTTATGAACATGAAGTAAGTTTAAGATGTCTATACATCTTAAACCTACTTGTTAGCTAATAATATTAGGTGTACCGGAAAGTTTTTTCGTTTATTTGGTATTATTAAAATAGAACATCGAAAGAAAAAAATATACTTTATTGAGTAAAATAGTTACCATTGTGATCTATTACACTGCCATTTATCAGGAAGAGAAAATATTCCCGATTTATAAAATTCTTGATTTTTTGTAGGAAAAAATTGTTCAAGGCTCATTTTAACATGGTTCATATCTCTAAGTGTCTTGTTTCTTAAAAAGTGTTCCAGTGACCGAAGTAAGTGATAGTCGGAGGGTGAAATGTCTGGTGAGTAAGGTGGGTGTGTTAGAACTTCCGGATTGTTTTTCACGTGTTTTCTTTTATGAATGAGGTCAGGCATTGTTGCCTTGAAGAATAACTACTCTTCTGTTCACAATTTCTGGCCGATTTCTGGTCAAGTTCTGATTCAGTCGATCTAATTGTTCACAGTAGAAATCAGAATTAACACTTTGCCCCGGTTTTAACATCTCGTAATACCAGGTCTTCAAGTATGAAATGCGGATTTTTTTCACATTAAACACATTAAACTCAAAAGAACAGTAAAATTTTATTTATTCAAAGTAGGCTCCATTAGAAGTTACACATTTTTCTCATCTTTCAGGCAATTTGTGAATACCTCGCCAGTAGAACTCTTCCCCTTTCCCCGCAAACCATTCATCTAGCCATTCTTTCACATTTTCATATGAAAAAAAGTGCTGCTCGGCAAGTGCGTCACCCATCGATGCGAACAAGTGGTAATCTGAAGGGGCCAAGTCTGGTGAGTAAGCGGCATGGGGTAGCACTTCCCACTTGAGTGCCTCCAATTTGTTGCAAACTGCTTTTGCCTTATGTGATGGACCGTTATCGTGAAGAAAGATTACCTTGTGCTGTCTTTTTTCGTATTCTGGTCGTTTTATGAGCAGCGAATGGTTCAATTCGATGAGTTGTTGTTGGTAGCGTTGGGTATTAACTATTTCACCAGGTTTTAACAATTCATAATAGACCACACCCTTTTGGTCCCACCAAGTACAGAGCACCTATGATTTTTTGCGTTTGGGATTTTCAAATTAAATCCATTTTTCATCGCCAGTAATGATACGATGCAAAATAGACTTTCTTTTGTGCAAGCAAAATTTCACGAGTGTTTTTGCGTTTTTCCATCTGCCTCTCATTCAATGCATGTGGAACCCATCTGCCGACTTTCTGGATCTTACCCATCTATCGTAGGCGATTGGAAACAGCTTGTTGACTAACGCCTAACTGCTCTGCTAGTTGTTTTTGTGATTGACTATCGTCTTCCTGTAGCAATGTTTCCAATTTTGTATCTTTATATTTTTTTGGAGGTTTTCCATGTTCTTTGTCTGTAAGATCAAAGTCACCACTTTTGAAACGCCGAAACCATCGTTCACACGTATCTTGCGATGGAGCATATTCACCATAAGCTTCTCGAAGCAGTCGGTATGATTCAGCAGCAGTTTTTTTTTCAAATGAAAACAAAACAGTAGTACTGTCCGCGAATGCTCTTTATTTGGCACAAAATTTGATATTTTTAACACAGTAAAACAAAACTATATGATCACTTTTGAAATTATAACCTATACGCATTTGACACTTAATGATAACTTAACAAAACGCCTTATGTGTTGAAACTTTGAACTATACACTCTGTTAGCGCGGCAAGTTTGAAAAAAACCCGCATTTTATACTTGTAGACCTGGTAAATTATTCCTTTATAGGGCCTTCCAGATCGAAGTTCATCATCCAAGCATATTTCCTGATTAAAATTTTTTAAACCACTATTGACACGTGCGTATACTTAGTTTATCACCATAAACAGTGAAAATGTTTTATGTAGCAACTGTAGCAGATTTTTTTATGGTACTCATACAACACTTAACTGCATAAAAAATGTTTTGTTGAAAATTCTTCCGCAATTTTAAAATGCAAGGTTTTAAAATGAAACGAAAACAATAATTAGGCACTCAAGATTACAGAGATTAATCAAAACGCAAAAGACGATGTTTAATTCAGCGAATAAGTTGTGATTAGTTCGCATACTGCACTAATAATAAAAACGAAAAAACTTTCCGACACACCTAATATATTTTGGCTTACAAATTTCATTAAAGAGTATACAAGTATCATATGTTCAAATTATTGAATATAAATCAATATATTTACATACCTACATATTATCTGTCTCATTTTGTAAGACGTAGCTAACAGGAATTTTTTTTATGTTGTATATTGACAATACATTTATAATGTTATCATAGTATTGGTTCACACAGATACGCCAAAGTCTGTTTACACAACAAAAGTCACCAAAATCATCAGATCTAGTTACGTATTACAAAATGAAACATCTTATACCTAGCTCAATACTTTATTTATAAATCGTTAATCTTCTACTTATAATACGTTTATATATAGGCGCTATTTAGAAAATTACATAGTTTGTGATCTGCGAAGCCTGACGAGAACTTCTAACACAGTGCCTGAAGTTCTAAAGCAAGTGGCCGTTGGCCGATGTCCGTCACTCGCTGGTGGTCTTACGGACGCACGCATTCAAAACAATGATTTGCATTTACACACGCACATACATAACTTGGACGTATAAACAGACGAAATGGTCCATTGACATTTATTAACCTTTTGGAATGACGATGACAAGCAAAATGACACGGAGAAATGGTGTTTTAACACATTACGACATGAAAAATAATGACCCTGGATAAATATTTAGGGACATTTTTATTAGAAACAAATGTTAAGTATCGAATTAGTTATGAGACAAGTAGATTCTGGCCGTGTTCTTGTTGAAAGAAAAATATTGCGGTGACACTGAATATTTGATACGAAATTGCTAAACTAATTATAGTTTACATAAACTGACAGATACAAATGTTTGAGAAACATGTTTCGGAAAATTGCGAATAGCTTTTAAAATAGTCACCTTAATTTAATTAAGCAAAAGCTGGGCCATATTTACCATTAGACGTAGTGGCGGCGCTAGCTTATAAAATATTTGTGGAGGGGGGGCATTTTAAGAGTTTTGTAGGTATGAGCACCAAAAAACCCTTGTAACGTCACTCATGTGTCTGTCTGTCTGTCTGTACGGTAGAAATTGTAGCCAAACGGTTTAACATAAAGAGTTGAAATTTGGTATGCCAATACAAAATTAGGTTATACAAGGTGTCTCAAAAGAAATTTTATATTTAGTGGATCGATTAAAAAAAAAGTAAGCCATATATAGAAAAAATGTTTATTAATTATTAAAATACACTTTTTGGGGATTTATTTCTTAAAAATAATATCGTCTAAATGTAGACCCTCGCGTTCTCGGCACTCATTTAATCGAACAGTAAAATTACTTATGACGTCTCGGCAGGTGGACTCAGGGATGGCTGCCATTTCGTGACGGATATTTTCTTTCAAATGCGCGGTCATAGTCGGTTTATTGGCGTAAACTTTAGATTTAAGATAACCCCATAGGAAAAAGTCCATAGGGGTTAAATCTGCACTGCGTGGAGGCCAATTTATGTCACCTCTCCGGGAGATCAATTTGCCTGAGAAAATTTCACGAACACGTGGCAGAGACATATTGGACGTGTGTGAAGTTGCTCCGTCCTGTTGGAACCATGTTCTTTGGTTATAGCCAGGAAAGTTTTGCAGTTCAGGTACCAAGAAGTTGTCTAACATCTCCACATAACGCTCTGAATTCACTGTAACTGCACGCCCTCTTTCGTCTTCAAAAAAGTAAGGGCCAATAATTCCTCGCGCCGACATCGCAGCCCATACGGTCACTTTAGGCGAATGTAAGGGTTTCTGATGTTTGTGTTTCGGATTCGTTGCACTCCAGTAGCGGCAGTTCTGCTTATTTACGTGGCCATTAAGATGAAAATGAGCTTCATCCGAAAACAAAATGTTGGTATACGTTGAAAATCGCTCAATCACCTGATTTACGAAATTAAGCCTCTGACTGGCATCTTGGGGCTTTAATTCTTGCACCAATTGAATTTTGTAGGGGTGCAGCTTTAGGTCTTTGTGCATAATGCGATGTAATGATGATCTATGCACATTTAAAGCACTTGCGCGCTTCCGAATTGAAAGGTTCGGGTCGTCACGAACAGACTGATTAACATTCTCCACGTTTTCTACCGTTCTTGATGACCTAGGTCGCCCGGATTTTGATTTATCCAGCGTTGTACCAGTCTCTTCAAACTTTTTAACCCAATGTCGAATGAGAGGAATGCTTGGCGCATCATTTAAGTGGCGAAAACCTCGAATACTGCAGAATTTTCTACGCGCTACAGTCGCCGGATCACTGTTTTTGTAAAACTCTCGCACGCATAACGCGCGGTCTGCTCCCGAGACACGCTCCATAGCGATTGAATTCCCAAGAGCCAGGCTACCGATTGACATAACCCCCGCGCCCCTCGGATACGTTGCGTTCACGCAGTAAGCTAAATAAATATAAAATTTCTTTTGAGACACCTTGTATTACCTTGGCATCACGACAAGCCTAGCTTAGTAATGCCAGCGTAATAAAATAAAACTGTACTATATTAATTAATTGTCTTATAATAATTACAATATTTGTCAATTCAGTAATTCATAGACTGACGTAGAGTTAGAATTTAAATTTAAGTACATTTATTTACGGTCGATAATTATATATATATTTTTTCTTAACTGTAATTAATATGGTAAATAAATGAATTATTATTATTATTATTAACTCTTTGACCCACATACAGGAAAAATACTGAGAGCGGAAATCTAGGGTTGGACGGAACAACATAGAATGGATACATCAAAAATATCTGAGATGGATTTTAGGAGTAGACAAAAACACATCAACATATATACTCTTGGAAGAAACAAAAAGGACAAGATGGGAATAGATTTGGCAAGATAGCAATGAGATATGAAGAGCGGTTAAGAAACATTCAGGAAGACACAGTTTTAAGAGAATGTTGGCAGGAAATGAGACGGAGAGAAAGGAATTTACAAAACAAGTCCAGGTGGGAGATAAATAGAAGAAAATATTATGAAAAAAGTGGGTATTCCACGATCTACATAGAGATGATGCGAGAAAGAGGTGAAAATGTGATCAGCGAAATAGAAAATAGAGATAGAGATGTACAGAGTCAAGTACAGCATGACAGAATAAGAAACTCTACTTACTTCCCAATGTACCATCACATTGTCACTCTTGATAAGCCAAGATATTTACTGCTCTCCAAATCAGAAAGAATCAGAATAATTGCCAGATTTAGATGTGGGAATGAAAGCAATGTTTTTATTTATTTATTTTAAAGGGTAAGGAAACAATGTAATTTTTTGTTAACAAAATGTAAAACATACATAACTAGATTTTTAAAATATTGTGAAATATTATGTAAGTTTCGAAGCCTTAGGGCAAGAATAATAGAGTTCTATTCTATTGTACTGAGAGTTCAAAAAAACACAGCCCCAGATGAATATAAACAAATATGTAATTAATGAAAAAATAAATATTTTTTTAAAACTATGAGTGGGATATCAAATAAAACTTTTTATTTTTGAAAAATCAATTTTTTTGATGGGATTTTCACCAAAAATATATAAATAGTATATTATGTTAGTAGGAGTAGAACGCGCTCTTTTTTGTGCTGAGCTCAAATGTTGCTGCCGAGGCGCAGCCGAGGCTTGCATATTGAGCTAAGAACAAAAAAGGCGTTCTACTCCGAGTGACATATTGCTGCTAATTCCGGCGGTGTACATTGAATTGGTTGAGACATTTTTTAATTTTTGATCTTTATATTGTGTATTTTGTAACTAATCACAGAATGATCACAGAATAATAATAAAGTAACTCACTAATAACGTAACTAATTTCTGAATTCACTACAAACCACGCTACAAACATATTAAATTGACAGATGTTTTGTTTATAGCGACTGCTGCCATCAGTGCCATCTGTTGATAACTATATGAACTATTTACTAGTATAAAAATGTTCACATTTTGTTACTAGTAAAAAAATTTATCATTTCTACCGAATGTATTGAACAATGTAATGTTAGCATTATAATCCGCTTGAAGAAAAAAAAAACTTTTGTCCCCAACCCTATCTTTCAGAGAGTTTGATCTAAAAATCTGAAAAAATCTCCATAATGTACATTGATGGGAATCGAAATAGTTCAACAGGAATTTTTGATCAGACTAGTTTTTAGAAAAGTAACGATTTTTTGTGTCGCTGAAAAAAATAATAATTTTTTAAAAACTCATTGTGTGAAATCAAAAGAAAGCTCTTAAAACGTAGATTAAGGAATGAAAATTAGTTTTTTTAAATTCGTTTCTTTAAACACGATTTTAGTTAAAAATGTGCCAAAAAAGGTCTTTTCCTGCCCATTTTACCCAAGGAGGTTAAATTAAAGTAATGTACATTGATCTGAGCCGGAAACGTACGAGAAGAATTTTTGATAAGATTTCGGTTTTAGCAAATATTGCATGCCAAATAATTCATGGACAAATTATGGCTAATTTAGATAAAAATAAATCGATTATAGTAGTGAAATACTTCAATTTGAAATAAATCAAATAGCACATTGTTAATAGTGCGAAATACGTTTCTGAAATTGAAAAAATATGAAGTGTAGCAGAACTATATATTGCGGCGGACGAATTCTACGTCAATAGTATCCCTCCGCCAATGTGACTTAAGTTACATTATGCGTTCATTGAGCGCTCGCAGTCACTGTATCACTTTATAACCAAAATTGTTATTTAGTTAAATCTAAATCAATATATATTTATCATTTTCTGTAATTTGTTAGTGGTTGAATAATAAAATGAATTTAAATCTTTATAGAGAACGTATATTTAATATGAACCCGCTATAGAAGCCATTTATCAATATAATTCTTATTTATTTAATGCAGACTTGGGTACGATGTAAATGCAGAAAAAATCGCTAGGGTTTTTTAATTTACATTTTCCTTTGACGTAATATTCGCCAATTATTTAAATTTAGTTTAAACAAATTAAGTGGTAAACAAAGCTCTTGGTACTCAAATATCCAATAAAAATTATTATCAAAAATCTGTTGACTTTAACATGACTATAGAAAAAAAACAATATCTTAGACATCCAGCATTCTGTTGACTTCTTACACTTATTAAATACCTACAAAATCCTGAAATGTCTGAAAGTTCACACTTCACATCAATTTTTTAGGGTTTTGTAGGTATGACCAAAAAACCCTTATACCGTCATTTTGTCGTCTGTCTGTCTGTCTGTCTGTCTGTCTGTCTGTCTGTTCGGTAAAAATTATAGCCAAACGGCTAAACCTAGAGAGTTGAAATTTGGCATGCTTATACAACTCTTTGACCCGCACATAGGAAAAATACTAAAACATTTAAAAAACATATCCCCCTAAAAATATAAACAAATATGTGCTCATCGAAAAAAAAAAATATTTTTTTTAAATTCTGAGTAGGGTATCAAATTAAAGCCCTTAGTACGTGGATTAACGATCAAAATTTTATTTTTGCAAAATAAATTATTTTGACGCTATTTTTTCCAAAATTGTGCAAAAAAATTTTTGTCCCACACCCTGTAGCCCTGTAGATGGTTTAAACTAAAAATCTGAAAAAATTCTAAGTAATGTACATTGGTGTGAACCGGAATAGTACAACAGGAATTTTTGATCAGATTATGTTTTCGGAAAATAACGCATTTTTTGTGTTTTTTGGTTGACGATACATATAGCTTATACTCATATAACACGCTGAGTTGTTAAGCGTGTGGTGGTCTAGAGCAGGGCTTCTTAAACTTTTTCATATAGCGACCCCCTTCAAGCCTAGGAAGTTTTAAACGACCCACCATGTAATGAAATTAATATTGACCGTAGATGTAGGTGTAATATCGCGACATTGTAGAATCTACCTTGTAGATTCTAAATATTTATTTATTATTACCCAAATGTAGCAGATTTTTGCGACCCCTCTTCAGTAGCCTCGCGACCCCCCGGGGGGTCGGGACCCACAGTTTAAGAAGCCCTTGTCTAGAGGCTTTGTTGCGCGCCAACTACACAGATTTGTTATACACCACGCAGGTTCGTTCCTGGCTTGTGGAGTCAATTTTTTTTTGTTTTTTTTTTTAATTTTTAATTTGTTTAAATTAATTTGTTAAAATTCTAGTTATATTTTAGCAAATTTTGAATTTAATTTTCAAGAGCGTAAATTTAATAACCAATTGGAATTATATTTTCATTCTATGTCATTTATACGAACCAGAGGGGCGGAGCGTATGATTTAAGACAACCAATGAAAGCCATAGGCGCAATTTTCAAAATCTTAATGAACCTTGCTATAAAAAAAAAATACTGCACTTATTTAGAAACCTAAATAATGATATTAGGTATTCGAATTAAAATTAACAAAAAAATATTTTAACATAAAATTTGTTTTTAAAGCTCTGAGATTAACAGACGATAAATTATTTTAAAAAGATCGTTCATTTTGCCGTGGTTACTACAAAGCAAAATTTGTCCTACACACTCAGCATGCCGCCTTCACTTATTATATACCTGCAAAACCCTGCAATGTGTGAAAATTCACACTTCACATCAATTCTTATTTATTTATTTAATTTTTTTTTTGCAGCTTTTGAAATATATTAAAAACTTCAATTCCCTGATTTATTTTTTAATTAAGAGATTTGGATAATTTTTGTGGCTTCTTACGATCGTAAAGTACATTTTCGTGTTCAAGCAGCATTAATATGCGAATGCAGGTGTCTTTTACATAACTCCCCATGTAGTTGAAAGGTTGGTATGCTTGTATTAATGCGACCTTACAATAATTATACTTTAATAGGGAGATTATTACGATAGTACTCATGGTCAATGTCAAAGTAACAGGAATTTACGGAAGTCATGGTTATGCTTTACAACAGTGTTTCTTAACCGTGTTGAAAGAATCGCCCCCTTTACCACAGTAAAATTATCCACCGCCCCCCTCCACACAAAAAACAAAATTTAAAATTTACACTTTTCTTTACGTAGGTATGTATTTTATGCAATGCAGTTCCTACTACAAATAAAAAATGATGAGAAATATAAATAAAACACGTTATTATTTTTATAAACATTATGTATTTATTGCCTTTTATGTCATATTAATATCACATACAACATTATAATAATATTTAAATAGAATAAGAAAATAATTCAATAAAAAAAAGTATTAAAAAAATTAAAAAAAAAAAGTTAATGAGATCCTTGAGCCTCATGTGATTGCACCAATTTCGTAATATTAGGAACAAGTTTAGTCAAACATAATCTCAAATCTCCTCTTTGGCTTATTTGTAACCGATTTCGTGATTTTTTCAATATATGCATTACTGCGCTAAAAACTTTTTCTGCTAAATAGGAAGATGGAAATGCTATGATGGGTAATTTTACTTCTTTCCACTAAGAGGGTATTGAGGACGAAAACGAACCCAAAAAGCATTATAATCACATTGATTGAATATTATTTTGGCTACATAGTCATTTTGTAGGTCAATAAACTGATCTTTTAAATTTTGACTGACGACTGACACTTTCTACGTCTGATAAAAATGGATTAATTAACCAAGCTGGTATCACAAGTTTCTGCAAGTCTTTGAATCGTATTATCATATCTTCGACAAGGGCGTCCATGTGGGTACAGTATGTTTCCAAATCAGAATCCTTTTGAGCGTATGTTGACATATTCCAAATCTTGATTTACAATCTTGATTCCAAATCTTGAGCATATCTTCTTTTAATTGTTGTAAAAAAGGAAACTGATGATATTCTCGCCGACAAAGATTATTTTTATATAATTTGAGTTTATTGATAAACCTCAATAAAACTCCTTTGGCTTTAATAAGGCTGATATTGTTTCCTTGAAGATTCAGGAGATTTTCATTCATCTTTTCAAATATATCCGGCACTAATTGTCAAAAGCCAAACAGTCAGACGCAACGTGGTAACCCGATCGCGATATGTTATTCGCGATCGTCTACACAATTATTTACAATGGTTATGTATGCAGTGTACGCAACAATTGAGCAAATGAACATACCTTATTTTTCTATATTGATACAATGCCCACTTGAACTTTTGCAGCGCCCCCTAAATGCTAAAAATTTAAAAACGCCCCGCCAGACCTCCAAAACGCCCACAAAGGGGCGCTGGCGCCCCGGTTAAGAATCACTGCTTTACAAGAACTGAATTTTGCAATTTTTAGGGTTTTGTAGGTTTAACCAAGAAACACTTCATGTGTCTGTCTGCGTGTTCGGTAGATATTGTGCCTAGACGGCTGGATCTAAAAGAGTTGAGATTTGGCACGCATTACAGTTTCCTGACCCACTTATAGGAAAACCTACGTGAAAAATATAAATTTATATTTTTTTAAATTTTATTTGAGTTTTTGTTTTAATCTTGAGTAGGGTAAAAAAGGAAAGCTCTTTTTTACCACGATTGAAGAACAAAATTTTATTTTTGAAAAAAATATAAGTAAAATGTGTCATGTGATGCTTGTCCCCTATTTTTCAGAGTGGTTGGTTTAAATAACTGGAAGGATTTTCCATAATAAACAGTGATTATATTATTAAAAACATCATGTTTTTTCATGTTTTTGACCAAATTGATTATTATAGTTAATATTGTTGAACAAGATGTTCATTTTCGATACTATGCAATTAGCTCCAGTGGCGCACTGTTAGCGGGGGCCATCTATGATGTTTATCAGTAAGACGGAGGGAGGGGACTGGAGGCTGGGGTCGCATACGGCCCGCGACATGTATTTTTGTAGTCCGTCAAACGTCAATAAAAAAAAAAAAAAATAAGATTATTTGGAAAAAAAATATACTAGCCCCGTCTCAGTGAAGTTGACCCAACTATTTAAATCATGAAAATTGTGAATTTATGTTAAAATAAAGTAAATATAATTTAAGATAAATGGTTTTTATTACAATAGTACTTTGTTAAAAGTACTATTATATATTGAAATATCTCACTTATTTACTTTACATAAAAAATGTATATTTGGAAACTTTTTGTTTTCTCTTCAAGTTTTTACAAAGAAGTTAATTTAGGGGGAGGGAGTATTACTTATAATGTTGAAATATCTCATTTATCATTTTCTTAACAGCAAGCATGTATATGAGAAAAGAAACTATTTCTCTCCGTTCATTTTGTGATAACACTAACTACATTGTTTTTTTTTTTTTTTTAAATTTAATATTAATAAAAGATTTAATATTTTTGTAAAATATTAGTATACAACCCTCACATCGTTATATAATTGAATTGATACCCATAAATTTTCCTTTTAATATAAACATTTTCTTTGAAAACACTATTTTTGATAGTTGGGCCAACTTCACTGTGGCGGGCTCGTAGGTATTTAAAAAAGTAAATTATACTTTCTTCTTCTTTTTCTGTTCGAAACGTTTTAAGAAGCGTTTCGGGATATTTGAAGTTCCTTCACTGATTATTATTCTTAGAATAAAAAATGGCCTGCGACCCAAATGAGTTTGATATCTCTGCTATAAAATATTGAGGTAAAAATCAAAACAAAAAAAAAAAAAAATACAGTTTAATTCTTTGTTGATAAAAAAGAGCTTTTATTCGACATTCCTGAAAATTTTAATACATATATTTTTGTTGTTATAATACATTATTTTTTTAGCGATATGTTTTTTGAAGTCTTAGTATTTTTTGTACATAGGGACCAAAGAGTTGTATATGCATGTTTAATTTCAATTCTCTAAATCCAGCCGTTTGACCGTAATTTCTACCGAACAGACAAAATAAACGGAGTAGGGTTGCCACATTTTAAGTCTAAAAGCCGGACACCATAGTCGATGAAAAAAAAAAAAAGAAAACATGCCAAAATATAGTGACGAGCAAAAAAGAAGAAAACAAGCACAAAGTCCGAAAAACCGGCCATTTATGTCTATGGCCGAACATTACGATTTATGTTCGACATCAAGTTGAAAAGGAGGATTTATTATTAATCTAATTAATTTAAATTAAGTAGAATTTATTATTAATCGATAACTTTATTTTTTTTACAAGAAATTACTTGGCCTTCAGAACACTCGTTCTCACCCATCTGGAGATTTTGAACTAGACCGCTATTCATTTATGCACAATATATTGCAATAGTTTGCGTCCAGTCAGTTCAAATGCTCACGAAAAAAACGCAATCTTCCGACTCGATTATTTGCCAGAAAAGTCTGGCAAGTTACAGTCTGGATACAAGCCTCTGTTTCCTCAATCGTCTTTGGACAGTTCGTGATGAAATTGCCAAATTTCGATCTTGATGTGCGAGGTAAGTTATGGGTCAGTCATGATCGCGCAGAACAATTAGGGTAAGAAATCAGTTGTTTCGAGCGCAATGATTTGAACCAGTTTTTTTTTTCCTGTAGAAGCCTGTTCGGTGATGACGCTTTATATCGTAATTAATAGAGTTTTTAGCTACACCTAAAACACCAGCGATATTCTAATACTGCGGCCATATTCATATAATGGCGCAGCTTATACAACGTCTTCCAGCCACATTTTAATTTTATTACACAAAAAAAGACTTATTGGACTTAGAAATCTCTAAGATGGGTAACTAATGGCAAAATTATATTTTAACAATGAATTATTTGTGTTAACTTACGTACATATTATGACATCATATAGTCTTCGTTCAAACGGGAGACAAAATAGGGTTGCCACATTTTAAAAGTCAAAAAGCCCGACACCATAGACGAAACGAAAGGGGAGGATAGTCACATTTGAAAAGGTGGACATAATAGGTCATGAGCAAAAAACACTATTCCAAAATCTAGTGACGAACAAAAAAAGAAGAGGAAAACAATCACAAAGTCCGAGAAGCCGGTTATTTATGTTTATGGCCGAACATTAGGATATATGCCGAAAAAGAGGACTGTCTGGCCAAAAGTCGGACTTGTGGCAACCCTAGTCATGAATGACGGTATAAGGATTTCTTGATCATACCCACGGAAATCTAAAAATCAAATAATACATAGGAATATGCATTTTACATTAACTTCAATTACTGATCATAAAAACAAACAGCCTATCTAAAAAAAACTAGGCCAGAAATATTTAATACTTAAAATTGGTATATGCTAATACCGGGATGGAGCTAACAACAGATCTATTAAGTATTAGCATACAATAGCTACCTTTTATGCCAAAAAGACCTTACCTATAACTAGCTGAGCAGTATGGGACATTTATGTGAGTGTTGCAAAAGTCAACTAACAGTTCCCAAAAAAAGAGATGGTTGCATAAGAAAAGTTGAAAAACATATTACATATTAACATCCATTATCAGAACAAGTTTTTTTTGTGCTCTTAAAGTAATAAACCCCAATACAAAACTAGATTTAAAACAATTAAATCTAAAATTAGACATTCCTCAATATATCTCCCATAAAAATACCAAAAATTCATCCGTTATTTAGTCCAATTTAAAATTCATAATAAAACTGTATCAATACAATCTCATTGATACTTGTTCTCTGTCTAGCAATGTTACGATCGCCCCCGCAAGTGCGAGTGAGTACGAGATAGATCAGTACGATATAGTACTATAGTTGAATGGGCTAAGCACATGGTAGGCCGTGGAAAACGACAGTTCACTGCCGACACTCAGTAAACGCGGTACACAGCCTACTAGATTATGATTTTTGAAGAAATAGACGATGAGATTAATATTTACATACATTTAACAACTAAATGCAAACATGTAACAAGTATTTATCATATATATGTGCTTTTGGTGAAGTGACATTTGATATTATTACCAAAATAACGAATTAAAAACTATTTAATAATATTTTTGTGACTATTTTAATCCGTAAAAAGTTACTGTGCTTTATTGTGTTAAACATTAATTAATTATTTTGTTAATAAATGTGGAAATATTAAATGTTTTTCTGTATTTTCTGCCGCAAATTTGACAGTTTGGACGCATTTTAGCCATTTTTAATTTAAAATTATATAAAATTAATTAAATATCAAGTGACTTTAATAACTGTGTGAAATTTTATCGCGATTTTATGTATTTAATGTCACAAAATAGACAGTTGGATACACTTGAACTTAAAATTATTAAATTTAACATAAGAATAAATAAATGTGTAAAAACATTAGATTTTTATCACATTTTTCTGTATTTTATGCCCCAAATTTGTCAGTTTAGGTACATTTGAACCATTTTTAATTTAAAATTATCAAATTTAATAATAAAATTAGGTAAAAACTAAGTGAATTTTTGATAATAAATTTGTAAAAATAGATTTTCAACACTTTTTTCTGTATTTTATGACTCAAATTTGAACAGTTTGGGTACATTTGAACCATTTAAAATTTTAAATTATCAAATTTAATAATAAAATTAAGTAAATAGTAAGTGAATTTTTGACAATAAATGTGTAAAAATAGATTTTCAAAACATTTTTCTGTATGTTATGACTCAAATTTGACAGTTTGGGTACATTTGAACCATTTTTAATTTAAAATTATCAAATTTAATAATAAATTAAAGTAAAACCAAATGAATTTTTGATAATATGTGTAAAAATATTAAATTTTCAACTCGTGTTTTGTATTTTTATGCAAAATTGTCAGCACATTTGATTTAAAAATTTATTTAAAAATCTTGATTATATAAAATACAGAGATTTTTGATTTTCAAACTGTGAAAAGTAACATTTTGAAATTAACAAAAATTAACATTTGAGAACATTAAATTGAATTTAGCCGTTGTTCTTTCTTTTCTGGCTTCACCAATTTCAATTCCGAAAATTTGCAAGTCTTCTACTCAATCTCCCTCTACTTAATCTTCGGCCTGTGGACTCTTCCACTGGCTCTTTATGGATGATTCTTTTCGTTGGTTCTGATTCGTTTCACTCTGATTCCGTATTTATTTCAAACGATTTAAATATCTAGATACATTACTTTAGTGTTTACCATCCTACGGTCTCAAATAGAAACCAATATAAAATTATTACTGTTGTTAATTGAAATTATTTTATATTTTTATTAATATAATAAATATATGCAGTTTTGTAATTGTATAATTTATTAATAATTGTCAATATTTCTGCTGTTGAAAGTTGAGTTTCTTTAACAGTTTTGGTTTAAAAATCATCTTTAGCTAAGTGTATAAATTAATATATCAATAAGTTTTTTAAATATTTGTTAACAAACATAAAAAAGTAAATAATATTTAAATATAGATGCTTAGTAAAACAATGTGACTTAAATTATGCAATATAAAAATACGATAAAATATTTTATTTGTGCTTCATAAAAATACTACAAGTAAATAATTTACAATGTGCTAATTTGTGACTTTTTGTGTTAAAATGTGTTTATTTTTATGAGTTGAAATTTGGAGGATACAAGATGGAGACAAACTTCATAAGGTAAATTAATCTTTTCTTTTAAAGTTAAATATTTAAGACACGCTGGCGTGCCCGAAATTCGGACGCTTTTTGTTATACACATTTTTTGTGTAACTTAAATGATAAGTGAAATATTACAATTTCAAGTAGATCAAAAACAGAGCTGTGGCAAATACTCAGTATAAGTATTTCAAATATCAAATACCGATCAAATTATTTGAAATAACAAATCGGGACCTTAAAATAAAAGGGATTTATCTGACAATTTGATCATTTTGAGAAAATCGAGTACCAAACATCAATCTTGTACCTGAATGTTTTGAAGCACATACATTACTTTAAACAATACAGGGTGTAACAGCGAAACTGACCACTGCCAATATTAGCTTTATTATTATAGTTAAAAAAAAAAAAATACTATAAAACCAAGTTTTAGGAGACTTAGTTATAGGCTTAAAGAAGAAAATATTTTTTTAAACCAGTGGATTTCAAGTTAGAGTACTAAGTTATATTCTTTGAAATAGGATTCTACATATTTTTTATATTTATTCAATAGCGTATTTATTCTGAATTCAACCATGTATTAGTTTAATAATTCCTTACATTAGCGTTTTCCAAACTGTGCGCCGCGGTGCCCTGGGGCGCCGCGAAGACCCAGGATTTTTTTTTGCGATCACTTTCTTGTTTAGAAGTGAGGACCTTTTTTGGATTTTGTAGGTATGACTACCAAAAAACTCCTTATAACGTCACTCATGTGTCTGTCTGTGCGGTAGAAATTGTAGCCAAACGGCTTAACGTAGAAAGTTAAGATTTGGCATGCTTATACAACTTTTTGACCCACATATAGGAAAAATACTGAGAGTTCAAAACAACACATTTTGAAATAAATATAAACAAATATGTATTTAATAAAAAAATAAATATGTTTTTTTTTTTTATTTTGAGTGGCATACCAAATGAAACCTCTTAATACGTGGATCAAAAAACAAATTTTTCAAGGAATTGATTTAAAAATCTGAAAAAAATCAAATAATCAAATAATGAACATTAATGGGAACCAGAATAGCTCAACAGGAATTTTTGATCATAAGTTTTTCGAAAAGTGTCGATTTTTTTGTGGCGTTGATAAAAAAAATATTAAAAAAAAATGTATTGTGTGGTATCAAACGAAATCTCTTATGACGTAGATTACGGAACGATAGATAGTTTCTTGAAATTCATTTCTTTTAACACGAATTTAGCCAAAAATGTGCAAATGTTTTTGTCCCGCACCCTTTTACCCAGAGAGGTTAAACTAAAAATCTAAAAAAATTAAAGGTAATGTATATTGATCTGAGCCGGAAACGTACAAGACGAATTTTTGACCAGATTTCTGAAAATATGGTAGTTTTTGTGTTTTTGAAAAAATTAATTATTTTTTTAATTCATGGTTAAATTATGGCTAATAATGTTATGGATTTTCTGTATTTATAGCTAAAATTTTTTGGAATTTAAAATATTTAAAAAATAATATATATTTTTTTTAATAGTTGCGAGCTGAGTTACTCACACCACACTACACTCTACACTGTAAAATATTACTTATTCTAATGAAGATTTGAATACAGTGGCGGCGCTAGCTCTTAAAATATGGGGAGGGAAAAAAATGTTGAGTAAAATTTGGGGGGCAGGAAATATTTTTTTATCGTTTACATATGAAAATACAAGTAATGACCTAAAAAAAAAGGTCCTCACTTCTAAAATATATTTTTTTCCAAGCAATTCTATGGGGGCCAACTGGGGGCCAGAGCAACTTTTAGGGGGGCCCGGGCACCCCGAACCTCCCGCTAGCGCCGCCACTGCTTGAATACGAAGCAAATGTAGAAAAATACGCTGGGATATTAGGCAAATTATTCAAATTTTGTTTAAAAAAATTAAATGGAAGCTCTTAGTTCTCAAATAACGAATAAAAGTTGATGTGATAAATATACCTAGACATGCAGTATTATGTTGGCTTTTTACACTTATTAAATACCTACAAAACCCTGAAATGTGTGAAAATTCACATTTCACATAAATTTTTTTTTTTTGTTATCCCTTTTTTTGTAGTTTAGAAATGAGGCCCTTGTTTTTAGATCATCACTTATAGTTTCATATCTTCAACTGTCTAAAAAAATAAAATGAAAAATTGAATGTATTGACTTGGGGCACCGCGGGATAATTTTAATACATTAAGGGCGCCCGGGACCAAAAAATTTTGGGAACCACTGCCTTACATAATAAAAATATTAAAAAAACTGCGATTGAAATTTAAATAATTTTTAATTTTTCATATTAATGTGCAGTAAACTATGGATGAAAAACAAGAGTGATAACTTAAAGTTAAAAATTAATAATTGTTAAATACTCCTTATAAATAATGTTCAATCTGATTTCTATTATTTCTAAATATAATTCTATTCCATTTAAAACAGAAGAAGTAGCTTTCAATAGTGATCAGATATTAATATTAAAGATAAAAAATTATTTAAATTTCAATCGCATTTTTAGGGTTTTGTAGGTATGACCAAAAAACCCTTATACCGTCATTTTGTCGTCTGTCTGTCTGTCTGTCTGTCTGTCTGTCTGTCTGTCTGTTCGGTAAAAATTGTAGCCAAACGGCTAAACCTAGAGAGTTGAAATTTGGCATGCTTATACAACTCTTTGACCCGCACATAGGAAAAATACTAAAACATCTAAAAAACCTATCCCCCTAAAAATATAAACAAATATGTTCTCATCAAAAAAAAAAAAATTATAATTCTGAGTAGGGTATCAAATGAAAGCCCTTGGTACGTGGATTAACGATCAAATTTTTATTTTTGCAAAATATATTATTTTGAAGCGATTTTTGCCAAAATTATGCAAAAAATTTTTTGTCCCACACCCTGTAGCCCAGATGGTTTAAACTAAAAAGCTGAAAAAATTCTAAGTAATGTACATTGGTGTGAACCGGAATAGTTCAACAGGAATTTTTGATCAGATTATGTTTTCGGAAAATAACGCATTTTTTGTGTTTTTAACTAAAATATGTAAAATATTTAATCCGCTATTTAACACAGTAAACGAGTGACCGTCCGTAGTCCAATGGTAACGTTCTCGCTTTGTAAGTTGCAAACCACTGTTCGAGGTTTTTGGAAAAAAACGCATTTTTTGTAATTTTTGGCTAATAATGTACACAAGTTATAGCTTTGTAACACGCCACATTGTAACGTGTATGCTGGTCTAGTGGTATTTGACGCTGATTTTTCACCCAAGAAACCCGATCCAAAAGGGATCGAACCCTGTGAGAAGAGACTATATTTTTTTTTTTTTTTTTTTTTTAATTTTTATATTGTTTAAATTATTTTTTCAAAATTCTAGTTATATGTTGGCAAATGTTGCATTTAATTTTTAAAAGCGTAAATTTAATAGCCAGTGGAAATTGTTTAAATTATAATTTAATTCTGTTTCAATGTACACGAAATCAGAGGGGCAGAACTTATAACAACTAATGGAAGCCATAGGCGCAATTTTTAAAATTCTTAATGAACCTTGCTATATAAAAGAAAATACTGCACATATTTAGAAACCTAAATAATGGTATTAGGCGTTCGAATTAAAATTAACAAAAAAAAAATATTTTAATATAAAATTTGTTTTCGCATCCAAAATAATCATCATTCACTTACTAAATACCTGCAAAACCCTGAAATGTGTGAAAATTCACACTTCACATCAATTTTTTTCAATATTTTTATTATGTAAAGATATTAAACTAATACTTGGTTGAATTCAGAAAAAATACGCTATTGAATAGATATAAAAAATATGTATAATCCCATTTGAAAAAATATAACTTAGAACTATAACTTGTGAACCACTGGTTTAAAAAAATATTTTCTCTAAGCAGATGTCCCCCTTTTACAACTTTGTATAATAGTATTTTTTTTTTGCAACTATAATAATTAAGCTAATATTGGCGGTGGTCGGTTTCGCTGTTACGCACCCTGTATAGCAGTGGTTCCCAACCGGGGGTGCCGGAAAGTATTTTGAGGGGTGCGAAACGATTTATAGAAATTTATAATGCTGAACCGTTGAATGCTACATCAATTAATTTGATCAATTTTAAAGAAATATTCATGCGATTTCCTTTTTTTTTGCTCTTCACTTTTTATTTTGATCAATTTGACATATAAATATGACTCAACTGAAAAAATCTGAACACATTTTTATTGGGAGTGCGGGAGCTTATTTTCACATTCAAAGGGGTGCTCACCACAAAAAAGGTTGGGAACCACTGCTATATAGCAATTCAAAAAGACATTGTAGTGGACTATCTCCTCTTCAAATTTATTAAAAAGTCCAGTCTGCTGCATTTCAGTTACGTGAGCTTGTAAATAGAAGTTTGTTATCAAAATTAAGCTTAATCAGTGAAGAAAACGGTTATAAGTTATAATAAAAAGTTCTGCCTGCACTTAACAATATATTTATTGATAAAGTTTTAAATGTATTTCAGTTCTTTTAGATAGAACTATTTATGTGAACTAGAAGCAATAATGCATGCAGACACAACCTTTTAAATTAAAAAACTTTACTTTTACTGCAATAAATGGCAATATAACATTATTAGGAAGGTAGAATTGTGCTCATGGAACATTTATTATCTAACAATATCATTTTTTAACCACAAAAGATACAGAATAGACCGATACATGTGCTAGAATTTATATCTTGTTTTATCTAAAATTTTCTCCAAACATATCTCGGAGTGGGGTTGGGGTAGTATATCCCGGTAGCGCCGCCATTGTTTACCAATAGGGGATACGCATAAAATTTATATTTTCTTAAAACTACATTTTTTTGATATATTAATGTTAGTTATGTCACCTAACAAAACAAAAATCACATTTTAATTAATATTTTAGCCAAATTTTTTAATTAAAATATTATAAATTTTAAATAAGTCGACCAGAGCGCGAAGGTTGCCGAGTAAATACGACTGAGCATGACGTCAAACCCTAGACAGTCCAGACTACAACATAATCTTTACGTGTGTATTGTATTGTTCGAGAGTTTTGTATTTGTTTTTAAACAATTTTTCACGCATTTATTTTTAAAATGGCAGATTAAGATTTTGTTAGGGCTCAGAGTGACAATTTACCCAACATTGATTCCTTTCTCCCTTTTCTTTTGTTTTTCGCCATTAGGTAATGAAATAAATTCTTTTTGTGGAGTTCTAAACAAAGTATTTGTTCACATCGGTACTAAACAATATTTTCGATGCTTCGAAGTACTGGGCCCTGGATCTTCCATGTTTTATATATTTTAATATATAATTTAATTATGTAAACATGTAAAATAACTTTATTTTAATTAAAATCACTCTAACTTTACACAATCTATAAAAGTTATGCAAGCAAATAAGTTCACGACAGACTGTGTAGGCTGTACGCTGTAGACTGGGTAGGCTGTACGCTGTACACTAGGTAGGTTCTGACGTCACACGTGGTCTTCGCGCGCTACATACATTTATAATTTTTTTAAGCCTTCAAATTAAAAAAAAAAAAAATGCAAAACTGTTTTTTATGTTTATATGCAACAAGAGGAATATAATAAAAACTAAAAAAGAATCATGCCTATCCCCTATTAAGTCTAAAGCTGCGTTCAGATCTCTAATTTGTAGACTATAGGTTATGAGTTATTCACTGTTGATTCTCACTACAAGTTTGTCATATGGTAACACGAGGAATCGTTCAGAGCTCTAAATTTAATACGTTATACGTTGTCGATTATCGATAGTTTTCCAAACTTATAGTTAGTGAGTTGTTTTAATGAGACATATAAACACATTGACTATCTCAGTCTACATCGGAAACAATGTTTAAATTGTATACTTTTACATAACCTAACAAAGTGTCCGCGCCGATTACAACAAATTTCGCCAAAATTACAAAGACAAACAATAAATATGATCAATTTAGGTAATTAGGTTAGATATAGTTAGTAAAAATCTAGGACAGCGGAATTAACGATAATAGATAATAAACATTTTACGAAGCCACCGTAGTTGGTTTAAAGACACACAAAAATCGTACTATTCGTAACGTACTAATTTCTAGAGCTGTAAACGCTGCCTTGAATCTTAAAACTATCTATTAAATATATTCGTAACTAGGGTGACCATTTGTCCGGCATTTTAACATTTTGTCCCGCAAAAGTCCCGCATTTTGGATTTGGGAGGTGAGGACCGTTTTTTTGCTCTTCACTTGGATTTGGGAGGTGAAGACCTTTTTTTTGCTCTTTACTTGGATTTGGGAGATGAGGACCTTTTTTTTGCTCTTCACTTGGATTTGGGAGATGAGGACCTTTTTTTTTGCTCCGTCCCGCATTGCCTTCTTAAGAAAATGGTCACCCTATTCAGAACGCACAGTGCACAGTCAACTAATTTAAAGAACTCTGAACGCAGAACGCTTAAAGCCGCATTCAGAGCTCTTAAATCAATAGACTGTAGATTACGGCTTGTAGTCTGTTGGTTGTCACTACAAGTTTGCCATATGGTAACGCGTTAAACCATTCAGGCCCGGTCTTTCCACCTTCAGATAAAGTCCCAGGTAACTATCTGACAGATAAGGTTATTTTTAACTTCATCTGCTGAGTAAATGTCATCCCTTCTTTCTATACAAATGTATCTATCGGATAGTTATCTAACGGATAATGAGACTGACGTATTGGATTCACTGATTGGTATTGACATTTACTTAGCAGATGAAGTTACAAATAACCTTATCTGTCAGATAGTTACCTGGGACTTTATCTGAAGGTGGAAAGACCGGGCCTAAATTTAATAGTTGTTATTTGTCAATTGTGGATAATTTTCTAAACTTATAGCTTGTGAGTTGTCTTAATGAGACAGACATATAAACACATTGGCTATCTCAGTCAAAAATAGCAGTATCAGAATAAATACAAAAAAAGTTGGTTTAAGTAAGGATAAAAATATTTGACCTATGAAAAAAATATATGATCTACAGAATAGTACCTATGAAAATAATAGTTTACCTATTTATTAAATAATTGATCTATGGTTTTAATTTTTGACCTATGGAATTAATTATTGAGCTATAGAAATATTTATCGACCTATGAAAATAATTATCAACCTATGTAAATATTAAATAGATCTATGGAAATAATCATATACCTACTGATATAATTATTGATCTATAAATTTAATACTTGACCTATAAGTACTCTTGCTAGTTAGTAAGGGTTTGGTTAGAAGAAGCCGAGCGAAGCTATTTTTACGAACACTAGAAAGATGATGTTTTTGGTTTGTTTAAGGGGCAACTAACATATCTATTTAAAAAATTCTATGTTGCCAGCTTAAATATATTATAGACTTATTATATATGCTATAAATATAATGCAACTACATAAATAAATTACTTTAAATAGAATGCATACAATTTTACCATTTCCATTAAACTATTGCTATTTTTACGCACATCACTGTAATGTCATCATTAAAAAATCTTGCTCATAATTACAAAGACGGACAGTAAATATGATCAATTTAGGTAATTAGGTTAGGTTTAGTTAGTTAAAATCAAGACAACAGAATTATAAAAGCGATAATACATAGAAAACGTTTTACGAAGCCATGTAGTTGGTTTAAAGACACACAGATGTCGGACTATTCGTAACCTATTAATTTATAACGGCTGTGGACGGTACCTACAACGTTAAAACAATGTATAAAATCATAACTTACAACGTGACAACAAACAGTCTACAACGTGTTAATTTAAGGAGCTCTGAATGCGGCTTAAGATTTGTAAATCTAAATTACGCAGTAATGTATTGTAGTTTGGAATATTTCCTCATGAAAATAATTTTTTAGTTTGAACGAATAGTACTAAGTAAACAGTACAGTTACAAAACAAACTTATATATTACGATTTGTTCATTTTAGCCATATGTAAACAGTGAAACAATTAGTTCATTCGCACTGACGATGTCATCTTTCAGCTGCTGTAGATCGTATCATTTTGTTTTGTCGCGTGGAAGAGAAATCTACAGTCTACAGTTTTGACATGTCATGAATCAGAATCATTATCATCCATTTATGTCTCGTTTAAGTTCACGGACAAAACGTCCAGATTTTATGGTAGTAAAATATTCACATAAAATTATATGTTTTTTACCCAGTGAAAAAATATTGTGGGCGTACCTATTTTGGTAAATAAAACGAATATGAGTTGTAATAACATCTCCTTTAAAAATGTATACATATATAGTGTGTTTTTGAGAACTCTTTACGCATAATTTTGTTAGTTTTATCTGTAATGCAGGTTTTGTTAAATTTAATGATCTAAGTTTCGATATCTGAAAAGCAAAATATTAATGTGAAGTGTGAATTTTCAAACATTTCAGGGTTTCGCAGGTATTTAGTAAGCGAATGATGATTATTTGGGATGCCAAAACAAATTTTATGTTAAAATATTTTTTTATTAATTTAAATTCGAATGCCTAATACTATTATTTGGGTTTCTAAATATTTGCAGTATTTTTTTTTTATATAGCAAGGTTCATTAATATTTTGAAAATTGCGCCTACGGCTTCCATTGGTTGTTTAAGTTATAAACTCCGCCCCTCTGATTTCGTATACATTCAAACATAGAATTAAATTATAATTTCACTTCCCACTGGTTATTATATTTACGCTTTTAAAAATTAAATGCAACATTTGCCAAAATATAACTAGTATTTCCACAAAATAACTTAAACAAAATAAAAATGCAAACAAAAATACAGAAAAAATAAAAATTGACGGGAATCGAACAGTGGTTTGCAACTTACGAAGCGAGAACGTTACCACTGGGCTACGGACGTTCACTCGTTTACTGTGTTAAATAGTGGATTAAATATTTTACATATTTTAGTTAAAAACACAAAAAATGCGTTATTTTCCGAAAATATAATCTGATCAAAAATTCCTGTTGTACTATCTGGTTAACACCAATGTACATTAATTTTTTCAGATTTTTAGTTTAAACCATCCGAGCTACAGGGTGTGGGATAATTTTTTTTGCACAATTTTAGCATAAATCGTGTCAAAATAATTTATTTTGCAAAAATAAAATTTTGATCGTTAATCCATGTATCAAGGGCTTTCATTTGATACCATACACAGAATTGTAAAAAAATATTATTTTTTTCGATGAGCACATATTTGTTTATATTTTTAGGTGGTTATGTTTTTTAGATGTTTTAGTATTTTTGCTATGTGCGGGTCAAAGAGTTGTATAAGCATGCCAAATTTCAATTCTCTTAGTTTAGCCGTTTGGCTACAATTTTTACCGAACAGACAGACAGACAAACGACAAAATGACGGTATAAGGGTTTTTTGGTCATACCTACAAAACCCTAGAAAGGTTCGAAATGGTTGACTTTTAAGGATTGAATTATGTATTAATAAGAAAGGAGGCAATTTTGAGCAATATCAATACAGTCTGTTTCAAACGCTTAGGCGGAACTAAATGGGAATTTCGTTCTTTTAGGTTGTCACGACAAGGGACCTTGCTTGGGTTATTTCATTTTTCAAGTTGGAATGTCAAAATTTAAAATTACAACAATGAAACCATGGAAACGAATGACCTATGCCAAAATTAAATTATTTTTTTATATATTTTAATGACAAAAAAATAAATAAATGGGAAATTTGTATTAAGAATGACACAAAAAATCAAAATATAAAGAAAATGACATTTTAAAATGATATTAACCTTAACCAAAAATGTTTATTGTAAGTATGATTTACAAAGCTTAAACAAAACGGCCGAAAAGCACGATTTAAACGATGAAAGTAACTAGATTGCAAAATTTAGTTCCGCTTAACCGTTTGGAACAGACTGTAATTAAAATTGTACTATGTCATAGAATTAAACTGTTCAATACATTTTGATATACATTTGTTTGTTTCATAGCACGCTGATTCCTGTGCGATTTGATTTAAATTAATGTCAATTTAATATGCATTTTTCTCAAAATTTTTGTGATGTAAGGGTACTAAACTGTGTATTCGTTGAATTCAGAATAAAATTCCCTTCCGAACAAAAAAATAAAAAAAAATATATGTTCTCATTTAAAATAAGAAAGTTGGGTCCCATATTTGGAGAACCACTGATTATAAACATTTTTTGTTAATAGTTTTGTAATAGACTTGCAAAATGGTATTTCTTTGCTAATTTAATCAACCTCGTAACTCTTATAGTTCTCGAGATAGCAATAATGGCACACTTAGATTGAACACCCTGTATAAATATTATGTTGTAGATTCCTTCCTCTTTTAATTCCATGTATTCTTTAAGAAATTTTATTCTTTTCAGAACGACTTACGGAAGTTCCATTACGCCATGTCTTAGGTCTTCCTTTTTATATTTAAACCCAGTATTTCTTGAAATCTTCCATACGGAAGTCCCCTTTCATGTAATTTAATATTTCATTCTCGTTAATAAACATGCTCGCCTAAAACTAAAAATGTATTTATTAGTGACTACATAAAGATTTTTAGTGTCAATACGTAAAGATTTAATATATCTCATAAATAACATTACGTACCCAACTGTTGTAAAATTATCTAATTCTACCACAGATTTAGTCAGACCAATTCTGTAACTCAGTTACTATGATTTTAGTAACTAAATTTGTCTCTATGAGCAAGGTCAGTTACTATCATGAATGAAAGTCATTATACTTTTTATAATATTTTATCTTGTAGTAACGTTACTACACAGTAATTTTTTACAGAATTGATCTGAGTATGTGTTCGTTTATTTTTCGAGTGACTGACCACTTCACCTCTAGATTGTTGTACAGCGTTTTTATTAATTTTTTAAATGTTGACGTCTAATGCTGGAGCAACTCACTAAAACGTTAATAAATAATTATTTTTCGAAAAATATTCAAGTGAAAATATCACAGATATAAACAAAAATTAATACTTACGTCTTTTACACATTTCAGATGTATTAAAGGCCCACCATAATCTCGCTCTTCTTTGGGCGCGGCTACTAAGAGCTTTCAGCATATTTATTATGATGTTTATTACGATGTCATATTAATGACAACATCGACATAGCTGTCACACAGACATTCGTCTGAGTGACAATGGAGGACATTTTGAACATTTGCATTAATGCATCTTGTTCCATTATTATTATTATTGTTATTATTAATGCATATTATTTTCCTACATTTTTTAGTCATTATAAAATTATAAAATTGAATTTGTGAAAATAAACAAAAGTAATTAAAAATCAAAGTTAAAAAATACATTTTATTTGTGCACTTTGTATATAAATAGCTCTTAACTGTCAAGATTTTATTCCTAACTTGGCACTTTAATTTTTTATTATTTTATATCTGCCTGCGAATTCAATTTTAAAACAGTTGTATACAAAAAAGTTATTTAAGATTAAATAATCTTATTACAAAGTAAACAATTTGAATTATTTATATATTCTTTTAGTTAATTATAAAAATATAATGATAATAGCACATCATTATATATAATTAAATAATCTTCAACTCCAAATTTTTACCAACTAGATAAATACTTCCGCATATTCTATCCCTACCAAAACAATGAAGATTTATTAATAAGTTTGTTATCAAAATAACAATTCATATTCTAAATGAGCAAATAATACTTGTAGATTTTTTAATTTAATCAATTTTCTTAGCAATAAGCTAAATAATTATTTATGAATTTTTTATTAAAATTATATATTCTTCGATTAAACTACCCAATTAAATATACCGTTTTATATACTTAATCATGGGAATATGATGAAGCCCGAGAATTTTAAATTTGTGGGTAACTAGTTAGTAGGTTCATGGCCAGAATTCAAAAAGCAAAGCTGGCCATTTTGAACAAATTCTGGTCGTCAGCCCACATAACAAAGAAATTGAAAATCTGAGTATTTAATAGCAACGTGAAATCAGTACTGTTATATGCCTGTGAGACATGGTTGGTTAATGAAATATTGTCACATAGGTAATCCTAGGTCAGGATTACGACATCTAGGCATTGTGACGGTCAACTGTCTGATTAAAAACTATTCGTCAGCGTCTGACGTATGTGGCCTGATTACGAAATTGTAGACATCGCAATTTCATAATGAGGAAATATTTGTCATGACGAATGAATATTGGAACTGGGTTAAACTTTCGGTACTTAATAGATGGATGTCGAAAATATTGAGGTGGTAGAACATAGCCAACTCTGCTGCACATATTAGTCCAGAAGGTGACGACCACGACACCGACGCCAGATTCTAGTATCGAGAGTGAAGCCAAGCAAGTAGTGACCATGTGAGTGGGAGATGACTTCTCCAGGCTCCTCGACTCCCGGATGGGTAGCCCCCGCCTCGGAGATTGGTCCAAGCCGATCCTGGCCAACACGGGGTGGACCGAAGACTTCCCAAACTCCATGGACCAATTCAAACATATATATATATTGTAAATGTAATATACATATTTAATAAATTTGTTATGTAGAATCCAGGAGTTGTGTCTCAATCAAACCACCCACGTGACAATATTAACCAATAAATTAAAGCAAGCACCGGGGGGGGGGGATTTTTTAGGCCGCTGGGTTGGTACCCAGCGGTATGCCATCTACGATAGTGATGTTTGTTCAATAACAAGCGAATATTTAAAATTATATAGCTAATTAAAATAAACAAGTTTAATTTTTCTAATTAAAATTACTTTTGGTCGCCCAAAAAATATAATGTACACCTTTGCCAAAAAGTTCTTTTCTGTCCTCATCTGTTTTAAGGCCTCGGCTCTGCCTCGGCCATCAAATTCAGATGTTGACGAAAAAGATCCACTTTTTGGCCATGGTACACAAATAACTGTTATTTAAATTTTTTTAATAATTGCACCTTTGAAAATTGGTATATTCCTTCTGGGTCACCCCTGTATAATATAGATGGTAGAACCAGGGTCGTTTCTTCGCCTAGGCCAGGGGTACTCAACCTTTTCATACCCACCGTCCACTTTAGCATCTCTATTGGTAGAAAAATTTTCATACCGCCCACTTGTTGTATAATAATAATAACTTACCAAATACTTTCGCAAAATTTAGCTGCAACAATATTTATAAAACAACTTACTGCATCATCTCTTAAACACAAAATATATACATGCACCAAAACGTGGCAACGTTGGATGTCACAAAGTACCCTGTGTAACACAGTACCCACACTTCCCTTACCCGTAATTTTTGAGTAGAGGTTTAATGAAAACATGTAGTTAAATTTATCTTTTTATTTGCTGCGAAACTATATATTGGATATCTGGTACAATTTTTGTAAGGAACAAACGAAGGTCTCCTCTTTCGGAAATATTCAGACGGTTTCTTTCTTTGGTCATTCTTTGTTTTTCAATAATGCTATGAAATTTTTTTAAATAATACTTTAAATAATTTCCATTTTAATGTTTTTAAAACGTTAATTAAATTTAAAAAAAAAACGGAAGTAGCCAGCTTTGGACAAAACCCCTACCGCCCACCAAAAAATTCATACCGCCCACTAGTGGTAGGGACCAGGTTGAGTACCACTGGCCTAGGCCAACGACGCCATGGCCTAGGGCCCGATCGCCAGTCTTAATTTTATTTTGTAAAGTTATTAATTTTACAAAAAAATAAATAGTTAAATAACAAAATGAATACCAGGAAATTCATATTTCAAACTCCTGTTCGGCATTATAGAATTTATCTATGCAAAATGTATTGGCCTGATGCAAAATTAACGACGATTTTTTTTGTATATAAGTTTATTCAACAAAAAAATTGCTGTATGGAGACGATCTATTGCTGTATGGAGATGATCGAGCTGAGCCAGATAGACGTCGCTGTTGATATTGAATTGCCGTTTGCTGTTTTTGTGCGGAATCCGCTTCTGTTGACGCTCATCATCTTCATTCCACAAAAAGCAAATGCCGTTTGCTGTGATCTCCCATTCTTACTGTGGGCACCTTTTGCTTTCTTTTGGTGTTTCACCCGGAGATACACAAACTTACTTTCTTTTGACGATTTTGAAGAGCAAGCACGATTCATCACCAGTGACAAGATTCTTCAAATATGACGATTGCTCGTTTCTCCGCAGCAATTCGGTGAAAATTCGAAATCGATCGGCTTTGTTGTTGCCGGAGAGTTCGAGAGGCACCCATCCAGTCAATTTCCACACTTTTCCAAGCTTTTTTAGATGACGGACGATCGTGGATTGGTCGTCATTGAAGTCTTCGGCCAGTAGCCGGGTTGTCATGCTATCGTCCTCTTCCACGGCTGACAAAAGTGCCAAATCGTCGAAATCCGATGGCCGTCCTCTTCCTTCATCATCCTTAAGACTTGTGTCACCCGATTTGAACTTGTGGAACCATCTTTCAACTTGTTTTTGACTGATTGTTCCTTTGCCGAAAAGCTCGTTGAGATCACGAAATAACTGTGCCGCTTTCCAGTCGTAGAGCATTATATGACGAATATGAATATGATTTTCGACACGCATTACTTTCACCTAAAAACAGAAGAATATGTTTATAATTATTACATAAAACAAGCTTCATCTTTCAACTCAAAATAAAAACTCGTCGTTAATTTTGCATGAACCAATAATTTTAGTAAAACTGAATACAGCGGTAATGAATAATTAAGGTTAAAAAGGAGGTCTCAAAATCGTTGTAATCGCTTAAATTGCAATATTTTTTCTTAATTTGATTTGACTTCTCCTGGGAGGAGGGCCCGTTAAATACCTATGGCCTAGAGCCAGGGACGTAGCCAGGGGGGGGGGGCATAGAGGGCATTTTTTTAATTTTCAACTTTCTGCCTGTACTATACAGGTTTTGTATTTTTCAGAATGTTTTACGGTGCAATTCACGCTCGGTAATTCCCCGAGTTACTGCATATTTCCTTTTAGTAGAAGTTATCTGTATTTGTGAATGATTTACGTGCAAAAACATTTTTACATTTTATTAATTTACAAAAACATGTTATTAATGCAATTTTTTTTGCACACTATTAACATGAAAGAAGCTTTTCGAGATCACCTTCAATTAGTGGATTTGAATTTTTTGATGAATTATATATTTTTAAAACTTAATTCTGAACTGGAAAATTTAGAAAGAAAAAAGTGAATTTTATCTTCCCAGCATAAGTGGACCGAAATTCGCAATCTTCAAAATGTAGATAAAGTTCTTTTCGAAGCTTGGAACCGTCTTCCAGAATCGTTCAATTATGCTTTTGGGCTACTGACAATTTTCGGATCCACATATTACTGAAGCAAATCTTTGACATATGAAATTAATAAAGAATCAGTTAAGAAGTAATCTTACTGACCTAAAACTAGAGTGCTGCTTTAAGTTAAAGATTACGGAATATTCACCAATTATTTAAGTCTTATAGAACACTATACAGGAGCAATCGTCCTATTAAAAAATTATATTGTAATATACTGGCAACTACAATAGGTATCACAAACTAAATGTATAAGTAAATATTAATTTATTGTAATACTTGATGATTTTAAAACAAATAAACTGTTCCATGTTATTGTGGTTTTTTTTCAATATAGATTTGGCTCTTTGTCACTGAAAGGTTGCCGACCCCTGACCTAGAACGCTGTTATTTTCTACCCAAGCCATGTAATTAAGGTCGTACTGACCAATTTAGAATATTTTGTTATTTTTGCCCCCTCCAAGCTGAAATCCTGGCTACGTCCCTGCCTAGAGCCCTTACAATTCATAAGACGGTCCTGGGAAGAAAGAAAACAAAAACGGTATGATTTATCTTCGTACCGATTGAACCAATGAAAAGTTTCTCGTAAATATATTTCTACTGCACTAATAAAATTTTCAATTTAAAATCCTGAGAACTAATTATTTGGTCTGTTATGAAAAATAACATATTCCACCCAATTATATAAACACTTCCGCATCCAATATATTTCTACCAAGTAAACAAAGGGGTAATCATTCAATAAACGAGCCACGATCGCAAACAACAGAATTGCTATTATTAAATAAAAGCGGTGCTGTAATTACAGACTAGTCGGGTAAAAGATACTTTATTTGAAAATATTTTCATTTATCGGTCAACAACTGGCAAAATTAATATATGACATGTGAAGAATTTTAATCAATTAAATTAAATAAGTATTTTATTATAAGTAGTTGGAATTTTGAAATTTCAAAGATTGCTACAAAATTGGGGCAAGAAAAGGAATAGAGATAAACATTTCAGAGTTTCGCAGTTATCTACTAATAGTTAGTGAAGGGTCAATCAGAGGATCCAATAGGGCCACGCCGAATTTTCTCTTCTTATTCTTTCAGCCTTAAATTTTTGTCCACTCCAGAACACAGGCCTCCTCTTTTTTCTTCAATAGTTTCTTGTCCTTAGTCAGTTGATGCCAGTTTCTACCTGCTATTTTGTTTATGTCGTCTAAGCACCTTTTTAGGGTTTTGTAAGTGCAGTGCGATCATTAATTCCTGAACGTTATGTAATACTCGACAGACACATTTAGTTATCAAACTTATTTCCAAGGACATGTACACATAGACGTACATTCTATTTTGTTACCTTATACGTATTGATTATTAAATGAACACTATTTTTCTCTACACGCCAATGAGTTGATAACAAATATTAAGTTAGCAACAGATTTTTGTTGTTCCTCGGTTGAGTTCGGGCCAAAGAAGTAATCAGATTGGTTCTTTGTTAAATTGGGATTTTCAGCTGTAAATTAGAATACAGTTTTGATATTTTAAAACCCGTTGTTTACCATTATGTAACGTTCAGGAATAAATGATCGCATTTTAACGCAAAGGGGTTAAACTAAAAATATGAAAAAATTTTAAGTAATGTACAGTGATCTAAACTGAAAAGTAGACGAGAGGAATTTTTAATCAGAATTCGTTTTTAGAAAATATTTCAGTTTTTGTGTTTCTGACTAAATTAATTATATTTTTAGTTCATAGATTTTTAGTTAATAGTTGTTTGAATTTAAGGCTAAAGTAGTGTGTGTCTTTTTTTGAAATAAAATATATAATAAAAAACAGCTGAGAATAGAGTTCGTGTGTGTAGATTGTAGCGTGTAGTGTTCGGTTGGCTCCGGCTACTATTATACGTCGTGATTCAACCTATTGTTTGAATTACTTTAGTTTTTTGTTTTTAAGTTATCAAAGAGGAATAAATCATTTATAGCAATGAAATACTTATAAATCAAATATTACATTGTTAATAGTGAGAAATACATTTCTGAAATTGACAAAATTAAGCCATTTATCAATACATTTCTTATTAAATTAAAGGAGGCTTAGATACAAAGCAAATCGTAGAAAAAATTGCTAGTAATTTGAATTTTATTTTGACGAAATTTTCACAAATTATTTAAATTAAGTTTTAAAAAAATTAAGTGAAACTTCGGACTCAAATTAACGAATAAAATTGATAGCAAAAAACTGACTTGGATACGAAGCAAATGCAGAAAAAAAATCAGCTGTGGCCACCACAGGACCGACCGC
This sequence comes from Liopterus haemorrhoidalis, assembly GCA_963971575.1. NCBI lineage: Eukaryota > Metazoa > Arthropoda > Insecta > Coleoptera > Dytiscidae > Liopterus > Liopterus haemorrhoidalis. Next base: position 14,913,751 of record OZ020621.1, read on the forward strand.
CATCATAAAGTACTTGTATAAAATACATTCTAGCAGCAGTGTAGAAATAACTTTTTTTACATATATGTATGAAAAAATTTAAACAAATTTTACAAAAAAAATTCGAATTTTTTCGTTTTATCAAAAAACGTCTCAAATAAAAGTTATTAATTATTGCATTTATAGCAACTTTTGTTCAATAAATTTTTTTCGAAATATTTTTCTGTTGCTAAATCTTAAAATCTTAAAATCGACACGAGTAAACTCCCATTTCTAGTCAACCGATTTTTACCAAAAGTTGATCAACTCGTGCCATTGATGGCTGAAGCTTAAATATGAAGTTTCATAAAAATCCTTTCAGCCGAATTTGCTCTGCACGTGTACACAGACAGACGGACAGACGGACAGACAGACAGACAGACAAACAGACGGACAGACAGACAGACAGACAGACAGACAGACGGACGGACAGACAGACCGACAGACATCATGCTAAAAATAGTCAAAACGTTATGTAGGGACCTCAATTCGTGGAGATCCATCGAAATCTCGAAATGTCAAAATCGGTTTGATCACAATACCTCCCTTATATATGTTGGCGGTAGGTAAAAAGTTTGAAGTTCGGGCACTGCCCGGGGGCCGTGCACTAAAAGGGGCCCTGGCGCCCCTGAATAAAATATATTATAAGTAAAAATTTTGTTTAAAAAAATTAAAAGGAAGCTCTTAGTACTCTAATAACGAAAAAAAAAAAAAAAACAAAATATATTATCAAAAAACTGTCGATTTTGATGTGATTATAAATCAAATATTCCCAGACATCCAGCGTTTTTCATATTTTCAAATTTCAAACCAGAAATTTGTGAAAATTCTTAGGCTGCGGGCCTAAGAATTTTCTACTAAGGCCCGCATCCCTGGGAGGGGGGTCACGGACCGTGACTCACTCGGAAGTTCGAGACCGTGACTCACGGTCTCGAACTTCCCTTCCCAAGAGCTCAAAAAACACGTACTATTTGTCAAAATGCAAGTGAAGACCTTTTTTTAGGTCAATTGTGTTTTGGAAAACAAAGTGCTTATGGCCAGGACTTGTTGCCGAGTAATTTCCGGAATCCTACTCTTTTAAAACAATTTTGTCTTCTGAGAGCCCCCTCCCCCCCAAATCATAGATTCGCCCATATTCTGACTACATCAAATTTGCAAAAATTTCAATCTAAACTTATTTCAGAATAATTTATAGCACTAAAAGTATTAATGAGGTCAAAATATTCCACATGTGAAAATTAATAGTTTCATTGCTTATTCAGCCTTTCATTTATTTGTTTGAAATGATCGCTGGTATCTAGGAAACTAAACATCAAAAAGATTAGAATATTCCATGATAAAAATTCGCGTAGTACTATCACTGGGTTGTCCTTGAATAGTTCCGTTTCCAAAAATGTTTTAGATGCGTAAACATATCTTTGATGTTCACGCATATGCGTATTTTTATAGCGCGAACAGAAAATACTAAAAATTATTACAACATTTAAATATTTTTATAACTGCTCTATAACAGCGATGTTAGTTGTCAGAATGATTTATTTTTACTAAAAATTGTAAAGAAAATGAGATTAATATTTCTTCAGAAATATAAAAATATTTTCAATCAGCGAATAACATAGCCCGTAGGTTATTTTTAATGTAAGCAATATGGAGCTATTGGTTCAAGTTGAAAGATTGAAAATTATATAGGCTACAGTCTATTCCAAACGATTAGACGGAACTAACCGGAATTTTCATTTTTGTAAGTTGTCATTAGCTATTTTTTTATATATTGAAGTTTTTTCTGAAAAAATTATCAGAAACTTCAATCAATCGGTAAAAGTAACTAGAATTGAAAATCTAGTTCCGCCTAAACCAAAGGCAGTGGCGCCTTAACGTAGGAACCCACTCGGGCACTGCCCGGGGGCCGTGCACTAAAAGGGGCCCTGGCGCCCCTGAATAAAATATATTATAAGTAAAATCTTTAAGTAAAAAAATTGTCTTACTAGCGCAAAAAAAAATTTGCAAACAAAAGCGCAAAATGCTCATAAAAGAATAAAATAGTAGCTAAGTTATGTTTCATGTTTAGAAAGTTCTGTTATTTTTTTTTAGTAATTATTATTTTATTTTAAACTCTGCCGGGGTAAAAAAATTAAATAAGAAGGACGAAAATTGTATTTGTATTATTTAGGGGTTATATTAAACAAATTAATTTTATTTTTCATGGTTTTCAAAATATGCATTTATATTTTGCCCCTCACCCTAAAAATTTGCCTTTCTCCGGAAAATGTGTCTGTGGGAGCCCATGGTGGGGCCCCATATTTAGTGGGGCCCCATAGTCATATTTTTATGTTAACCATTTCAAAATGGCGACCATTTATTTACAAAATAATAATCAACATAAGTTTTACAAAGTTGAAAGTAGAAAGCTTTGAAAACAATAAAAAAAGAAACAAAATATCTCTAAAATAAACTGCTATAACTAGTTATTATATGAAATAACATGAAATAACTTAAATTTAAATTTTTCAATTAAATGTTTTATAAATAACAAGAGTTTAATAGTTTATTTTGCTTAAATAATTGTAAAAAGTAATAGTTTTTTTTTTCTTCTAAATAGTCAAATAGTTTATTTTAGAGATATTTTGTTTCTTTTTTTATTGTTTTCAAAGCTTGCTACGTTCAACTTTGTAAAACTTATGTTGATTATTATTTTGTAAATAAATGGTCGCCATTTTGAAATGGTTAACATAAAAATATGATTTTTTGGTGTCATTGTAAAGCTAATTTAATGTACTTTTATGAAAAAAATATAAAATTATCGATTCCCTATGCTAGATCAAAGGTTGACATCATTTCAAAAACACCTGTATATCAAGCTATAGTATATGCAAATGCATATTTTCTCGCACTCTACTGGTATAAGTAATTAAATGTATGTATTGAGCCGGCTGGAAATGCTGATTTCGGAGAGTTAATGTGGAGAATTATGTTTCGAGCATCTGATTTTTCCCATCTCATGCAATTATTTCGAAACTGTTACTCGAACAACTGTCAGCTATTTTTTTTGCTTTTGCCAATTTCATTCTATAGTGCTTGAGCTGTCGGTACTGGTATTTAAATCAAAAATTATCTTCTTTAAAGCGTTGAAACTAATATTTGTAAGTATTGTTTCCATTCTTTAACGGCGCTTTTTCTTCTGTAGCTCGTTATCGTATGTATTGTTGATACAATAGATCACAATATTTTACTGTCTAAACTTGCTGTCACTGGCATAAATGATCGCCTTTTTCAATGGTTCAAGTCTTACTTGAGTGATCGAGAAACAGTGGGTCGTAACCAAGGGATTCACTTCAAGATTTGAAAAGATTAGTTCTGGAGTTCCACAGGGGTCTCAGTTAGGACCTCTGCTTTTTATAATTTTTATAAATGACATTTCTGAGTGTTTTTCAAATTCTAAATTTGTAATGTTTGCTGATGATTTGAAGTTATTTTTAGAAGTTAAAACCACAAATGATTGTATCAGTATACAACGTGATGTTGACAAATTACAGGAATATTGTTTAAAAAATAAGTTAAAATTAAATTTGTCTAAATGTTTCAAAATTTCATTTACCAGGAACAGAAATGTAATAAATTATAATTATAAGATTCATGATACTCCTATCTCAAATGTTAACGAAATTAGGGATCTAGATGTTACATTGGATTCTAAATTAATATTCAATGTACATATTGACAGTATTGTAAAGAAGGCATATCAGATGTTGGGATTTATAAGGAGAATGAGCGACCCCTTCAAAAATAGTTCTACGGTATTCTCTCTTTACTTCACTTTAGTACGTACTAGTTAGAATTTGCCTCAATGTACTGGTCTCCTCAATATTTCACATATATAAATCGTATTGAAAAAATTCAAACTAAATTCCTAAAATATTGCGATTTTAAATTTCCAAATAACAATAACCATTCGTTACTATCTCTAGAGAACAGACGTACTTTACTTGACATGACTTTTCTTTATAAAATTCTTAATAATAAAATTGATTGCCCTGAGCTACTTGCCTTGCTAAGTTTTCGTGATCCTCCTTATCCGACCAGAAGTAATGATCTATTTTGTTTACCATTTAATAGGACTAATTATGCTTTTAATTCTCCCATTAATAGAATATGTTTTATGTTCAACAAACTTTCAACTTCCGAATCATTTCCCGACATTTTCGACACGAGTATAACTGTTTTTAAGAAATCTCTAAATAAAATCTTACATTAATTCTCTTATTACATAATTCTGGACTATCTTACATAAATACATTAAATAAATTATTATATTTTTGATTTATATGGTTTTACAACTTTATCTAACTTTTATTTTTATTTACACGAAATTTTTGTATAATATGTAATTGGTTTATATTTAATTGTTTTATGAATTACTGATTCGAATATTTAATTTAATTTAATATGTTTTCTGTGCTACACTATTATTGGGATTCTTCCTGTTGTGTAGCCTATTTTTTTGTAAATAAATAAATAAATTGTCGAATGAACTTATATACCTAATTACAGAAGCAATGATTGATTTGGTAACGAATCTAATAAGACATTTTCTTTCAACGGCGTTAGGATTTTTATCAATATACCAATTATGATAATCTTGACATAATATTCAATATTAATATTAAACTATTTATAAACAATATTTTTAATTCAATTTGACACAGTGATTTCACAAAATATGACATAACAATTTTTTTTGTTTAATTTTTAAATATTTTTTCTTATCTTATCCGTCATATTTCGCTTTGATTTATTGCGAGAGTTATCATTTAATGAATGAAATAAAAAAATTAAACATACAATTTATGTAGCATTGCGCGCGGTCTCACAAAGTTTGTTATGGAAAAAATATTTAATTGAAAATAGTTATAATTTATTAATAACATTTGGAGTTGTGATATACATTTTTACATGTATTAATATATTAATTATTTGTTTGTTATTTGTAAGATTGAATTATTATTTGAAAACATATATTTTATAATTATTTATTCAAAATATAGATAACTTTTACTAGGCAATATTAAGTTCATTTGTGTAACTAATATAGTTTTCTGTTTTATTTATTAAACTAGGTTATTACCCGTCAACAATGACGGATTTATAATATAAAAATTTCAATTGTGTCTATGTGTATTTGGTTTTATTTTTAACGTATCCTAATTTCGTCGCCAGTCTGCGAATCATGGGACAGCATATCACCAGTTAGCTAATCACGGGAGAGGGCGTCACCTGTCAGCCAATCAAGAAACAGGGTGTCGCCAGTTAGCCAATCACGAGAACTTTAGAAAAATTGACCTCATAATGTTACCGACACTACATACAGACACTTGCTAATTATATAGTTAGATTATTTATTCATTAACTTTTTAAGATGAGAAAACGATTCATTTTTACTTAGTACATTACATTTATATTGTTAAAACTAAAAATAATTTGAGACGTTAATTTATGCCTACGAAACCCTAGACATTTCTATATGTAATTATATTCGTAGATACTTAGAGAATAAATCTGCAAAATATTGTTCATATCGGTTAAAGGATATAGGCTTGTCTAGAGTTTCTCGTTTATGCCTACGAAACCCAAAACATTTATATATAAAATTTTATCCGCAGTTTCTTAGAGAATAAATTTGCAAAATATTGTTCATATCGGTCAAAGAAAACAGGGGTATCTACAGTCTCTTGTTTATGCCTACGAAACCCTAGACATTTATTTATGTAATTATATTCGTAGATTCTTGGAGAATAAATGTGCAAAATATTGTTCATATCGGTCAAAGGAAACAGGAGTATCTAGAGTCTCTTGTTTATGGCTACAAAACCCTAGGCATTTATGTATGTAAATATATTTGTAGATTCTTAGAGAATAAATCTGTTTTTAATATAAATAAAAATATTGTTTATATCGGTCAAACGAAACGGGAGATTCTAGAGTCTCTTGTTTATGCGAAACTCTAGACATTTATGCATATAATTATATTCGTAGATTCTTAGAAAATAAATCTGAAAAATACTGTTCATATCGGTCAAAGGATATAGGAGTACCCTAGGGTTTCTTGTTTATGCCCACGAAACCCTATACATTTCTATAGGTTATTTTATCCGCAGATTTTTAAATAATAAAACTGCAAAATATTTTTCATGTCGATCAAAGAATATAGAAGTGTCTACAGTTTCTTATTTATGCCTACGAAACTCTAGATATTTCTATACGATGTTTTATCCGCAGATTTTTAGAGAATAAATTTGTAAAATTTATTAGGCACGTCTAGAGTTTCTCGTTTTTATTTACGAAACCCTAAATATTTCAGTATGTAGTTTTATCCGCAGTTTCTTAGAGAATAAATTTGCAAAATATTGTTCATATCGATCAAAGAATATAGGAGTGTCTAGAGTTTCTTATTTATATCTACGAAACCCTAGATATTTCTGTATGTTATTTTATCCGCAGATTCTTAGAGAATAAATCTGCAAAATATTGTTCATATCGGTCAAAGGATATAGGAGTGTCTAGAGTTTCTTGTTTATGCCTACGAAACCCTAGACATTTCTGTAAATAATTATATTTGTAGATTCTAAGAAAATAAATCTGTAAAATATTATTCATATTGGTCGAAGGATATAGCAGTATATATAGTTTCTTGTTTATGCCGACGAAATCCTAGACATTTCTATATGTTATTTTATTCGCAGTTTCTTAGAGAATAAATCTGCAAATATTGTTGATATCAGTCAAATGATATAGGAGTATCTAGAGTTTCTTGTTTATGCCTACGATATCCTACAAATTTCTATATGGAATTATATTCGTAGATTCTTAGAGAATAAATCTGCAAAATACCTGCCAATCAAGTCAAACTGGGAACACTTTGTTTCCCAGTTAGCCAATCACGAGAACCTTAGGAAAAATGACGTCACAGTGTTACAAAGATCACTAACATACGGTAGCTAATTATATATGTATGATTAGGATTAGAAACAAAGCTCAAAGAAGTGAATTATAAACAATTTCGTCTTCTTCTACGATTGACTAGAAAATATCTTCTTGTTTGTTAGGCCTCTATTCGGCGGACGAGAAAAACCAGCTCTGTGCTTATCCCAGTGGTGAACTGGCAAATTAAGCCGGGTTTGGGATGTAGTCATGTGTATTTAGTTGAAGTAGCTTGTAGTCTCTAGTATGATATGACTCAAAAGTTTATTGAAGTTTGCGATTAGTGGATGCTTGGCAATATCTGACAAACCCAGTAATAATAAATAAAAATATGCACTATAAATAAAAAATAATTCATAAATAAAAGGAACATCTCAATTTACAAAACAATAATAATAAAAAGGCAATCAATACAATTCAGTTTGAATAATAAAAATTATATAGGCTAGTTGGGGGGTCGCGTAAAAAGGTCAAGAACCGCTGCTGAAAAGGAATGGTTGCGACATGTCCACTACAACCGAAGAAACAAGCGATCATTTTCTTGGAAGTGCTTCGTGAACGAACAACTTTCGTGGGTTTCGGTTCACCTTGGAAGACCCAAACAGTGAATTGTTGCTTAGTTTCCGGTTCATATGAATAAATCCAAGTTTCGTCACCTGTAACGATTTTGTTTACGGATTTTGCAGTGCCTAGGTTGAATTTTTTTAGCATTCCCTTACATCAATCAACACGAGCCTTTTTTTGAGCTTCTGTCAAATTATACGGAATCCATCGGGAAAAGATCTTTTTCAGATCTAGATGTTCATGCAAAATCGAATGTATTGCAGTCTGCGATATTCCAAAGAGGCATCCTTTGGAACTATCTCATATAATGGGATATTAATAAAAAGAAATGTATTTGACTATTTGACAAGTCTTTATTATACAAGGTGTCTCAAAAGAAATTTTATATTTATTTAGCTTACTGCGTGAACGCAACGTATCCGAGGGGCGCGGGGGTTATGTCAATCGGTAGCCTGGCTCTTGGGAATTCAGTCGCTATGGAGCGTTTCTCGGGAGCAGACCGCGCGTTATGCGTGCGAGAGTTTTACAAAAACGGTGATTCGGCGACTGTAGCGCTTAGAAAATTCTGCAGTATTCGAGGTTTTCGCCAGTTAAATGATGCGCCAAGCATTCCTCTCATTCGACATTGGGTTAAAAAGTTTAAAGAGACTGGTACAACGCTGGATAAATCAAAATCCGGGCGACCTAGGTCATCAAGAACGGTAGAAAACGTGGAGAATGTTAATCAGTCTGTTCGTGACGACTCGAACCTTTCAATTCGGAAGCGCGCAAGTGCTTTAAATGTGCATAGATCATCATTACATCGCATTATGCACAAAGACCTAAAGCTGCACCCCTACAAAATTCAATTGGTGCAAGAATTAAAGCCCCAAGATGCCAGTCAGGGGCTTAATTTCGTAAATCAGGTGATTGAGCGATTTTCAACGTTTACCAACATTTTGTTTTCGGATGAAGCTCATTTTCATCTTAATGGCCACGTAAATAAGCAGAACTGCCGCTACTGGAGTGCAACGAATCCGAAACGCAAACATCAAAAACCCCTACATTCGCCTAAAGTGACCGTATGGGCTGCGATGTCGGCGCGAGGAATTATCGGCCCTTACTTTTTTGAAGACAAAAGGGGGCGTGCAGTTACAGTGAATTCAGAGCGTTATGTAGAGATGTTAGACAACTTCGTGGTACCTGAACTGCAAAACTTTCCTGGCTACAACCAAAGAACATGGTTCCAACAGGACGGAGCAACTTCACACACGTCCAATATGTCTTTGCCACGTGTTCGTGAAATTTTCTCAGGCAAATTGATCTCCCGGAGAGGTGACATAAATTGGCCTCCACGCAGTCCAGATTTAACCCCTATGGACTTTTTCCTATGGGGTTATCTTAAATCTAAAGTTTACGCCAATAAACCGACTTCACTGGCGCATTTGAAAGAAAATATTCGTCACGAAATGGCAGCCATCCCTGAGTCCACCTGCCGAGACGTCATAAGTAATTTTACTGTTCGATTAAATGAGTGCCGAGAACGCGAGGGTCTACATTTAGACGATATTATTTTTAAGAAATAAATCCCCAAAAAGTGTATTTTAATAATTAATAAACATTTTTTCTATATACGGCTTACTTTTTTTTTAATCGATCCACTAAATATAAAATTGTAACGAGACGCCACTGGACGGTCACGTGAGTGCGAAGTGCGCGAGGGTTGTGCGCGACCACCCTTCTTGTTACTAAGAGGGTTGTACAGACGCTAGTCTAAAAGTTAAGTAATGTTACGCCATTACTGTGTTTAGTGCTCGTGTTTTCAGACAAAGAAACCAATGTTATTTAGTTTATTTTATATCACAATAGTCATAACTTTCTAAATTCAGTAGATTCAATAGCTTAAATATATTTGTTAACGTTTCGAACTCATTTAATCATGTAATTTTGTAATTTACAATAAAATATAGTGTTTACCTTTAAATAAATGCTCACAAAATGGCGCCCAACTAAGAAGCCGTTAACTTATTATTTAAAGTGTTTTGTTCGTTGATTTAGTGAAGTTAGTGACAGAGTGAACTAAACAAAAGTGAAAATTGAACAGATTTTGCGTAAACTGTGTATAGTTTATAAACTTTTCACGGAGTGGAAGAAAGTTTAGTGCGTTTTCTACTAACTTTCCGCTGTATTGACATTTCGCGCCATTTTTTCACTTTTGCGCAATAAACTATTTCTTTAAAAACATTTTCATCTCTTTTGAGTGCGCTATCTGTGTAAAATGCCGCCCAAAGTAGAAAAACCGAGTACGTCAACAGACTCATCAACAAATATTGTTCTAACGGATGTGCAATTTCGCGAACTTCTCGCCAGTATTGGGAGCGCCGCGAGTGACCGCAGTTCGCGCGGGAGTGTTAGCCCGCCGCCTGTCGCGCCACGTTCCGGTAATTTCACGAAATGTACTGCGCGTTTCAATGGTTCGGTCGATTCCGACGTGGAAGCGTTCATCGACACCATTGCGATATTTAAAGACTGTAACAATGTGAGTGATTGCAACGCCCTGCGTGGCTTGCCCGTTCTCCTTGAGGGGATCGCTTCAACGTGGTGGAGAGGAGTAAAAAACACAGTGTTAGACTGGAACGGTGCCCTCGAAGCGCTACGAAATGCCTACTCCCGCCAGCTACCACCATCGCAGATTTTTCGAGAACTGTTTTCTCGCGAGCAATACACGGACGAAACCACGGAAATATTCGTGTGCAACGTGCGCTCATTAGTGGCTCAACTGCCATATCCGGTTCCGGAACGCATGCAGCTGGACATGTTGTACGGACTGCTGCGTAATGATATTCGAAAACGCATCACGCGCGCAGACTTTGACAGCTTCCAAGCGCTGTTAACAAAAACGCGAGATATCGAAGCATCCCAGCGAGAGTATGCAGCGAAGACAACGTTTCCGAAATCCACCAAGACGACTTCTCCAGAAAGAGCAGAAAAGAAGACTCGTCCCAAATGCAATTACTGCAAGTCCTTCGGTCACATGGAAGCCGACTGCAGGAAGAAGGCTCGCAGAGACCACACACCAGCCGTGAAGACGCCACCACCACCTGTAGGAGCGGGTAAGAAACAACTTCAATGTTACGGTTGCCAACAACCGGGGTATGTGCGTAGTAATTGCCCAACTTGTAACCCTACTAAAGCCAACTCCTCACTTCCTGTACATGAATCCCTAGAGTTCTTCACTGTGCAATGTCCTACTGATACTAACGCGAATAGGCCAATGGTGCATGTGCAACTATTCGGGCTAAATGGCATAGCCTGCCTAGATACTGGTGCCAAACGTAGTTTTGCGGGTGCGCGACTTCACAAAATCCTGCTTGATAGAGGACACGCGTATTCGACGGACGAAGTAGACCTTAGGCTGGCTGATGGAGAAGTGCAGCGAGTAATTATAAGAAATTTTGATGTGCAAATCACGGTGCACAATAGAATCATTTCTACGACACTCATTGCAGTACCGAACCACATTAATAGTAGAATGCTGCTCGGTGTTGATTTTATTAAGACGGCTGGCATCGTATTGGACGTTTCCGCCCAAGTTTGGTACTTCGCCGATGAACCGGACACGACGCACCAATTCGCCGAGGAACCGAACTTACCAATTCTTCCGCCAAACGACGTTACAGAAGTTTCAGGCCAAGAAGAAGACGAAGACTCCGATGAGGAGCAACGACAACGTTTCGAAGCGTTGCTTGTAGAGTTTAGGGATGTTTTCTCCCCAAGTGTAGAGCCAACACCGTTTGCGGAACACCAAATCAAAGTTACGGATGATACGCCAATCGCTGTGCCACCTTACAGGTTATCCCCGGCAAGAAAAGATATTCTTAAGCAAGAATTGGAAAAGATGCTCGCTACGGACGTTATAGAAGAGTGCGAATCTCCGTACGCCGCGCCAGTAGTTCTCGTTCCTAAAAAGGATGGAACTATGCGACTTTGCGTGGATTACCGACGCCTTAATTCTGTAACTGTACCGGATCGATATCCCCTTCCGCGTATCGACGAGCTGCTACACGCAACCAAGAAGTGCCAATATATGAGCACTATTGACTTAAAATCAGGATACTGGCAAGTCCCAGTAAAATCAGAGGATAGAGACAAGACTGCCTTCACGTGTCCCTTGGGGAACTTCCGCTTTAAGAGAATGCCGTTTGGATTACGAAACGCTCCAAGCACATTTCAACGATTGATGGATAGATTTCGATCAGGACTGAAAGGTATTTTTGTCCTGGCCTACCTCGACGATTTAATCGTCTTATCATCAAGTTTCGAGGAACACCTTCATGATCTACGATTGGTCTTTACGCGCTTAAATCAGTTTAAGCTGCGCGCCAATCGCCAAAAATGCAATTTTATGTTGCCAGAAGTGAAGTACCTTGGTCATCTCATTTCAAAAGACGGCATAAGGCCTGATCCGCAGAAAATCTCTGCCATCGCTGAGATGAAAAACCCGCGCAATACCAAGGAAGTGATTACATTCCTTCAAACAGGATCGTGGTTTAGAAGGTTCGTGCCTGACTACTCCAGTATTGCTCGTCCACTCAGTGATCTCACTAAAAAGGGCGTGCAATGGCACTGGGGACCAGAGCAGGACAAAGCTTTTGTTACACTCAAGAGGCTGTTAACAACTGCACCGATTCTTCAACAGGCTGACCCAGACTCACCTTATATATTGAGGACTGATGCCAGCGGTTATGCTCTTGGGGCAGTTTTAATGCAGGGGGAGAGCCCGGAACAACTTCCCGTGGAATACGCCAGTCGCCTTTTGACGCCATCGGAGAGAAATTATAGCACCACCGAGCGTGAAGCCCTCGCGGTGTTGTGGGCAATGGACCGATTCCGTGGTTATTTAGACGGAGCCAAGGTAACCGTCATTTCAGACCATCAGCCGTTGAAGTGGCTAATGTCCTTGAGGTCGCCAAGTGGCCGACTTGCACGATGGGCCCTTCAGCTACAATCATACGACCTGAATATTGACTACACCACAGGACGCAGCAACACAGTCGCCGACACCTTGTCTCGACCGCCTGGTGAAGATGTAAGTACAGTGACGGTGGACTTGCCCACCGCAGCTGCAAGTGAATTGCGTCATCAGCAATTAGCAGATCCAGATCTCAAAACAATCATTAGAGCATTTGAGTCAAACGATGACCCCGTAGATGTTTCGCGCTGGACAGAACGCGGCTACGTCATGTTTAGTGGAGTCCTATACCGCTACCCACCAGATGGCGAGGAGGAAGAGGAAGCCGCCCTTGTCGCGCCGAAAAACTTATTACCAAAAATCCTGTACGACTACCATGATTCGCCGACAGCTGGTCACTATGGGATTGAGAAAACCTTGAGTAGGATAAGCTCTCGGTACTACTGGACTGGCATGCGTAGAACCGTTACCGAACATGTTAAAAAATGCATCGAATGCCAACGATTCAAACCCTCCAACCAAAAGCCTGCTGGACTGCTACAAACACCAATTCAGCATCGCCGCTTTGAGGTACTTTCCATTGACCTCTTCGGTCCCCTACCCGAAAGTGCTATTGGGGAAAGATGGATCTACGTCATCGAGGATGTAGCAAGCCGTTGGGTTGAGCTTTGTCCGCTACAAGAGGCCACTGCCGAAAACTGTGCCAAATGTTTAATTGACGAGATCATACTGCGCTATGGAGTTCCTAGGCGAGTAATAAGCGACAATGGCACACAATTCGTCACGGAAGTGATGCAACAGGTCGCCCATTTCTTCGGTTTTAAGCAAAACCTGACACCAGTGTACCACCCAGAAGCGAACCCCGTTGAAAGGAAGAACAGGGACTTAAAAGGACAGTTGGCCATTCTAGTTCAATCGGACCACAGTCAGTGGGTAGAAAAACTCCCAATGATACGGTTCGCAATGAACACATCTAAATGCGACTCAACCGGATTTACCGCCGCATACCTTACCTTCGGCAGGGAACTTCGAACGCCTGATGATGTTCATCGTGATTTGCGTGCTGTCGTGGACGAAGATAATTTCGTACCGCAAATTACGCCGTACCTAAAGAAACTGGCCAATACTCTAACGGAAGCTAGAGAGAAACGAGAGAATCAGCAAGACCACTCGAAGAGATATGCTGATGCTCATCGCCGTGAAGCACCCAATTATAAGGTTGGAGACCAGGTATTAGTCGCCGTGCACGCACTAAGTAGAGCCTCAAAAGGGTACACCTCCAAATTTGCACCCAGACGTGATGGTCCTTATTTGGTCTTTGCACAGTTGTCCCCTACTACCTACCAAATTTCCTCACTCTCCAATCCAAATACGCCCCTTGGCGCATACCATACTACGGCACTTACCCCGTACGTGCCGAGCAATCAAGAGACCACCCCGGTCCGACCAATACGAGGCCGAGGAAGACCCCGCAAGAACGAGTCCCAGGAAGACCCGACAACAGAACGAGAGTCCCAACGACGAGGACGTCCACGACGTGGAACCCCGCCAGACAACACAGCCGTTCCACCAGCGACACGTGCCCGAGGCCGCCCAAAGCGATATCGACCCGAGATTGATGCTACAACAACAATGGTCACCACCGTCGTCCCGTCTTCTTTAACAAGAGCCGATCCCTCCGACATCGCCTCTTGAGGGGGAGGATGTAACGAGACGCCACTGGACGGTCACGTGAGTGCGAAGTGCGCGAGGGTTGTGCGCGACCACCCTTCTTGTTACTAAGAGGGTTGTACAGACGCTAGTCTAAAAGTTAAGTAATGTTACGCCATTACTGTGTTTAGTGCTCGTGTTTTCAGACAAAGAAACCAATGTTATTTAGTTTATTTTATATCACAATAGTCATAACTTTCTAAATTCAGTAGATTCAATAGCTTAAATATATTTGTTAACGTTTCGAACTCATTTAATCATGTAATTTTGTAATTTACAATAAAATATAGTGTTTACCTTTAAATAAATGCTCACAAAATTTCTTTTGAGACACCTTGTATTATATTATCTGACATACGTTGTTACCTTGACAACATGTCTGCCTAAATATACTATACATTTTTGCACTTTTTTTTTTTTTTAGATGAATATAACAAAACATAAATTACAGAGTAAAGAATAAAAAATAACAATTATATAACATGCACTTATGAAAATCCATATCTATTTGGTATTTTAATTTCTGCTGTAGCCAAATTTTCCAATTGTCCGACAAGTTACCTTCAAAATTTAGAGGGTTTGGAGGTCTAAAAATTGTATCCATTTTTCTTTATTACCAAATCACTCAGTAAAAGATCACTTCTGACACCATGTATTATGTATATTCATATATAATGGGATATTAATAAAAAGAAATGTACAGTCTGTTTCAAACGGTTAGGCGGAACTAAATGGGAATTTCGTTCTTTTAGGTTGTCACGAAAAGGGACCTTGCTTGGGTTATTTCATTTTTAACGTTGGAATGTCAAAATTTAAAATTGAAACATGGAAACGAATGACATGTCAAAAATAAATTATTATTTTTTATATATTTTAATGACAAAAAAATTAATAAATGGGAAATTTGTATTAAGAATGACACAAAAAATCAAAATATAAAGAAAATGACAATTTAAAATGATATTAACCTTTACCAAAAAATGTTTATTGTAAGTATGATTTACAAAGCTTAAACAAAACGGTCGAAAAGCACGATTTAAACGATGAAAGTAACTAGATTGCAAAATCTAGTTCCGCTTAACCGTTTGGAACAGACTGTATTTGACTATTTGACAAGTCTTTCTTATATTATATTATCTGACATACGTTGTTACTTTGACAACATGTCTGCCTAAATATACTTTACAAGAGCCGCAGTAAGGAAAACTTGCGCTAGGGGCAGAGGCGTGTTTTGGCGCCTTTGGTAAATAAAAACAAGGTTCTTACCTCTCAAAATTTAAGTGATGAGCAAAAAAAAAGGTCCTCACCTCCCAAAATTCAAGTGATGAGCAAAAACAAAAAGAAAAAGGTCCTCATCTTCATAATGGCGTCCCCTTAGCAAGCCCGTCAGCGCCCTTTTCCTTAGTGCGCTAGGGGCCATTGCCCCCCCCCCCCTTACAGCGGCTCTGCTAGGTTAAAAAATTTCAAGCCAACAGATAAAAAATTTAATATTTTATTTTAAATATTATGTTTAAGGAAATTATATATATAAAAAATCAGCTGTGGCCACCACAGGACCGACCGCCATCGTAAAGTACTTATATAAAATACATTCTAGCAGCAGACTAGAAATAACTTGGCCTAATATTTTCTAACAGAGATATTATTTATCATGACCATGGAAACGTTACATATAAGTATGAAAAAATTGAGACTTAGAAAAAATTTCGAAAAATTTTACAGAAAATATTCGAAATTTTTTGTTTTATCAAGAAACATCTCAAATAAAAGTTATTAGTTATTGCTTTTATAGCAACTTTTGTTCAATAATTTTTTTCGAAATATTTTTCTGTTTTGAAATATTCACAAAAATCTTAAAATCGACACGAGTAAACTCCCATTTTTAGTCAACCGATTTTTATCAAAAGTTAATCAACTCGTGCCATTGATGGCAGAAGCTTAAATACGAAGTTTCATAAAAATCAATTCAGCCGAATTTGCTCTGCACGTGTACACAGACAGACGGACAGACGGACAGACAGACGGACAGACGGACAGACAGACAGACAGACAGACGGACGGACAAACAGACCGACAGACATCATGCTAAAAATAGTCAAAACGTTATGTAGGGACCTCAATTCGTGGAGATCCATCGAAATCTCGAAACGTCAAAATTGGTATGATCACAATACCTCCCTTATATATGTTGGCGGTCGGTAAAAAGGAATATAGATTAAAATGTAGTATATATTTAAATTTTGAAATGAATTGAATAATAACTACGCAATCTTAAAAATAACTAAAATTACTGAAGAAAAAATATGTTAATCTAATTTATCAAAAAAAATCCTGAATTTTTGGGTCACATTCTTCACATTAGTTTCTAATTTTCACGCATTCTTTTCTTAACCCAATCAAAAAATGCTTAATCATTTTTTTCTGGACACAAAAAACTAAACAAACCATATTCTGTTTTTGGAATGACACAACAAAAATTTCTATTAGTGTTTGTGGTCTCCAATAGATGCGCCTATGATGAAAAAGTACATCAGTTGATATCTTAATTACACTATCAAATTGAGCGTTGGGGAATAGTGAAATGTAGTTTTGGACTCTCTAATCTTAAGATGCACCGCTTTTATTAAGTGCTGTCCTGTGTTTTAAGTAGCCTTTATGGGCTTTGTTAACAGATCATAACACGTGTCTTAGGGGATGAGTAGCAGTTTGTTTATTTTAGTTTTTTTGGGAGAATTTAGTTCGGGTGTCGTTTGATTTAAAAGTTTGTTTAACGGTGCGTATAACCCCCAGAGATTAATAGTTTCTTATACTAAACTAACAATTTGAAATAAAAACAATCTATATATCAAAATTAGCAGCGATTTTTTATGTATCTAACAGGGTATTTTTAACTATAGAAAAAATGGTTGTAAAAATGTTATCGCTATCGCTCAGTAACTTAATAATAAATATCAGACAACAATGCTTTGTAATTGTTTAATATATATAATAATAATATAATAATAATATTTATTCATGTCCTTGGGCTTTGAAATACGGTTCCATGACAACTGGGGCCGTAAGACAATTCGGGCCGTTCACAATTGGGGCTTTTCACAACTGGGGCCATTAACAACTGGGGCGATGCACAATTCGGGCCGTTCACAATTGGGGCTTTTCACAACTGAGGCCATTAACAACTGGGGCGATGGACAATTCGGGCCGTACACAATTGGGGCTTTTGACAACTGAGGCCATTACTATAAGAGCTAGAGTCTTCTTTTGTTTAAAATAAAAAATAATTATTTAACAAGTTTTGATAGTATAGTTTCTAGAACGAACTCAAAGGCGGAGTTGCACGCGCATGTCGTTCATATGTTTTGAAAGCCTAATTTTTCATACAACTGCAGTTTAATAACCAGACTAATCGTGAATGCAGTATAGCAGTGAGTTAACTAAAGCAACAAATTACGTACATTTTCTTAATCATGAATAAAATAGAGTTCCGTGCAGTAATAAAAGGCTATCTTTTTAAAAGGCTTTAATGCTAAAGATATAAAAACTGAGCTAGACAGAGTTCATAGTAAGTCTGTTTCTTCATATGCAACATTTGCAAACTGAATTGGAGAATTTAAAACTCCGTCGATCAAGCACAGAGGATGTAAAACGTTCTGATAGTCCGAATCAATCGATGAAGAAACGGTTTGAAAAGTCTACAGAATCGTGATGTACGATCGGCGACTAAAATTGCGAGAGATAGCAGAGGCAGCAGGTATTTTATACGATCGCGCACATTGCATTTTACACCAACATTTGGACATGACAAAGCTCACTGCAAGATGGGTGCCGCGTTTGCTAACAAGCGACCAAAAGCAAGTACGAATGACCATTTCTCAGCAATATCTAGACACGTTCAAGTGCAATACAAAAGATTTTTTGCGACGTTTTGTAACTGTCGATGAAACGTGTATACATCACTGCACTCCGGAGACCGATAAACATTAAAAACTGTGGACAGCACTCGGAAAATCAACATCAAAGAAGGCCAAGATGATGACAGCAGCTATAGGTCAGTCGTTTAATCAACGCAGTTGGTCATTTTGCGTCATTACTTCAATTAGAAACTTAGTGGCGAAAAAATAACTAAATCAATTTTTTTTTGCATGTCAATTATAGACTAATATTGCTCTTTACTCTTTTATTTTACTAAAACATACCTTTTGAAGTCATATTTAGTTTATGTTCGATAGTCATTTACAAATTTTAAAAGTGTTTATTTAATATAGGGACATTTGTATTGGTATCGCTAAATAAAACGATGTTTACATTTGACATTTTATAATACTCTCTGATGTGTTTTAATACTTGTGTTCACATATTTAACTTATAGCAATTTCTAAAAACCTTTCTTATTTAATTTGTTGTTTGTTTAGCAATTTTGAGTTTAGTTATATATTTTCTTATAGATAGATATCTTATATATTTCCATTTGATATTGTGTGTAGTGCATAGCTTTTTTCCCTCGAGGTGATTTTTCTATCTTGGCAAGAGGATTTTTCATAAGGACTCAAGTCGGGCGAATAAGGAGGCTGAGGAGTCACAGAAAGGATTTTGCTGGCCAAAAACTCGTTAATTGAAATTGCCATTTTTGCGCAGATTTTCCTCATCCCCAATTCATTGGTCAAAATCTGATGAACGGTAGTGTGAGTCAAATTCAAATCTTCCCCGATCATTCTGACTGTCAACCGACGATCTGAACGCACAAGATCCCGGATTTTGTCGACATTTTCATCGGTTCTTGAAGATGAAGGCCTTCCGCTGCGTGATTCATCTTCAATCAACTTTTTGAAATCAGCCTTCTTTCTGAAAATGCCTTAAACCTTACCAACAAAAAACCTGGGTCCTTGACAAAACACTGTCTCCGTAGGCCTGCTAAAGTTTTGCAAAAGTTTCCGTTGCAATGTACCCAAGTCTGAAGCAAAACCTGATAGCACATCGTTGCTCAAAATGAATGTTACTCATTTTTAGAACGTACTAGAAAAAACTGTTTCACGAAAAACTCTCTACGGACAACAAAATTACTCTAGCGAGTTCAAATTCGTACTGAAGGCGTGTCATATGTTCACCTGCCGCTACTCCAAGATCCGTGTCCCAAATCTTGCCAGATCAAACGATATGTTGCCAGTCCGGTTACTTAATTTACACACCTCGTATAGAGCTGAATGGAGATTATGTAGAAAAATAAATACAATTTTGCTCCCAAAAGTTGGCAGTGTGCTGTATTTAAATCCTCTCATATGGTGGAAGACCTATACGTGCAGGTCGTAGTTGCAGCAGTAGAAACGCATAATGTGACAACAGCTTACCACGTATATGTTGATGATATAGAAACTGACACCACCTAGTTTACTAGAAACTAAACTCTGGCTAGATCAATGTGATCTACGAATCCATCTTCTCGGAAATACTTAGTCAAGGTATTTAATAGAAGAAATAAATCAGGGCTTCGAACCGTTATTTTTTTCGTTTCGGTTTTTGTTCCAATTCAATTAAAAAAATAAATATCGGTTCGGTTCCGGTTTTCGTTCCGGCAAAAATAATGTTTTTTTTGGGTTTTCGGTTCAGTTCCGAGTGATAAATTTTTAAATGCTTTATTTTTAAATTTGTATTCGAAATTAATTTTCTACTATAATTTAGAAGAACATTTTATTCGTTATTTTGTAATAATCATACCAAGGCCACTGCCAGGGGGGTTCTGGGAGTTCACCCCCCCCCCTAAATAATAAAAGCTCAATTTTTAACTTATCAGTTAAAAAAATTACGATTTTTTTCATCAGTTTAAAAAATAATCTTAAATAAAATGTATTTTATATTCACTCCCATAAACATTATCTGAACCAAAATAAACCGATATTTTTTTTCGGTTCAGCTCCGGTTTTCGTTCCGACAAAAATAACGGTTTATTTCGGTTATCGGTTTTCGGTTCAGTTCCGGTTCGAAGCCCTGAAATAAATTATCTTATCCTTCTGGAACTATTCGATTTTTATTCATTCATCGAATAGTGATAGGATTTTTTGACATGTTTAACGCATCACAAATTATCAAAATTTCACGCTAATAAAAATTTCGACACACTTATTTTAAGCATATAAATTAAGTGGAGCGATCATAACCACTTTTCACTAAATAGCTATTTAATTGGCGTCTAATTCTGTGGCTGTTATATGAGGAACAGTCTGCTCTAGGGCTGTCCAAAGAGGTGTACGTTTAACTTATTAGCTATTCATTGCAGGCAACCTTTCGTATGTCTACTTATACGCGAGCATACTACAACACCGGCATATTAATATAATTATGAATACTCAATGAATTATTTCATAATATATTTAACGTGCTCGAATTTGGTATGTGAATAAAAAATTGCGTCTGATAATCAGATTAGGATTAGAATTTGATTTGTTGTGATTATGGAGATTTGATAAATAGGACATTAAAAAATTGATGTGAAGTGTCAATTTTCACTTATTTTAGGGTTTTGTAGGTATTTAGTAAGTGTAAGAAGCCAACAGAATGATGGATGTCTAGGACAATATTTTTTTCTACAATCACAACAACTTCAACTATTTTTATATAATAAGATTTATTTGTTAATTTGAGTACAAGGACCTTTCATTTAATTTCTTTAAACTAAATTATATAATTTGCTAAAATTTCGGTTGTACTATTCCGGTTCACATTAATGTGCATTGCTCAGAATTTTTTCAGATGTTAAAATAAATAAATTAAAAAAAACTACTTTTTCGTTCTTAATCTTCGTTTTAAGAGCTTTCTTTTTATACTACAAAATAAATTCTGTTTTTACAAACGACCACTAGATGGCAATATTGAAATGTGTCATTACTATATTCGTAAAATTTGACATTTGTTATTGTGAAATCAGTGGCAGCTTATAAATTGACCGAGTAGTTTGTTGACAGTGAGCGTTAAAAAAAACAAGTAAAAAAATGGATATTACTCGTGAAGATGATTTTTTACGATTTTAGTAAAGGCCTAACTGAATAACAATGCACAGATTCGCTTCGTTCAACTTTTGGTAATGAAGCAACATCAGAAAATACAGTTTACAATTGTTTTGTAGAATTTCGTCGTGGTCGTGTGTCCGTCTGTGATGAATCTCGTGAAGGTCGACCAAAATCGGTTGTGATTAAAAAAAAATAGTTGCCGTGCGCAAAATGATTGAAGAAGATCGACATGTGACTTACCGTGAGATAGAGGCATCCTTTAGCATATCGCAGACTGCAATACATTCAATTCTAAATGAACATTTAGCAGTGAAAAGATCTGTTCTCGATGGATTCCGCATAGTTTGACCCAAGCTCAAAAAAAGGCTCATGTTGATTGGTGTAAGGGAATGCTAAAAGAATTCAACCTAGACACTGCAAAATCCGTGTACAACATCGTTATAGGTGACGAAACTTGGATTTATTCATCTAAACCGGAAACCAGCAACAATCCACTGTTTGGGTCTTCCAAGATTTCCGAAACCCACAAAAGTTGTTCGTTCACAAAGCACTTCCAAGAAAACGATCGCTTGTTTCTTCGGTTCTACTGGACATGTCGCAACCATTCCTTTAGAGCAGCGGTTCCCAACCGGTGGTTCGCGACCCCACACGGGGGTCGGCTTGACATTTTTGGGGTGTCGCCTGTTTTCGTGAGATATATTCACTTGGAAGACATCAAAGAAGAGTTTCTGTTTTGTAGGGCAATAAAAACTACTACGAAAGGTGAAGACGTCATGATAAGTTCATTCTTTGAAAGTAATGACTTACAATGGAAAAACTCGTGCGGATTGTGTATCAATGGAGCACCAGCCATGCTTGAAAGGAGGTCGGGCTTTCAGTCAAAAGTTAAAGAGCTTGCATCCCAAGCAAAGTGATTACACTGCATGATTCACCGATTTGCCCTTGCTACCAAAACTCTTTCACAGCCTTTGCAAGAAGTGCTCGACTCTTTGGTGACAATTGTCAATTATATAAAATCTAGTGCTCTCAATACTCGTCTGTTCAAAGAACTATACAAAAACAGGAACTCTGGTCAGGAAGTTCTTCTTTTCTACACTGCTGTTCGTTGATTACACAGCTCTACAAAAAAAAAGGGTCATACCCAGACATGCGATACATGGTTTCCGAAGGTTTTTTGCTCGCTGATCACGAATCTGTGGTCGGTTTGTCTCCATCAGGTCCTCAAACCTTGCTAAGGTCAAATCCGAAAATTTGATTAAAAAAATCTAAAAAAATTCATATGGGGGTTTTTGAGGTCGCTGATTACGAATCCAGTGTCCGTTTGACCTTATCAAGATAAGGTCAAAATCTATTCAAGGTCAAATGGCCGAAACACCTCAAAAATTCTAAAAAAAATTACGGACACACCTTAAAAACTATGATAGCTAAAGACCTGCGGTCGGAATTTTATAATCCTGAGGTCCTAAATAGCCTTAGCTTTCATTTTTAAGAAAAAAAAAAATTTTTGAAAAATTTTGATTTTTATTTCATTTTTTCAAAATTAAGATAGATAGATTTCAAGATAGATACCTGCGGTTTAAATATTTGAAATACGGACACTGGATTCGTAATCAGCGACCTCAAAAACCCTCATATGAATTTTTTTAGATTTTTTTAATCAAATTTTCGGATTTGACCTTGATCCTGACCTTAGCAAGGTTTGAGGACCGGATGGAGACAAACCGACCACAGATTCGTGATCAACGAGCAAAAATACTTCGGATGTATCGCATGTCTGGGTATGACCCTTTTTTTTTGTAGAGCTGTGTTATCAAAAGGAAATATTGTTGGCCGAATTTTTTAATTGAAAAACGAAATAAAACAGTTCTTAGAAATAAAAGGAATATGTAAGTTTATGACACACTTCAGTGATGAGACCTGGATCCAAAGAGTAGCTTATTTATATGATATCTTAGATCAGCTAAACAAGCTAAATTTGAAACTGCAGGGTAAAGAAGGTAAACGCACATTATTATTCACTTCAGAGATAATATCCAGGCGTTCGTATTAAAGCTTTGCACCAAGACTAAAAAACGGAGACGGGAATTGTAGATAATCTAAGAAAGGAAATTAATTTCTTAATGGATCCTAATTTTATGATCTATTAATAATTCAAATATTACCTAT
This sequence comes from Liopterus haemorrhoidalis, assembly GCA_963971575.1. NCBI lineage: Eukaryota > Metazoa > Arthropoda > Insecta > Coleoptera > Dytiscidae > Liopterus > Liopterus haemorrhoidalis. Next base: position 14,937,136 of record OZ020621.1, read on the forward strand.
GAAATTTTATATTTTTACCTATAGAAAAATCAATCATTTACCTATAGATAATTAAAAAATGATCTATAGTAAATTAATAGTTGACCTATAGAAAATTATCAATTGATCTATAATAAACTACTTAAAGACAGTAGTGACATCTATTGACTAGTAGCGTTATGATAAAACATAACCTAACTAATCCGTGAATATAACCTTAAAATCAGTTGTAAACTAACAGGTTGCAAAATTATTTTAATGATTCATATATCTAGAGTTTGTTTTGTCATTAAACTAGAAGATGGGTAGCTCGCTTCGCTCGGCTTCTTCTAACCAAACCCATACTAACGTAACCTAAGATAGTGTTTTGTCATTAAACTAGAAGATGGGTAACTCGTTTCGCTCGGCTTCTTCTAACCAAACCCTTCCTAACCTAACCTAATCTAAGATAGTGTTTTGTCATTAAACTAGAAGATGGGTAGCTCGCTTCGCTCGGCTTCTTCTAACCAAACCCTTAGTAACCTAACCTAATCTAAGATAGTGTTTTGTCATTAAACTAGAAGATGGGTAGCTCGCTTCGCTCGGCTTCTTCTAACCAAACCCTTACTAACCTAACCTAAGATAGTGTTTTGTCATTAAACTAGAAGATGGGTAGCTCGCTTCGCTCGGCTTCTTCTAACCAAACCCTTAGTAACCTAACCTAATCTAAGATAGTGTTTTGTCATTAAACTAGAAGATGGGTAGCTCGCTTCGCTCGGCTTCTTCTAACCAAACCCTTACTAACCTAACCTAAGATAGTGTTTTGTCATTAAACTAGAAGATGGGTAGCTCGCTTCGCTCGGCTTCTTCTAACCAAAACCTTACTAACTAGCAAGAGTACTTATAGGTCAAGTATTAATTTTATAGATCAATAATTATATCAGTAGGTATATGATTATTTCCATAGATCTATTAAATATTTACATAGGTTGATAATTATTTTCATAGGTCGATAAATATTTCTATAGCTCAACAATTAATTCCATAGGTCAAAAATTAAAACCATAGATCAATTATTTAATACATAGGTAAACTATTATTTTCATAGGTACTATTCTGTAGATCATATATTTTTTTCATAGGTTAAATATTTTTATCCTTTCTTAATTAACCTTAAAGCCCTTGAATATGAAATTCAACGTTATTTCCCGAGTTCTCTGAACAAAAAGCTGTATTAGTACGAAACCCATTTCATATATCATGTATCTTTGGATGTTACCGACATTCCCGATGAAGTACAGAATTAATTTTTGGAGCTGTGAAATGACTCTTCTGCGCGTGATATATTTCAGGAAAAATCGTTATCTCAATTTTGGTGTGCTATGTGCCATTCGCATCCGAAAGTTTCCATGCTTTCTTTTCGAATATTAGTGCCATTTGCTTCTACTTACCTCTGCGAAAATTTTTAACTCTTCTGTAGATTAAGACAAAAGCCAGGAATAAGCTGGATGTTCAAGATGACATGAGATTGGCCTTGACAAAAACTCAACCGAGAATTATAACACTTATTAAGCAGATGCAAGCTCAACCATCACATTTATCATTAATAATTAATATTTAATAAAAAATATCATTACTTTTGTTAAGTCAAAATATATTTTGTCAAACCCTTTATTTTTTTTTTCATTGATCAAATATGGCGGATGAGAAAGAGGGGTCGGGAACATTTTTAAAAATTCTAAAAAGGGTCGCGATTAAAAAAAGGTTGGGAACTAGTGCTTTGGAGGATCGGAGAACAGTTAATGCTGAATGATATACAAAAATTTGTTTGCCAGAAGTCATCGACAAAATCAGGAAAAACAACCAAAAACGTCGCATTACTCTTCATTATGACAACTCAAGCTCCCACACAGCACAGTCACAAACAATTGATTTTTTGAAGAAGAACATCGAATTAATGTCTCATTGCCCGTATTCACGTGATTTTCCCCTAACGACTAACAAGGCCGACGAATTGTCTAATTTAATCAACCTCGTAGTTCATATAGTCTTCGAGATAGCAATGGTGGACAAATTAAAATGAACACTGTAGAAGATACCTGAAAACACCTGACGGTTAAGCAAGACTGGACAAAAATGTACCCGACTAATAGTGCGTAAGTAGAGACTATTTTTTTAAAAAGAAGGTTGCCTAAAATGTAACCTCTTTCTATTGTTACATCTATGATGTACAATTGCTTGTGTTTAATATATTTAAATGATTTCTGATATGAACACAATTAGTGAAACATTTAATGGTAACTTAGATTTAAAATGAAATTTAATTGAAGAATAAATTAATATTGAATTAACCAAAAAAGGAACAACGTACGATAAGAAATAACTGGAAGTAATAAAACTGATAAACATGTCGTAAAAGAATTATGCAGTAATTGTCTTTATGAATATGGACTCAGTTCTTTTCTTAGAAATTGTAATTTTTATGATAAAATATATGAAAAATGTTGCAATTAAAAAGTTACACAATCAAGACACGGTTTGCGCTGTTTAGATTCGAATTTAACCATAACTTAATAATTTGTTAATAACATAATTCCAGTTACAGTTCCTAAACTGCTTAATTTAATTTATAATTACATATTTTATTTTTACAAATACACTCATACCTCGCTATACGGCCGCTCTTTATATGGCTTTTCGCTATAACGGCCTTCTTTAATTATGGCACTTTTTCGATATACGGCCCACAATGTTTCGTTAAACGGACAAAAACATAATAAATGTGAAAAAAATATGGCCAGAAAGAATAAAAACTAATGATCCTTAAGTTGATTCTATTTCTGAACTTCGACAAACCATATTGAACCTAGCAAATGATCTCGGTTTTGAGAATTCGGAATTGATTCGTTATACGGCTTTTCGCTTTCTGGCCAACTTTGCCGGAACGTATCTAGGCCGTAAAGCGAGGTATGAGTGTACAGTCAGTGGCGTAACTAAGCAGGCGCAGGACGAAAGAGTTTGGAAAAATGTCAATAATAGGGCAAAGTCAGCAAAACTAAAACTTTACACAGAGCACATGAAAACCTAGTTGGTCGCGTGTAAGATTATTGAAGTATAAGGTTGTCTCGTAACTTGTAGTGGTGGGGGTAAATAAAGAGGCTACATGTCATCCGTATGCTAACGGGACGTCAGTCTTTATTTATTACGTTATATACACGTGAGGTTTGATTTTTGGCTATAGATATAAAATTATCGTTTAATTTTTTGATTTTCTACTTGTTTTAGTTTCGTTTTTCTTTGAAATGAATGTTTCGTCGTTCTAAATAAATTTTCTTACATTCATTTTTGATGTGAAGACTATAATAAGTGAAATATTTCAGTATTTTAGTTTTAGGTTCCTTCCCTCCTAACTACCCTAATATACATCAAATTGAAAAAATGCATAGAACAAATAAGATATGTTTTCTTATAAACAATTTTCTTTGTATAGTTTTTTCTGTTAAGATAGTTCTGTTTATAAAGGAAATATTTTAAGTTTTTTAGTACCAGTTTTAACCCAAAAACACCCCCAGGAAAGAAAAATTTGAGATACCGTGCCTATATTTGATCCTGGTTCAACCCTGTTGTACCAAATTTCGTTAAAATACGTCCAGCCGTTTTTAAAACAGATATAACCTCCAATTTTATTAATTATTATATTATTATAGCAATTTGTTTTCATATTTTTATTTAAATATACCTAAAATTATATTTATATTCGATTTTATTGTTATTTATTAACTATAATATAAATACCCATCACCTTAAATTTTATATAAATCAGTATAGAATTTCCTTAGGTTTTTATTTATAATTTATTCAGTAGAATTGTCTCGAAATAACTATCTATTATGAAAATAGTCAATAAAAATATTTAAAAACGTGCAACATCTATATTAATTCTGTATGCTAGTTTGAACTTCGCATACGTGTGACGTATTCCCTCTCACGTTCTGATTGGTCAGAAGTTACGAGACAACTTTTATTTACTAATCTTGGGCGCGTGATTAAAATTATATAACGATCAGGCATGCTCACGAAATCCAATTCAAAATTATACGCACGCTTACGAAATCACGCGAGAATTGTGACTCACACGTGAATATTGACTCACGTGTGATTCTTTTCATGTTTATCATTGTCAGTTCCTTAATTGTAGTAGGGCCTACCATCGCCGTCTCACAGTGTATTAATAAGTAACGAGTATTATATAAGTTAAGAAAGGAGATATCTTCAAACATGAGTAATGCTGCGTTCAGAACCTCGAAATTAGGAATTAGAATTTATACTTAGAATTAACGTACCTAATATATATTGTTATTGTTTGTTATACGTAACTGTACCTTACCGTTCACAACCTTCAAAATTAATACTTATACTTATAAATTAAAATAATGTTTGTAGACTTCAAACCCTTACGTTAATTTATAATTGACGCATGCGCAGTAAGCACTTATTAACCTAAAAGTTTCTATGACCATATGCTTTTGCTTCTATCCACATCTTTGTGTTTTCTATGAGTATAAATATAAAATTTTCCTCTATTTTAATTCTTTTCAGAACTATGAAACACTCAAAAACTCATTAGCAAATGTAAACAGATGCCAAATATCTATCGATAAAAATATCTGTCAGTGGCTTAATTTCTTAATTTTTATTGTGAATGCTGCTTAATTTCTACGTACAAATTTTATGTTAAGTACTAATTTCACATTTCACGTTAATTCTAATTTATAATTTGGAGGTTCTGAACGAAGCATAACTACAGTCCTTACAAACAAGCTTACGACGAAATTAGATTTCTACCAGTCTGTGCAACAAGCTGGTTTCAAGGCAGGGTTCGGTACAAACAACATAATAGACCACTGGTACAGATATTCGTCGACACTGTTGTTGTACTGTGGTCAATACTAGCAACATTAAATGATTGCAGAATATATTATCAACCAAGTAATAAATTACATGAACACTAAAGCAACAGCTAGTTTTGTACTCTATGGCAGATCAAAAGTAATCTAAATTGAATTAGGAGTAAGACAGGGAGATACAATTTTTCCAAAACTGTTTACTACAGTTTGAACACAATTGCATTCAAATAAATGGCGTGAGGCTAAATCAAATGAGATTCGCCGATGATATTGTTTTCGTGTCAGACTGCGTTCATGATGCAGTCCAAATGCTACAGGAACTAAATGAGGTAGCTAAAACGAAGGGCTCAAGATAAATAAACAAAAAATCAAAATGATGACAAACCTTGTATTGAGCGAGGTGCTGAAAATCGACGATGTCAATATTTAACAGGTTGATGCTTACAGGTATCTTGTGCACGAAATACGAATTGATATAGACAATCAAATGTGCCAAATCTTCTGGGCATTTTATCGTAAGAATGGGTGGCGGTTCCTGCTCTACTCTATCATAATCGCATTGACGCAATCATATCCCCTTTAATTATGAATACGATTGGTTGTCTCTTAGTAAATATTGTAGGCGAAAAATCGGTTACATGAACATGTCTAAGCAAGCAAAATAATTAAAAACAAAGCCATATATTTATTGAATATGTCATCTAAACATAGCAATTATCAATAAACGACTTCTAAATACCATATTTATAATCATTGTCTATTAATAAACATAAAGAAAAAGGCGTTAAAATGAACACATACCAAATGAGCGCTGTCGGATATTTTGACGGGAACCGACCTGTCGTTTACCGATAGTGATTAATATCCCGGTTAAAAATAGATACTCGAACCTACATTTAAACTCGCCGCTATTTTTAAATTTATAAATATATTGACACCTATATTGTTAATGTAAGAGAACAAGTAAGTTCTAAACAAAATAAAGAAATGTTATTTAAATTGAACAAAGGTACCTTTCAACAATAATTTTGATTTATTTTTTGTGTCTACCTACTCAAACCTACGCTGAAATTTTTGAATGCCAAATGAAATTCATAGTATATTATTAAGTATAGAGGTATAACTATGCAGAGATTCACTAAAGCAGTGTTTCTCAACTGCTGGTATAAGACAAAATCTAACTGGTTCACGAAAACGGTAAAAAGAAAACTTTAAAATGTTAGTAAAAATTCTTGCAAGAACAGACAAGCTTACAGTGTTAATTGTCAAAATACTGTAAATATAATTTTAGGTTAGAATATTGTTTATTGGAGTAAGCTTGTAGCCGAAGACTTTAATCGTTTGTGCTTGCTGTTTGACCGTTAATACAATGGGCGTAAGTTTAATCCCTGCCTACGTCGAACAATTTGTGTAAAAAATATTTGTACAAATTACAGGTTTTGCTTAGCCGTTCGTAACCGGCTATATACTGTAGGTGTATTTTTGTATAAGCTAAAAATGGACGTAATACTGACCATATTACTCGTGAATATACACAAAATAAGGTCATGAAACTTGGAAAAAGGAGGCTTAGGCTCACCTCGGGTTGTCGCGCCAATGATGGGAATATTGTTTATAGTCCATTTAGAAATGACACGAAGTTGTAAAACCTTTTTTTTTTTTAATAAAGGGCCTAAAGTTAATAATCATTTTGGGGCATCTAAGTTAAAGCAAAAAACATTCATTTTAAAAAACCTTAATTTAAAATTTTTATCGAAGTACGTATGATATATACAGGCTGTTTGTTTGAAACGCCGCTCCTCGAATAACTCCTTTATTTTAAGAGACACAAAAAATTCTTCAGTAAAAAAGTTAAACTAGACAAAAGGGCCCACTTAAAGACTATAATAAGAATTCTGCATCCCTTCCAGTTTCAACGGGAATTGTTTCGAATTTTTATCTAGCATAGGGAATCGGTACTTTATATATTTATTTATTTTTCTTGAAAGTACATTAAATCAGCTTTACAAGGATATCAAAAAATCATACTTTAATTTTAACCATTTCAAAATGGCGACCATTTATTTAAAAAATTATACTACTATAATTTTTAACATACTCAAAATTGTGGGGAGCTATGATATATAAATAATGAAATGTCACGGTTGGCTGATTTATTTATTTCATTTGTACTTACTCTGTACATCCCTCACATTATGTGTTCCAAGACTTGCGAGCGGATCAAGTCTGGACCCCCCTTAATAGTCCGCTAGCTGGTTGCTATGATTCATGGAAGGATTAAGGGTTGTTCAATTAAACTCAACATTTTAACTAACCTACTTTAATTACGATTACGGTTTAAATATTTACATGATTACCAAAATTATTATTCATTACCATTACCATTACCATTAAATCCAAATGAGACATTCACACACACTAGACACACTTTCCACCAAACACTAATTTACCCACTACATGTTTCTAAACTGGTAGAAACTGGTCACTACGCTAACGTTCATACGGAATTACATTGTTACTTTATTTCGACTCGCCCAAACACTCTAAATGTCTCTAACCCATCTCTCTTAAAAACCAACTCCAAAACATAGTCTTAACCATACGACGGCTTAAAATCAACTCCCTGTTAACATCTTAACGTTATGATGGTTTTCAATCTACTCCCCTTAAAACATGACTGCCCTGAAATGCTTATTTCGCCCAACTGTTAAATGTCATTTAACACCTCTTGATTATCTGTCTTGTACTATCTTAAAATTCATAATTTATTGGTGATAACTCAGATAAATATCCCATTAGAAAATAGCCGAATCATAATATTTATATCTCAGACAAAAATTAATTATTATTTATGTGCTTATGGTTGACGTATATTTTTTTAACACAATAATTTACGATTCACTTTTCATGTTACATTGACAAAAGTGTCAAGTTGCAATAATAAACAATCTACCGCTATCTTAAATGCCCTTTCTAAGAAATAGATTATTTTTTTATTGTTCAACAGATTAAATATTTTACGCTAATTGAATGATTATACTGAATTTATTTATGAAATAATACCAAAATTACCTCCCTTACAAAATAAGGCAAAAAAGTGCTAATACTTTTTTATTGTAATTTATCATTTTATTATTTTTAATGTTAAGATTGTTTAATATACTGAATTGTTGACAATTTAACTTTGTGAAACATAAATACTTACGGATAGAAAGAATGAAGGTTTTTTGCTTTTTAATAATTTTATTTCATTTAGCAAAATTTTTACATTTAATTGAATTATGCAAGCAATATGAATGCCCCTGGATTCTGTTGCTAATAATTACAAATTAAAAACACATACTATCTTTTGACATCTTTTACGAATGTAAATATTTACATTACAGCGTAAACATTTCAAGAATTCCGAACGGAAATAACTGGACATTCGCGCGAATGATTTCTTTCGCGTTCGTTATGTATCATCATCGTCACTAGTGTAACAGCCCGTAGTGGGTCTTGCCCTTTGTAAGAATCCTCCACCATTATATTTAGGGTTTAGGAAGACACGGTCATTTTGACTAGCTGACATTCGGACTAGCCCGATTGGTGTCCACGATTATTTTTCGGGTCCGGGTTCCGTATCTGGATAGTTATTTTTTTGGCATATTAGGGTTATTTTTAATTAGCTACTAAAGCTAATTAAAATTTATTTGTAAATCTGTTTATAGTTCTACACATCAAGAAAGATTAGTAAAAACTAAATACAATCTGCTTGAAATATAGAAGATACAAGAAGACCAATTTTTTTCAGACAACCGACCAATTCGAGATTCGTCGAGGCTTACACTGAGTATCGAATTCGAGTATTTATAATCGGACTACGTGAGTCCGAATTCGAGTAATTCTGTTCTCAGTTGAGCAACCATCCACCATTGCCTTACGTCTAGCTCCCTTATATCTTGTAAAATACTATTCTTCTTATTCTTTGGGCACTGTTAGAGTACGTTCAAGTTAACTTCATGCCAGGGCATCATAAAATACGTAATCAATCCTGCGCGAGAAAACAGCTGATCACATTGACGCACATTAGGGTTTTAAACAATTGTTGTGGAAACCAAACACCACAAAATCATGTATTTCAAATACATTTTTACTCATGTTAGTACACGGTATACCTTGAAACGTACGAGAAATAAATAATAATAATGGAAATAAACAAAAAATCGCACAATACGCGTAGTTACACAAATCAAAGTAAGTGACGCCACTGAAATGTGTCAAGCTAGCTGTTGGTAACGTAATGGACGAAATTTGGTTTCTGCGCAGCTTAGTCGGTAACATAGACCTGGCATGAAGTTGAACGTACTCTAGTGGGGTTAGCTTAAAGTCTCACTCACATAAGTCCTCCATCTTGTCCTGTTAACTGTCAGATCTTTCCATTTGTCCTGTATACCTAATACTTGTTAGATCTTCTGTTAACTGATCTTTTCTTGCGAGGTCTTCGCACTGGTCGAAGGGGATTCATTCTTCCCTCCATATCCTCATAACCATTCTGTCCTTCCTCATCCTTATCACGTGTGCTATCCTCTGCAATCGTCTCCCTCTCAGTTCTTGCGTGATACTCGGCCTTAAGTATATCTCTCAGATATCTTTGTTCTTACGGATACTCCATTCACCATTAATTTTAATTGGACCAAAGAATCGGCATTATGTTTTATTTTCGAAAACTATGTGGTGTTGTCGATCTCGTGTTGTTAAGGCTCCATGTTTTGAAGCCATATATAATTATGGGACGAACTATTGCTTGGTATATCTTGGTGCTCCTTGCCACGAGCTACGTTTTGAATAGGGGACCAATTGCAAAATACGATGCATTAGCAGCTTTAATCCTGTTCGTAATTTCCTGCTGTTTTAGATTCAATTGTTTTATCATGGTGTCTAATGCCCGGTTGCAAGAATGGAGATCAATTCTCATATCAACTGTTCTCAAATCACCGTTGATACCAGATTAAATTTTAACACCATTGTTTGAATGTAAGATCAGTTGATCGTTCATTTCATAATTTTTACTGGGGCAAGTAATTGTGAATGAACTATTCTAACCTAAAATTTTATTCCATCTGTCAAATTGTTAGCGATGTAAACTTGCCATATTACACATAATTAGTTTGTTAATAGTTTGAATATTAGTTTAAATATTTGTTATTAGTTTAAATATAAAATTTAAACTGTCAGATTTTGAAAATATTATTAAAATTATTTAAATTCAAATGGACCACCCCTAAACGATGTTTTACAAATCGAAAAAGGGAATACTTTTTTGTAGAAGATAACATATTGCCCATAATTATCACAATTTAACAATGTACAAAATGTTTTGTACATTATTTATTCCATTCATCCTTTCATAAAAATATGCAAATATAGTCAACAATAAAACTAACTATATTATATTACAAAGAAAATAATAAATATGATAATGTACTGTAATAAAAATGTCTAACAATATAATATACTAACAAAAAAATATTTTCAATGAAATTTGATATATTTTTTTAAATGTTTAACATTTCGTAATTCGGGTATAGTCTGCCTTTTTACGAGTTAATCAAAATGTTATGTCCAATTTATTGAGTTGTATATGTAAATATTTTATGGCCGCGGTGTCCTAGAATTCGCACTAAAACAAATTTTATAGTGGAATTTGTTTTAAAATACAGTGGGTGTCATTCATTAAGGAAGCAAAATAAACAAAAAACGATTATTTTATTAGTAAAAAGTGATTTAATACGTATGCGAAGTTCAAACTAACATACAGAATTTTAATATAAAAGTTGCATGTTTTTAAATATTTTTATTGACTATTTTCATAATAGATCTTTATTTCAAGACAGTTCTACTGAATAAATTATAAATAAAAACCTAAGGAAATTGATTTATATAAAATTAAAGGTGATGGGTATTTGTATTATAGTTAATAAATAACAATAAAATCGAATACAAATATAATTTTAGGTATATTTAAATAAAAATAGAACAACAAATTGCTATAATAATATAGTAATTAATAAAATTGGAGGTTATATCTGTTTTTAAAAACGGCTGGACGTATTTTAACGAAATTAGGTACAATAGAGTAGAACCAGGATTCAAATATAGGCATGGTATCTCAAAATTTTCTTTCTTAGGAGGTGTTTCTGGGTTAAAACTGGTAGTAAAAAACTTAAAATATTTCCTTTATAAACCATCTTAACAGAAAAAATTGTTTATAAGAAAAAAAAACAACTTATTTGTTCTATGCATTATTTCAATTTGAAGAATATTAGAGTGATTACGGGGAGACACCCTAAAACTAAAATATTGAAATATTTCACTTATTATTCTCTTCACAGCAAAAATTTATTTACAACGAAGAAACATTTCTTTCGAAATTAAAACAAGTAGAAAACAAAAAAATCAAACTTCACGTGTATATAACATATACGATAAACAAAGTGTTGGCACCGATATTCATAGCGCTGAGCGAAGTGTGGACGTGTGTAGTGTAGCGCCATTCAGGACGTGTGGTGCAATTGTGAAGTACAAAATGGACGGTTTTTTATTACAGTTGGCATGTTGCCATTAAAGTCACTATATTATACAAAGTAGCGCAAGCCTTTGAAGAAGCCGACAGACCCCAGGGTTTGATTGGCATCACTGGTTCCCCTATTAAGCAAACTAAAGCAGCAATTTTTACGATCTTAAGTTTGCGTCTGCGCTGTCACATCTCTCTTTCTCGCTCTAATTTAATAACCTCCTTTGTCAGCGGTTTTAATATTTAAGATTAAGTTTCATTTAAATTTATATATTATATCCATTTTATTTAATAAAAATAAAAAAAATAATTGAAATTGTACCACAATTTTGTTATAGTGCATCTTTGATTAAAAAAATCGTGATTACAATGTTTAAAATAAAATTATTGGTAGTACTAGTTTCTTATTTTTGTATTGTTGGAATCACTGAACATCATTTGTGTTGGCGACATTTTTAGCCCCAGCATGGCCGCTGTTGCGCTACTTTGTATAATCTAGTGACTTTAGTTGCCATGTGAATAGCTAGAAAATTGTTGAATATAGTAATTTTGTAAACTATTGTAATTGAGTCAAATGTCAAATTAATAAAAATACGAATAATGAGCATAAATTAATGCAACACAAAGATTGACGTCCCGTTAGCATACGGATGACGCGTAGCCTCTCTATTTACCCCCACCACTACAAGTTACGAGACAACCTTATACTTTAATAATTTTGAGGTGCATTAGCAGTTTTATGCACATTTGGTCTATACCAGTGGTTCTCAACAGAGGCAAAAAAAAGATTTTGACGCAATTACAGAGAAAAATATCCTTAATAAATGTTGTCACTTATTAGATATTTCTGATTATAAAATGTGTGAAAATACACGCTTTATATATTTAAAAAATATATTTATATATGTTTGTTACTATGTTTGTATAGCGTCTAATTTAATTTCACAAATAAAAAGTTCCTGGCGTCTTGAAATATGTCATATGGTGCTTAAGTAAAACATTATCAAGTGACTAAACCCATTTATTATCTCGTAAGTTTAAGATAAGTTAATGGCTTAATCTTGGGGTTTTATTATTTCAGTGGAACCAGAAATTATTCTATTCTTTAATTGTTTGTGTGGCGTATGTCGCCATTTATGTCAATTAACTCATTCGGTTTATCATTTCATTGAAAAAACAATGTTAAAACATTCTGGCTGCCGAATTAGAACGTTTCCTACTAGTGGCGGATTAAATATTTGACAGTCCATAAGTTTAACGTGATTTTGACCCCCTATTTCTGTTGGCGTTTAATCTACGTGTTATTTCTATAGGTATCAAGTGATTTTAAACAATATCCACCAAATCAATTTCTGCCTGTCTGTTTGTGTGTCTGAGATTCACGCAAAAACAGCTGGACATATTTTCATAAAATATGGTATAATAAAACAAAATCGGGATTCGAACGTAGGTTATATGCACGGTCTGTATACTACACGGTTGTCCCACTTCAAATAGCCAGTCAGAAGACTTTTACCTTTGACGTTTATCAAAAATTAAAAAAAAAATGTCCTTTATTTTGTTTTGTAAATACTTTTTCTTCTTCGTTATGAACGTACGTTTTTACGTTTGTACGTTTATAGGGTTTTGTAGGTATGACCACAAAAAACCCTTATAACGTCACTCATGTGTCTGTCTGTATGGTAGAAATTTTAGCCAAACGGCTGAACATAGAAAGTAGAAATTTGGCATATTTGTACAACTTTTTGAGCCACATATATGAAAACAATAGTGAGTTCAAAACAATACAGCGTGAGATAAATATAAACACATATCTATTTTTGGAAAAATAAATATGTATTTAAAATTTTGAGTGGGATATCAAATGAAACCTCTTAATGCGTGGATGCACAAACAAATTTGCATTTTTGAAAAAAAAAAAATTCGTGGTTTTTGTCAATATAATGGCAAAAAACTTTTGTCCCTAAAAGCTGAAAAAATCTCAATAATGTATATTGATGGGAACCGGAATAGTTCAACAGGAAATTTTGATCAAATTGGTTTTACGCAAAATAAAGATTTTTTTGTGTCGTCGAAAAAAATGTTTTTAATTTTTTGTTTTGTGTGGTATCAAAAGAAAGCTTTAAGGCGTAGATAAAGGAACGTGGAGTAGTTTTTTTTTTTTAAGTTAATACGATTTTTTCCAAAAAAGTACTAAAAAATCAGTGTCTCGCACCTTTTAACCTTAAGGGGTTAAATTAAAAATCTGAGAAAATTCTAAGCAATGTATATTGCTATGAACCGGAAACGTACGAGAGGAATTTTTTATCCGATTTCGTTTTTGGAAAATATTACAGTTTTTATATTGAATTCATGTTTTCAATAATTTTTATATATATATATATATATATATATTAAATTTTATTGTGGGGATATTAAATGGAAGCTCTTTAAGTGCAGATTAAGAAACGGTATTTTTTTAAAATATTTTTGAAATACATTTGATTTTGACTAAATTTTGCCAAGTATTAAGATTTTCGTTTAATATCTTAGCTAAAATTAAAAAAATATATTTGTATATACATGGATACATTTTGTTATGGGTAGAGAAGAGGTACGTAAATTTATTTTGCAAATATCGACTAGGAAAATAAATAAATAACGGTTGCTGGAATTTCATTTCTGTAAGTTTTTCATATAGTCGCAATATAAACAATGTCTCTGTGGGCGTTATGCTCTTGTGTGACAAAAGATCGTCTGCAGTGTTGCCAGGTCTGGATTTGAATGATAGTTTTGCAATTATATAAAAAACAAAAAAAAAATGCGTAAAACTATATATTATGGTATTATTAGAGATATGTGATACACAGAAGAAAAAATCTAATTGCAACCTTCTTGTCGTGCCTTTTGATTTAAAGGATTTAAAACCAACACTTGTAGTTGTGGCTCCCATTATATGCTTCTTAAATAAAATACTATTATTTTTTCGTTGAATACATATTTGTTTATGGTTTTTCCACGATGTGTTTTTCCGAACTTTAGATAGTTTTTGTTAGAAATAACCGTGTAATAACAGTTTTACTATGTGAATCAAAGAGTTGTAGAATCATGCCATATTAACTTTCGAGGTCCAGCCGTTTGGTCACAGTTTCGACCGTACTGACAGTCGTAGAAAGACAGACACACGAGTAATGTTATAAGCGTTTTATGGTCATACGTACAAAACCCTACAAAGGATGAAAAAACAAAAAATATTTAACCAACCAAAAAATGCTCTTAAGGAAAAGATTTGTCTTTTAATTCTTAACATTTTTTGTCATGAAAGTTTTTGCTGTTAAGTCAACAATAAGGGAGATAAATCCAAATTTTAGTTTTAGGCTTTCTGACCATAACTCTCCAAATATTTATACATAAAAAATGCCTTTAGAAAAAAGATTTGTCTTCTTATTTCAAATATTTTTCGTAATGTAATATTTTGCTGTTAAGTCAATAATAAGGGAGATAAATCAAAATGTTTATTTTTAGGCTTTCCCGCTATAACTTTCCAAATATTTATCCAATCAAAAACTGCTCTTCAACATTTGCCTTCTAATTTTAATATTTTTTTGTAATTTAAGTTTTTGCTGTTAACTCAATAATAAGGGAGATATTGTCACGTGAGTGGTTTGATTGAGACACAACTCCTGGTTCAACATAACAAATTTATTATTGGGTTGTGTAATAAATTCCCGCGTTTTTTTGTTTCTAAGATTTATAGAAGAAAACAATAATTATAGTAACAAATTAATCAATAATATATTCTCCATCATTATTTATAACCTGTTCCCACCTATCGACCAACTTGTTGATGCCGTCTCGCCAAAAATCTTTTGATTTTGTGTTGAAGAAGTTTGTGAGCCAGGTTTTGAGGTCTTCATCGTTAGCGAAGGGTACGTCCCTTATTTGGTTCGACATGGAGCGGAAAAGGTGATATCCGTTAGCGCAAGGTCCGGAGTGTATGGCGGATGCGATAGAACGTCCCATTTGAGATCATTGAGATCTTGTGGCCATCGCTCAAGTTATGTGGCACCCAATTCCCAAGTTTTTGAGTAAAGCCCATGGAGTAAAGATGGTTAGCGATGGTCGTAACGGTACATTTCATCTTTTCGGCTAACTCTCGTGTTCTTTGACGACCATCTTCCTTCAAAAACATCTTGAGACGATCATCGTCGAACTCGGGAGGTCGGCCGGAGCGAGGTGCATCACCAAGGTCAAAATTGCCATTTTTAAACTTGGAAGACCAATCTTGCGCGGTCCTCGGAGCTATAGCATGTACTCCATATACGCCACAAATGTCGCGAGCTGTTTCCGTAGCTTTTTGACCACGACGAAAGGCAAAATAGTGCAGATGTCGAAAATGACTTTTTTTACCTCCTGGAACTTCCATTTCAAAAGCCTCAAATTCAATTAAAATTAATTAATTCCGAAAATTAAAGCAGATAAGTTTGTAGAGCACGAAAAACACTTAAGAATGCATACATAAACTTAACCTAACAAAACACAAAATTGCGGGAAAAAGATAAAATACAAAAAAACTTCCAGCCTTTTTGTAACGAAAATTAACCCAGTTCCAATATTCATTCGTCATGACAAATATTTCCTCATTATGAAAATGCGATGTCTGCATTCGTAATTAAGCCACATACGTCAGACGCTGACGAATAGTTTTTAATCAGACAGCTGACCGTCACAATGTCTAGATGTCGTAATCCTGACCTAGGATTACCTATGTGACAATATATCAAAATTTTAGTTTTAGGCTTTCCCGACAAATATTTATCCAATAAAACAGTTTATATTTAAAAAAATATAATAAACTCTATTGAAACGTATTTTGGCTAATGAGGCCATCTTTAGAAATACCTATTGCTATTTGCATACTTTGGACGTATCTTTATTGCATTCTCTTGTCTCTCTTGATTTGAAAATTTTACTACGAATGAGGCTATAAATAGCAAATATTATTTGCTATAAAATTTACTAATCTAATGTCATCATTAATGTGAATTAAATTCCTATATAGATAGAATTCTTTATTAGTCGATAAATAGTAACATAAAACTATTAAAGAATGTTTAATGGAATGCAAAACTAATAAAGAGAAAAGTAATGGCATTTAATTATAAAATAGTATTATTTAAAATATGTATTTAAATTTTATATTCAGTCCCGCAGAAGAGTTTCCGTTTGAAATCAGTTTTGAGATAAAATACATCTGTATTAGAATTTTAAGCACAATAGTATATTTTTGAAAAATAGTTGTCTGTAAAAATCTGAATTACGTGTTTGCCATAAATTTTATAAACAGTTCTTTCACAACGAAAATAAAGGAAAATACTTTGTAACTAGTTTTGCTATAAATGCTGTTGTAGAGTTTTGTTGATTTTTTGAAGATGTTTAAATATATTTTAATTATGTTTTAGTACTTAATACATAGACGTACGAGGGCTACCTTTTAAGTTTTTACCAAAACTAAGAAAGAAAACATTTTTTTTTTGAACAAACTGTTTTATTGCTTTTTAAAATATTCTTTAAGATTTGTACACTTTTGCATGCGTTCAAATCAATTCTCGAAACATTTTTTCCACTCTGAAGTTGGTATCTCAAAAACATGGTTTTCGAAGGCTTCAATAGCTTCTTGAGGTGATTAAAATCGCTGTCCCCGCATTTTTGTTTGACATTGAGTAACAAAAAAAAAAGTCGTTAGGGGATAAATCAGGTGAATACGGTCAATGAGACATTTATTCGATGTTTTTATCCTTCAAATAATTGTTTGACGTGCCGTGTGGGAGTTTGCATTGTCATGATGAAGAATGATGACGTTTTTGGTTGGTTTTCCTGATTTTGTCGATGACTTCTGGCAAACAAATTGTTGTATACCATTCAGCATTAACTGTTCTCCGATCCTCTAAAGCATGGGTTCTTAAACTTATGTAGTCCGAGGGCCCCCTCTTGAACAAAAATTTTTTTGCGGACTGCATCCCAACTCTAGGCATTTTACGTCGTTTTTGAGACTTAATTTCTGGCTCAATAATCTCATAGGCACTACGTTGTAATAAATATTGGTAAAAATGTATCCCTGGTTATTTTAATAAATGGTGTTGCGCATTTATAGAGATGAAAATTTTTACTAGCATATAGAATAAAAAACATAAAATGAATAAAAATAGTAGTAAAAAGAATTCAAAATTTACAAATTATAATATTTTATGTAAAAAATTTGCAGTTGAATAAAAATAATTAAATTTTTACAATTAAATTATTGTTTAGTTATGTCAATAACTAGTTATACACTATCTCTGAAAGACTGATAGTAATAAATCATTTTCTCAGGCAGTTACCAGTGGCGTGCACATTTTAAACACGTTTATATTGGTTTTGTGTATTCCTATATTACTATTTATCATTTTATTAAACGCACGCCTCTGACCATATCTATCATATCATTAAACACACCCCTGTGACCATATTTTTCCTCAAAATTTTAGGGTCAAATTTTTATGGCCTATTGTGTTTAACCCTAGTTCGTATTCCCATATAATATGTGCGGCACACTCAGTTGTTTTTAACAATATTTCGTTTCGAACTATTCATATTTTGTCGCTTTTGTTTTACCGCTTCTGTGTGATAATACAATAACTTTTTACAAATAATAAATTTTATTACTATCAGTCTTTCGGAGATACAGTATAGATAACAACAAATACAAAAAGTCTTGACCATGTAGGATTTTTATTAAATGAGTTATTTGAATAAAAGCGAAAAGTTGGGGGATGTAAAGTTAATGTCAAAATTGTTTCGCGGAGCCCCGGCAATGGCTACGCGGACCCCAGTTTAAGAACCGCTGTTGTTAAAAAAATCCATGTTGTTTAAAAAAAATATTTTTTTGTTTCATTTATACATATATTTTTTACGCTCAGATTATTCAATAATCTATGTACAATAAAGAATAAAAATTTTATAACATTAAAGTTAACGAGTTAACAAGTGTTACATTCGCGGCCCCCTTGGTGGAAAGGCCACGGCCCCCTAGGGGGCCGCGGCCTATCACTTTAAGAAGCCCTGGTCTAAAGGAATGGTTGCAACATGTCCAGTACAACCGAAGAAACAAGCGATCATTTTCTTGAAAGTGCTTCGTGGACGAACAACTTTTGTGGGTTTCGGTTTATCTTGGACCCAAACAGTGGATTGTTGCTTAGTTTCCGGTTCATATGAATAAATCCAAGTTTCGTCACCTGTAACGATGTTGTATACAGATTTTGCAGTACCTAGTTGATTTTTTTTTAGCATTCCCTTACACCAATCAACACGAGCCTTTTTTTGAGTTTCGGTCAAAATATGCGGAATCCAACAGATCTTTTTCACAGCTAAATGTTCATGCAAAATCGAATGTATTGCTGTCTGCGATATGCCAAAGGCTTTCTCTATCTCACGGTAAGTCACATGCCGATCGTTTTCAATCATTTTGCGCACAGTATCGATGTTTTTTTGAATCACAACCGATTTTGGTCGACCTTCACGAGAATCATCACTGAGTCCGTCAGTGATGATTACCAAAAGTTGTACGAAGCGAATCTATGCATTGTTGTTGAGTTAGGCCTTTATCAAAATCGTATAAAATCATCCAATGAAAACCTTCACGAGTAATATCCATTATTTCACAAACTTGTTTTTTTTAAATCTCACTGTCAACAAACTATCCGTTCAATTTATAAGCTGCCACTGATTTCACAATAACAAATGTCAAATGTTACGAATATAGTAATGAAACATTTCAATATTGCCATCTAGTGGTCGTTTGTAAAAACGTAAAAGGTAACCCTCGTACATAGACGTATTTTAAATAAGAAACACCAATCAGTTTTCAAGATTGCCGCTTCTGGCCGTTAAACTGTGTAACCAGAAGTGGTAATTTTGAAAACTGATTGATTGAAACCCTGAAATGTGTGAAAATTCACACTACATATATATATATATATATATATATATATATATATATATATATATTTAATGTGGTGGTTATTTGTTTATTTTAGGCTCCATAAGTAAATGAACTTTGATAGGCACTAATAGCCCTAGAAGTTGTGCGCCCAGAAAATTTAATTATTTCACCAGCCCCTATTGAATGAAATATTTTCCATACATTAACGTTTTCATCAAGCCAACCGGCATCAAGTCCAATAATTAGTTCATTAAATAGATAAATTTCTATAATTTATATAAAATTAATATTTTCTTTTTGACACCCAATTAAAAAATAACGTCTTAATTTTTTGTTTTATAAGTATTTTTCTCATACTAGTATCCTCTTAAAAATAGAAGTTCTTAATTAAGAGCCTTATTAAGGCTTCAATATATTTTGGTATCAGCATACATACGGTATATTTTACGATATCCGAAACTAATTTTTCTATAATGCATTATTCATAAGGCAATACTTGTATCTGTCTACTCTAACTCATTTGTATTAGTAATGTACTTTCAATCAGACACTAAGTATATCCTGTTTTTAGTAAATACATATACCTACATACTTATTATTCTTAAATAACTGAAACATGAAAATATGAGCACTGTTTCATTTTATTTATGGGTTTTGTATTTAATAGTATGCTTACATAATTTCCGTTTTTAGCTATTAAAATTTTATACACATGTAACTTGTGCCTTCTGATACCTATAACACAATCAGAAATAACTACTTACTCGGTACTTAGTATTCGAAATAGTTTTGGTACTTAATCGTAGTAAAATATTGCACATTGAAGTCATAAATTGTATTCCAGTCATGGGAAAATGCTGGAATAATTTCGTTTTCCTCTTTGAGGTTTGATAAAAAAATATGACAATTGCATTGCGCAATACCTAGTATATGGATAAGGTAAAATAGTGATTTGATAGGAGGGCTTTTAAGTTTTTAAGTTTTTACAAAAACTAAAAAAAATTTTTTTTTGGAACGAACTGTTTTATTGCTTTACAAATATTCGCCTTTAAGATTTATACCTTTTTACATGCGTTCAAACCATTTCTCGAAACATTTTTTCCACTCTGAAGTTGGTCTCAAAAACATGGTTTTCGAAGGCTTCAACAGCTCTTTGAGGTGATTAAAATCGCTATCCACGCATTTTTTGTTTGACATTGGGAAACAAAATAAGTCGTTAGGGGATTAATCAGGTGAATACGGGCAATGAGACAATAATTCGATGGTTTTCTCCTTCAAATAATCAATTGTTTGATGTGCTGTGTGGGAGCTTGATGGGATAAAGAGTGATGCGAAGTTTATGGTTGTTTTTCCTGATTTTGTCGATGACTTCCGGCAAACAAATTGTTGTATACCATCCAGCATTAACTGTTCTCCGATCTTCTAAAGCAGTGGTTCCCAACCGGGGGTGCGAGACGATTTATAGAATTTATAAAATGAAGTTTTATAAATTCTATAGTGCGAGACGATTTAATGAAATTTTTATAATAGAAGTTTATAAAATTTATATAAAAAATCTAGTTTATTTAAATTTTAAATAGTCTAGTTTTTGTTAACACTCGAATGTTCATTTGATCAATTTTAAAGAAATATACATCGATTTCCTTTTTTTTTGCTCTTCACTTTTTATTTTGATCATTAATTTGACATATAAATATGACAACTGAAAAAATCTAAACACATTTTTATGGGGGTGCGAGAGCTTATTTTCACATTCAAAGGGGTGCTCACCACAAAAAAGGTTGAGAGCCACTGCTCTAAAGGATTGATTTCTACATGTCCAGTACAACCGAAGAAACAAGCGATCATTTTCTTGGAAGTGCTTCGTGAACGAATAACTTTTGTGGGTTTCGGTTCATCTTGGAAGACGGTTCATATGCATAAATCCAAGTTTCGTCACCTGTAACGATGTTGTATACGGATTTTTACAGTGTCTGGGTTGAATTTTTAGTAGCATTCTCTTACACCAATCAACGCGACCCTTTTTTTGAGCTTCGGTCAGATTATGCGGAATCCATCGGGAACAGATTTTTTCCACAGCTAAATATTCATGCAAAATCGAATGAATTGCAGTCTGCGATATGCCAAAGGATGTCTCTATCTCACGGTAAGTCGCATGTCGATCTTCTTTAATCATTTTGCGCATAGCATCGATGTTTTTTTGAATCACAACCGATTTTGTTTACCTTCACGAGATTCATCACTGACGGACGCACGACCACGACGAAATTCTGCCAACCAATTGTAGACAGTCTTTTCTGATGGTGCTTCATTACCAAAAGTTGAATGAAGCGAATCTATGCATTGTTGTTGAGTTAGACCTTTATTAAAATCGTAAAAAATCATCGAACGAAAACCTTAAGTAATATCCATTTTTGCACAAACTTGTTTTTTTTTTTAAATGATCACTGTCCACAAACTATTCGGTCAATTTATAAGCTGTCACTAATTTCACAATAAAAAATGTCAAATTTTACGAATATAGTTGTGACACATTTCAATATTGCCATCTAGTGGTCGTTTGTAAAAACATTAATGGTGACCCTCGTACGTAAATATGCGTCGAATGGTTTACAAAATGGCGTCCGTAATGCAATTTGTTAATTTACAATTACATGACAGTTTTTTTAAAATTAAATATGTCCTATTAGATATATTGCATTCTACAAATAAAATACTTAAAATGGATGTTGGGACTAGACACGAACACACCAACATATATTATACTGGAAGAGACCAAAATGAAAAAAATAAAAATAGAGGCAGTCAAAAAAGCCATAAAATATGAAGAGAATATAATTAAACACCCGGAAAAAGAAATTCTTTATGAATGCTGGAGGGAAATGGAAAAACGGAATCAACAAGGAAAGCCACTATCAAGATGGGAAAAGAAAAGGAAGGAAATGTACGAATATTGTGGCTACTCAACAACAGCGGTAAGAAAGAATGGAGAAGAATTGGGGCACGAAGTAACAGACCGAATGATCGACATACAACAAACGGAGCAAGATACAAAAATAAGAGAATCAAGATATAATAGCAAATATGAAAAGACCTGGACGGTGAGAAAACCACAGTATTTGACAGAAAAAGGCAGTAGAGTGAAGAAAAAAGTGATAGCGAGATTTAGATGTGGAAATGAGGAGAGGGACAATAATTTTTGGATAAAAGAGGAAGAAAGAACTTGTAGAATGTGCAGGGAAGGTAAGGAGACAATGGAATATTTGTTGGAGGAATGTGAGGAAATACGACACAGAACGGAAACGAGAAAATAAATTTTGGATGAAGCAGGAAAGGGGCATGAATGGATGAAAGAAGTAAAAAACAGAAGGGAGGAAATTAAGGAGAGGAGTCAACGAAGATATTAACTAGAGGAGAAGGAGAGTAGATTTTATGCCGAAAGGCGAAAATAACAATTATTATTAATTGTAAGTTAATTGCTGTAAGATAAATGTTGTACATGTTGTAATATTTAATAATAAAAATACCTATCTATCTAGATAGATTGCATTCACTGCAAATTTTGATGCATAGATTGTTACTAATTTTATTACAGTGTTAGTTTTGTATAAGAAACTATACGATTGTGCGCCCCCTTATGTAACAAAATGTAGATCAAATATTTCTAACTAATTCCCTGTAACTATCAGCTGCTCTTAACAGAGCTTTGTCGTTCAATATTACACATAATAATTATGTCTTTTATCATTTCCGCAATTTGAGTACAAAATTATAACATTATATAACGACATACCAAAATTTAAAATATAATGTTATAGTAATTCGGTGTTTGTTTGAGATAGAAATATCAGTTATTATACAGAATGGAGGACCCACACCCATCAACAGCTCTTTAAAAACTATATTATTACATATTTGAACTGCGGCTAAATTATATGTTACCCGAAACCAGCAGAGAGTTCGCCGTCAAAACACACACGGATGTGGAAGCTGCGACCTAACAATATTACTCAACATGAATGCCTTTTAATTTGGAGTTACGTTTATTTATAAAATAAGTTTTTAAATTATTACTTTTGATTCAAGTAGTAAGGGGAAGTATATTTTACGATACATACAGTGGTGGGATTCAGCCGGTTCGCGCGAGCCGTTAGCAAAAATTTTCGTTAGTTCTGCGAACCGGTAGTAAAAAATCAGATGTGGCCACCACAGGATCGACCGCCATCATAAAGTATTGGGTTGTGTAATAAATTCCCGCGTTTTTTTGTTTATAAGATTTATTGAAGAAAAAAATAATTATAGTAACAAATTAATCAATAATATATTCTCCATAATTATTTACAACCTGTTCCCACCTATCGACCAACTTGTTGATGCCGACTCGCTAAAAATCTTTTGATTTTGTGTTGAAGAAGTTTGTGAGCCAGGTTTTGAAGTCTTCATCGTTAGCGAAGGGTACGTCCCTCATTTGGTTCGACATGGAGCGGAAAAGGTGATAATCCATTGGCGCAAGGTCCGGAGTGTATGGCGGATGCGATAGAACCTCCCATTTGAGATCATTGAGATCTTGTGGCCATCGCTCAAGTTATGTGGCACCCAATTCTCAAGTTTTTGAGTAAAGCCCATGGAGTAAAGATGGTTAGCGATGGTCGTAAAGGTACATTCCATCTTTTCGGCCAACTCTCGTGTTGTTTGACGACCATCTTCCTTCAAAAACATCTTGAGACGATCATCGTCGAAGTCGGGAGGTCGGCCGGAGCGAGGTGCATGACCAAGGTCAAAATTGCCATTTTTAAACTTGGAAGACCAATCTTGCGCGGTCCTCGGAGCTATAGCATCTACTCCATATACGTCACAAATGTCGCGAGCTGCTTCCGTAGTTTTTTGACCACGACGAAAGGCAAAATAGTGCAGACGTCGAAAAGGACTTTTTTTACCTCCCGGAACTTCCAATTCAAAACCCTCAAATTCAATTAAAATTAATTAATTTCGAAAATTAAAGCAGATAAGTTTGTAGAGCACGAAAAACACTTAAGAATGCATACATAAACTTAATCTAACAAAACACAAAATTGCGGGAAAAAGATAAAATACATAAAACGCGGGAATTTATTACACAACCTAATACTTGTATAAAATACATTTTAGCAGCAGAGTAGAAATAACTTGGCCTAATATTTTCTAACAGAGATATTATTTATCATGACCATGGAAACGTTACATATACATAAGTATGAGAAAATTTCGAAAAATTTTACAAAATTTTTTCGTTTTATCAAAAAATGTCTCAAATAAAAGTTGTTAGTTATTGCTTTTATAGCAATTTTTGTTCAATAATTTTGTTCGAAATATTTTTCTGTTGTGAAATATTCGCAAAAATCCCAAAATAAATGGGAATAAATGTGTTTATTCCCATTAATAATATTTTTAAACAATTCTGTTACTTATCTTATTTATTAATTTTTAATGAGTATATTCCCTAATGAGCTTTATCAGTGATAGCCATCTTGATTTGTAGATACGTGATTTTTACAAGAGGCATTGCATTTTTTGTGGCGTGTTTAGTTATTGTTAAGTGGTAAAAGTCTCAATTTTTTCATACTTAACATATGTAACGTTTCCATGGTCATGATAAATAATATCTATGTTAGAAAATATTAGGCCAAGTTATTTCTACTCTGCTGCTAGAATGTATTTTATACAAGTACTTTATGATGGCGGTCGGTCCTGTGGTGGCCACAGCTGATTTTTAAACAATTCTGTTACTTATCTTATTTATTAATTTTTAATGACTCTATTCCCTAATGAGCTTTATCAGTGATAGCCATCTTGATTTGTAGATACGTGATTTTTACAAGAGGCATTGCATTTTTTCTGGCGTGTTTAGTTATTGTTAAGTGGTAAAAGTGCAAGGTGTAAGTGGTAAAAATGTGGCATAGTGTGGACTTTGGTGTTTGGACTGCATGGAGATCAAAACTGGAATGATTGCAAAGGTATTTCTAGAAATTTTTGTTAATTTTGTAATGCAAGTCATTGTTAAATACACTGTAAAATAAAAAATCAGCTGTGGCCACCACAAACTACTTGTTCACGAATATTTCAGTCGAGTATCTCTTGATTCTAGCAGCACAGTAGAAATAACTTGGCCAAATATTTTCTAACAGAGATATTAGTTATCATAACCACGGAAACGTTACATATAAGTAGGAATAAATTGATACTTGCATTTACAAAAAAAATTACATTTTTTTTTCGAAATTTTTCGTTTTATCAAAAAACGTCTCAAATAAAAGTTATTAGTTATTGTATTTATAGCAACTTTTGTTAAATAAATTTTTTCTAAATATTTTTCTGTTGTGAAATATTCGCAAAAATCTTAAAATCGACACGAGTAAACTCCCATTTTTAGTCAACCGATTTTTACCAAAAGTTGATCAACTCGTGCTATTGATGGCAGAAGCTTAAATATGAAGTTTCATAAAAATCCTTTCAGCCGAATTTCCTCTGCACGTGTACACAGACAGACGGACAGACAGACGGACAGACGGACAGACGGACGGACAGACAGACAGACAGACAGACAGACAGACAGACAGACGGACAGACAGACCGACAGATATCATGCTAAAAATAGTCAAAACGTTATGGAGGGACCTCAATTCGTGGAGATCCATCGAAATCTCGAAACGTCAAAATTGGTATGATCACAATACCTCCCTTATATATGTTGGCGGTCGGTAAAAATGAAAATTACTAAAAATTATTTTATTTTATATTTCGCATCGTATAAAGGGATGAGCAAATAAGTAAAAAAATAATATAGCATATTTTTTTATCAATGGTCATCAAATTTTAGCTAAATATAAAACGATGGGTAAGTGGATGAATACCGGGAGCAAATGTACATATTACTCATATCTGAATCTTTTAAAAATATAAATGTTTTATACAATCAGCGATTTGTTGCGCTTTCTCGGGAAAAACTTATAGACAGTGTTATAAAAAGTTTTAATAAAAGATTAATGGATTATGATCATTTACAATCAGGATGCGAAAATGGAAATAAATTGGACTTTTTATATATTTTGGAACCAAATAATTGGAACATGGGAGACGTTTTTGTTCCATGGTACACTGCCGAACAACAGTTGCAAATGTTTAACATTTTCAAATTTAATATTGATGTTAATGAATACAGAGATTTTGTGAAGAACGAAACTCCCAATAAAATTTCTCAAAATGTGCAAAAAACAAAAAATATTGTAAAAACAATTGCTGTAAGTTCAGCAGAAACAGAAAGAAGGTTTTCGAAGGTGAATTTGATATGTTCGGATAGAAGAAACCGTATGACTGTTCCGAATATATCAAATTTAATGGTAATAAGTTTAATCGGCCTGCCATTAAAAGATTGGGATCCTTCTACTTTAGTAAAAATATAGTTAAGATGTAATCATTCGGCTGATGACCCTCGCGTTAAATATAAAAATAATAAAGAAGAGGATGACAATCAATTAGCAATTTGTGATTACCTTAAAGTATAATTTCATGAATTGTTTTTATTATATAGCGTGATCTAGGTAATTGGAAACAAATGTGAAACTTTTTACTATCAATTTTTAGAAGAACAAAAATCTGTAAAGAATCTTCGGTCATCTCTCAAACCCTCAGAAATATTTTGGTCTATGTAATATAGGGTGTCCACAATATCGATTTTAAGATTATATGGATAATACATTTTTCTAGAAAAATTGATAATAAAAAAGTTTCTTATTTGGTACCAATGTTGATCACGCTGTATAATTTATTTAGATACATAAAATCATTTATATTATTTTTGTTACCATTTATGTTAGGTTTAACCTGTAATTATTGTTATAAATTTCCATGTATTATAAGATTATACACAGTTTTTTTTTAACAACTGTAAATAGTGTAGTTTAAATTCTTTTAAAATTAAATTAATTTTTAAAGAATATGAAGAATAGGAATGAATATAACAAATGCAAAAATAAGAAAGCAAGATATAGCCTGTCCTATACAGCACATGAAAAGTTTTTCTTCTACAAAAATGGACATAAAATATTTTAACTACATATGTATATGAATGTAGGTATGTTTACAAGTAAAACCATATAAAATATAGAAATTACATTTTATGATTTAATATGTACGAGGGTTACCTTTTATATTTTTACAAACGACCACTAGATGGCAATATTGAAATGTGTCATTACTATATTCGTAAAATTTGACATTTGTTATTGTGAAATTAGTGGCAGCTTATAAATTAGACCGAGAAATTTGTTGACAGGGAGCGTTTAAAAAAAACAAGTTTGTGAAAAAAATGGATATTACTCGTGAAGGATTTTGGATCGTTGGATATTTTTTTACGATTTTAGTAAAGGCCTAACTCAACAACAATGCATAGATTCGCTTCGTTCAACTTTTGGTTATGAAGCACCATCAGAAAAGAATGTTTAATTTGGATTGCACGATTTCGTCGTGGTAGTACGTCCGTCAGTGATGAATTTCGTAAAGGTCGACCAAAATCGGTTGTGATTCAAAAAAACGGTTGTTTTTCAAAGATCGGCATGTGACTTACCGTGAGATAGAGACATCCTTTGGCATATCGCAGACTGCAATACATTCGATTTTGCATGAACATTTAGCTGTGAAAAAGATCTATTCCCGATGGATTCCGCATAATTTGACCCAAGCTTAAAAAAAGCTCGTGTTGATTGGTGTAAGGGAATATTAAAAAAATTCAACCTAGGCACTGTAAAATCCGTATACAACATCGTTACAGGTGACGAAACTAGGATTTATTCATATGAACCGGAAACTAAGCAACAATCCACTGTTTGGGTCTTCCAAGATGAACTTAAACCCACAAAAGTTGTTCGTTCACGAAGCACTTCCAAGAAAATGACCGCCGGTTTTTTTGGTTGTACTGGACATGTCGCAACCATTCCTTTAGACGATCGGAGAACTGTTAATGCTGAATAGTATACAACAATTCCTTTGCCAGAAGTCATCGACAAAATCAGGAAAAACAACCAAAAACGTCGCATCATTCTTCATCATGACAAGGCAAGCTCCCACACAGCACGTCACACAATTAATTATTTGAAGGGGAAAAACATCGAATTAATGTCTCATTGCCCGTATCCACTTGATTTATCCCATAACGACTTTTCTTTGTTCCCCAATATCAAACAAAAAAAGCGTGGACAGCGATTTTCATCACCGCCAAAAGCTGTTGAAGCCTTCGAAAACCATGTTTTTGAGATACCAATTTCAGAGTGGAAAAAATGTTTCGAAAATTGGTTTGAACGCATGCAAAAGTGTATAAATATTAAAGTCGAATATTTTGAAAAACAATAAAACAGTTTGTGCCAAAATAATTGTTTCTTTCTTAGTTTTTGTAAAAACGTAAAAGGTAGCCATCCTAGTAAATGGATTATTAACTCTCAGTCAGGGCCGTCTTAAGAAATTCGGTGCCCTTGGGCAACTATAAATAATGCGCCCCTCTTCGTAAGAAAATTCACAGAATAGCAAACGGGGAAATAAAAATTGCCGCCCCAAAAGGCTTGATCCCCCCCCCCCCCCCCCTGGGGCTATAGCTCATTTAGCCCTGTGGTTAGGGCGGCCCTGCTCTCAGTGTTCAATTAAACGTATTAAAAAATATTGTTTTTGGTTGATCCGAATTTTCTTATAAAATCCCGAGTTCCTCTTTTGAAAATCTGACAACCCTGGTTAAACCGTTTATATATTTCGAGGAAGTAATAAAACCGTGCAATATAAACAAGACAAAATAATATCCTTGCAAAAATAATGAAATAATCAATGGTGCATCACCAATGAATCGTGTATAAATCGCGAGGCTGGGCTTCCGGTATTCGCTTGAATGTGTCTACACAATGAGGGTCATAGCAGAGCGCGGGTCGTAGGTCATATATGACCCGCAACTATCAGACTCCGGCACGCACACAGTTGCATAATACACAATCATGCTCGTAAACCTCTTATCTCGCTCGCTCTATGTAATTTTATATGTACTGTGGGCTTGTTACAGACGATATGTTATGCTTATGAATTCTTAACACTTTATAGTGTTGGTTGGCTTGATAACATTAGATAATATGCTTGTAAAATTTGTTTTAAAAATGTTGTGGTGTAAGTTAATGTTTACTTCATATATAATGTCTTGCGCTGGAACCCAACAATCATATACATACCTTGTTTACATGCGCTGTCAGGGCCGTGCGGTTGCATGGAGAAATGGAGCAATCGGTCCAGGCGCCTGGACCACGAGGGCGCCTTTCAGATTTTTCACATTTGTTCATTTTTATAATATTTTTTTATTCTTATGTCATTGATCATCTTTGTTTTCCCGAAATGCATTTTCTCATTACGGTATCTTGATATGAAATTAATAATCTCAGTTTGACATCGAATAAGGTACGAAACTGTTCAACAAACGTTGATTAATTATGAGATGAATTCAAAATTGCCTCCTATGGCTCCATTTCCAAGTACAAAGCAACACAACGCAAAATTTAGTGTGGCACGGTCAACGGCAAACTGTCTGTCGTGTGCGTTAGACTCGCCGACTGCTACAAAAAGTCTTTTCGTGTGCAATGATTCAGTGAATTTTAGTCGGTCACCGATAATCTGTCGTATGTGCTAGACCTAATTCGTGCGAGAACCTACCTTTGACGAGATCTCCGCTCCCCACTCTGACATAAGTAATAAAGCACTTCGGTAGATAAGGAGAAGACTCTTAGGCGAGGCGGTATAAATGCAATAAAACCGGCAAATTATTATCAAAAGTTAGCGCCGGTCTTAGGCCCACCTTCTGATAAACTTCTGGGTAACTATCTGATAGATAAAGTTATCTGATACTTTATCTGTTGAATAAATGTCATCCCGTCTTTCAATTCAAATTTATCTGACGGATAATGAGACTGACATATTGAATCCTCAGATTGGTAACACTGAATATGTAACTGAAATAGGCGTTGAGAAAGAAATTGTTTTTGTTTCTCTATGGAAATAAATAAATAAATAGGTAACCTGACAGTTGTCAAGCCGTTTTTTTGGTTATTGTCATTAATAAAATTAGATTTATGTATGCGTTATACAAGATTTTAGCATTTATTAATGTCGTAAACATGTAATACAATTGGGGGAATGTAAAATAAATAATAGATATTAATAATAATTGTTCTGCGTTTATTTAATTTTTTAATTTTATTATGATTGTTTTAAATACAAAATAAATTATAATATATTTGAAAATAAGAAATTAAATCACGGTGTCATCTTTCATTTTTATTTCGTCTGAGTAATCAGTTTCTTCAGGTACGTCTCCGACACAGTAATGATCTTTTGTGGGTGGTTCTTCATATCCAAACTTGTAACGTTAAAGTTGCGTAATACTGCAGTTGCTACTATACCAATTATAATCTTATTGCTCAAATTCGAAGCGAATATTAGAATTATTAAACATTGTAATGTAAGGCGTGGAGCCCGGCAAACGTTTAATATAAAATATCCTTCTCGACACCATTTACTTCAGCCTTTTTTTCACAGAAGAAAGCAGTTTTACTAACATTTCATCTCAGGCTGCAACCACTCGTGGATAGCGGGCAATTTCGTAAAATACTCGTTGAAATTTGTGTATTTAATTTTCCGTACAAGGCATACAAATGAAATCAGACATAAACTTCCATCAGGATATTGCACGAGATACTTTTTTCATATTTTTCTCACAGTGGACTGGTGCACTGTTATTTTGGATTTAAGGCATTATTTCTACAAATAATAAAATTCAAACAAATTATATTTTTTCAAGTCCATTTTGCAATTTATTGTTCCAAGAAATCATTTAATTTCTAACTTTTTGACAGTAACAGCACTTATTTGTTACTTATTCGCTACTTTGACTACCGAATAATTTATCTGCCAGATAGCATAGTTTATTCGTAGGAATAACTTTATCTGAAGGTGGAAAGACGCTTTATTGTTTTTATCAGTCAGATAACGTTACCAGCCACTTTATCTGAAGGTGGAAAGACCGGCCCTAAATGATGCTAAAAAATGTATTAAAACAAAATTATGGCTCTTTAAAATGTTTCCAGATGCCGTAAATAGTGAATTTGGCTCTTTAGCCTTCAAAGTTTGCATACTCCTGCTCTAGAAGCGGCGCACATCAAAATTTCTTAAATAAATGGCGGGCCGGACAACTTGAATCCCTCCGGGCTCTTGGCGCTTGATTTTAAAAAATAGTTTAATAATAATAGTGATGTTATTAATAAAAATTATAATTTTAAGAATGGGATATTATTTAGTTACAGTTATGTTTCATTTTACGAATTTTTGAACATTTTAAATTGCTGTTTTTATGCAAGAAAACTTTTTTAAAAATTTCCACTTGCCTGATGATATCTTCTTGCGGCCCGTATTTGTCCCGCGGGCCGTAGTTTGGATACTCCTGCTCTAGACTGCAGACCCTCATTAGTAATTACAAATTTTGCTTAAAAAAAAGTACCGCAAATATTTTTATTGAAAATGTGTGTTCGAAAACATAAACTAATAGATTACAAACGAGTAATTGAAACGTACGTACAATTAAAACTACATTATTATTATTTCTGTCTGTTTTGACAAGTTAATTAAATATATGAAAATTAAATAAAATACTGCCCTGAGATCACTGATAGATAAATATAATTTATTGAAGGCGCCATCTAAGAAATTGAGTAATTATTAACACGTTTATGGCTGTGATGAAATACGATGAAAACCATGAGAATATCTCAATGAAAATCTATTATAGTTACGTAATATTTATTAATTATTTAATAACTTCTGGATAGCGATATATTAGTTTATAATTTTTATGTTTGTGGATATAATATGGGTAGTGTTATCTTTCAATCTTCGTTCCTTCCTACGAACGTATGGATTTAAGATACGTGCTTCAACTAGTCTTGTAAGGTAGCGTTTATTGATAATGTTCATAATATCCAGCTATTTTGTTTCCTCATTCTAACAAGTGAGTAGATCTTAGTGGTAGGAAGGGCATGTCATTTAGCCATCAAATTGACGGATGACTTTTTTTGTCTCTAGGTTTGGTCTGGTTGATCAAATAAAATGCTGCTGGGGGGGGGGGGGGGAATGTAACATTAAGATGCACCACAAGCAGGGACATATTAAAAAAAAATCAGCTGTGGCCACCACAGGACCGACCGCAATCACAAAGTACTTGTTTAATTTGTTAGTTATTGCTTTTATAGCAACTTTTGTTAAATAAATTTTTTCGAAATATTTCTCTGTTGTGAAATATTCGCAAAAATCTTGCCGACACGAGTAAACTCCCATTTCTAGTTAACCGATTTTTAACAAAAGTTGATCAACTCGTGCCATCGATGTCAAAAGCTTCAATATGAAGTTTCATAAAAATCCTTTTAGCCGAATTTGTTCTGCACGTGTACACGGACGGACAGACAGACCGACAGACATACAGACAGACAGATAGACAGACAGACCGACAGACATCATGCTAAAAATAGTCAAAGCGTTATGTAGAGACCTCAATTCGTGAATATCCATTGAATTCTAGAAATGTCAAAATCGGTATGAGCACAATACCTCCCTTATATATGTTGGCGGTCGGTAATAAGTTGGTAGACTGGTAGGCCAAAAGTCTCTGTTAAGCGGTTAAGTACACCAGGCGGCGAACGAAAACTTTAGAACAAAAAAAAAATAATTTTAAATATTAGTTAGCGATGAGCGTGAGGAATCTTGAGCATCGAATTTTCTCTTACAACCGAGTCACAGACCCTACTTTCTCCACGACCACCTGAAAGAAAATAAAATTAACAAATAATTATTTTCACAAACATTTTATCTTATCAAATAATTTTTATTTATTTTTTTTTTTTTTTATTTAGTATTTTTTAGGAAGTTATGTTGCATTTATTTAATGTAAACATTGCAAATATGTAACCCTACGCGTATATATATCATTTGTACTAATTTTCAGTGCGGAGTAATGCATACCTTAGTGAATAAAAACAAATGACAACAAGCATGGAATAGTTATTCCATAACAAGTGATGGAATGAAATACACGCAAAATGCATAAGAAGATAAGTACTTTAGAATAACATTCCAACTCTTGTGTTAGAATATTAACTTTCTGTAGTCAAAATGGGTTTTAGAATTGGTAAATTCTATAGTGGTCATGGAGAAAAGTAATTATTATATTTTCTTATTGGCGGGCCCCATGAAATTACTCAGGGTCGGATTTTTGCTGCGGACCGTATGTGCCGACTCCTGGTTTAAATCATTCAGGGCCGGTTTCTGAAAGCTTAGCTGAGTTTAATCTTTTGGTTAAACTCGGTTACGATATATTAGGTTGTGTAATAAATTCCCGCGTTTTTTGTTTATAAGATTTATTATAGTAACAAATTAATCAATAATATATTCTCCATCATTATTTACACCCTGTTCCCACCTATCGATAAGCTTGTTGATGCCATCTCGCCAAAAATCTTTTGGTTTTTTGTTGAAGAAGTTTGTGAGTCAGGTTTTGAGGTCTTCATCGTTAGCGAAGGTTACGCCCCTCATTTGGTTCGACATGGAGCGGAAAAGGTGATAACCCATTGGCGCAAGATCCGGAGAGTATTGCGGATGCGCTAGAACCTCCCATTTGAGATCATTCATAGCCTCTTTGACGATGTTTGCAGTATGTGGGCGCGCATTGTCACGAAGAAGGATGACTTGACCACGTCGATTGGCCCTTTTCTGCTGAATTGCTTCGTTCACGCGATTTCGTTGGGCGAGATAGCGTGCCTTGTCGACAGTCTTGTTCTTCTCCAGCATTTCTCAGTAGACCACACCTTCACAATCCCACTAGACGCAGATCATTGTCTTCTTGGGATGGAGATCTTGTTTAACTCTCAGCCTTGGTGTGTCTCCTGGTGCGGTCCACTCTTTTATTTGCTTCATATTTACGTAAAGACACCACTTCTCATCCCCGGTGACAATTCTGTATAAAAATCGTTGCTTATGACCGTGTGTTGCACGATGCCGGGCGAGATTTTGAGCTGCTTTTTCGCGACGATTTTCCTTGTGACCATCGCTCAAGTTATGTGGCACCCAATTCCCAAGTTTTTGAGTAAAGCCCATGGAATGAAGATGGTTAGCGATGGTCTTAAAGGTACATTCCATCTTTTCGACCAACTCTCGTGTTGCTTGACGACCATCTTCCTTCAAAAACATCTTGAGACGATCTTCGTCGTAGTCGGAAGGTCGGCCGGAGCGAGGTGCATCACCAAGGTCGAAATTGCTATTTTTAAACTTGGAAAACCAATCTTGCGCGGTCCTCGGAGCTATAGCATCTACTCCATATACGTCACAAATGTCGCGAGCTGCTTCCGTAGATTTTAGACCACGACGAAAGATAGAATAGAGCAGATGTCGAAAATGATTTGTTTTACCTCCTGGAACTTCCATTTCAAAAGCCTCAAATTCAATTAAAATTAATTAAGTCCGAAAATTAAAGCAGATAAGTTTGTAGAGCACGAAAAACACTTAAGAATGCATATATAAACTTAACCTAACAAAACACAAAATTGCGGGAAAAAGATAAAATATAAAAAACGTGGGAATTTATTACACAACCCAATAATAATCCCTATAAGTAACTATAACAACCATTTTCTGACCTTTTGGTTATAATTAACTAAGCTTTCAGAAACCGGCCCTCACCGTCGTACACTTAGATATATTTAGTTAAATTTTCAAGAATTTTTGTCATTAATTTCTTCTGTTTTGTTTCAGGTAAGATTAGCTTGGATATGTTTGATGGATGCTGTAAGTATGTAAGTAAATGTGTTTTATAATTTTGTAACATCTCTTTTATTAAGTGTATTTTATTAAGTGTAAGGGCCGAAAGAAAGGAGAATTATGTTTTTTATTTTTTTATAGAATATAATCTCTATTAATAAAATTCTATCCTATATCTGATTTCTATATATTTTTTCGTACACATTCTTTCAGTAAACATTGTAATGTTAATCTGAAATTTATGCAATAATAGCTGGATTCTTTCACGTATTTTGGTATGATGATAAAGCAACACTGGATTCGTGCATAGGCTATAAGACATCTCAAATATTCATTCTAAGAAGGATGGCGGGGGCTCCAAATAAAAAACTTGAATCTTATTGTTTACTTTACAAAGACAAAAGTTAAGATAGAGAGACGACATCATTAAAACAACTGGAGACTTCTGACCCAGGATCGCTCAAGCCAGGGCAGAATAGAAGGACATGGCGGAGGCCTTTGTCCAGAGATTAGGATAGTTTTAGGCTAATTATTATGTTTACAATAAAAATTAGTGCTGGAAACCGAAACAGGTTTTTCCGGTACCTGGTTCAAGTTTTCGAGTAAAACCAGGTCTGTAATTCTTGATAACTCGGTTCCGGATATCCGGTTTCAGATATCCTGTTTCGTATACCCGGTTCCAGACACCCGATTCCGTATCTCCGGTTCCGAATACCTGGCTCCGGGTATCTGGTTTCGAATACCCGGTTCTAATAATTGGTTCTATAACCAAACTGTTGTCTGTCAACTGTACCTAGAATTTTTTTAATTTGGCAGTGAAGAGCATCACAAAGTAATAAATAATGGAAGGTATCGCTGTCTCTTATTTTTTCCCCTCACTATATTCTGTAATATCGAAAGTTGAAATGACGGCAGAGTTGCATAGTATTGAACAAAAGTATAATGTAGAACGGACTTTATGCTATTGGGTTCAAACTTTTGCATGAACATAGGAAGGGATGCATCTCTGGACTAGTGTAGTTTTCTACCTACAGTGTTGTCAGTCCCACAGAAACTAAATCCGCATTGTTACATTTTTTACAAACCTGGTATGATATGAAAAACTCAATTATTTATATTTTATAAAAAAATAAACGTTTTTCACCTTTCTTTTGCTCACCCGGTAGTATAAATTTAAAATTTCTGAAACCATCTCTGTAAAATCACTTTAAATCAGATAAAATAAGATTCTTCTTCAATTAATTCGCAGACAAAAAATAAGCCAATTAAATAATCTTTTCTTCTATGTATATTAATTTAAAATAGAGCACTATAAATTATAAATGTTTGTCTGTCCGTGTGCCTGTATCTCAGCATGGGACGGGACATTTCACCATTTAAAACTGGTTTCGTTCTGGCGACTTATTCAAAATCTTAACTCTTTAACATTGGTACACTTTTAAATTAGTATTAATGAAATGAATTAAAGAAATATTGATTACGATTTTTGTTTAAGATTAATTAATTTATTCCATGCTATTAAGAACTCATGTTCAGATTTTTAATTCATTTTTACTTAAGCATAAAAAGAAGTGAAAGAAAAATGTCTAGTAATAGCAAGCAAGGTTGCATTTTTTTGTCATAGAATATCACACAACAAATGGTGTGCTGTTAGAGTTATCTCAATAGTACTGTATAAACTATGAGCTTTGATATGATGCAGCTGTTATTTATGAACAACCTGTCGTTCGGTTTGTTTTGCTAAATTTGCCCTTTTATCAAGAGAAGGTGCTAAACCCCTGCACGCTTTCCGGTTATATGGAAAATTGCATTTCCACTTTTTTCCAAATTTTGTGTTTTTCTCTGATTTAATAATGCTTGCCCTTTTATCAAAAGATAGTTGAAACAAATTTAAAGTCTTAAAAATTATAGGCATGCGATTCGCAGGGTCCCAAAGGGCTCAAACGGTCACGTGATCTTTTAATAAAAAAAATATGATTTTCCGCATTTTCATGCAGCATGACGATGAAAAGAATTAAAGTTTGTGGTAAAAATTTTGGGTGATTAAAAATTTCACAAAACTTTTCCGAAATTTTCCACCATTGGGCCAACGAGGGCCGCATGCCAACGTTTTTTTCCAATCCACGAAGCACTTGAAAAAATTATTTTTTGTGATCTTGTTCAGCTCCTCCTTCGATGCCGTCTTTATCTCCTCACTCGTAGCGTAGCGTCGTCCTTTCATGGGCCTCTTCAGTTTCGGGAACAAGAAAAAGTCACAGGGAGCCATATCTGGGGAATACGGTGGCTGCGGCACTACAGATGTGTGGGCAGGGGCGACCCGTATCATGCCCAAATCATTGGTAAAAATTGAATGGCACGAGCCAATCGATATGTTTAGGTCCTCAGCAACATCTCTAACGGTGATTCGACGATTGGTCAATACTATTTTCTTCACTTCATCAATGTTTTCGTCTGTTGTTGACGTACTCGGGCGTCCGGCACGCTCTTCGTCGTTCACATCTTCTCGGCCCTCTGAGAACATTTTGTACAGTGCCGGACCGAGGCAATCTTGCACCCCGGGCGAACTCCTTGTTTTGGCGCCCTAAAAATTTTCAAAATTCTAAAATTGATTGAAGTAAAAAAAAAAAAAATAATAAAAAATAAAATAATTAATAAATCAATTTTTATTCACAAAAGTATTAAAAAACAAAAAATCAAAACTTAATAATTACAAAAAATAATTATTTCACTAACATTGATTTATTTCTAAGCAGGCGATGCACCTCAAAAATCTAATAGGTAGGTAATAATAATTAATTTATTCAAAAACATTTTTTTCTTGATTTTAAATCTGCAAATAATTTGATTTGTTCATTTATATCTACTTTCTGGGCAACATCATTTTCAATTGATAATAACGCTAGAGAATTTAATCTTTCATTACCCATTGTCGGTCGTAAATATGTTTTTATAAGTTTTAATTTACTAAAACTTGTTTCTGTTGTAGCGACTGTAATAGGGATGGTAAGCAAAATTCTTAACGCCATCCATATATTGGTAACTGTATTCTGTAAATTGTTGGTTTTAATAATTGTAATATTTTTAACGGCGAATCTGTATTTTCTGGCAGTAAACTATTCAAAATTATAATTTCTTCATAAAGCTCATTTCCATCGATGTCAAGATTATCCTCATCTTTTAGGATTAAATGCAGATCCATGCATTATCTTTAATTTATCGCAGTGTTACATTTATATTATGAAAATCAAAAAGAAACCCCCAGGTTTCTTCATAATTTTTAAATTGTACAAACCTTTCTTCAAGCGATGTTATTATGGTATCCAAAATAACATAAAAAACCGTGATTCTAAATTTTGATTTTTCATCAATGGCAACAGTAGCATCTTCGCTTTCATAATTAAACATTTTTCTCTTTCGGGGTAATCTTTTTTCTTTAAAAAATGGTTCGGAACCCAGAAGCTTTGCTAAATTTTCAGCTTCAGAAAGAGAGTTTTCAAAATGTTCTGTTCGGTAGCTGGAAATGTATTCTGTACATGATTTCATTAAGTTGATAGTAGTTTTAAAATCCATATCTTTTGTTTGCATAGATTTACTTAAAACATTTATACGTTGAAGTATGTTATACCACGTCACTAACATAACTAAGAAAGAATCCTCGCAAAGTTTT
This sequence comes from Liopterus haemorrhoidalis, assembly GCA_963971575.1. Taxonomy (NCBI): domain Eukaryota; kingdom Metazoa; phylum Arthropoda; class Insecta; order Coleoptera; family Dytiscidae; genus Liopterus; species Liopterus haemorrhoidalis. The sequence continues at coordinate 14,976,042 of OZ020621.1, forward strand.
TCCGTTAATGTTAAACATTCATGTTTAGTCGCTGCATCAGCAGAATTTTCATAAAGTATTATCAGAGCATCATGAATTTCAACTATTTGAAACCTAACAGATTTTATTCATTCAATTCAGCTCTCCCAGTGAGTTTCACACACAGATTTAATAGTGAAATTATAAACATTATTTGTTAAAATTTTCCATCTAGCTACAGATGCCGAAAATAATGTATATAATCGTTGTATGACACCAAAAAAAGGATATTGCTTGAGGACAAGACATTGCTGCATCTCCTATAACTAGGGTTACCATATTTTTTGTGCGCCAAACCGAGACAGGGTAAAAATTACAAAAGCGTGTTTTAAATAATAATTGGATTTTATTTTAGATATTACAAAATAATCACAGAATTTTATTTTGTTGAACATTAAATGTTCCTATATTTTTCTGTAGATAATACTTTTTGTAGAAAGTTATCGTTATTTTCAGTGTGTTGTAAGCAATATATTATATCGCAAATAATGAAGTTTTTTTTTACATTTTTCTATTGTAGAGAATAGTAATGCACTTAATAAGTGTGTTATATGATAAAAATATCAAATAATTGTCAATTTGGTATATCTAACTCATTTTTCACAAAAAGTGTACTTAGTGACTTTTACCTTTAAACCGACGATATGATCCTAGTTTTGCTAATGACTTCTTAGGTGCGCTCTTATCAATGAAGTGTCTCGCTACTCCTCGCCCCGCGCTTTTTTCCGCGGCACGGCGTTCACAAAAAATCGTATACCATAACACTTTCATTTCATATTCTTTGGTTACAGTTTATTTTTAAAAAGATAAGAAGCCTTTATTTTATAAGTATGCTATTGATATGAATGAATAAAAACATTGCCAAATTAATAAATAACAAATAATTTTATATATAAAACATAATACCTAAATCAAATGCAATTTATTTATATTGTCCGATTCTTATTTTGGCGCCCCTCTAAATCTGGCAGACCGGGCGGTCGCCCGGTCAGCACGCCCGTTAATCCGCCACTGATTTTGTACCACCGATAAACGTTGCTTCGGTCCAAGGTAGCTTCACCATATGCCATAGTCAACACACGGAATGCGTCCGCGAACTTAATTTTGTTTTTCACACAAAATTTGATACAGATTCTTTGATCCATTTTTTGTGTATAGGCAAAAATCAAAGACGAGCCAAAACACGTGCAAGCAAAGCAACTGTCAAAAATTAACTGAACATTCAAAATGGCCGAACTTGTCGGCATAAGTGAGAAACATGAGTACCAACATAACGCCACAAAAAAATCGAAAATCGAATATACGTAACCCGCGGAAATTCAAAATTCGCGATACTTTTTGAACAGACCTCGTATGTGTAACTCTTTTTGTGTAAATCTACACTATTTGCTTGATATTTCTTGACTGACTATAAACGATTTAATTGTATTGTATTGTGGTCAATAAATAAATAAATAAATAAATAGATAAAAGACCTTCAGACACTGGAAGTAAATGAATAGGAAGCAAAAGCGAGGAATCGTTATCAATGGCGAAAAATCCTGAAACAAACCATGGGCCAATTTGGCCTGCAGTGCTGACTATTATTATAAGTATCTTGCTTTAAGAATTTTGTCCTCTCCTTAAGACTGTTCTGGAATTCGGTAGCAAAACCTTGAACTTTTAATTAATTACTTATGGTTATATTGAATTTCTGTGTTATCTTGATTGGTTTCCAATTACGCTCTGATTTTAATTGTGGTCGAATCTTTGATGTGAATATCTTAACCAATCAGATCCACATATCAGTTCGACGTTTCTTATTTAGACATCGGCTTATGAACATTTCAACATATTAAATTGACAACTTTTCACATTTTTTAAATAACATAAATGTTTTTGTTTATTTTGGAATTCACCAATAAAAATATATCTAAATTTTATTCGAAAATTAAAAATTATCAAATGCCTGCCTGCTAAAATTACCTAATTAATTATTCAAAAACTGTAATGCCTTCGTTGCAAAATTCTCTATTGGAAAAAAAAATGATGTAATATCTTCTATATCAATAAAGTTAGAGGCTATAGTTGGTTTAAATGTCACTTATAGAGAAGGATATATTGTAATTAGGGTTTCCAATTATTCGACATTAATGACTATCCGGCTATCGAATATAGAAAATTCAAAATATTCAGATATATCCGGATATCCGGATATCCGGATAACAAATAAGAAATTGAAGATAATAGATTGACTCCCATATTCATGGTGTATTATAACTCATTTATTTAAGTTAATTTAAGTATTTTAATTATATACATTAATACTTCACAAAATAATAAAAAATATTATATAATTAAATTTATTTAATTTTTATAAATGCGTATTTTAAAACAATAATTGCATTGAAAGTTTCAAAAATCAAGCGAGTTCTAATTTTTGTCCTAGTCAGGCCTGCAATTGAATAAACGCGCTCTGTTGCAGTAGATTTTCGTTTTATTGTAAGAAGTGCATTAAATAATATATTTAAATTATCTTACCTTTCTAAAGCAAACTTTTATTTTTAAAATAGTTGTTAAAAAGCTCTAATTGATTAATTTGAAATGAAATCTTTAATTCTAAAAATAGATTGGTTAACGAAATGAAAGCTTTATTTCATTTACATATTTCGTCATGTGATTTAAAGGAACTCTTGTAAAGGTGAAAAGGTATAAAAAAGTACCAGGTAAACTGAAAAAATTGTTGAAAAAAAAATTTTTGTTTATTCAAAAAATATCCGGATTTTCGGATATTCAATGAAAATTATCCTGATTATCGAATAGGACCAATTTGGCCTAATAATCCGAATATTCGGATATTCGGATATCCGGATTGGAAACCTTAAGTGTAATCATAACAATTCCTACTTTTAAAATTTTTACAGCGCAAATATCCTTTGGTGCTGTGTGCCAAAAATCGAACTAGTCTTTTTGTAACACGAATCAACTATTTTTACCCTGATGTCGGTGTGTGAACATGTGTTGAGTAAATTCGGTTGAACGCTATTATGATGTAAATTAAGCAACGAAAAATGTATTTTTTTTGTGTCTTTATTTTTATACGATTTTTGCCAAATATGTGCTAAAAAAACCCTTGTTTCACACCCTAAAATCCAGGGTGGTTAATCTAAAAATCTAAAAATTTCTGAGTAATACATATTTGTGTGAACCGGAATAGTATAACAGGAATTTTTGATCCGATAATTATTTCGAAAGTAATCATTTTTTCTTGCAACACCATGCTTACAATATTTATCTGTCTGACTGGAGAACTAGGTAGCTATATTAAGTACGGCTGTAAGTCGAAATTTTTCCTGGACCAATCATTGGGTAATACAGTATAATACGAGTAATAGTACGTTAAGTATAATCTGAATCTGAATATAACGAACTAAAGAAACTGCTAAATTCTTGACATTTTCAATATAACCGTTATAATCAAGTTTTTAAAATTATTAAATTATGACAATTTTATTGTGTTTTTCTAGTTAGATTGTTAAAATATCGCTAATATATAGCTACAAAATGCTCCATCATTTAAATTATTCTGATCAAAATGCAAATTTGAAATTGTTATTTACAGCTCTTGGCATTAAGTATGTTTTCGAATATGAATATTAAATTATATACATAATAAATTATTATAATGATTAAACGATTTAACTTGATTGCTTCAGGTGTTTGAAAACTTTATACAGGAAAAGTTATTAGATGATTCAGTTAGATCAGTTATTTTTAGGAATAATCTGACATCTGTTATAGATAACAGTTAAAAATCATCAAATAAATAAATAAATAAAAATGATGTGTTTTCACACTTTTCAGGGTTTCTTATGTATCTAGTAAGTGTGGTACATTTAGAAGTCTAAATGTTCAATTCCACTAGATAGCAATACTGAAGTAAAAAGTAATAATTTTTTTTTTTTTTTAACACTATTTTTGCTAAAAATATACATTTTTTTTTGTCCTACAAGCCAGGTGGGTTAATCTAAAGATCTGAAAAAATTCTAAGTAATGCACAGTAATATGAACCGGTATACTACAATAGACATTTTTTTGTAATTCTACCGAAAGTTTTCGAACTTTTTGCAGTACCGTTTTCACAATATTTACCCGCCTAACTGGAGGACTATAGAACTAAAGACTAGAGAACTGGGTATATTAAATATGCTTGTAAGTCTTTAGATGGAAGCACGTATATTATTCTTTTAAAAGTTATCGAAATTTATGAATTAATAAGTACCCATAATCAGTGACGGACTTTCGCTCGAGACAAAAAGACATTGGGCCCGTAATTTTCAAGGGCCCGAATTTGGGAGGTGAGGTCCTTTTTTTTTTGCTCTTCACTTTGAACGCCTCTAGGTTGAGGGCCTGTAAAACATAGGTTGAGGGCCCGTAAATCATAGGTTGGGGGCCCGAAAATCAAAAATGTCTTGGGCCCGGCGAAGGCTTGATCCGCCACTGCCCATAATATGTTATTACTTACTAAATACCTACAAAACCTTGAAATGTTACCATTCAAAATAAAATAATCTTTAGAACAGGCGTGGATCCAGGATTTTTTCTTGAGGGGCTCAGAAACAAAAAAAAATCTGCAGGGGGTTCAAAGGGATTTTTTTTTTGTCGGGCTCACGTTCATCTACAAGAAAACGTGTTCCTCAAGAGTGAGTTTTTGAGAGCTGGGGCAGGAGCTCAAGCCGATTCAAGATTACGGTAAAAATAGAACACCAAGTATAATAACTGTAAGAAAGAGAACAAAATAGCTTGCTTCCTGAACTCACTAAATGATATCGGAAAGCAATGATAAAGAGTCTAATTTTTTACTATTCGAATAGAAATTTTTGAATTTCAGATGTTAGATACAATTTTGTTTCGAATAATGAATATTCAAATATTATTTCGTCAAACAGTTTATTGCCACTAGCTGCAAGTGTAAATTTCATGAGTATGCTTAAATTACTTTTCGTTTGCATCTGATGATAATAAACCGTTCTACGTAACAGACCTGTTAGTTAAAATTACAAAAAAAAAAGAACGTAACAAATGTAAATAGAACATATTTTATTAATCATATATAATATTTGTTTATCGACCAAGATACAAAATTAAATATTGTTTTTTTTTCACTTACATTACAAATTATAAAACCTTTTAAAATATACAAACACAATATACAGATAAAAGTACGTTATAGAAATATCACCCATCATATTTGATATCTATTACTCTTTTATGAGTTTTAAAAAACCCTTAAAGTTTGGTTTGAATCGCTCTGTAAGAAATGGTAGTTTACTAAGGTACCATTGCAGTTTTAAAAAATTAACTCTACCAATATATCGAAAACTATTGCTACGATCAAGCTAAAATTTTATATCTAATACTCTTTTATGAGTTTTAAAAAAACACTTAAATTTTGGTTTCAATCGCTCTGTTCGAAATGGTAGTTTACTAAATTTGTAAAAGGTTTATCTACAATTTTCCGCGTCGTACGCAAATATCTGTTGATTGGTTTACAAGATGGCGTTTATAATGCAATTTGTTTATTTACAGTTACTTAACAATTTTATTTACAATTAAAATATCCTATTAGATGGATATTTCAGATTGCCAGTTTTGTATAAGAAACTTCTAAGAATTGTACCGTTTTGCCTCCTCTTAACAAAGAAATCAGAAGTAGTGTATCCAAATTATGTTTAGTGATTCAATTTGTATCTCAGAAAAAATTAAAACAAAATGTTTTACAGATTTTTTTCTTTCCGCTTCTTAGCTATCTGATATACGAGGCGTGTAACATCTTCTGTTTTTAGACATTCATTTTTTACAATTTTTTGTTCTGTTTTTTTATTTCATACCTCTATTTTTTTGTTTATTTTTTCAAGCTACATTAACGCGTCTTCTTTTCATATGAAAGCAGTTAATAAAATAAAAAATTAAAAGTAAAAAAATAAAAGTATGCCGGTGTATATGTACTTGAAACGTCTGATTTCTGTTTTCTTTTGGTATGATATGTATTAATCATTGTTATGTACAGTGGCTCACGTCACTATCGACACGGGGGGTGCAATCATAAATAATCGAACAATGCATATCCTATATAGGGCACTGAAATAAATGTAACAATATTTTTATAGAGAAAATAATAACATATCACGATGAGATGTTGTTTTATATATAGGTACCTATAGATCGTGAATTTGTTATTTTTAATATCAGTTTATTTGTCTTGGAATCTATTACTTATTAAAAGGAAAATGAATACAGAAGGCCAGTGGAGTATTGCTAAAAAATCGTGTAGTGCAGTGTCGGAGACATACATATCTGCTACGTAGAATACGTCAGTGTCGTTTGTAATTAAATAATTGTTAGCAACAGCGGCGCAGAGAACGCGCTCGATCCCCGTAAAAAATAATTCTAGGCTCGGGCCACGGTAATATAATAATTCAGAAACTGCTAATTACGGGCTTGACGACAGATAAAATAACTGCGCGTAAATAGAAATTGTTCTTGAAAAAATTTATGTTAACATGACGTGTTGCCCACGCGTACCGATAGAAAAGCCAGAAAATACTTATAACTGATGACAGCTACATATACGAGGGATGTTTCCAAAGTTCTGGGAATTTAGCTATAATTTTTATTATTTTGTTAATTTTCGTCAATATTACAATGTAGTTTTTCAACATAATCTCCATTTAACTGAATACATTTATCCCAACGATAAACTAATAACGGGCTAACAGCTCTTGAAGTTGACGACAAGTATCAGACCTATTGAGTTTCTGTTCTGGTCCCAACAGCCTTGGCACCCAGCGCGGCGAAGCCTTGCTAACGCCCAAACAATCATGCAAGATGTCATGAACTTGTCGTGTACCTATCCCTCGGCGCACACTAATTTGACGAATAGTCATTCGCCTGTCCTCTTTCAGTAGGTCTTCGACGGCAGTAATATTTCTTTCATTTACCGACGTGCTTGGGCGCCCACTGCGCGGATCGTCTTCTAGTGATGTTTTAAAACGATCGATCCACCGATAAACAGTACTTTTGGATTCTGCAGACTCACCAAATACTCCTTGCAGCCGCTGAATAATTTCTGATGTTTTCACACCTTCTTTCCACAAAAAGAAAATTATTGCGCTTTGAGATTTTGCTGCGTCTTCCATGGTTACAAAAACAGTGCTATGAAAACGCGTCTATATCAGTCGAACACCTAAATCATACTGAACAATATTGCACTACATAGTTGCATAAACATGTCAAGATTTGTCTGGAACCAATAGCATTGCCTATAAGTTCTGCGTAATTTAATTATAGCACAATTTTCAGAATTTAGGAAACATCCCTCGTATAAACAAAGTGTACCTACAGTCATACACTCTAAAAAAAGTAGTGTTAAAGGGACTTCATGGTACACTAAAAAATCAGCTGTGGCCACCACAGGACCGACCGCCATCACAAAGTACTTGTATAAAATACATTTTACAAATTACATACAAATTTTGAAATTTTTTTAAATTTTTTGTCGACAGACAGACACACAGACGGACTGATAGACATCATGCTAAAAATAGTCAAAACGTTATGTAGGGACCTCAATTCGTGGAGATCCATCGAAATCTGGAAATGACAAAATCAGAATGATCACAATACCTCCCTTATATATGTTGGCGGTCGGTAAAAACAATGGTCGTCTTAAAAAAAAATTTTTTTTCTAATTTTTTTCGGTAAAAAATGGGACTCATCTTATAATCGGATTCGTCTTATATTCGGGCTAATACGGTAATTGGTCTTACTTTGCACTCGGCTCTCTCTTCCAAACGAAACTATTTTCTAGAAACACTAAGGTCAGGCTTTACCAAACTATAGTACGTCTCATACTTATGTATGGCTCTGAAACATGGATGTTAGCAAAGCGAGCCAGACAACAGCTCACAGTGTAAGAATAGTATATTCTGTAACAAGGTTGGAATGTGAAAATTCGACGCGAGTGGAACATTCCGAGCGCGAGCCGCAGGCGAGCGTGAGGAACCACGAACAACGAATTTTCTCATTCCAACCGAGTCACAGACCCTACTTTCTCCACGACCACCAGAAAGAAAAAAAAAAAATAATTATTTTAACAAACATTTTATCTTAACACATAATTTATATTACATAACAAATTAGTCAATTAATTAAACTATTTTTTTTTATTTATTATTTGTTTAATTTTAATTTAATTTGCCGCACATCGGCCACTATTTTAGGTTAGGAAGTTATGTTGCATTAATTTAATGTAAACGTTGCATATATCTTAATGTAACCCTACAAAAACAAAAGACAACAAGTATGGAATAGTTATTCCATAACAAGTGATGGAATGAAATACATGCAAAATGCATAAGAAGATAAGTGCTTTAGAATAACATTCCAACTCTTGTGTTAGAATATTAACTTTCTGTAGTCAAAATTGGTTTTAGAATTGTTAAATTCTATAGTGGTCGTGGAGAAAATACATTTATTATTTAAGTCGTTACATGCTACACGTTCGCGACGTTTGTTGCTGTAAATAGTTGTCACCCTGTATATTCAGTATTACATATGCAAAATGGCATAAAAAGGAATCAAATATGAAGCGGGCGTGTCTTGATTATACATTCTACCTGTTTCTTCTACATTAACCATTCTCTGTAATTACTGTATTAAAAAATCATTTAATTGTTCCTGATGATATAATTAACAATTACAACAATACAAAAATAATAATAAGAAGAATGTCGGCAATATGTGACCGTCCAAATGATTAATGGGTTACATTATTCGGCCCGTCATAATATGTTTTATTAACGACAAATTATATTTTAAGAACGACAGAAAAAATAATGTACGACAGATTATTCCGGTAATGCCAAAATATTTAAATCACGACAAAATATATAGTTGAACGACAGTATATGCTGGTGGACGTCAAATCCTGTGCCACATATGAACTCGTTGAGAAACTAACTTCATATGGAAAGAAAGGATATGTTGTCTGTCATGTTGAAGAATTCGAAGAAATATAATTTAGTATTTGGACAGGCATGCACACAGAAAAATGGTATGGGGGAGGTCCTTTCTAAAAAATATCTGTAATATAATCCTGGGGAGAGGCTTACAAAAAAATTGAAACAGGATTGATATTCCTGGAATAAAATTATATTCTGACAAAACTAAGTTGGAAAGAGATTATTTTCAAAATATAAAGAAACAATTAAACGTTCTTAAAGAAAATGGCGACGATTCTAAATCTTTAATATATATATATATAAACAATGTTCCCATAATTGTTAATAAATCGGAAATAAAACAAAAAATCTAATAATTGAGCCTAGTATCATTTATAATTCAGGTATAATTTATGTTAATTCACAAAGTTTCATTGCAAACAAATACAAATAAGAACTGAAGAAGAACTGCAATCTGCTTTGAAAGTAATGTCGTCAACCGTAAATGATGAATACTTTATGAGACTGAATACATCCAAAACCAAAATAATGGTGTGTAGCAGCAATACCGGTGATCCAACAACTTCAATTAAAATAGACGTAATTCGCCGGATGAAAGCCGTAATCCGCCGGATAATAACAGGATGAAAGATGGACTCAAAGAGTAACACTTTGGATACCTAGAAATAAAAAACGAAGAAAAGGTAGGCAAAATAGAAGATGGAGAGACGAAATCAAAGAACACGCGGGAAATCTATGGACACGAGCAGCAAGAACCAGAAACGAATGGAAACAATTGGAGGAGGCCTTTGCCCAGAAATGGGACGAAATTTAATTTACCGAAAATTTAATATTAAGTAATTATATATTAATATTAAGTATCTGTAATTTAATTGTAGTTATCATATTAAATCTAAATTTTATAAGATTGATGTATTTGGGAATTTAAATATAGGCTATTATATAAGACAATAAACCTGTATGCCTTTATGGTGTAGTGGTTAGACATCTCGTTCTGTTCTACTGTTCGCTTCCTGTCACAATAATTTTTTCTGTGTTTTTTTTTTTTTGTATTTTTATTTTGTTTAAATTATTTTGTCAAAATTCTAGTAATATTTTGGCAAATGTTGCATTTAATTTTTAAAAGCGTAAATTTAATAACCAGTGGCAAGTGTTGAAATTATAATTTAATTCTATTTCAATGTATACGAAATCAGAGGGGCGGAACTAATAACTTAAAACAACCAATGGAAGCCATAGGCGAAATTTTCAAAATCTTAATGAAGCTTGCTATATAAAAAAAATACTGTACATATTTAGAAACCTAAATAAAGGTATTAGGCATTCGAATTAAAATTAACAAAAAAATATTTTAACATAAAATTTGTTTTGGCATCCAAAATAATCATCATTCACTTACTAAATACCTGCGGAACCCTGAAATGTGTGAATAAAAAAAACGTATAGAAACCAAATCATATTTGGTTTCTATACGTTTTTGTCTATCTGTTTAGCTGTTTGTCCGAGATTCAAGCAAATACTTAACTGGACATATGTTCATGTTATTTGGTACGATGATGAGTAAAATCAGAATTCGAATATAGGCTATATGGCATCTCAAAATTTTCATTCTAGGGGGTGTTTTGGGGGTTAAAAATCTTTACCGGAAAACTTAAAACAATTCCCTTATTATTGACAACAGAAAAAAATATATAACACAGATTATTTATAATTAGAAAGCAGATCTGTTTTGTTTCATACATTGTTTTAATTGGATGAATATTTGGGGAGTTACTGGGGGTAGAAAACAAATGACTTTTTTTATCCAACCAATTTTTACCGACCGCCAACGTATATAAGGTAGGTACTGTGATCATACCGATTTTGACATTTTGAGATTTCGATGGATCTCCACGAATTGAGGTCCCTACATAACGTCTTGACTATTTTTAGCATGATTTCTGCCGGTCTGTCTGTCCGTCCATCCGTCTGTCTGTCTGTCCGTCTGTCTGTCTGTGTACACGTGCAGAGCAAATTCAGCTGAAAGGATTATTATAAAACTTCATATTTAAGCTTCTGCCATCAATGGCACGAGTTGATCAACTTTTGGTAAAAATCGGTTAACTAGAAATGGAAGTCTACTCTTGTCGATTTTAAGATTTTTGCGAATATTTAGCAACAGAAAAATATTTCGAAAAAATTTATTGAACAAAAGTTGCTATAAATGCAATAACTAATAACATTTATTTGAGACGTTTTTTGATAAAACGAAAAATATCGAAAAATGTTTGTAAAATTTTTCGATATTTTTCTAAGTATCTATTACCGACCGCCAACATAAATAAGGGAGGTATTGTGATCATACCGATTTTGACATTTCAAGATTTCGATGGATCTCCACGAATTGAGGTCCCTACATAAGGTTTTGACTATCTTTAGCATGATGTCTGTCGGTCTGTCTGTCCGTCCGTACGTCTGTCTGTCTGTCTGTGTACACGTGCAGAGCAAATTCGGCTAAAAGGATTATTATGAAATTTCATATTTTAGCTTTTGCCATCAATGGCAAACGAGTTGATCAACTTTTGGTAAAAATCGGTTGACTACAAATGGGAGTTTACTCGTGTCGATTTTAAGATTTTTGTAAATATTTAGCAACAAAAAAATATTTAGAAAAAATTTATTTAACAAAAGTTGCTATAAATGGAATAACTAATAACTTTTATTTGAGACGTTTTTTGATAAAACGAAAAACTGTTCTAAATTTTTGTAAGTATCTATTTTTTCCCACTTATATGTAACGTTTCCATGGTCATGATAAATAATATCTCTGTTAGAAAATATTAGGCCAAGTTATTTCTATTGTGCTGCTGGAATGTATTTTATACAAGTAGTTTGTGATGGCGGTCGGTCCTGTGGTGGCCACAGCTGATTTTTTAAATTGTTTTATTAGGGTAGAGGGCTCCAGAGACTGTTTGCGTTTCGGCCCTCGATGTAAGTAAATACTGCCCTGCATAATGATATAAAAAATCAATCAAAAATCAAGGGGGTGTGTCTAATTATTAATTCTACACGTGTCTTGTGTCCTAACTATTCTTTGTCATCACTGTATTAAAAATTCTTTTAATTGTTGCAGTTAATATAAGTAGCATTTATTTTACCTTTCATTAACAGTCCTACTTCATTACTCACTTATTACATCATATCTTAAATTTGAAACTTTCTTGTGTTTTCAAAATTTTGAATTGAGATATGATTGAACATGATCGTTTAAGAATCACTATTAAAATATTCCAAATGAGTTTTCTGTGGCCAGGAGACAATGATACTAAACTAAAATCATTGTTAAAAAATGTATTTTATTATTCTTTAATTACACCAGTTTTATTTGCTACGACGGCAGAAGTTATGCGAGAATTATCAGGTTAGTAAATAATTAGACAAAAGTTGGAATATTTTTATGATATCGATAAGACAGCGGTACGTTCCAAAACCTATGGAGTTTACTCTAAACTTAACTCTAAGTTTACTAATATCGTTCCAAAACATTCGAGTTTCCTGTTTGAGTTAACCCTAGAGTTTACTCTTTTAACTCTGCTTGCAAGGTGGGTAATATTTACTCCCATGCGCAGAATGCGTACGCATATAATGTAAGTTTTAACATATCGAAATTAACAGAAATTAATTATATAATTGGGAAACATATTTTTTGAGCGACCATATCAAAACAGCTCTTTTTAATCATCTAGTACCAGCCATAAAGTAAATCTTTTTCGGCCTAGGCTAGGGGTCGGGAACCTTTTGGAAACGAAGAGCCATTTTAGCAAAAAACGTAAAAAAAAAAATTAGGGAGCCGCAGTTTAAATTTAATTTATTTATTTACTATTTCAGTATTTACAACTGATACACATATACAAATGGAACTTTAAACAAATAGTTATTGTTTTCTGTAAGTAGAATAAACAAAAGGGTATAAATTTTCAACTCCTTTAACAATGTTCTCGTAACGTTATAAGAGTTCTCTTAAATGAACAAAATTAATAGCCCATTAAAAAAAATTGCACCATTTTTCGCCATGAGTAACTTATTATTCGAAAGATCTTTTTAACCGTGAAAGAACATTTTTACCGTACTTATATTGCAGTTTGATAGATCTTTTCAACCGTGCATAGCTTACTGTTCGAAAGACCCAATTTTACCGTGCAAAAACCTTTTTGTATCTTAAGTAACTTACCGTTCATTGACCAATTTTATCGTGCAAAAACCTTTTTTCACTGTGAGTAACATACTGTTCGAAAAACCTATTTACCATGCTGAGGATCTATCTTAATGTGCCTTTAATAGTTCCCTAAATTAAACGATATTTTTAATAAATATTTATTTTATTTATGTAAACATAAATACAACAAAGTTTTGCAAAAATAATATAACCATTATTAATTTAAATATTTAATTCGATTTTTGGACTTGGCATTTTTCTGCCAATTTTGTCAAATTTGGAGTGTAATTCGTGCATTTCAGAAGCAGTTTCGCTTTTAGACTTGCATCCGTTATATGTTGTAGTCTGCTTCTATGTTTGTTTTTCATGTAGTTTATCGTAGAAAAAAAATGTTCGCAATTGTATGCGTACCCAAATAAAGCTAAATCCCAAAAACTAATCTTCTGGCATTAGAATAGTTAGCTGGAAAGGAGTTCCAGTATTTAAATATAATGTTCTGTAGTGTTTCCTCCATAGTTGTCTCATTTTTTTCTAGTGCTAGTGTCGTGAACATTACAGTGTTAGTGGCATTTTCTATACACATCTAATTTTTTTTAAAGTTACTTAACACACGAGATTTTTTTTTTTTGGTAACTATAGGTTCTGTGTCAGTCAGATTTTTATTGAAAATTTAAGAGCCGCACTTTTTTCAGCAAAGAGCCGCATGCGGCTCCGGAGCCGCGGGTTTCCGACCCCTGGCCTAGGCCGATTCACTTATTTTGGCCGCTGGATGCTAAAGCCATCTACGTGTCATTTCTCAAGTTACAAGTTCTCCATGGTTACATTGAAACAATTGACAGTCGAACATTTATAATTGCAATAATTGTTCAGTAACCATAAATTATCCAATGTAAATAAATAAAAATAACTTTTCTAATAAAAATTTCTTTTGGTCGCCCAAAAAATATAATGTGCACCTTGGCCAAAAAGATGTTTTTCGTCTTTATCTGTTTAAAGTCCATGTCTGCGCCTCGGCCTTTATTCAAGTGCGGCTGAAAAATATCTACTTTTTGGCCATACACAAATAACTATTACATGTATGTATGCAGTAAATTTTACTGTATACTACGAACCCTTTTTTGTATGTCTTTAAATTTTTTAAAAGTTAATAACATTAGAAAATTTTGCCTGACGTCTGCTTGCAATGAACAATGTCGCGGTAGTGGGGATGGATTAAATGACATGAACAACATAGTTATATAGACATACATAGTTGTATAGAACAACAAAAACTGGCCAAAATTAGTTGTAGGTGTAGGGATCCCACTTCTGATGATAGAACGCTTTATAGCGTTTATGATAATATCACACAAATTAAAACACACAAATCCAAGCACATATAAGCATTTATTACTACGTCTATTTACAATCTATCACACATATTTCATTATGTTATGGTTACTATCGTAACATATTACCAAGGAGGTCCAAGAACTAATTTTGATCTTTGATATAATATATTTATGAATTGAGCACATTTGAGCAAAATTAAGTGCATTCTATTATATTTTCATGCTTCGATTTTATATGACTTCGCGGCCCCCCAGTTGAGAAACGCTTCTATAGGCGATAACCTATAATAGATTTGCCTTAATCCCGAAAGAAATATAGGAAACTCAGTTAGTAAATAATATAAATGTGTTTTAGGGAAGAGAGATAAAATAGAATCTCTGTGCACAGGCAGTTTGGGTGCATTGTATTATCTTGTTCTTCATGTATTCTCGATAAGTTTTCAACTAAGAAGAAAACTCATAATGAATTGTATTTCTGAACTTAACAAACTAGAAGAAATATTTGAGTCACCTGAAACAGAGAAAATGGATAAGAAAATCAGGATTATGTCAATTACAGCAATAGTTTATGTTGTTCAGTCAACTTTTTGTTACATATGTTTGCCATTTATTAATTTGAAAGAATGTGAAGAAGAAAGGAAAATCGCAGTGCATATGAAAAACGTGCCTTGTGGAATAATAACTCCTTTACTTTTTCCTTTTGACTATACTGAAAATCCTATGTACTTAATTGTCTTTACAGTGGTTTGTTGCGCTACGTTTATATTTTCAACCGTTTGTATTAGTTGTGTATTATTCGTTTTTACGTTTGCTCTCCACACTATTGGGCATTTGAAAAACTTGAAACATATTTTAACTAAAACTATAACTGCAAAAGATGAACGTTTATTAAATAGGTGTATCGAATACCATAATGCTATTATTGGGTAAGTAAGTTATATTATTAATAAACTAATTTAACAGATATACGAGCCCGTTCGCATTTTTTAAGATTTTTACTTGAAATTTGTAGAATAAGTGAAGTAAAACGAAACATTTGTTATACTTATTGATCTACTTTTTTCGAAGTTGACGTCAAAATTAAAAAAAAAATAAAAAATTTACATGAAAAAATATTATTTATTATCCATAAATTTTCATTTTGGTATATTCCAGGTCAATAACATTTTCTTTGATGTCTGTGCGACTGTTGAGTATTTTTTTGTCAGTTGAAATAATGATTTGCAATGGCAAGTGCATTAACTTATCCTGCTTCATTACTACACTATAAACTTAGCAAAGGAACTGCTTGATGCACAGTGCCGCATTACGTATGTCACTGCGAGTGTAAATGCATGCGCGCGCATCAATATGCGTCATATTGCTATATGATATGACACTGTGAAAAACACAGTTCATCTAGCGTTCTTCGCTCTTCTTAAGTGGGGAACAGAATGCAACGAGTTCTACGGCGCGTTGACGGCGTTCGTACGGCGCTATCTGTCAGAATAAAGTTAAAACCAAGCTGTCGTACGCAAATGCACAGAATGTGAAACGTCCTAGTGGCGTTCGAACGCCGTTGATACTGAATGTTCGTCAACTTCCAACTTTTGACGCCGTTGAACGTTGACGCAGAACACCTAACCTCAGTTTTTACTGAATGGTAAAGTATTTGTATGTATAAATAACTTGCATACAACATAAATAACATCACACACAAGTCTTCATCATCCATTATACTTTTAATAAAAGAAAGCGCACGTATAAACACAGATATAGGTTGTCACGTGACACTTTGATGGCGTTAAAAATGATTGCATTGTGTGCAGGCGAAAATTCTCAACGGCGCTAACGCAACGCCGTCGCAAATGACGGCGCGCTGACGGCGTAGCGCGCTGTGCATTCTGTTCCAGGCTTTAGTGTGCAGTTACATTGGATGTGGAAACGTGCGATTTTTTGAACGCACGAGAACTGACAACGAGTTTTGTTCCAAAGACTTTTTTTTACAAAATTACTATATATAATTTTGTTTTATATGTTTTTGCTGTTCAGTAACAGATAATTTAATTTGAATGAAACCGCACGCAAGTCGCACGTATGTAATGAAACCAACCTTCCGCGGATCAGGACAAGAACGTTCAGTGTAAACGCTCGTTACCGCATGCACGGATAGTGTAACCCTAGCCTTAGGCTGCGGTTACAGTTGAAGCGTGTTCGCCCGAAGTACACTTCGGGCATATTCGCGCGTGTATGGTCATATTCACGCGTGTAATGGCATATTCGCGCGTGTATGGACATATTCGCGCGCATAATTACTTTTGTTCTTAAAATTAATTCAAAATGACGGTTTAAAATTAGGTTTCAGATTTATTTAAAATAAGATTTACAAGAATAAAATATATAAAACCAGGATCGAGTAAACCACCAGATAATCGACCCAGAGCTTCTATAAATTCAACAATTCTAGTTCTTCTCGCGAATCAAATAATGCTCATTCCCGTGTTAAGTAGACAGCCGTTTATATAATACATCGAATAGCATTTCCTGGAATTAAAGCCTAAAAATTGTCGAAGGGTATGTCATTGTTCACATTTATTAAACATTAACTTTGTACAAAAGTCATTTTAAGTAATCCAGTCGCCACTTCATCCCATAATTTACGTGGTGGATCACGGTTATGGTAAGTTTTACCCATCGTTAGCCCATAACGATCTACGATCAAAAACTAAAAATATTAATTTCTCAATATTCATTTTATATACACAGACTGTACCACAGAGCAAGTAAAACAAGTGGACTGTACGGAGATTAAAACTGTACGTAGAACGTAAGTATACTCGCGCGAAGAAAACAAACAAGTTTGAACTTGACGCGACGATCAGCTATTCGCGCGATTTGTAATACACACATGTGTACATCTACACGCTTGAATCAGTCGCCCGAATGCAGTCGAGTAAGAGCGTAGCTTCGCGCGATTGATAAGCTTCTACAGTAACCACACATGTGTACTTCTACTCAGTGTTGCCAGATGTATGATTTAAATCGTATTTGTACGATTATTTTTGCATGTGTACGATGTACGACTTCTTGGTATCAGATGTACGATTTTTTTGATGTTTTTATTGATGAAACATATTTATTTATATACATTTTTAGTAAGTTAAATATTAATATTATATAATGCGATATATTAAATATTTTAGCCCTTGGATTTCAAATCGACGCGCTCTTAAATAGAATGGTTTATCTCGCTAAGATCGGGTATGCTCGGGCATATTCGAATATTCAAAAATATAAAGCTCACTCCTCATTAGATATTAGAGTACTGTATCAGTGGCGCACCCGGGGGGGGGGGGAGTCAAGAAGGATGGAAATACCAAATTTTTTAATTAGCATTATGGATCTTAGGTAAATATATAGATATGAATTTAAAAGTAGAGATGAGGACCTTTTTTTTTCTCATCACTTGTATTTTACAAGTGAGGACCTTTTTTTTGCTCATCATTTGTATTTTACAAGTGAGGACCTTTTTTTATATCTTCACTTTTTTTTGTCTGCCGCCCCCCCCCAAGGAAAATACCTGGGTGCGCCACTGACTGTACCACAAACTGAAATCGGCCTTGTCTGTATTAATATATTATTGTATTAATGTATTAATATAGAGATATGTATTTCCCTGAGAGTACTCTAATTTTACTAAAATACCTTGTGATTTTTAGTTTTCAACTACTTTAATTAATATGCATGTGATAGGTATTAATGTGATTTTTACAAAATGATGCAAGAGACTGATTTATATATATATATATATATATATATATATATATATATATATATATATATATATATATATATGTCCAATCTCAGACAATCTCGAGCCGTCCTGTTCTACACTGTCATGTCTACTCTGAATGTGTTTGGGATGGTTTTTTCATTTCCGTATATTTTTTTTATAAGAATATACTTTCGTAAAATATTGACAACGTACTCTAGACTGAGGATGACTGGATTTACCAGTCGAAACGTCTCTTAATATTTTATTAATAAACTTTTGACGAGTAATCAAGAATTTTTATTTCCTCTTATATATATATATATATATATATATATATATATATATATATATATATATAGCAAGGGGGGCGGAGGAGACGATGGCCTTGGGCGCACTAAGGAAAAGGGCGCTGACGGGCTTTACTAAGGGGCGCCATTGCGAAGGTGAAGTCCTTTTTTATTTGCTCATCACTTTGATTTTGGGAGGTGAGGACCTTTTTTTGCATTTTTTTATCTTTTTTTATCCTTTTCTACTATTATGATTGTGCAATAGAAAAATATATGTATACCTAATAATTTTTAAATTAATTACACAGCAATTTTTTTGTACGATTATTTTTTAAAAAATACGATTGTATGTACGATTTTATTCTTGAAAATACGATCATTTTGAAGTGTTGGTACGATTTTTTCTTTTTCACCATCTGGCAACACTGCTTCTACTGCTTGAATCAGTAGACCGAATGCGGTCGAGTACGCAGGACTTACAGTTCGGGCGAACACGCTTCCACTGTAACCGCAACCTTAGTGTTGAAACTTGCAGGGGCGGTTCGCGTACTACTTGCAATATGTATTTTTATTTTTTTTTTTTTATAGAAAATAAAGAGTATAAACAATTGTTGATGATAAAATTAATTATTACAAGCAAATATTAATAAATTAATAAATACATTTATATATCAACAAAAATAGGGGGTGCTGCAGTTCCGCAGTGTCTATACACGAGCCGCCCCTGGTATATATAAACAAATTTTGTGAACTTTCCTAGTGTTTTACTTAACTATTAATTTACTATATGATAGTTATTGTTATTATATTATTTAATTTCAGATTTTGGAACTACGTTGATAGTGTCATGGCTCCAGTATCTTTTGTATTATTATTTTCTGCTACAACAGTTACTGGAATTTTAGAGTACGAGATATTATTAGTAAGTAACATGGTGTGTAATTATCAACACATATGGTTGTTAATTTTAAATATTTCAGGCTGATTTGTCGATTCTCGATTTGTGTCGCTATAGTTCTAGCTTGGTTGCTTGGGTAGGTGCGACGTTTTGTTTATGTACAGCAGCTCAAATGCTTGTGGACGAAGTAAGTGGTTTATTTTCAGAAAACTATCAGATAAAACGAAATTTGATGAATAGAATAAAGTAATTGAATAAAATAAGCGTTCGGATACCAACATACACACATCGGAAAAGTCTAGGGATTTAAAAAAAATATATGAAAATAAATAGCGTATGGTTTCTTTTGTACGTTTATTGCAGTGGCGGCTTGTGCAGGGAGGGCAACAGGGCAATGCCCTCCCAATTATTTACTTTTGAAAAAGAAGAAAATCTTTAATAAAAAATAATAATAGAAACATGTATTATTTTTATTTTACCCATTTTAAATAAATATTTAGTTATATTGAAATGTTTATGACTTAAATTCACATCGCGCGTTTCGCTTCCTAAAACAAATGTTTTTAGAATGGACATACGCCAGGCAGGGCAAATGAGCAAATGTCTCATTTCTTTGTACGAGTGTGGGTGTGGGGTACAAGCGGGGGTGAAGGACGCGCAATAGTATGTAACCTGTAGCAGCCATTGCAAGTGGGTTAAAACATATTTTGTTCGTAGTTTTAATTATCAGTCGGAGTGCTTTATTTTGACATTTGTTTGTAGTTCTGTGTTATTAGAAGGTTATGTATGTTCAATGTTTTAATAATTACATTATTAAATAGTGTTTTATTAGTATATTTGATAATAATTTACTCCCTACATTTTCTGTGTGATTATGTTTTATGTAAGTGGCGAATTATGGAAAAAAATAATAATAAATAAATAAATAAATTTTAAATATGAATGAGAATAAAAATAGCGTGATTTCAATTTTAGAACTGGTTTCCAAAAATAATTAACCTATGATATAAAAATTAGACTTAAAACTTTAAGACCACCAAAACCACAAATTTCATTCAAAAACCTTTTTCATACGCTTTTGCCCTAAAAAAGCTTTTTGCCCCACCAGAAAATAATGTCACGAGCCGCCACTGGTTTATTGTATTCTATCAATAAAAATATTCAATAAAGTATAGTTTACAACAAAATAAGCTAAATGTTATTTATAAAAATAATCAATATTTGAAAAAAAAAATAATAATAATGTACAGATTTAGGTACATAATTTAAAAATGAAAAAAAAAAAAACAAATAGAGAGTATGACCAAGCTAATAGAGAGTACTACCTCCACTTTGGTTGACCACAGCTCTGGAAAAAATAACATTATCGACGTCTTCTTGAGGTAACTGTGCCAATTCTGCATTTCGAAGCTCTCTGCATCTAAAATTATTGTGGATGTTATCCATATGTGGAGTAATTCTTCTCTTAAGCATGTCCCACACATGTTCAATCGGATTTAGATCCGGTGACCGTGCTGGCCATGGTATCGCATTAATACCTTCGTTATCCGGCCAGTTCGTTACAATTCGCGCAACATGTTACCGAGCATTATTCTGGGTAAGATGAAACTGATCACCAACAGCATCACGAAATGGACGCACAATAGGTTGAAGAATATTATCCAAATATTGTTGTGCTGTTAAAAATCCATTGGGAAAAACGAGATCAGTTCTACCGACAATGATTATCCCACCCCAGACTACAACAGTACCACCTCCGTCACTGTGAACTTCCTGGACGTTCCTCAAACGTTCCACATTACTGGATCTTCTCCATATTCTTGTTCGAAGAGAATCTGGATGAATTTCAAATCTGGACTCATCAGTAAACAAAACTGTAGCCCCATCATTATCACACCAATATCGAAAATTGTGACACCAGTCTAATCTTGCTCTGCGACTGCTTCTAGAGAGGGTTTGACATCTGATTGGTCATCGAGATTGAATTTTAGCTTCGTGGAGACGATTTCTTACAGTATCGTGACTAACGGTTAAATTATGCGCTCGCTATAACTCCCTTATTAATTCGGGTGCTGTTAGTAGTAGGTTGTCTTCTAGAATGTAAAACAAAAAATCCGTCTTGACCTGCTGTTGTACAGCAACCACGTCTCGGATATTGCTCGGCCGGACACCCTGTTTCCCTGTAACGCCTCCATAACCGACTGATGACACTGTTTTATTGACCCTTCAAATCAGCAAATTATGTTGCCACACCCTGTAGTATTGCTAGATCTTGAATCCAATAGGTTAACACCAAAGTAAGCGGTACCGCAGTACATACAAATTTTAATTTTGAAACATTTATTAGATACAGAAAACCAAACAAGAAAAGCATTCTTGTAAATTAATAATGGAGCGCTACCAGTTCACTAACGCGTTGTTATTGTAAAAGTATTGTATGATGACTTTAAGAAAATCAGTCATCATGCCTGATGGAACTCATTTCGACTTAGCAGTTATATAGAGATACAGAAAAGCCACTTTCGGACTACTGGAAATTCAAAATTTTTGTATCAACTACTTTTAATATCCACGTTGAGTGAGTCTTTATATCTGATTGGTGCGATATGTTGACTGGAGGTGTTAGCGGTCCATATTTTTTTAAGGTGCCTAGGGAGATGATATTATTCGCCTCTTTATGCTATCACAAATTAAAGTATTGGTTTAAGAACCTATTATTATAGAAGGCACTTGAAAATGCTAGAAAAACATCATCACAGGTGTTTGCGACGTATTCTAAAAATAAACTGGGAGGAGAGAAGAGCCAACAGCAGTGTACTTGAACAAGCCAGTTCGTCAAGTATTGAAGCAACAATTATGAAGATTCAGCTTCGTTGGACAGGTCACTGCATGAGGATGTCTGAGAGTCGAAACCCAAATTTCAAAATTGTTGTACCAACGACCTTTACATCTGATTGATGAGATATGTTGATTGGAAGTGTTATCGGTTCATAATTTTTTGAATACGCCTAGGGATCAATGCTATCACAAATTAAAATATTGGTTTGAGAACATATTATTTTATTATATATTAATTTATTCATTATAATTTTTTGTACTGAGCAATGTCGAAGACAGTCTATGACGACTTGTTTGTGTAATTATATGATTATTTTACATTTGTTTGTCAGAGTGAAAGCGTAGCAATTGAATTATATAAAATGGACTGGTTGGAGTGTCCTTTAAAGATGCAGAAGAGTATACTGTTCATGATCCTCAGATCCCAGAAGGCCCTGATGCTTAGTACTGGGCCTATTGGACAACTGAACATGATTACATTTGTCGCGGTAATATTAACCATTTTCTAATAAAGACATGCTCGATGTGTAAGTGTAATATAAGTACTTTCTCATTGCAGATAATAAGACATGCCTATTCTTTCCTGGCATTAATAGCTAATATGAAATAATCTGTATTACAAGCACAGTATTTCTCTGATAGTTGCTGATTATGCTACTATCACAATTATCAGTTTTAGTAGCTAGTAAATAAGCACAGTAAGTAGCACAGTCGCCGAAACACAATCTGGCGAAAGCGTTCGACACAGTGGATCACCAAATATTACTGGAAAAAATTAAAACAATTGAGATTCGAGGAACAGGATACAACTTAATTCAGAACTACCTTCAAAATAGATACCAGCATGTCCAAATCAAGAAAGAAATATGTAACAAATTACTTGTAAAATGTGGCGTTCCCCAGGGATCTGTATTATCAGCAACTCTATTTAATATACAGTGGGTGATCGGTTAACATAATTTGTCCCAAGACTATGTTCTCTATCCGAATTGTACCATAGATTTTTATGGGAATTTGATTAATTCGTTCTGGAGGCCTTAAAAAATAAATTTAAAAAAATTTGTATACATAATTTTGTAGTAAGTTTATTTATTACAAAAATAATACATACAGTCTTGCATATTAATCAGTCGTTTTTTTTATGGGGCGTTAAAGAACATGTTCAATGTCGATTGCTTTTTTTCAGGATTTTCCGGAAGTGATTAATAGCATTGTCGTTGTAGAGATCCCCAACCCTGTTGATTATTTTTTTATTTATTTATTTATTTATTTATTTTATATCGGCCTATTTCTGCAACGAGGCTAATCGCCGAGGCCAGGGGGCAAGCTTCTACACCTGGATGATGGGTGAATGATTGTGAAATAGGAGTAATGTAAACATATTATTCTCGCCCGAATAATATCACCAACGGAGGAGAATCAAATCACCGACCCCACAGTCCAGACTGATACCACCAGTCCAAACCGCACGACTTAATGCGCTCGGCCACTCCGTTGGCCCCAACCCTATTGACATCAGCTTGGTTTGGGTGCCATTCTAAGACCACTGCCCATCCTCCGACTTCTTCAAAAGATATTTAATGGAAAATGTTGGCATTGGTCCTCTTTCGTCTTCCTCTTTTTCAGAAGGAGACACATTTCGCTGAGTTCGTTAGAATTCGTTTTAGTTCGTTATCCGAATATGTGTTCGTTGTCCAAACACAAAAATCTTTCGTGAAAGTGTTCATTGTCCGGTTTGTTCGCAGTCCGAACTGTTCGGTAACCGGTCACTCACTATCTAAATGACCTGTTCAGTATTTACACAAACTGTAAAATTATTGCGTATGCCGATGATAAAGTCATACTAACATCAGCAAGTTCTTGGAAAGCAATTGCCACAAAAGCAGAAAATTGTGGAAAGGAAGTAAATAAATGGATAGAAAATAATTTCTTAAGTTTTACAACAAAAAGTTAATTCATAACGTTTGCAATTAAGAATAAATCTCAACCCTTAATAAACAATTTAAAAATCAAAGATATAGGAACTAGAGATGGGAATTTCGGCTCAGTTTGCGGAACCGGATCAGTGGAGGTCGTTCAGTTTGTTGAGCCGGTTCATTGATCCGGCTCAGTGCTCCGGTTAAGTAAACATGTTTCCGAGACACAGGTCGGTCGTTCGTTCGTAGGTAGAACGTTGCTTAGAGCCGGCTCTTGCATTTTATGAACTGGAAACATGTTTCCGAGACACAGGTCGGTCAGTCGTTCGTTCGTAGGTAGAACGTCGCTTAGAGTCGGCTCTTGCATTATATGAACTGGAAACATGTTTCTGAGACACAGGTCGGTCGGTCGTTCGTTCGTTCGTAGGTAGAACGTCGCTAGCCCCGGCTCTTATTAACATTTTTGAAACAAACAATTCACTTTATGTAGCTACTGTATTTTAAACCAGATGTTTATGGCGATGTTTATTGCCCTTATAAATCGGACAACTGGGATTTGGGCAATATTTTTAATATTTTTATATAGTATGGTTGTAAGAAAATACAGATTAAGCCTATTAGTTTCAAATAAACTGCCCTACAAATTGATGACAAAATACACTTTATGATAATACATTACAAGCCAAGTTCTCGCGAAGTTCAACATGACATCGATCCAGATCCAGATCAATCCGGTCACTGCTCACAATCGCCCAACCAATCGTATCCTTGAAACTTGAAACTATGCAGTGAGCCGTGAGCCGGCTCATTTCAATTTGGTGAACCGTGTCACTTCGGTCAGTGTACTGAGCCGGCTCAGTGAGCCGGTTCATTCATGAACGACCGATCTCTAATTAGAATGTATTTAGAAAAAAAAATGTTTCTCTCTTTTTGTAAAAACAGTTTACTGAAGAAGATAAAATACTTATTGAAACCGGTCTATTCAATCATTTGAATTTTTATTTAACACTACAACTCTACAACTAAACGGGGGACACTCTACAACTAAAGTTAGAAAATAAATGCCTTTTTTTATCCAACCAATTTTTTAAATTGTTTTATAAGGGAAGAAGGCCCCAGAAACCGTTTGCGCCTCAGGCTTGATGCAAATAAATACTGTTCTGCATAATGATATAAAAAATTAATTAAAAATCAAGTGGGCGTGTCTAATTAATAATTCTGCACGTGTCTTGTGCCCTAACTATTCTTTGTAATCACTATATTAAAAATTCTTTTAATTGTTGCAGTTAATATAAGTAGCATTTATTTTACCTTTCATTAACAGTACTACTGCATTACTCACTTATTACATATCATATCTTAAATTTGAAACTTTCTTGTGTTTTCAAAATTTTGGATTCAGATATGACTGAACATGACCGTTTAAAAATCAATATTAAAATATTCCAAATTATATTTCTGTGGCCAGGGGACAATGATACTAAATTAAAATCATGGTTTAAAAATGTAATTTATTATTCATTAATTACACCAATTTTATTCGCTACGATGACAGAAGTTATTCGAGAATTATCAGGTTAGTAAATAATTAAACAATAGTAGGAACATATTCATCATATCGAGAAGACTGTTTGCAAACAAACGCCCCCGTCTGGTAAAGATTAGACAAGTGCGGAAATTGGCTCTACTGTACATTTTAGAGCAGCGTTTCTCAACCGGGGGGCCGTGAAAGCTTCGTCGGGGGGCCGTGAAAGCTTCGTCGGAGGGCGTGAAAACTTCGTTGGGGGGCCGCGAAGTCATATAAGATCGAAGCATGATTTTTTTTTTTAATATATTTTTTTTTGTTATTTTTTTGCATTATGCTCCGTGCTACAGATAACTCAAGAGTATGGATACGAAAGTGTTTAAATCAAAATGGAAGGCACTTTGAACACTTGTAAATAAAGATACTTTATTTTCAAGTCATTATAGAGAATACAATTTTTCCTCAACCGAAAGATATTAAATAAATGTTTGAGTAAAAGATGTTTCTTTTTAAAAACTCTATCCTAAGATACCCACATGGCATACGTCCCATTTAAACTAAAAGTTGATATCTTTCACTTCCGGTTTATTCGGGAAAATTTCAGTACTATTATTCAATTCTTTGGATAAACGTTGGTCATCAATCCCTCTATCTTGATACACACAATATAGGTGTCTCAAAAGAAATTTTATATTTATTTAGCTTACTGCGTGAACGCAACGTACCTGAGGGGCGCGGGGGTTATGTCAATCGGTAGCCTGGCTCTTGGGAATTCAGTCGCTATGGAGCGTTTCTCGGGAGCAGACCGCGCGTTATGCGTGCGAGAGTTTTACAAAAACGGTGATTCGGCGACTGTAGCGCTTAGAAAATTCTGCAGTATTCGAGGTTTTCGCCACTTAAATGATGCGCCAAGCATTCCTCTCATTCGACATTGGGTTAAAAAGTTTGAAGAGACTGGTACAACATTAGATAAATCAAAATCCGGGCGACCTAGGTCATCAAAAACGGTAGAAAACGTGGAGAATGTTAATCAGTCTGTTCGTGACGACCCGAACCTTTCAATTCGGAAGCGCGCAAGTGCTTTAAATGTGCATAGATCATCATTACATCGCATTATGCACAAAGACCTAAAGCTGCACCCCTAAAAAATTCAATTGGTGCAAGAATTAAAGCCCCAAGATGCCAGTCAGAGGCTTAATTTCGTAAATCAGGTGATTGAGCGATTTTCAACGTTTACCAACATTTTGTTTTCGGATGAAGCTCATTTTCATCTTAATGACCACGTAAATAAGCAGAACTGCCGCTACTGGAGTGCAACGAATCCGAAACGCAAACATCAGAAAACCCTACATTCGCCTAAAGTGACCGTATGGGCTGCGATGTCGGCGCGAGGAATTATCGGCCCTTACTTTTTTGAAGACGAAAGGGGGCATGCAGTTACAGTGAATTCAGAGCGTTATATGGAGATGTTAGACAACTTCTTGGTACCTGAACTGCAAAACTTTCCTGGCTATAACCAAAGAACATGGTTCCAACAGGACGGAGCAACTTCACACACGTCCAATATGTCTCTGCCACGTGTTCGTGAAATTTTCTCAGGCAAATTGATCTCCCGGAGAGGTGACATAAATTGGCCTCCACGCAGTCCAGATTTAACCCCTATGGACTTTTTCCTATGGGGTTATCTTAAATCTAAAGTTTACGCCAATAAACCGACTTCACTGGCGCATTTGAAAGAAAATATCCGTCACGAAATGGCAGCCATCCCTGAGTCCACCTGCCGAGACGTCATAAGTAATTTTACTGTTCGATTAAATGAGTGCCGAGAACGCGAGGGTCTACATTTAGACGATATTATTTTTAAGAAATAAATCCCCAAAAAGTGTATTTTAATAATTAATAAACATTTTTTCTATATACGGCTTACTTTTTTTTTAATCGATCCACTAAATATAAAATTTCTTTTGAGACACCTTGTACTACAACTGGGGAACTCGAATTTAGGGTATTTTGAGCTATTTACACCTACCTATCGAATTATTTATTATTTTTGTAATGCTAAATCTAAATAAGTGCTGATATATGTCTTAAGTACAAAAACCCAGTAAAACAAATAAATAAGTTCATTGCTGTTTATTGCTCTTCAAAACTTAAAACTGATTTTCTTTGAAACTAATTTCTAGTTACAAGTTGGTTGTAGTATTAAGGGGACGATATATAGGAGGGCCGCAGATAATATGTAAATAATTTCGAGTTCCATCCTTCCATAATTGCAGTCAGTACAAGGGTCAGAGTTTTCAAATATACAGGGTGTTTGTTTGAAACGGGGCACCCTGAAAATCTCCTTTATTAGTAAAGATACAAAAAATCTTCAGAACAAAAGTTAAACTAGACAAAAAGGCCCATCTAAAGGTTACTATAAGAATTCTGAGGCACTTCTGGATTCACCGGAAATGATGTCAACTTTTGATCTAGCATAGGGAATCGATAATTTTATATTTTTTTCCTAAAAGTACATTAAATTAGCTTTACAATGACACCAAAAAGTCATATTTTTATGTTAACCATTTCAAAATGGCGACCATTTATTTACAAAATAATAATCAACATAAGTTTTACAAAGTTGAACGTAGCAAGCTTTGAAAACAATAAAAAAAAGAAACAAAATATCTCTAAAATAAACTATTTGACTATTTAGAAAAAAAAAAAACTATAACAAATGTTTTTTTTTTACAATCTTACAATTATTTTACAAAAAAAAAAAAAAATTACAAATGTTCGATCAAACCACCATTATTAACAACTAGTTATAACAGTTTATTTTAGAGATATTTTGTTTCTTTTTTTATTGTTTTCAAAGCTTGCTACGTTCAACTTTGTAAAACTTATGTTATTTATCATTTTGTAAATAAATGGTCGCCATTTTGAAATGGTTTACATAAAAATATGACTTTTTGGTGTCATGAATGGTGTCAGAATGAATTCATGATACCACTTCCGGTTTATTAGTAATTAATATCAACTTTGAAATTTCAAACGGAACATACTACATTTTTTTACAAATTTGAAAAGTACATTATATTTGCTTTACAATCATGTAAAATAATCCATATGTTACATTATTAAAAAGTAAAATGGCGGGCACTTTTTTATACACCCAGTCGAAAAAAGAATAGTGAGCCATGACTAAAAATTAACTAATTCTAAAC
This sequence comes from Liopterus haemorrhoidalis, assembly GCA_963971575.1. NCBI lineage: Eukaryota > Metazoa > Arthropoda > Insecta > Coleoptera > Dytiscidae > Liopterus > Liopterus haemorrhoidalis. Next base: position 15,005,015 of record OZ020621.1, read on the forward strand.
AGCTTTTTAATTTTGTATTTTTGCTCTAAAATGTACAGGATAGCCAATTTTTGCACTTATCTAAAATCTTATGTCAAACTACTATGTTCCGCGTTTCGTTGCACGTATGGTATATGAACGTCTGTTCGACTGTCTTTCTGTCTATCATTATGTGCCCTTTTCACTCGAGAACTGCTGATCCTATTCTCATGCAGTGATTTCTCTGTAGCTACATCATCTGGTCAGGTTACCGACTGCGATTTATTAAAATTGATTCAGTTGTTCCAAAGGTATAATTTTACTTGTGCGCGGGAGTGTTATAAAATCTATATTTTCGGTTTGTACGTGGGTATGTCAATAAATCCTTACAAAACAATAGAAAAAAAAATTATTTTGTGTTGATTCATTTTTATTTCTCAACATAGTCTCCGTTTAGCCGATTTACTTCGCGTAGCATTTCTCCAACTTTTTCAATCCATCCAAAAAATAAGATTCCGGAAGGCCCTCAAAATAAGCAACTGTTTCGGCGACGACTTCCTCGTTCGACGTGAATTATTTTCCAGCTGGCCATTTTTGGAAAGAGGAAAAAGTCGCTGGGGGCTAAATCTGTTGAATACGGTGGATGCGGCAACAATTCAAAGCGTAATTCAAATATTTTCGCCATTGAAACTGTAGTGCACCCGTGCATTGTCGCAAACGCGGCACCCATCTTGCCGATATCTTTTTCATCCCCAATTTTTCGTGAGACCTCACCAAGTTCGCGCACTTTGACTCGTCGATCACTCAAGACCATATCGTGGATTTTGTGAATCATTTCATCACGTCATCACCTCAACGAAACAAGTATGGGAAACTCGGTAAATAATAGAGAGTTATACCTCTGTTCTACTGATCTTTTAATAAAGTTTTCCTTTATTTGACATGTGCGCATGCGCAGTTGATATATCCTTAATTTATTTCTTTTATTAAAATACAGGCAACCTATATTTAATTTAAATAACGGCAAAGCATTTTTTATTTAAAGCGCCTTAATTTTGACAGGTTAACCTCAAAATTAACAACGGAGTAAATTCGAACATAAAATTTGTTGACTTTTCTTGTGAGTAATGATGCAAGCTAAAGATAAAAAACGTTTACGATTTAAATACGAGGACGATGTTATTCTTCTCCGAGAAATTGCGTCACGAAACCCTTTTGCGAATGGTTGTGCCGTATGGGAAGAAGTTAAAAATAGTCTGCTGCAGTTAACTCATATAAGAGTTGCAGTTAACTTTTATATTCATTACGATTTCGATCTATCAATTTGGCATATTTGTCAAAATAAAGTATGAAGCAAGAGCACCGTTGCAATAACACTCTTTAAAACATCATGAAAAATTTTAATACAGGATACTTTATTAGAGGTTTCTTTTAATAAAGTCAGCTTTTTTTCACTTTGCAATATCTCTCTAATATAAATGTGTTTTAGGGAAGAGAGATGATGCAGTAACGCTGTTCACAAGTATTTTGAGTGCATTGTGTTTTCTGGTTCTTCATGTATTCTCCATAAGTTTTCAATTAAGGAGAAAAATCATTATGAATTGTATTTCTGAACTTAAAAAACTGGAAGAAATATTCGAGTCGCCTGAAACAGAGAAAATGGAAAAGAAAATTAGGATCATGTCAATTACAGCAATAGCTTATGTTATTCAGTCAACACTTTTTTACATATCTTTACCATTTATTAATTTGAAAGAATGTGAAGAAGAGAGGAAAATTGCAGTGCATATGAAAGACGTGCCCTGTGGAATAATAACTCCTCTACTTTTTCCTTTTGACTATACCAAAAATCCTATGTACTTAGTTGTCTTTTCAGAACTTAGTTACACTGCGTTTATATTTTCAACCGTTACTATTAGTTGTGTATTATTAGTTTTTGCTCTTACTCTCCACACTATTGGGCATTTGAAGAACTTGAAACATATTTTAGCTACAGCAATAACAGCAAAAGATGAACATTTTTTAAATAGATGTATCGAATACCATAAAGCTATTATGGGGTAAGTAATTTGTATATTATTTATCAATTAATTTAACAAATATACGAGGTCTGTTCAAAAAGTATCGCGAATTTTGTGTTTTTTCAAAAATTATTTATTTATTCATGAATATCTATTTTGTCCCCTTCAAAGTAATCCCCACCAGATATTATACACTTGTGCCAACGTTTTTTCCAATCCTCGAACCACTTGAAAAAATCATTTTTTGTGATCTTGTTCAGCTCCTCCTTCGATGCCGACTTTATCTCCTCACTCGTAGCGTAACGTCGTCCTTTCATGGGCCTCTTCAGTTTCGGGAACAAGAAAAAGTCACAGGGGGCCAGATCTGGGCAATATTAATGCGATGCTGTTTTTGGTCTAAATTGAGCAATTTTGGTACGAATTTCGCGGCGACCCGTCTCATGCCCAAATCATTGGTAAAAATCGAATGGTACGAGCCAATCGATATGTTTAGGTCCTCAACAACTTTTCTAACGGTGATTCGACGATTGTCCAATACTATTTTCTTCATTTCATCAATGTTTTCGTCTGTTGTTGACGTGCTCGGGCGTCCGGCACGCTCTTTGTCGTTCACATCTTCTCGGCCCTCTGAGAACATTTTGTACTACCGATAAACGTTGCTTCGGTCCAAGGTAGTTTCACCATATGCCACAGTCAACATTCGGAATGCGTCCGCGCACTTAATTTTGTTTTTCACACAAAATTTGATACAGATTCTTTGATACATTTTTTGGTATAGGCAAAAATCGAAGACGAGCTAAAACACCTGCAAGCAAAGCAACTGTTAAAAATTGAGAGACATGAGTGAGAGACATGAGTACCAACATAACTCCACAAAAAAATCGAAAATCGAATATACGTAACCCGCGGAAATTAAAAATTCGCGATTCTTTTTGAACAGACCTCGTATATTATAAAAACACGCTTATTGTTTAGAACAGATTTTCCCAAACTGTGCTCCGCGTATATTCTTATTGATAATTATCGTAATAATTATTTAATTTTAGATTTTGGAACTACGTTGATAGCGCCATGGCTCCAATTTCTTTTGTATTATTATTTTCTGCTACAACAGTTACTGGAATTTTAGAATACGAGATATTAATAGTAAGTAACGCGGTGAGTAATTATCAATTACATATAGTTGTTAATTTTAAATATTTCAGGCAGACTTGTCGATTTTCGATTTATGTCGCTATAGTTCTAGTTTGGTTGGATGGGTCGGTACGATGTTTTGTTTATGTACAGCAGCTCAAATGCTTGTGGACGAAGTAAGTTTTTTTTTTCAGTAAAACTATCAGATAAAACGAAATTTTATGAATAGAATGAAGTAATTGAATAAAATAAGCGTTCGTATACCAAGATAGGTTGGTATTTGAGTATTATATTCTGGTTTTCCATGTTTGGCAGTTGTAGATTTCTTGTAATATTGCTAGATCTTGGATCCAATTGGTTAACACCAAAGTAAGCGGTACTTACAAATTTTAATTTTGAACCATTTATAAGATACAGAAAACTAAATATGAACAACATTCTTGCAAATTTATAATAGAACGCTACACAGTTCATTAACGCGTTGTTATTGTAAAAGTATTGTATGATGACTTTAAAAAAATTAGTCATCATGCCTGATGGAACTCATTTCGACTTAGCAGTTGTATAGAGATACAGAAAAGCTACTTTCGGACTACTGGAAATTCAAAATTTTGGTATCAACTACTTTTAATATCCACGTTGAGTGAGTCTTTATATCTGATTGGTGCGATATGTTGACTGGAGGTGTTAGCGGTCCATATTCTTTTAAGGTGCCTAGGGAGATGTTATTATTCGCCTCTTTATGCAATCACAAATTAAAGTATTGGTTTAAGAACCTATTATTATAGAAGGCACTTGAAAATGCTAGAAAAACATCATCACAGGTGTTTGCGACGTATTCTAAAAATAAACTGGGAGGAGAGAAGAGCCAACAGCAGTGTACTTGAACAAGCCAGTTCGTCAAGTATTGAAGCAACAATTATGAAGATTCAGCTTCATGAGGATGTCTGAGAGTCGAAACCCAAAACAGATCCTAATCTCTGAACTCTCTACTGGTTCGCGAAATGTGGACAGACAAAGGAAAAGATACAAAGATGTGCTAAAAGCACACCTAAAAAACGGAAATATTGACTCAATTAATTGGAAGAACCAAACGCGCGATCGACAAGCTTGGCGACATACCATAAAAGAGGCATCCAATAATTTTGAAATCAATCACCTTGCGCACGAAGAAAAGAAAAGACGAAGAAGAAAAGTCAAACAAAACTAGCACAACCCTTTACCCCAGGGAACTATATCCCCTCACTGCAATAAAGACTGCCACTCCAAAATTGGTCTCATCAGTCATTAAATATAATATCAGTATAGCGGAAAATTATCTTCGATACGAAGTTTCGTCATCATTTTGTTATATATTAATTTATTCATTATAATTTTTGTTCTGACCAATATCGAAGAAAGACTTAGGGCCGAATTCATAAACGTTCCTAATCCTCACCTCACCTTAACCTCACCACAAACTCAATTGGCAGTGAGTCACTCATTTGGAATTCAGAAACAAAAGTTGGATATTAGTAACTTATTACCCACTCACTTATCTGTCAAATTTGAGTGAATAGTGAGTGAGATTTGAGGCCAGTAGCTGGTAACCTTAAAGTTTACTCATTTAAGATTTTGCTTTATATAAAAATAGAAATATATTTGTATTAATGTGGATAATGATTTTTTAGGCGGTATATGCAGGACGCTTAAGATCCTCTTCAAAATATCACTATGAACTTATTCAAAGATTTCATTTCTTAAGAAACACTATAACACATAAAATATTTCCTACAGTATATCCAAAAATTGGGGTACTACAGAAACATAGGTTGCCTATTTCTCCAGCAGTGGCAGGCATAAATTATATTTCTTAATTCGTTATAATATACAAGGTGTCTCAAAAGAAATTTTATATTTAGTGGATCGATTAAAAAAAAAGTAAGCCGTATATAGAAAAAATGTTTATTAATTATTAAAATACACTTTTTGGGGATTTATTTCTTAAAAATAATATCGTCTAAATGTAGACCCTCGCGTTCTCGGCACTCATTTAATCGAACAGTAAAATTACTTATGACGTCTCGGCAGGTGGACTCAGGGATGGCTGCCATTTCGTGACGGATATTTTCTTTCAAATGCGCCAGTGAAGTCGGTTTATTGGCGTAAACTTTAGATTTAAGATAACCCCATAGGAAAAAGTCCATAGGGATTAAATCTGGACTGCGTGGAGCCCAATTTATGTCACCTCTCCGGGAGATCAATTTGCCTGAGAAAATTTCACGAACACGTGGCAGAGACATATTGGACGTGTGTGAAGTTGCTCCGTCCTGTTGGAACCATATTCTTTGGTTATAGCCAGGAAAGTTTTGCAGTTCAGGTACCAAGAAGTTGTCTAACATCTCCACATAACGCTCTGAATTCACTGTAACTGCACGCCCCCTTTCGTCTTCAAAAAAGTAAGGGCCGATAATACCTCGCGCCGACATCGCAGCCCATACGGTCACTTTAGGCGAATGTAGGGGTTTCTGATGTTTGCGTTTCGGATTCGTTGCACTCCAGTAGCGGCAGTTCTGCTTATTTACGTGGCCATTAAGATGAAAATGAGCTTCATCCGAAAACAAAATGTTGGTAAACGTTGAAAATCGCTCAATCACCTGATTTACGAAATTAAGCCTCTGACTGGCATCTTGGGGCTTTAATTCTTGCACCAATTGAATTTTGTAGGGGTGCAGCTTTAGGTCTTTGTGCATAATGCGATGTAATGATGATCTATGCACATTTAAAGCACTTGCGCGCTTGGAATTGAAAGGTTCGGGTCGTCACGAACAGACTGATTAACATTCTCCACGATTTCTACCGTTCTTGATGACCTAGGTCGCCCGGATTTTGATTTATCCAGCGTTGTACCAGTCTCTTCAAACTTTTTAACCCAATGTCGAATGAGAGGAATGCTTGGCGCATCATTTAAGTGGCGAAAACCTCGAATACTGCAGAATCTTCTACGCGCTACAGTCGCCGAATCACCGTTTTTGTAAAACTCTCGCACGCATAACGCGCGGTCTGCTCCCGAGAAACGCTCCATAGCGACTGAATTCCCAAGAGCCAGGCTACCGATTGACATAACCCCCGCGCCCCTCGGATACGTTGCGTTCACGCAGTAAGCTAAACAAATATAAAATTTCTTTTGAGACACCTTGTATCTTTATTTAAGAGAACACGAATGGCGACTTACATTTACTTAATCAACTTTTGATATGCAAAATAATACAATAAGTTGCCGAAAATATTTCTGTATACCTGGGTAGATATGTTAGATTTCCCGGAACTAACGAGAATATCGAAAAAAAAAAAAAATCTTTATGGATTTAATTAATATCGCTGGTTTTCCTGAAGTCACTGGTTGGATTGAAGGTACCCATATCGAAATAGGAAATCCAGGAGGCAGAAATGTGGAACTATTTTGAAATAGAAAAGGCTAGATGTGATTAAACGTGCAAGTAGTAGCAGGTGCAAACTGTGAAGTCTTGGACAATGATATTTGCTGGCCAGGATCTGTCCATGATAGCAGGATATTTAATAGTAGTTCTGTTAAAATGATATTTGAAGAAAATCGATTGTCTGGGATTATTCTCGGTGGTAATGCTATAAAAGCAGCTTTTATTCTACGCCATTTTATAAACTAATAAAAAAAAAATAATAATAATTATAAGTATTATCTGTTTCATTTTGTAATACGTAACTAACAGGTAAAGTTCATTTTGTACGTTGTATATTGACAATACATTTATAATATTATCATAGTATTGGTTCACAGGGATACGTCAAAGTCTGTTAACACCACACAAGTCACCAAAGTAACCAGATCTAGTTTCGTATTACAAATTGAGACGGATTATACATTTATTATAATTATGTTGTATATTTATTTATAATAAATTATTTAAATAACATTATAAGTTTTTCTAAAATTTTTGTTTTTAAAGTTTCTTGCATTAATTATTGTTCGACTATATTTTTTCTTATTTCTTGCTTTTCTACTTGCAGCTGTTGTTTACACATATATTTTAAGCCGATATTCTTCGGGACGAAAGATATGAATTTCTTCATCTTGCGGGATATTTTTTTCTGAGCTCTTCATTATAACTTCAAATTCTTTTTCAATTGCAGAAGCTCTTGATGTGTAGGCAGTTTTCTTATTTGTTTGCCTGTTTTCCTATTACTTTTAATTAGGTAATTAGATTATTTGCCTATTGTAAAAATTAATCTATTTAAAAATTACATCCCCTGGGAGTAGAGTCGTCTTTTGAAGATGTAGTCGTCATCTGTATGCATTGGGCTGCGTCACCCGTAATAAATATTCTACTTGCCATGATAAAAACAACAATATATATAAAATATACTATATTTCATTGAATTAAGTTTTTGAAAATACACTACTGTCAACATGTTTATTACAATCACTCATAGATAAAGAAGGAAATAGATGCGAAACTGCCGTTATATTTTTTTAAACCAAATTAGCGCTGTAGTTGTTGGGTTATGGAACTAAAATTGGTAGGGGAGGAAAGGGTTGGGTTTTCGCGGGTATTTCAAATGCTCCAGTGAATATAGTTGTAAGCATAATTAAATGTTATTATTAAATGAACCAATTGTTATGATTTATTTTGTCTATTTTTAATATTATTAACGACAACAATATTAAAAATAGACAAACTAAATCATAACAATTGTATCATTTAATTATGTTTACAATTAAGAACAAGCAGTTCGGAATTATACAGAAACAGAAAAACAATAACTAGCAGAAATAATTATTTATTAAGTAGACTAACATATAACATAATATTTACTAATACTTAATATTTATGGACACTTCCATGGACAAGCCATCCAATTTTGGATTTCCAATGTTCCTCATCCACGTTTTATACAATTATGGAGTCACACGTGTCTTCGGGTTTGGAAAGCGATATCTTGTAGGTTCACTACTATCATACCCCAAAACAAAGCATTTAACACCCATTTTCCGAATTAAACAATGAAATTACAAAATTACAGAAGACGATTTTGACACTAATTACAGATTTTGACGCTAATGACAGAAGCCGTAACAGGCAACATCCTGTCATGCACGTAGCTATAGCGACTGGCAGCGACTGGGGCGCTATTCGTGTTGGGTTATGGAACGTAATATGGTTTTCGTTTTGCCATTAGAGATTCACCCCCCTGCAATCACTACCAAAACGTTTCCATAGCTATAACGTATTATTTTATTTTGACGTCATAAAATTAGTGACGTTTTCTCTCAACCGTCCCTCAAGTTATGCCTCATTTTCATGGTAGTGTCAAAGGCGTGACAGGGGTGAGAGGCGTGGTGTTATATTTACAAGTTCGAATTTCATGGTGGGGTTGGAGGCGTGATAAGGGCGCGTTTTCGGTTTTGACATTTGTATATAACCCAAATTTAACCTAAAAGTTTATACAAGTGTTTGGAGTAAACGGTTATTTAATTTCATTAAATATGTCGTCAAATCGAAGAAGACGTCTAGCTCTTTTTTATGCATATTTAGACTTATTGCGATATGAAGAAAAGCGATGGTGGGTACGTCCCATATATACATAAAAACAGAAGGCAACAGGGAGATTATTTTAACTTGTTGCAAGAAATTAGACACAAAGTTCACAGACAGTTACTTCAATTACAAGAAAAGAATTTAATACACAATCTTTTTTACTGAAATAAATTTGACATCACAGTTTAGAATGAAGATTCTATTGGCCCCTACTTGGGGGTATATTATTAGTATACCCACTGCATGACATTTCTGCAGACCAGATATTTGAAACTGAATCCATAATAATAAACATTATGACTGCCGACAACATTGTAAAAGTCGCTATTTTGCTACATCAATTTACGTTTTTTTAATTTTTTTTTTTTTTTAGGAAATTAATATAAGTTTCTCGTTATGCCTCATTTTCATGCGGGTGTTGGAAGTGTGGAACAAAAAATTCAACCAATAGGATCGCTTTATTTTGAAAAAACCCGTACCATGGTATCGCAGGCGCGGTGTTACAAGCACGGTGTCGCAAGTTCAAAAATTTCAACTCTAGCGCCGGTCGCACCGTCGAAACCATAGAAACAGATATATTTTTTCGGAATGGTGAGATCTTTAGCGAGAAACTTATATTAATTTCCAAAAAAAAAAATAAATTAAAAAAACGTAAATTGATGTAGCGAAATAGCTACTTTTACAATGTTGTCGGCAGTCATAAAGTTTATTATTATGGATTCAGTTTCAAATATCTGGTCTGCAGAAATGTCATGCAGTGGGTATACTAATAATACACCCCCAAGTAGGGGCCAACAGAATCTTCATTCTAAACTGTGATGTCAAATTTATTTCAGTAAAAAAGATTGTGTATTAAATTCTTTTCTTGTAATTGAAGTAACTGTCTGTGTACTTTGTGTCTCATTTCTTGCAACAAGTTAAAATAATCACCCTGTTGCCGTCTGTTTTTATATATGGGGCGTACCCACCATTGCTTTTCTTCATATCGCATTAAGTCTAAATATGCATAAAAAAGAGCTAGACGTCTCCTTCGATTTGACGACATATTTAATGAAATTGAATAACCGTTTACTCCAAACACTTGTATAAACTTTTAGGTTAAATTTGGGTTATATACAAATGTCAAAACCGAAAACGCGCCCTTATCACGCCTCCAACCCCACCATGAAATTCGAACTTGTAAATATAACACCACGCCTCTCACCCCTGTCACGCCTTTGACACTACCATGAAAATGAGGCATTAAAGATCTCACCATTCCGAAAAAATATATCTGTTTCTATGGTTTCGACGGTGCGGCCGGCGTTAGAGTTGAAATTTCTGAACTTGCGACACCGCGCTTGTAACATCGCGCCTACGATACCATGGTACGGGTTTTTTCAAAATAAAGCGATCCTATTGGTTGAATTTTTTGTTCCACACTTCCAACACCCGCATGAAAATGAGGCATTAGTGACTCATTTACAATTGTTTATGAATAACAAAAGTGAGTGAGGGAACGACTCAACCTAAAATGAGTGTGAGATGAGGTGAGGCTGAGGTGAGGATGAGGTGAGGATGAGGTGAGGATTAGGAACGTTTATGAATTCGGCCCTAAGACAACTGCTCTCTGTGACTATTATGATTATTTTACATTTGTTTGTCAGAGTGAAAGTGTGGCAATTGAATTATATAACATGGACTGGCTGGAGTGTCCTTTAAAGATGCAGAAGAGTATAATGTTCATGATCCTCAGATCCCAGAAGGCCCTAATGCTTAGTACCGGGCCTATTGGACAACTGAACATGATTACATTTGTCTCGGTAATATTAACCATTTTATAATAATTTTGACATGCTTGATGTGTAGGTGTAATATGATTACTTTTTCGTTGCAGATATTAAAACATGGCTATTCTTTCCTAGCAATAATAGCCAATATGAAATAATCTGTATTACAAGCACACTGTTTCTCTGATATTTGCTGTTTATTGTACTATTACAATTAGCAGTTTAGTTGCTAATAAAAAAAGCATTGATAAATTATATAAAACTAGATTATTACCCGTCAACAATGACGGATTTAAAAATAAAAATTTCAATTGTTTGAATGTGTATTTGGTTTTATTTTTTAACGTATCCTAATTTCGTCGCCAGTCTGCGAATCATGGGACAGGATATCACCAGTTAGCTAATCATGGGAGAGGGCGTCACCTGTCAGCCAATCAAGAAACAGGGTGTTCCCAGTTAGCCAATCACGAGAACTTTAGAAAAATTGACGTCATAATGTTACCGACACTACATACAGACACTTGCTAATTATATAGTTAGATTATTTATTCATTAACTTTTTAAGATGAGAAAACGATTCATTTTTACTTAGTACATTACATTTATATTGTAAAAATGAAAATAATTTGAGATGTTAATTTATGCCTACGAAACCCTAGACATTTCTATATGTAATTATATTCGTAGATACTTAGAGAATAAATCTGCAAAATATTGTTCATACCAATTAAAGGATATAGGCTTGTCTAGAGTTTCTCGTTTATGCCTACGAAACCCAAAACATTTATATATAAAATTTTATCCGCAGTTTCTTAGAGAATAAATCTGCAAAATATTGTTCATATCGGTCAAAGGAAACAGGATTATCTACAGTCTCTTGTTTATGCCTACGAAACCCTAGATATTTATTTATGTAATTATATTTGTAGATTCTTATAGAATAAATGTGCAAAATATTGTTCATATCGGTCAAAGGAAACAGGAGTATCTAGAGTCTCTTGTTTATGGCTACGAAACCCTAGGCAGTTATGTATGTAATTATTTTCGTAGATTCTTAGAGAATAAATCTGCAAAATATTGTTTATATCAGTCAAAGGAAACAGGAGTACCTAGAGTCTCTTGTTTATGCCTACGAAACGATATTTATGCATATAATTATATTCGTAGAGTCTAGAAAATAAATCTGAAAAATACTGTTCATATCGGTCAAAGGATATAGGAGTACCCTAGGGTTTCTTGTTTATGCCAACGAAACCCTATACATTTCTATAGGTTATTTTATCCGCAGATTTTTAAATAATAAATCAGCAAAATATTTTTCATATCGATCAAAGAATATAGAAAAGTCTACAGTTTCTTATTTATGCCTACGAAACTCTAGATATTTCTATACGATGTTTTATCCGCAGATTTTTAGAGATTAAATTTGCAAAATGTTTTTCATATCGATCAAAGAATATAGGAGTGTCTAGAGTTTCTATTTACATCTACGAAATCCTAGATATTTATGTATGTCATTTTATCCGCAGATTCTTTGAGAATAAATCTGTAAAATATTGTTCATATCGGTCAAAGGATATAGGAGTCTCTTGTTTATGCCTACGAAACCCTAGACATTTATGTATGTAATTATATTTGTAGATTCTTAGAGAATATATCTGCAAAATATTTTTCATATTGGTCAAAGGATGTAGCAGTGTCCAGAGTTTCTTGTTTATGCCTACGAAATCCTAGGTATTTCTGTAAATAATTATATTTGTAGATTCTAAGAAAATAAACCTGCAAAATATTATTCATATTGGTCGAAGGATATAGCATTGTATATAGTTTCTTGTTTATGCCTACGAAACCCTAGACATTTCTATATGTTATTTTATTCGCAGTTTCTTAGAGAATAAATCTTCAAAATATTGTTGATATCAGTCAAATGATATAGGAGTATCTAGAGTTTCTTGTTTATGCCTACGAAATCCTACAAATTTCTATATGTAATTATATTCGTAGATTCTTAGAGAATATATCTGCAAAATACCTGTCAATCAAGTCAAACTGGGAACACCCTGTTTCCCAGTTAGCCAATCACGAGAACCTTAGAAAAAATGACGTCACAGTGTTACAGAATCACTAACATACGGTAGCTAATTATATATGTACGATAAGCACAGTACCTACATATTCAATAAATATTATATAATCATGTAATAAATGCCACTGAAGAGTACATTAAAAATATAATTGGAGTTTTAAAATACGAGATATTAATAGTAAGTAGTAACAAGGTATGTAATTGTCACTTACATATGGTTGTTAATTTTAAATATTTTAGGCAGACTTAGTTTTTAGATTTGTGTCGCTATGGTTTTATAACCTGTTTCTTTTTTTTTTTTTTATTTATTGTTTTATTGGCCGTTGGTCTTTCGACCATATTAACCAGCTACAAATTTTATATAATATATGTACAATTATAATTAATTACATTTTTAAATTTGAATTGATAATAAATTTGACCAAAAATATATATAATTTGTAATGTTTTAATAAATTTATAATAGAATGCGGTGGATTTAGATTAATTTTTTCCAGTTCCATAATAAGATCTTTTCTTTGATTACTAAAATTTGGGCAATTGCCACTCTTGTTCCCATTCTGCATTCAAGTTCTTATATACGGTACTTTTAAAATCATAATGAGGTGTTACATCGGTGATTTCTACTGTAGGTGATTTTGCTGCCACTTTGGCTAGTTTATTTTGCTATGTCATTCCCGTATGAAATGCCTTGGTGTGATTTAATCCAAATAAGTTTTACTTCACTGATATCTTTTAAAAGATGCATTATTCTTTGAATATTAAAATGAAAAGGGAATTTTTTAGAATTTTTTAAAGATTGTAATGCACTCAGACAATCACTTATAATAATAAATTTTAATTCTGGATTCTTGTAATCTATAATGAAATTTAATGCTTGTTCTGTTGCATACAATTCAGCTGAAAATGTTGAATAATAATTTGGTAAAGTAAATTTTTTACCGAATTTTAAGAAATGACAATAGAAAGCTGCTCCTACCATGTTATTCTCATGATATTTAGACCCATCTGTATAAACACATATATAATTTGATGCATTTTTTTGCAACTGCTCTTTAAAAATCTCTTTATCTACAATTACATTGCCGGTAAAAGGTGGAATGATGATATTAACGTCATGATAATTATTTTTGTAAGGAACTTTAAATAATGGACATGAGTTATCGAATATTATATATTTGGAGAGTTCCATAATTTTTCCAAATGAAAATATGTAGTCCGGAAGTTTGTGAGTAAGACCTTTAGATGATGAGATGTCCTGAATGTATAGCCATTTTACCAAATCCATAGACTTATAGTCAAATTATAATTTTTTAGTAATAAAATTATAACCCAATTTTTTCCTTCGATAGGATAACGGAAATTCACACGTTTCAGCCAAAAGAGATCTAACTGGAGTCGATTTCATTGCCCCTAAGCAAGTCCTTAGCGATTTAAATTGCAGTCTATCTATTTTCTTAAGATTCGTAAAAGAAGACGAAGAATAAAAAATAGAACCATAATCAATTTTAGTTCGAATATAAGATCTATAAAACATAAGAATTATGTTCGGAAACCTGTTTCTTTGGTTTAAGCAAAACTAGAGGTTTATTCCAACAAAAAATTCACAGCAGTTCAGAACGTGAATCAGAACTGCTTAGAATCCATGTACGAACGTATAGTTCTAGAATCATCTTAATTAGTGTTGGAACGAGTTAGAACCGTTGAAAATTTGGATTATTTATCCTAACCTATAAAATCACGAAATCAAAACAACATCTGTTAATAAACATTGTGCCTTGTATTTTTAAACTGAAGAAATGGAACTAATGGAAGGATTGGATTATATTTGGAAATCTTTTTTGCCGAAAATGTCTTTCAATAACGACTTTTTCCTCGTTGTTTGGTCATTTTATTATGTTGTTAGACTTGTTGCTCAAGAAATGTGGAATTCGGACTATTATTCTCTTCAAACTAATTTGGAAATATCAAACCTATCTGCTACATCTCGAAAACTTGCAGTCTGATGGCCAATATACCAGAGAAATATAAGAAGCTGATCCTGAGCATTAATTTTACCATTTTGGCCAGAATGGTACTTATAGTATTCACATGCTTCAAAACTTGCTGCTAGTGGTTCAATAACATTTCTACTAACTCGAAAATGTTCCAAAAAAAAACATGATCACTATATTGTGGCACTATCATACGTAGATAATTTTCATTGTTTTGTCTTATTTCAACAACAACATCATACAAGAATTCTCTATTATTATTATTTTCGCTTGAAAATCCTGACAAATATTAAAAATCACTGTTCAATCATTAAAGAGTTTGTGGCAACGAAATTAAAATTCCATTTAGTTCCGCTTAAACGTTTGGAATAGCCTATAGCAGCGTTTCTAAACCGGGGGGCCGTGAAAGCTTCGTTGGGGGGCCGCGAAGTCATATAAAATCGAAGCATGAAAATATAATAGAAAAACGCTCAATTTTGCAAGATATATTCATAAATATATGACATTTATATTCGTTAAAATATACCTTTTAAACTTAAATAAAATAAATTATACTTATTTTGACAACTAATTTAAACTAATTAAAACGGTTCGCGTTGGAGGTACTTCAAGTACTTTCAAGTAGGTACGACTTGAACTTGCAATATTTTTGTTATGCTCCGAGCTACTGTTAGCTAAAGAGTAAGAATGCGAAAGTGTTCAAAATGGAAAGCAGCTTGGAACAATGGAATACTTGTAAATAAAAATACTTGCAAGCCATTATATGTAATCGTAACAGATATTAAAAACATGTTTATGTAAAGGTTGTTTTTTTTTCAAAAGTTTTATCCAATTATACTCAACACGCCATATGTTCCTATATAAACAATCGAAGTTGTCCTTGATATCCTGTTCTTCCGGTTTATTCCGAAAATTTAAATATTACCATCCAATTATTTGGGTAAACTCTGGCTAAACTCTGGCTAAATTAAACCAAATTTTTTTCCCAACTTGCTCATATATATACATTACCGGCGGTTGGGAAACATTCCTCCAGGTAACTATCTGACAGATAAGATTATATGATACTTTCTGTGCTGAATAAATGTCATCCCGTCTTTCAATACAAATGTATCTATCGGATAGTTATCTAACGGATAATGAGACTGATGTATTGAATTCACTTCTTGGTAATGACATTTATTCAGAAGATAAAGTTCCAGATAACATTATCTGTCGGATAGTTACCTAGTGGTTTAAATGAAGGTGGAAAGACCGGGCCTTAAGGTCATAATGCCCGGGGGCGGACACCTTAGCCCTCCAAATCAACCCGTAAATAAAAAAAATTAACCTGTATAAAATTCTCGAGAGATAACTCCATTATACTTCCAATAGTAATTTTCATCCCTTTCTGAGATTTTTTGATAGCCCAAAAGTCATCCTATTATCACCTCTGTCCTCCCATTTTACCATATAAGCCGTGTCTCCAACGCTATAGCTCTGAAATTTTAATAAATCCTCAAGCAAAATGTATAACTATTTATATAAAGATACAAAGTAACAAAATATAAACTATTTTAGATCATGTAGTACCAAGTAACTTCCAAATTTAACGTTATACCTCATCTTCAATAATAAAAAAATAGTGTATTGGGCCCGGTAGTCCAATTTCAACCACCTGTATACTATTGATAAAATATTAATATATGTGTTTATTCTCATAAAGAATTATTTTAAGAAATTCTGTTCCTTATTTATTAATTGTTAATGACTATATTCCTTAATGAGCTTTATCAGGATTAGCCATCTTGATATGTAGTGATACGTGAATTTTTTAAGTGGCGTCTTCATTTTTTTCTGATGTTTTTAGTTATTTTTAAGTGATAAAAGTGCAGAAAATACTTGAAATAGTATGTTATAGTGTGGACTTTAGTGTTTGGACTCCATGCAGACCAAAATTGGAGCGACTGGAAAGGTATTTGTAGAAATTTTTGTTAATTTTATAATGTAAATCATTGTTATGTAGAATGTGCTTCTATGGACAATATAGAAACACATACATGTATACACTATCGGCTATAACTAGAGAAACAAAACTATTTTTTAAATCATTTTCATAAATCCCGATTATTGACTAAATGAATATTGAATTATATTGGTATAGCAACAACAATTTATAAATTAGAACCTGCTCTTAAAAATATTTGTTGTACTGGTACAAAAAAAAAAAAATTATATATATATAGGGGGGGGGGGCCGCAGACAATATTTAAGTTATTTTGGGGGGTCCCAAGCCCAAAAAGGTTGAGAAACACTGACGTAAGTTATATTACGCGTTATTTGAGCGTTCGCAGACACTGCATCACTTTATAACCAAAATTGTTATTTAGTTAAATCTAAATCAATATATATTTATCATTTTCTGTAATTTGTTAGTGGTCGAACAATAAAATGAATTTAAATCTTTATAGAGAACGTATATTTAATATGAACCCGCTATAGAAGCCATTTATCAATATTTTTCTTATTAATTTATTGAACACTTGGATACGAAGTAAATGCAGAAAAAATCGAGAGGATTTTTTAATTTACATTATCCTCTGACGTAATATTCGCAAATTATTTAAATTTAGTTTAAACAATTTAAATGGAAGCTCTTAGTACTCAAATATCGAATAAAAATGATCATCAAAAATCTGTTGATTTTGATGTGACTATAGAAAAAATTGTGTTAGACATCCAGCATTATGTTACTTCTTACACTTATTAAATACCTACAAAACCCTGAAATGTGTGAAAATTCACACTTCAAATCAATTTTTCATAAACAAGTTAATAACATTAAAAAATTGATGTGAAGTGTGAATATTCACACATTTCAGGGTTTCGCAGGTATATAATAAGTGAATACCGCCTTCACTTGAGCTGAGTGTGTAGGATAAATTTTACTTTGTAGTAATCACGGCAAAATTAACGATATTTTTAAAATAATTTATCGTCTGTTAATCATATAATAAGACTGGTTATTAAATTTACGCTCTTAAAAATTAAATACAACATTTGTCAAAATATAACTAGAATTTTGACAAAATAATTTCAACATAATAAAAATGCAAAAAAAAAACAGAAAAAATAAAATTCACTCCGTACTCGAACTCGAAACCCTTCGTTTCCAGCGCATTTTAGCTTACGACACCAGTGCTCTAACCCATTCCGCTATCGCACGCCTTGCATGTGAGTGTCTTACATTGGTATAACTTTTGTACTTGTGAACAAAAAACCACAAAAAATGCGTTATTTTCCGAAAACATAATCTGATCAAAAATTCCTGTTGTACTATTTCGGTTCACACCAATATACATTACTTAGAATTTTTTTAGATTTTTAGTTTAAACCATCTGGGCTACAGGGTGTGGGACAAAATTTTTTTTGCACAATTTTGGCAAAAATCGCATCAAAATAATTTATTTTGCAAAAATTAAAATTTGATCGTTAATCCACGTACTAAGGGCTTTCATTTGATACCCTACTCAAAATTTAAAAAAAATATTTTTGTTTTCGTTGAGCACATATTTGTTTATATTTTTAGGGGGGTATGTTTTTAGATGTTTTAGTATTTTTCCTATGTGCGGGTCAAAGAGTTGTATAAGCATGCCAAATTTCAACTCTCTAGGTTTAGCCGTTAGGCTAAATTTTTTACCGAACAGACAGACAGACAGACAGACAGACAGACGACAAAATGACGGTATAAGGGTTTTTTGGTCATACCTACAAAACCCTAAAAATTCTCTCGTGTGCAGTAATAACCGAATATGTTGTAGTAGTGGGGATGGATTGGAAGTGACATATTTATTGAATTCAGTTTTTTTTATCTTATAGCTAACGTATTATTAAGCAAAAGATTTATTCTTAATAAAATGAATATTGTGAGAGCTATATGCGATCACCTATGATAGATTTGCCTCAATCCCGAAAGAAGTACGGGAACCTCAGCTAGCAAATAATATAAATGTGTTTTAGGGAAGAGAGATAATGTAGTAACACTGTTCATAAGTATTTTGAGTACATTGTGTTTTCTAATTCTTCATATATTCTCTATATATTTTCATCTAAGAAGAAAAATCGTAATGAATTGTGTTGCTGAACTGAAAAAACTAGAAGACATATTCGAGTCACCTGAAACAGAGAAAATGGAAAAGAAAATCAGAATCATGTCACTTGTAGCAATAGGTTATGTTGTGAAATCACTTGCTTTATACGGAGTGATTATTTAATGGCGAGACGACGTCACTGGAAGTTTTAATAATTTGCCGTTTCATACACATCGTAGCAGGCGATTATGCGCGCATACGCATTAAGGTTATTATATCTCTTCAAGGTTATTATAGTCATAGTATTCACCAGTATTTCTGCTAGGAGGCACGTAAAATTCGGTGACGTCGTCTCGCCATTAAATAATCACAATTTTTGAATTGAAAACATTGTCAAGAACAGAGAAAAACTGCAGTATACATGAAAGATGTACCTAGTGGAGTAATAACTCGTTTACATTTTCCTTTCGACTATACCGAAAATCCGATGTAAATTTTTAAATTTAAGATACATTTTTATATTTAAGATTAGGTTCAAAGAACATTTAAGCGCCAATAAAAACATACAACCAGATTCCTCAAATGTCGCAAAGCATTGCATTTCTAATAACCACATCTTTAACAAAGATGACTGCTCGGTAATTCATATAAATAACAATAATCAAAGAATCACGGCCGTTTGCACCGGTCATAGTTAAAAAATTGATTAACTATTTACGAGTTAAGTTTAATTAATGATTAAATGTGCATAGCTTTGCACCGTATGTTGTTGTATAGCTAAGAAATCCACAAAAATTTCTGTTGGTAGTATTGAATAAACAGAACATCTGTAATTATTTTTCTTAACTTGGCGACATTGTCATGAAAAAATCAGCATTTGACATAATTTTTCTTTTGTTTGTTTAATTTGAGTGACGTACTGTCAAAAATAAAATATGTTATTGACGTTAAACGTTTCGACAAGTTGACGTTTTATCTAGCCCTCCTAAAATTATATCTGCTAAAAATGTAAATTAACAATAAATATTGGTGGAAAAAACTAAGGGAATTCATGCTGCTAATTTTATAAAAAAAAAATATATATGTGCACAAATGTAATAAAAAACATAAATATAAACAAAAATATATATTTGAATGATTACTTTATTATAATTATTATTTTACACTATACTATAATATTTTAATTACAAAAGTCGTTCTAAATATTCATTTATTAATTGTTTACGGAATTCAATTCCAGCTGCGTCACGTGCATTCACATTTTCGTCTGGTATTTGTCCATCTATTATCAGTTGATGCAACACGTATTCATCTAATTCTTCAGGTACCGGCGGCGCTGAGTTGACAGGGACGCAAAAATGATTTTCCCTGTTTTTGCTCATCACTTCGATCCATCTACTTTTTCTTTTGCTTATCACCGATGAGAGGGAGCGCAAAATTGGCACATTGCCTCGGATGCAGCAATACCTTGGTTGGGCTCAGACTGGCAGTACAATATTCTTTCATATTTAGTTTTTACATTCCCGTATATTGTGAAGTACACAAGCAGCAATTATTATTGATACCTGTCGTGTAGTACTCAAAAAAACTACCCGTCTTAATGAGACTACCAGGTTCTTTAAAAAATATACTGGTGTAAACGATAAAAATTAATATAATTTAATAAAACACACACAAAATTACTACAAATTACACAACGGTATGACTTATTATTTCTAACACATTTAATTTATTTTTTGTTGACAAATCCATGGCACACTTTGCCAATTGTTTTTTATGGTTACTATACCAGTACGTCTCCACATTCTCCCACCTGAGGAATAATAATGACTCACATATAGGAGACGTAAGCACTATTTTTATTCTCTAAAGCGCTTTGGCAGCTTAATTACGCGACCCCTTCTTGTAAACACAAGTCGCGCACATTCGGGCACGGACACTTTTACTCTGCTTTTTTTTCACTCACTACACTTGACACTTATTTGTCTCTGGCTCCACCGCTGAATCCACAGTAACGTCCCACGCAATTTTCGTCGTCCATGCCTTTTGGAGCACCAATTTAGGGGGGCTCAGTGTCACAGGACTCGTGAATCTAATAGAGTCAAATACTCGTTGTGCCAACGATAGTATCACTTGCTTCGTTACAACGTCTTTATTATTTTCTTGGAAATTACTTAGGCTCAGAGTGTCACTCGACAGGTTCCAAGGTAAACCTAACCCCTGAGAATTGTCCAAACAGCTTTGTGGTCTGACTGAGTACTTCCACCCTCGAAGATGAGGTATAAGCTCAATCAAATTCGAACCCTTTTCCAGGCAGTGGTTCAACGAAGGCTTATTTTTCTCACGCGCAGACGCATCGAACACCGGTCTTATTTAAGTAGTCATACTCTCATTCTTCAGGACTGGTCGGCGAGGCAGGTAATGTACAGGTCGATATTCATCTGTAGGCTCTATCTGCTCAATGATCCCTTCTCGTTCCCATTCTAGAAAGATCTCGTTGTACGCTTCATAATTTTGGTCAACTTTTAATTTTCTCACAGTCGACTGTAGCCTTTTCATGGCCAACGTATAGTTATTAGGGAGAGGTGGATGCCCCGGCACCCAAGGTAGCTTAACCTCGTACCTCCCATCTGCGACCACAGCTACTGTTTCATCGAAATGCTCTTTAGCAGCTAGAGCCATTTCTTGTTTAGTTTGCTTCTCGGAAGGCGACGTTATTCCTAACACATCCAGTTGCCATAGATTTGTAATGTCGTCCTTCACGAATAATGACAAGATAGATGCACTGGTGGTGGAAGAACGAGTTCCCGGAACTTTCCCCATTAGCGTCCAGCCTAAGAAAGTCCCGACGACCACCAACCCGCATTCTAAAACGTGTTTACGCCCGGTGTATAACTTACCGGCAACATCTGCACCAATTAACAATTCAATAGGGCCTTCTACGACATCATGCAACTTTATGCCCAGCTGATTAATTTCTTCCGTCCAAACACCGCAATGAACCGGAGGAATCCCACTACAAATCGTTATTTGATCTAGTGCTTCAAAAGTGCATCTAAAACTGTCATCTTTACTACCCAACTGAATATTATAGCACTTATGTCGCTGTTCCGTCGTTTTGGAACCGCCGAATAACACGTGCACTACTTTCTCGGCCCTCTTAGGTTCATAACGGAGCTCCTCCACCGTTGTCTTTAACACATAGGAGCGTTGGGAGCCAGTGTCAATAAGAGCACGGACTTCTCGCACACCCTCATTTCCATACATGCGTACTCGAAGGGTCTGCAACATCACATGAGCGCTTGAGTGGTTTGCCATAACTATCTCATCCTTCTCTTGTGTCTTTTTTTGAACCCTCTGTGGTGACGAATTCTGCAGTGTCGACGAGTCAGACTTGTCGGCTGGTAACCGAGAACAAATTAATACTACATGGGACCCACCACATAAAACACATCTGACCGGTTCTCGACACCGTCTACTTTGATGGCCGATTTTTAAGCACCGGAAGCATGCCCTTTTGTCGCTCAGAATCTTCTTCTTTTGCTCAAGTGTCCATTTCTGAGCCTTGAAACAGTTCTCGCTCCCATGTTTATTTCCGTCGCAGAAAACACATTTGGCAAACTCGCAACTCATCAGCGCAGCCGCTGTAGGTAAAATGGGATCCAGTGCTTTAGATTTTTCTTTTTTGTGACGGGTGTTTTCCACCGATAGTGAACTGAAGCCGTTGGCCGCCATAGCTATGCGCCCTTCAGCCTCAACTTCCGAACGGAGGAAATCCATTAACCCGTCCAAACGGTCTTGCAGGGGATTCGTGAGTGCCACGCTCCCACCGTATTCACCCCTTTCTCTACTTGCAGAGGGCCTACATGAACGTTGCCATGCCCTTAACAATTCCGTGGGAAGACAAGACTCAATCAAGGGAAATAACATAGCCGCGCAAGCATTGGTAGTTATCCCTAGAGTATTTAAGGCGCGCAGTTGCGTTTCTAATTTGTCGTACAGTACAGCTATGTCCATCTTACCTCCCGAAACAGCGTTTCCCAAAACCATCTTTAAGAGCTCCCTAACATCTACTTGTAAATCTCTATTTGTAAATCTTCTCGCCCATAACGTGACTTTAACCCATCTATGGCTTTATAATAATTTTCCCCAATGGGCGGGTAACTTTCCACCAATTGTCTAGCTCTACTGCCAGAAATAGTGGCCTGCATTAAATATTGGAACTTATCTGAGTCATCAATATTGGGATCCTCATGGATTTTCTTAAATTGACCCCAAAAAACCAACCAATCACGGATCTCGCCGTCAAACTTCTTAAACTCGATGCAAGGTAGTTTAAATTTACGCTTACCTGAGTTGTTTTCCGCTTGTGTGCTCACGGAATGGCTATCTGCTTCTGATCTTACCTCCGCATCAGCACTACGAGTGACACTGTTGTATCGAACCCTCAGCATAGTCATTCTTTTGAGATACTCATCTGATGCTTCTGTCTCCATTGACAAGGCCTCCTCTGTTGCATCTTCTGCTAACAGCTCATTTAGGACTGTCTCATCAAGACCAGATAAAACATCAAACTTCTTTTGCAGAAATTCCCATGCAGCCTGAATTTCTAGCGTGTTCCTGGTAGATGCGGTCAACAATTCTTCAAGACGTACAGCGGCTTTCGTAAAGGCAGTCCTTGCTACCTTTCGATGCTTCTTAACCGGCCCTTGTTCCATCTTCTCTATAATTTTTATGCAACTGCAACTTCGCAACACCAACCTTGCACAATATTACACTGGTTGCACTCTGTTGCAGTTATTTACACCAATAATTTACACCAATATCTTAGCATACGTATCACTAACGTAAGTCCTGTCACGGTCGCCACAATGTCGTGTAGTACTCAAAAAAACTACCCGTCTTAATGAGACTACCAGGTTCTTTAAAAAATATACTGGTGTAAACGATAAAAATTAATATAATTTAATAAAACACACACAAAATTACTACAAATTACACAACGGTATGACTTATTATTTCTAACACATTTAATTTATTTTTTGTTGACAAATCCATGGCACACTTTGCCAATTGTTTTTTATGGTTACTATACCAGTACGTCTCCACAATACCTATTTTAAATAATCCAATACTGGAACCGTCGTTTTAGCACAAAACAGTATTTTTGGATAAACGAAATCATTACCTATTTTTGATTAATGCAATTTTATCCATAGAATCAAAATAATTTGCTCTTTGAGATTTTTTTAGCAACATCAAATCTAAAAAAAACGTATATCTATGTATATTCTTCATCCATATTTATAATAAAATTGTACTAATCAATCTTTTTTTATAGTCAAATCACAGAACACAATATATTAATACAATGTTCCGTAACTGCACACCTAACTACCGCGGTCACGGTTACGGTAAAGTCGTGGTAAGTTGTGGTTACCTGAAAACGCGTTTTTGTTACGGAACGGTCTTCACCTCACAGTTGATAAAACAGACAACTGAACTGTCATTTTATGGACGTTATAGATTCTCTTACAAACTTATTAATAAATCAGTGGCGTGCCGTGACTTTTTACAATGGGCAGCAGATATTTTTTTGACTCTTTCCTTATTTTAATTAACTTTCTTTTTATTTTGTTATTTTTACAACTATTTAAATACTACTTCAATACGCCTGTTTTTCTTACAAAAATTTTCCGGCACTCTATCATAAAAATCTGCAATTCGCAGTAACTGTAATAGTTCTTTTTCTATTGAAAATAATGATATGATTTGATAACCTGTCTTGCTCTGTTGAATTTCTGGCATACGTCTTCACCCGTTTTAAAGTAGAAAATGTTCTTTCTACTGAAGCTGCGCTGTGAGGTATAAAAGGTACAAACAAGGCCAGCAAAACATTTTATTAATTTTTTCACAACCACATAGCCATACATTTTTGTCCTAATAAAAGTTTTGAAAATGTTTTGTGTTGGTTTTATTTTTAACTTTAATTTCATTTTTTAATTGCGACATATGTGGTGTTGGTCGTGGATATTTTTTTATTTCGGCCTTTTCTTCTAAAGAAAAACGAGGAAACGGCTTCTGCAGTAAGAGTTCAATAATACAACCCTTCCCACTGCAGGACAAATTGGACTAATCCGGTGACAATATTTCAGTGTAACAATTTTGATTTAAATGCACAGAAAAAAATTAAAAGAAAAAACAACAGTACATATTTAAAAACCAATGAAACTGGATTAGCAACTAGAACAGTCCTAACAACAATTTAAACTAAATAAATATACTCTAACTCAACAAGAAATCAATTAATACAAAATACAATGAGCTTATTGCTTTCTAAAGTATGCGATACTCCATAAATCAAGCTAGAACACTACTCGAATGAGTTCGACTGGACGTCAGAAGCAGAGAAATTTCTGCTTGCATAGTATGTTAAATTCCGTGCTACAGATAACTCGTCACAGACGTGACGTCATACAACTAACCAATCATATTCCCTATATCGCACTGTTAAGTAGACAGAAAATATTCTGCTTGCTTGTAAGACTTGTGGCCTAGTGAAATCTTTTCAAGCGATGTGAATAAAATAGATTTGTACTAGCCATAATATAATAAACTAAATAATGTCATGATAATAACTACATGTATTTATTAAAATTGTTGTAAATCAGTTTTAATGTTATATATTTTAATGATATTTACTTTTATCACATTAATAAAATGATTGGGCAGCAGAGCTTACCCTGCTGCCCTGGACCGCACGCCACTGTAATAAATATATTTGTTTTATTAGTATTTGTTTACAATGGTACATTATATAAGAACATACAAAAATATATGATTTTTCCCGATATTATTTTTCACGACATCAATCAATATTACTAAAAAACAGTTATGTACTTACACTCATTCATACTGTTTTAATTATAGAGTATAGTAAAATAATATTATAATTTGCTACTTGCACTATAAAGAAACGATTAATTCCCTCCACTTAACTCTCGCCTTATTGTAATTGTTTTGAAATTCCCGCCTTTTGTAGTTTACATTAGATCTGAAGTTTGTAGTCGGAGGAAATAACCACACTAACCGCGATATTTCCACGGTTAGTTTGGTTACAAAAAAGTTACCAAAATTTTCAGTAACCGCGTTCCGAAACTTAACAATTTTCCTGAAAAGGTTAATGTCGTACACTTTCGGAACGGGAAACTTCAACCGCGGTTACTTTCGTCGAGTAATGGAACATTGTATAAGAACGGACACTGGCAGCAAAAAAAATTAGTACGTTCCCTCTAGGAATATACCAATGCACTAAACAACAACAACCGCCAAATTTAAATTTTACTATCTGATTTACGTTCATAATTACCATTATTATTGTATTAAATATATTTTATTATTTATATTATCAAAAGTTTTACAATTAAAAAAGAAATACATATATATTTAATAATCCATATACATTAATATAACACATAAATAAGGAATTTAAATAAATAAATCTAAATAAAAGGTGTAAGCTATTTATTTTTGAAACACAAAATTATACACAAAATTAAATATTATTTTAAACACAACATTATAATTACTAATTACAAAAACTGTATTAATAAAATTGGAGGCTATACCTGTTTTTTTATTTTTTCGGCCTCATATTTGGTTTCTACACATTTCAGATCATTATAAGACAATATCCGCAAAAAATCAATTTTTGTCCGTCTTCCCGAGATGTACAATGTATGTATCAAATACAGTATAAGATGACCAAAATTGGAAATAAAACTCTATTATTTGAACCATGTATTTGAAAATTAACAAGCTTAAATGCGTATTACTTCAACACCAACTGTCATGTGTTTGACAGCTAATGGCGGCTGATCGACAGCTAGAACACGAAGTTTCTGATCGCTTGAAGTCGGGTGTATTCGTAATTTATTTTGCACTATGTCACCATCTACCAATATACCAGAAAACTAAAACTCGAGCCAAGGTCATTACATACCAGTGGCACCTGGGTGAGTCAAATGTCAAACAATAAAAGTCTAATTCTTAATAACTATTTAATCCGTACCCATGGTAGTGATTTAATTTTATTAATAGTCAACAGCTTAAGCCTGAATTAATACAATGTTCCGTAACTGCACACCTAACTACCGCGGTCGCGGTTACGGTAAAGTTGTGGTAAGTTGTGGTTACCTGAAAACGCGTTTTAGTTACGGAACGGTAGTCACCTCACAGTTGATAAAACAGACAATTGAACTGTCATTTTATGGACGTTATAGGTTATAGATATTCTCTTACAAACTTATTAATAAAAATATTTGTTTTATTAGTACTTGTTTACAATGGTACATTATATAAGAACGTATATGATTTTTCCCGATATTATTTTTCACGACATCGATCAATATTACTAAAAATCAGTTACTTACACTCATTCTTACTGTTTTAATTATAGACTATAGTAATATAATATTATAATTTACTACTTGCACTACAAAGAAACGATTAATTAACTCTCGCCTTATTGTAATTGTTCTGAAATTCCCGCCTTTTGTAGTTTACATTAGATCTGAAGTTTGTAGTGGGAGGAAATGACCACACTAACCGCGATATTTCTACGGTTAGTTTGGTTACAAAAAAATAAACAAAATTTTCAGTAACCGCGTTCCGAAACCTAGCAATTTTCCTGAAAAGGTTAATGTCGTACACTTTCGGAACGGGAAACCTCAAACGCGGTTACTTTCGTCGAGTAATGGACCATTGTATTAGTATGCGGTGCAATGAAATTTAATTTGTAATTTTTAGTTAAGAGTTAATTAAGACCGGTGCAAACGGCCGTTACTCTCCTAGAACATTTGGAAATCCACAAACAATTACAGTCAGGAATACCCATAATGAATGAGTAGGTAGAGTTATACAACAGCCCTACAATAAAACAATAATTGTCACCTTATTTGTAACCACCCCATCCACCTACCTCTGTACAGACATAGTATTATCTGTCTCATTTTGTAATACGAAACTAACAGGGAAACTTCATTTTTTATGTTGTATATTTAAAATATCACCTTAGGGTGGTAACACCTTTCAAAATATTTGACAATTCATAATTGACATTAAATTACGTATATGTCAACTTACTAACACAAATTGTATAAAACACAAATTGACAAGCATTTGAAATATATTTTATGCAACCAGAACAGAAAATATGAATAAGCGAATTAAGATGAAATAAATATTTGTATACAATTCAAAATATTTGACATGTCAATCACAAATTTGACATGTCAATTTGGTATCTGACATGTAGTTTTTGAGTGAATATAACCTCAGTATAATGCAACTTCACTAAAAATGTAAAAGCCAGATTTACAAGTTTACATGGTTTCAAAAAGTCTATTTACACCACAACAGTCACCAAAGTAACCAGATTTAGTTTCGTATTACAAATTGAGACAGATTATATATACAGTCTGTTTCAAACGCTTAGGCGGAACTAGATTTTGCAATTTAGTTACTTTCATCGCTTAAATCGTGCTTTTCGGCCGTTTTGTTTAAGCTTTGAAAATCATACTTACAATAAACATTTTTGGTTAAGGTTAATATCATTTTAAAATGTCATTTTCTTTATATTTTGATTTTTTGTGTCATTCTTAATACAAATTTCCCATTTATTTATTTTTTTGTCATTAAAATATATAAAAAAATAATTTAATTTTGACATAGGTCATTCGTTTCCATGGTTTCATTGTTGTAATTTTAAATTTTGACATTCTAACGTGAAAAATGAAATAACCCAAGAAAGGTCCCTTGTCGTGACAACTTAAAAGAACGAAATTCCCATTTAGTTCCGCCTAAGCGTTTGAAACAGACTGTATATTATTGCATTTATTATTTTTTAGTTAGTTTAATTTGTAACTCTTGAGAATGGCTTAATAGCCGAAATACGTATTGAGTAAAATAAATATATTTGTGAAACCAACCTAGTGTTTTAATTGAATAATTGTTAAATTTAGTTGATCAAATTATAAAATCTAACATATCCCTACAAGCGTATGGAGGATTTAAAATAAATACTGCTGGTAAAATTAAATTAAACACTGATACGAATCACACTAGTAAAATAATAAAAATTGTAGTCGTTGATAATGAACGTGCATGACCACTAATCGGGTTAGATGGTTGTATAAAATTGAATTTAATTAAAAGGACCGAAAGCATTGAACAAAATAAATTTAATAGTAAAGATAATTTTGTAAAACAAAATAAAGATATTTTAGAAGGAGTAGGTAGTTTTCCCGATTTTCGTAGTGGTACTATTAAACTAAAGTCACTAGATTATACAAAGTACCGCAACGGCGGCCATGCTGGGGTTAAAAATGTCGCCAACACAAATGATGTTTAGTGATTCCAACATTACAAAAATAAGAAACTAGTTTTTATTTTAAACATTGTAATCACGATTTTTTTAATCAAAGATGCACTATAACAAAATTGTGTTACAATTTCAATTATTCTTTTAATTTTTATTATATAAAATGGATATAATATATAAATTTAAATTAAACTAACCTTAAATATTCAAACCGGTGAAAAAGAAGGTTATAAAATGAGAGCGAGAGAGGGAGATGTGACAGCGCAGACGTAAACTTAAGAACGTAAAAATTGCTGCTTTAGTTAGCTTAATAGGGGAAGCAATGTTGCCAATCAAACCCTGGGGTCTGTCGGCTTCTTCAAAGGCTTGCGGTACTTTGTATAATCCAGTGACTTTATATTAAACCACCGAGGCGTGTACCTGAAGCTATTAAATCTGAACTTAAAAATACATCACATAAATTCGAAAATGATAAAATAATAGAAAAGATAAACTGTCCAAAAGAATGGGCAAGTAACTTGGTTATTGTAGAAAAACCGAATAAAAAATTACGGTTATGTTTAGACCTCGTGGAACTAAATAAAATAATACAGAGAGAATATTATTAAATTCCTAAATTTGACGATATCAGAACAAAAAAGAAAAAAAGACAAAGCGTAAGGTCAATAAAGATATAAAAAAGAGAGAAGAAGAACTAAGAGAACAGGAACAAAAAGAACAGAGAGAAGAAAAATAGAAAGAACAGGAGTACATGAAGGAATTAGAAATGTGTCAAAGAAAAGAAAGTAACACAAAAGATATGTGTCAAAGAAAAGAAAGTAACATAAAAATACGTAAAAGACGTAAAAGAAAACCTAAAAGATATTTAGACTGATTATAGTCGATGTTGTGATTTGTGATACATTTGATTGTATCACATTATTATAAAGTTATATTTAGTTTAACATATACAAATTTATTTAAAAAGGGAGATGTTTTATAATTGTTATATGTCATGTTGATTACATTCTATAGTCGTATTGCTGGTTGGTGACTGTTCGTTGCTACAAGTATCGATATTCAATACTATATTCTTTCTCTGTCTATATCATTATAATTATTTGCATATCCATAGTAACGTTTAGTGACGCTAGTTGACAACTAACCTTCCAAATTATTTTAATAAAAAACAAAGCATTAGAAAGAAACGGCATGATTCGTAGATATCTTTACTAATTAGAGCACGAAAATAAATGCACAGCAGTACTCAAACCAACAAAATTATTCATTTTAAGGTAATAATTATAAATAAGGAAAAATTTATTCTCATACGTAAATTTTGGATTATAATTTGTTGTTTAATTAAATTAAATTTTTATGTTTCCCCTAAGCACAAGGTAATAAAATATTAAGTAAAAATATATTTATTCATATAATATATTGCTACAAGTTGTATTTAAATGTTTATTTTTATTTTTAAAAAAATAGTCACTGTAATGCATGATATCGTCGTCATCTGAACTATCGCTGTCATTTCTTGTATTTATTATTATTGGATTAATATCATCAACAATCTTTTCCCACCATTCATTTATTAAATTTTCGATTTTTTTAACAGATTTTGCCCAAGTTTCACAACTAATTTGATCACAGGCTACTTGCCACATTTTAAAAACTTCGTTATCACTATATCCGTTTTGACCAATATGTCTATCATAATAAATTTTTGTTATACCCCAAATTAGTTCAATGGGGTTAAATTGGCAGTGATAAGGAGGTAATATTAGTACTTCATGACCATACGTTTGTGCCAATGTATCAATAAAATAAACTGGTTCAGATTTTTCTTTCTTAACAATTTTTAAAAGATCACATTTTAAGTAATTTTTTGAAAACGTTATGTTATTATTTGTCAGCCAATTTTGAATTTCGATTTTAGATGAGTTACTTGTTGGTGATTTATTAATTATTTTAGAATGGTATGAAGCATTGTGAATTTGATAATTGGCCGCAACCATATTTTAGTTAATATTTATTACCAGACACTGACAGCTAAGACAAATAACAAAAAACATTTTTAAAATCGCTGAAAAATGGTAACTAGATTATTATATGAATGCACTACTTGATACATACATGTAATGCCGGCTCCACACATTGGCCGAGTCGACGCGAAACAGCACGAATCCGAACGTGTGGAGGCTTCGTTCGCCTTAGTGCGTGGTGTTTCGCTATGATGCGCCATCGCTCCCTATAATGTCGGTTTTTATCAAAGGAGACGAATGCCGAACGCGAGCGGCTATCCCGAGCGACGAATGCTCCGTCCACACGCTCGTCATTGTTAATACAGTATGCCGTAGAACTCTTGACAGAAACACGTTTCGCGCAGTAATTTAACAGATATTTTTAGGGTTTTGTAGGTATGACCAAAAAACCCTTATACCGTCATTTTGTCGTCTGTCTGTCTTGTCTGTCTTATACAACTCTTAGACCCGCACATAGGAAAAATAACATCTAAAAACATATCCCCCTAAAAATATAAACAAATATCTGCTCATCGAAAAAAAAAAATATTTTTTTAAAACTCTGCGTATCAAATGAAAGCCCCTGTAGCCCAAATGGTTTAAACAAAAAATCTGAAAAAATTCTAAGTAATTTACATTTGTGTGAACCAGAATAGTATTTTTTGCTTGACTACGTAAAATATTTAATAACTTATCTAACACATTGAACCAGCATGCTTTGATGATAGTGTTATGGCTAGCTTGCTCGCGTTCAAATTTGCAAACTAAGGTTCGCTCCGCTCTCAAGGTAATTTTATTTTTTCATTTTTTTTGCATTTTTATTTTGTTAAAATGTTTTTTTCAAAATTCTAGTTCTATTTGGGCAAATGTTGCATTTAATTTTTAAAAGCGTAAATTTAATAACTAGTGGAAATTGTTGAATTTGAATACATGAAATCAGAGGGACAGGGTTATGACTTAAAACAACCAATGGAAGCCATAGGCGCAATTTTCAAAATCTTAAAGAACCTTGCTATATATATATATATACATAAATTGCACATATTTAGAAACCTAAATAATGGTATTAGGCATTCGCATTAAAATAAAATATATATATATATATATTTTAACATAAAAGTTTGTTTTGGCATCCCAAATAATCATCATTCATAAATACCTGCGAAATCCTGAAATGTGTGAAAATTCACACTTCACATCAATTTTTTTATTCCTGTTATTAATTTGAATAAGTACAATGAGTGAGTGGGCGAACGATCTTGGTCTTGAAATTTTTGGATTGTTATATGGGATCCAAAAAACAGAGACCATAAAGATAGGAAGAAAGTGAATATGTTTAGTATATTAATAATTATAATATGTAAGAGCGCACAAAGCTGTTGCAGCTCCAAGTTCTACGTCTCCCATCGTGCTATACGTCTGAACAATGAATGAGCGTATCGCGAGTCTTGGCGAGCGTGTGGACGGTGCACTCGTATCGTCATCGTTCGCCGAGCGCTTTGTCCGAGCCGCTCGGACGAGCGTGTGGAGCTAGCATAACAGTCACCTATCAGCAATCCGACTATAGTACGTTCAAAGGTGAGTTTGCAGTACAAGGCATATGGAGTAGTTCTTTTTCATACTCTCTAATGGGTTTACACAATGACGCTATCCTTTTCTTGCTTGTCGACGTTGCCAGCTCTAAAACGCGCTGATCTGTGAAGACGCAGTATTTTACAAATGGCCATTTGTTTTTGTTGAGTGTTATTTTGAGTTTTATAAGAATTGATTTTTGTAAATCATACGAGTTTTTCATATTATTATAATTGACACATTTGACACTTTTACAACATTTGGCAACACCGCTCCCATTTGCCATAAGAGCTATACTGCAAACTCACCTTTGAACGTACTATATATGTATTAACTAGTACTTAGGCATGGAATTTTCAAAAATAAAATTGTCCTGGCTAATTGCCAAAGTTGCAAAGGTCATTAAAAAAAAAAAAATAATAATAATAATAACTAGTACTTCAGATACTAGGTTGGCGGGGTGTGCATCATGTGACCGATGCTAAAACAATGATAAAAAATATAATTAATAATCGTGTGTCATCCTGTCTATTTAGATTTAAATAAATAATTAATTAAACTAATATTGTTTAATATGAACATAGATATAAAACAGTGACAAGCAGTGGCGTGCGGTCCAGGGCAGCAGGGTAAGCTCTGCTGCCCAATCATTTTAATGTGATAAAAGTAAATATCATTAAAATATATAACATTAAAACTGATTTACAACAATTTTAATAAATACATGTAGTTATTATCATGACATTATTTAGTTTATTATATTATGGCTAGTACAAA
Source organism: Liopterus haemorrhoidalis (assembly GCA_963971575.1). Taxonomy (NCBI): domain Eukaryota; kingdom Metazoa; phylum Arthropoda; class Insecta; order Coleoptera; family Dytiscidae; genus Liopterus; species Liopterus haemorrhoidalis. The sequence goes on from OZ020621.1 coordinate 15,038,335, forward strand.
TCTATTTTATTCACATCGCTTGAAAAGATTTCACTAGGCCACAAGTCTTACAAACAAGCAGAATATTTTCTGTCTACCTTACAGTGCGATATAAGGAATATGATTGGTTAGTTGTATGACGTCGCGTCTGTGACGAGTTATCTGTAGCACGGAATTTAACGTACTATGCAAGCAGAAGTTTCTCTGCTTCTAACGTCCAGTCGCACTCATTCGCGTAGTGTTCTAGCTTGATTTATGGAATATCGCATACTTTAGAAAGCAATAAGCTCATTGTATTTTGTATTAATTGATTTCTTGTTGAGTTAGAGTATATTTGTTTAGTTTAAATTGTTGTTAGGACTGTTCTAGTTGCTAATTCAGTTTCATTGGTTTTTAAATATGTACTGTTGTTTTTTCTTTTAATTTTTTTCTGTGCATTTATATCAAAATGAGTGACACTGAAATATTGTCACCGGATTTGTCCAATTTGTCCTGCAGTGGGAAGGGTTGTATTATTGAACTTTTACTGCAGAAGCCGTTTCCTCATTTTTCTTTAGAAGAAAAGACTGAAATAAAAAAATATCCACGACCAACACCATATGTCGCAATTAAAAAATTAAATTAAAGTTAAAAATAAAAACACCACAAAACATTTTCAAAACTTTTATTAGGACAAAAATGTTTTGCTGGCCTTGTTTGTACCTTTTATACCTGACAGCGCAGCTTCAGTAGAAAGAACATTTTCTACTTTAAAACGGGCGAAGACGTATGCCAGAAATTCAACAGATCAAGACAGGTTATCAAATCACATCATTATTTTCAATAGAAAGTACTGCGAATTGCAGATTTTTATGATATGAGTGCCGGAAAATTTTTGTAAGAAAAACAGGCGTATTGAAGTAGTATTTACAGTCTGTTTGAAACGGTTAGGCGGAACTAATTGGGAAATTTGTAATAAGAATTACACAAAAAATTAACATATAAAGAAAATGACATTTTAAAATGATGAAAAAAAACCAAAAAATGTTTATTGTAAGTATGATTTACAAAGCTTAAACAAAACGGCCGAAAAGCACGATTTAAACGATGAAAGTAACTAGATTGCAAAATATAGTTCCGCTTAACCGTTTGGAACAGACTAAATAGTTGTAAAAATAACAAAATAAAAAAAGTTAATTAAAATAAGGAAAAAGTAAAAAAAAAATCTGCTGCCCATTGTAAAAAGTCACGGCACGCCACTGGTGACAAGGTGTAAATCCTGCGCGGGAAATTAGTAATGAGGATTCAAGCTTTGACGAATTGCATTCTTTCGTAGACACACATCTACAGTCAAGTAAATAAACACATACTGACATTTTATAAAGTCCATTTACCGTAACTTTGAAATGACGTCACAGTTGAAAAACTCACCTTGTTGACAATTCGTAAACTGTCAAAAAAAGTTAGGTTATATCGAACAACTTTTATCAAAATATATTGAAAACCTATATTTCCTATGGAGGAAAGGAATTAATGTAAATTATGATGCACAGCAGTTCTTTCTAACCGATTTGTCGCGACATTTATGGTTTATATTTAGGGTGACCAGATTTCAGTGAAGGGAAACTGGGACACAGGAAAAAAAAGAAGGTCTTTGTTTCCTCCCAGATCCAAGTGAAGAGCAAAAAAAAAAGGTCCTCACCTCCCCAAATTCAAAGTGAAGAGCAAAGAGATTCAAAAACCGGGACAATCGGGCGTCCCGAGGACAGTCTTCGGGACACCGGGACAATTGACCGAAAACCGGGACGGATGGTCACCCTATTTATATTATATTAAGTGTGTAATGTAGTATTTAAAAAAAAAAAAGGCAGTGTATAAGAATCATCAGAAATATTTGTTTTTAGAAATGTGTCGTGTTCTTTTAATACTTTTTATACAATTTACTTTAATTATTCGCCTGGTGTCACATTGACACAGCGGGCTCTCACACTGTTTAACTCCAGACCGCTCGAATAAACGCGTTTAGACCTTTTCTCGAACGCTCCGAGCTTGCTTCCTGAACTCACTAAATGATATCGGAAAGCAATGATAAAGAGTCAAATTTTTTATTATTTGAATAGAAATATTTGAATTTCAGATGTTAGATATAATTTTGTTTCGAATAATGAATATTCAAATATTATTTCCAGTCAAACAGTTTATTGCCGCTAGCTGCAAGTGTAAATTTCATGAGTATGCTAAAATTACTTTTCGTTTGCATCTGATTATAATAAACCGTTCTACGTAACAGACCTGAAGGTTAAAATTACAAGAAAAAAAAAAACGTAACAAATGTAAATAGAACATATTTTATTAATCATATATAATATTTGTTTATCGACCAAGATACAAAATTAAATATTGTTTTTGTTCACTTACATTACAAATTATAAAACCTTTTAAAATATACAAACACAATATACAGATAAAAGTACGTTATAGAAATATCACCCATCATATTTGATATCTATTACTCTTTTATGAGTTTTAAAAAACCCTTAAAGTTTGGTCCGAATCGCTCTGTAAGAAATAGTAGTCTATTAAGGTTCCATTGCAATTTTAAAAAATTTACTCTACCAATATATCGAAAACTATTGCTACGATCAAGCTAAAATTTTATATCTAATACTCTTTTATGAGTTTTAAAAAACCCTTAAATTTTGGACTCAAACGCTCTGTTAGAAATTGTAGTTTAGTTATTTAAAATGTAAATTTACTCTACCAATATCTCGAAAACTATTGCTACGATCAAGCTAAAGTTTGATATCTACAACTCTTTTATGAGTTTTAAGAAACACTTAAATTTTGGTTTCAATCGCTCTGTTGCTCGGAAGTTTACTAACGTACAATTACAATTTTTAAAAATTAACTCAACCAATATCTCGAAAACTATTGCTTCGATCAATCTAAAATTTGGTATCTAATACTCTTTTCTGTGTCTTAAAAAACCCTACAATTTTGGTCTCAATCGCTCTGTAAGAAATGGTAGTTTACTAAGGTACCATTGCAGTTTTTAAAAATTAACTCGACCAATATCTCGAAAACTATTGCTACGATCAAGCTAAAATTTGATATCTACAACTCTTTTATGAGTTTTAAAAAACCCTTAAATTTTAGTCTTAATCACTCTGTTAGAAATGGTAGTTTACTAAGGTACCCCTTTCATGCTCTCCTAAAATCAAATTAATTATCTTTCAAAATAATTAATAAGAGACAAAACCATCCTTTGAGCACGCTACTAAGAGCTTTGGGTAATTTTATTACAGTAAAATTAAAAAATAATAAAATATAACCTCACTAAATAAGCACTTAAATGTCAACCTGACAAATAACGATTGAACAATCCAATTACAAACTGACAACATTGGAAAAATTTACCAACATAAAATAAATAAATGTACTAACTGAGTTATGGATTGATGTTGATTAAAACATATCATAACGTTGGTACTTAAATTAACCAAGTGTGACGTCATCTCATATTTATTGTGAATGGAGTTTATTATTCTATTTGGTGTGGGAACTATTATTACGTAGCATATAAGTTGTTGTTCACAATACTATTTGAAACAGAATTAGTTAGGAAAAAGACGAATAAGTGCGGGACGGGCCAATGATCAAGATACGAGTGTTGGAATGTAAACTGACACTTGCTTTTTTGACTGCTCTGTGTATCTGTCACTTTTTAAGAAACTTTGTTTACAAAGAGGTTAACTTAAAGAGTTTTGACAAGATATTCTAAGTTTATTCGAAACTAAACCAACAAAAACTACGTACTACGTTCTACGTCTACGTCAATTGGAAACCATCCTTTAGAATGTGAACTAATACTTGTTTCTTTGACTGTTCTGTGTATCTGTCACTGTCTTTCATAGTGCTCTCTCTATGTGCAACATAAAGACTGCCCTGTGATGAGATATTTACCAAACAATAGTAGCTGGCACAATATTTTAAGTGATATTCGGCTCATATGATAACAATAATTTAAAAGCACTCTGTATTTTTAGTATTGCATATGCATAATAAAAAAAAAAGATTAAAAATAAAATGGGCGTGCCTAATTATTAATTCTACACCTGTTTCACCCTAACTATCCTTTGTAATCACTGTATTAAAAATTCTGTTAATTGTTGCAGTTAATACAAGTAGTAATTATTTTACATTTCATTAACAGTCCTACTTCATTACACATCATATCTTAAATTTGTAACAATCTCGTGTTTACAAACATTTGAATTGAGATATGACGGAACGTAGTCGTTTAAAAACCATTATTGAAGTGTTCCAATTTATGTCTCTGTGGCCAGGGGACAATGATACTAAAGTAAAAACTTTCTTTAAAGACATAATTTATTATTCTTCAATTACACCAGTTTTACTCGCTGTGATGACAGAAGATATGCGAGAATTATTAGGTAGGTAAATAATTAGACATATTGTGACTCACAAAATTATTCCCACAAACATACGAGGTGTGTAAATTAAGTAACCGGACTAGCAACATAGCGTTTGATCTGGCAACATTTATGACGCGGGACTTGAAGGGCAGGTGAACATGTGATACGTTTTCCGTACGACTTTGAACTCGCTAGAGTAATTTTGTTGTCCGTAGAATTTTTTTTCGTGAAACAGTTTTTTCTAGTGCGTTCTAAAAAGGAGTGATATTCATTTCGAGCAACGGTGTGTAGAGCCCTGCAAATCCGCGGTTATCCGCGGATTACCCGAGGATATCCGCCATTTTTCTGCGGATGCGGATAAATTATCATTTAAATCGAGCGGATGCGGATCGGATGCGGATTATATATCATATCCGCAATATCCGCGTGAACATAAAATCTTCGGTTGGACGCCTCTTCCTACGGAAGACGCGTTTAGAACCCCAAAAATGTATCAGTAGCATTTGTATTGTGCTTATGATAAGAGTGAAATAATGATACGATACAGCACTTTTTACTTTTTTTACGCTTACTTAAATAGTTAAATAGAGTAGAGTTTATATAACACTGGTAGATACAACAATTTCTTTAGATTTATTGCGTTTATTAATTTAAAAATAATTATGTATCACCTTATTTTGCATTTTTGGAAATATTAGTAAAAATTAACCATGCTAATTTTCCACATTTAAAAACATACAAGCTCATATCAAATTTTATAAAATAAAAATATCTTAAAATTCTTGAAATCGTCACATAACTTTCATCGTATATATATAATAGGGGATACGCATAAAATTTGTATTTCCTTAAAACTACATTATTTTGATATGTTAATGTTAGTTATGTCACCTAACAAAACAAAAATTACATTTTAATTAATATTATAGCCAAATTTTTGAATTAAAATATTGTAAATTTGAAATAAGCCGACCACGGAGCGAAGGTTGCCGAGTAAAAACGACTGAGTATGACGTCAAACGATAGGGGTTTTACATCACAGATACAGCTACAACATAATCTTTACACGTGTGTGTATTGTATTGTTCGAGAGTTTTGTACAATTTTTCACGCATTTATTATTAAAATGGCAGATAAAGATTTTGTTAGGGCTCAGAGTGATAATTTACCCAACATTGATGCATTTATGCTCATGGAATATATGAAAAATAATGAATGCTACAGTTCTGAAGAAATACGTGGTGTCAAAGTAATTTTTATTTTATATTCTATAACTTTATGTAAACAAACGCTGCAACTCTGTAAAATGTAAATATTTATGTAATTTAGATGTCAAAATTTTACTACATTGTTTACATGAAGTTACAAAACGTTAGAGGCATAATTGAAATACTGCAATATAAATTATCTATTTTAATATAAAATTTAATTCGGTAAACATGTATAAATTGTTTTTATAGAATTAAACTTTATTTTAATTAAAATCACTCTAACTTTACATAACCTATAAAAGTATTACAAACAAATAAGTTCACAACAGACTATGTACGCCGGTAAGCTTGTAGTGTCATGCGTCAGTTAGAAGGGGTATGACGTCACACGTCGTTTTCGTGCGCTACATAAATTTATGATTTTTTTAAGCCTTCAAATTACAAAAAAAAAAATTAAAAACAAAACAAAAATTAAGGAATATAATAAAAAAATAAAAAAAATCATGCCTATCCCCTATTAGCTACCGTGTGTAAGTAAAATTTTTTGGGGTAAATACGCGGGTAATCGTACATATATAATTAGCTACCGTGTGTTAGTGATCTTCGTAACACTGTGACGTCATTTTTCCTAAGGTTCTTGTGATTGGCTAACTGGGAAACAGGGTGTTCCCAGTTTGACTTGATTGACAGGTATTTTGCAGATTTATTCTCTAAGAATCTACGAATATAATTACATATAGAAATTTGTAGGATTTCGTAGGCACAAACAAGAAGCTCTAGGTAATCCTATATCATTTGACTGATATCTACAATAAAAACTATAAATGTGTTTTAGGGAAGAGAGATAATGCAGTAACTCTGTTCACAAGTATTTTGCATACATTGTGTTTTCTGCTTCTTCATATATTCTCTATATATTTTCATCTAAGAAGAAAAATTATAATGAATTGTATTGTTGAACTGAAAAAACTGGAAGACATATTCGAGTCACCTGAAACAGAGAAAATGGAAAAGAAAATCAGAATCATGTCACTTGTAGCAATTTGTTATGTTGTGAAATCAGTTACTTTATACATAACTTTCCCATTTTTGAATTGGAAACACTGCCAAGAAGAGAGGAAAACTGCAGTATACATGAAAGATGTACCTTGTGGATTTATAACTCCTTTACATTTTCCTTTTGATTATACCGAATATCCGATGTACTTAATTGTCTTTACAATGGTTTCTTGGACTGCTTATGCATTTGGATCCGTTGTTATTAATTGTTTATTATTAGTGTTTGCTCTTACTCTCCACACTATTGCACATTTGAAGAACTTGAAAAATATTTTAACTAAAGCGGTAGCTGAAAAAGATGAACATTTATTAAATAGATGTATCGAATACCATAATGCTATTATTGGGTAAGTAATTTGTGTATTAAATAAATTAATTTAACAAATACATATTAACGTACATTAACATTCTAATTGACGGTAATGATAGAGTATCACATTAATTATGTATAGATGTATATCGAGTTTGCGAAGCTCTTAGGAAGCTCGATCTAACGGGGTCTCCTCCTTCTTTCCTTTACCCCTTCCTGTTATCCTTCCCCAATCTCCATCCTTCTTGCCTCTAATTCCCTCGCCCACCTCTCCCCTCTTCCATCTTCGTGCAACAGGTTTAATGTGCTCCCCGACCATACTGTCATCTCTCTACACCTCTTCGCGAGGTGCTCTATATCTTCCTCCTCCTCCCCGCAAATCCTGCACATCTTTTCCTCCTGTTTCCTCCAATATCTATTTCCTCTCTCTTCATTCCCGCACCTTAGCCTCGCAATCCTCCTAACTCTCCCTCTTGACCTTCGTCTTTCTTCCTTCAAGTAGCTTGATACCCCTATAGTTCTGACCTCCTTATATCTCCCTGCGCTCCTTGATTTGTCTATTCTGACTGTCCTTTCTTGCTCCCCCACTTCCTTATCCCTCTTCCACAACTCTTCAATCACGCTTATCCCGTCTTTTCTTCTCCTTTCCACCTCTGCCGCATCCACTCCGCATCTCCAGTAATACTCCTTTCTCATTTCCCTCCATGCGTACCATCTTCCTTTCTGTTCCTCTCTGGCTCTTTCCTCCCAGCATTGCCTCATTATTTTTTTGTCTGTTTCTATTATAACTTTCTCCACGTACTTAACCGCCCTACTTCCTGCACCCACTTTCGTCTTATCCCTTTTCAGTTCCTCTATTACAATATAACCTGGTGTTGTTCTATCTACCCCTAAGATCCATCTCAAATACCTCAAATACCTCCTTCCATTCCCAAATTTCCACTCCATATAGCAGGATGTTTTTCACCACGGCGTCAAACAACCTCAATCTCCATCTAATATCGTCGCTAAACTTCCTCTCTCCTATACTCCACAGCTTCCCCATGCCTTCTTTACTCTTTCCCTTATGTGTAGTTCAGCCTCATTGTTCCTCGTTAGACATTTTTTGGTCAAGTTCACCCCGTTTTACGGTACTTTTCAAATTATTCTATGAGAAAATAAAATATAAATGAGTTCTCATACGAAAGTAGTTATTTAAGACTTTAAAACCCTAATGATAGTTCTGTAATATTTTTTTAATTTTAGACATTGGAACTACGTTGACAGTGCCATGGCTCCATTTTCTTTTGGATTATTATTTTTTGCTACAGTAACTATTGGAATTTTAGAATATGAGTTATTAATTGTAAGTACGACGGTGTGTAATATTCATTTACATATGGAAGTTAATTTCAAATATTTCAGGCTGAGTTGTCACTTTACGATATATGTCGCTATAGTTCTAGTTTGGGTGCTTGGGTCGGTACGGCGTTTTGTTTATGTACAGCAGCTCAAATGCTTGTAGACGAAGTAAGTAGTATTTTTTTTTTCAGTAATCTTTTCCAACTGTAATTCAGATTAGTAAATCGTAATTCAGTAAATTTTTCTCCACTGTTGCCTATATTTCGTCTTATTCTCCCACTCACTAACACCTATTTGTTCCAGATCCTTTCCCACCGCATCCATCCACCTTCCTTTCGGCCGACCCCTTCTCTTTTTTGCTACTACTCCGCCCCTTAACATTGTCTTTACCACTCTATCTTCAGAAAGTCTAGAAACATGCCCTAACCATCTCAGTCTTTAATTACTATAACTACCATAACTTCTTTATTTGTTCTGAAAAAAAAAAAACAGATCTCCCGTTTTCTTTCCACCATACATTTTTCTTAGAGCGTTCCTTTCCCACACTCCCAATTGCTTTTGTGTTTCGTTGTTTAAAGTCCACTACACTTCCATTGAAGTGTAGTGGAAGAACTGTTGGCCTAATAACTGACTTATATACCCTAAGTTTAGCCGATCTTTTGACACCTTGTTCAATCTGTTAAATTTATATAAGGAGCCAACACATTTACTGCCTTTCGCTAATCTAGATCTGATTTCCAGGTCTCCATTGTTTGATATTTTCACACCTTACTACACAAAACTGTCCACCGCTTCAAACTCGTAAAGCCTTCCTGTATCTGTCCTTACACTGAAGCTCCCTTCCGGCTCACTTTGAACTCCTTTAATAAACACGTACTCTTTAGTACGTTCATTTTTAACCCCACTTGACCTGCAGTCTTTTCTTTTTTTTTTCGTGGCTTTTCTACGGCCACGATTGAAGTCGGCAAACCTTCGATAAACAGTAGTCCTTGATGGTGCTTCATCGCCAAAAGTCGATTTAAGTTCATCGATGCACTGTTGTTGGGTTAATCTACGTCGAAAGTTGTAAAAATATTCGCTCGAAAATGTTCACGATTTAATTCCATTTTTAGCCCAAATGAATTTTTTCAAGTTACTGTAAACAATACAAGTAGCGGTCGTACGTCAAAACGTTCTGAGTACGTATACCGTCAAAAATGTCAAACTTTACGATAGAAGCGTCAGTTGCCAGATGGCAGCACTAGTTTAGCGGAATCCCGAAATATAAGAGGCAACCCTCGTATCATAAACAGTTTGATGACGATGACTTTAAGAAAATTAACGTATTAGCACGACACGATCGGTCAAGCGTTATATTGTAATTGAACAACAAATAATGTTAAGGGCGTATCACACTAGAACGCTATCCAAGTTTTATGTAGTAAGTCTTTTTCGAGTATTCAAGTCTTCACGTCTTCAGCTATCACACGCGAAACAGGGAAAAGTGACTTGCTTCTGCGTACATATCGTTAACAATAGACCCATCTCACTTAATCTGACTGAGAGGTCAAGACCGCGCACGCGCATTTGAAAACTTGGATTTCGTCTGTCTTCTAAAGACGGGGGAAATATATCTCGATGTATATGCTCAGACTTAAAGACCTAGGTTTTTTGTCATGCTATCACACACACAAGACTTCGATTCGAATGCCAAGACTTTAGTTTTCCAAGTTTAGACTTGAATAATAACTCTAGTGTGATAAGGCCTTTAGACTGACAAAACCCCTGATTGAAATGTAATAATTCGCGCGCCTGACGCGAACAATCCCTAATTATACAAATTAAAGTATTGGATTAATAACTTACCTATAATTTAATTATTAATACCGTTCGTTTATTAATTTATTCATTATAATTTAGTGTACTTAGCAATATCAAAGATAGATTTAACAACCCTGCTTAAACTTTCTCTGTGTGATTATATGATTATTTTACATTTGTTTGTCAGAGTGAAAGCGTGGCAATTGAATTATATAAAATGGACTGGTTGGAGTGTCCTTTAAAAATGCAGAAGAGTATAATGTTCATGATCCTCAGATCCCAGAAGGCCCTAATGCTAAGTACTGGGCCTATTGGACAACTGAACATGATTACATTTGTCTCGGTAATATATATTTATTACAATTTTATAATGAATACATGCTCGATATCCAGGTGTAATAAGAGTGCTTTCTTTTTACAGATATTAAGACGTGGGTATTCTTTCCTGGCAGTATTTGCCAATATGAAATAATCTGCATTACAAGAACAGTGTTTCTCTGAGAGTTGCTGTTTCTGGTACCTTCACAATTAGTAGTTTTAGTAGCTATTAAAGAATGCACAGTTTAGTAATGTAAAGTTAGCACAGTAGTTATAGGTTTAATTAATAGTATAAACATGCAATAAGAGTTCTCGAAGCGTAGATTTACCAAATACTGGTCAGTGATAGTATTGATTGATATAGTCGTTACCATTCGATGGAACATATTGACACTTAGGATGTTTTAAATAAAAATAAAGTTCTGCTTAATATATCGATTTCAAGAAGAGCTTTAGTTGGCTTCAAGAAGACTTTCCCAAAATTAGTATTTTTAAAATATTATCTCCTCCTACTAAAATTTAAAAATGAATATTTTCTTATAAAGAAAGTTAGTGCTACATGAGATTTGCTAAGAATATACCATCTATAGGGCTCATCAGCGCTATGAAGTGCCGCCAAGTGGACAAAATCAGAAGTCGTGAGTCTTTTAATTTTAAACAATATTTGTTATAAATTGTTTGCTGCTAAGTCAATAATAAGGGAGATAATTAAATGTTAACTTTTAAAGTTTTCCCGCCATAACTCTTTAAATATTTATCCAATCAAAAAATTGTATTTAGATAAAAGAATTGTCTTTTAATTCTAAATATTATTTGTTTGAAATTTTTGCTGTTAAGTCAATAATAAGAGTGTTATTAAAGTTTTAAATATTTTGAGTTTTCCAGCCATAACCTCGAAATATTTATCCAATCAAAAAAATGTATTTAAATAAAAGATTTGTCTTTTAATTTTAAACAATATTTGTTATAAATTTTTTGCTGTTAAGTCAATAATAAGGGAGATAATTCAATTTTAACTTTTAAAGTTTTCCCGCCATAACTCTTTAAATATTTATCCAATCAAAAAATTGTATTTGGATAAAATATTTGTTATTTAATTTTAAACAATATTTTTTTCACATTCTCTGCTGTTAAGTCAATAATAAGGGAGATAATTCAATTTTAACTTTTAAAGTTTTCCCGCCATAACTCTTAAAATATTTATATAATCAAAAAATTGTATTTAGATAAAAGATTTGTCTTTTAATTCTAAATATTATTTGTTTGAAATTTTTTGCTGTTAAGTCAATAAAAAGAGAGTTATGTAAATTTTAAATATTTTGAGTTTTCCCGCCATAAATCTCCAAATATTTATCCAATCAAAGAAATATATTGAAATAAAAGATTTGTCTTTTAATTAAGTAACTGTTTTTTGTTTACATATAGTTGTATCGCGTTTAAACTTTAGTGTTGCAGTTTGTTCGTAACATTATTTTTTGACAGCAATTATTATTATTTTTTTAATTACTTGGTGCTATAACGAGTTGTCATAACACAAATTTCTGTGTATTTGGTTGTCATTCTAGAAAAGGAAGCGATAGCAACATTCACTTCCATTATTTTTCAAATGAAAAACAATTTGTGAAAATATTAAATAAATTTGGTGTTGTGGAAGAGATGAATAGAAAAATGTATGAAAAAATGGTATAAATACGAGAAAAAAGTGATAATAAGTATGAAGGTGTGCTCAAAGCATTTCAGAGCTACAGATTACATCAATATTGTTTAGGGTAAAGATGGTATAGATGCCCCAGTGGGATAAACGCCCCACTTCGCATATATCCATAATGGTGTGTGTTTGTATCATTTCAGTACAGACAGTTTGTACGAGAAACACACTTTTCTGAAATAAATGTGTTAAATTATCATCAATGTTAATAGTTTATGAAAAATTAAATTGTAAAGGTAGGTGCTCATATGAGTGGTTGTATTTCAATAGTTACGACATTTTGTCTTAAGGTTTTATGACGTAACTATAACTTTAACAAAATTAGTTTCATTACTAGCTATCAGAAGACACTTAACCTCACATTATAGAGTAGAAAATAATGCTCAATATTGTATACATTAGAAATAAACAGATGGGGCATCTATCCTACAGAAAAAGGATACAAGGCCGCAATAAATGTGGGATATATGGCTCGGGCATTGTATATATAATCTTATAATAATATATACCTAAATTATATATAAATATATATTTATATATTTATATATAATTATATATATATAAGGTATATATAAATATATATTTATTCTTATACTAACATTTTCCCAAGGATACGCAACAACATATATGCCAAAATAGATACTTGGAAAAAATATCGCAAAAATATGAAAAGTTTTAAAAATTTATTAATTCCTATCAAAAAATGTTTCAAATAAAAGTTATTAATTATTACTTGTATAGTAATTTTTGTAGAATAGATGTTTTAGAAAATTTTCTCTGCTGCAAAATATTCGCAAAAATCTTAAAAACGACAAGAGTAAACTTACATTTATAGTTGACCGGTTTATACCAAAAGTCGAACAACTGTTGGCATTGATTTCAAAAACTTAAATATGAAGTTTCATAAAAATCCGTTTGGCCAAAATTGCTCTACACATCTCCATGGACCGACAGACACACAGACCAACAGACATCATGCTAAAAATAGTCAAAATCGGTATGACCACTATATACGTTGGCAGTCGGTAAAAAAAAATAATAAATTGTAATTTTGATTAAATTGTAATTTTTAATTGTTATTTTAAAAAAATATTAAAATTGTTGGTCAAAATTAAATGTATTATTTTAGTGAGGCATAAATACCACCATATGGGGCAAAAATCCCATCGATATAGGATGTATGGCCAATTACAGTACTATTTTAAATCATTAATTTTATATATTTAGAATAATTATAGGTGTTTTAATCTTATGTTATTGTGTAGTAAGATTATCTAAGAATTATAGCAAAATAACAGATAAAATTTAATAATTAAGATTAACGCAACACGATTGTTTTTCTATAACTGGGGCATCTATCCCACCTTTACTATACTTATTAATATTTAACAAACTAGTATTTGGGTCATTCCACGTCAAGTGGTCTAATTTTTGAGAGAGTCCCTGCTCGACCATCTCCAATTTTGTTGAAACTTTATGGGTGTATACATATATGTTTGAAATGATGATCTGTAAAGTTTTAGCTCCATATGTAGTATAGGTGGGGCACCAGGGGGTTGCCTATGGAACTCATTCGGCCGTGGTGTGGCTCGTTCGTCAATAATCGGCAAAGTTTCACATGCTGCTGTTGCACAACTAAAGCAGCTAGCACTATGAAATTGCACACTCTTGTTCAACTTTTTGTGTTGAACACAAAAACTGTAGTGTCAAAGCTTATTAATGTGTGTATTTGACACAATATGACCTGGAAGTGGCCGAAAAAATTCATCGTAATGAGTTTTTGCCATACTTTGACTTTCCATAACTTAATGAAAAAAGCTTTTGACAACTTTATCTCAAACCAGCTTATTATTCATATGAACATCAAAGCATTGCTTAAGTATCAGCTTCCATGTTCATTTGCTTGCTAAGATATTTGCCTGCAAAAATGCCACCGAAGTCAAAATGAGCAAATCTGACCTATTTTCAGAGCTAAATATCACAAAATGGGTCACCTTCGATTTTATTTTTTCTACCACCATTGGATAGAGCAGCTTTTTTGCTGCTAGAATAAGCTTTTTTCATTTTGGAGTCTTTCTGTTTGAGGTGCAAAAAATGACTTTAAACATGATGCTCATATTCGCGCAAAACGGAAAGTTCGGAAAATGTACATTTCACATGCCTTCATTATTAAGACCACTCTAACCAGCAGATAAAAGTTTGGCAAACTAATTCAAATCTGGGGGGTCAAACACAAAAATAGTGTGTTAAGATAAAGCCATTCACCTGTCTGTGACATGTGAAACTGCAGAAGGAGCTTCATAACTGTAGAATCAAGCCCAACTTTTCTAAAACCACAATTTTAAAATAAAAGATCTTATATAATTAGTTGTCTGTCCAATTTATGAGCCCTGTTGCATTTTAAAACTGTTTTAAGTTGAAACTCTTAGGCTTAGTTGCATAATGATACATTTTCAATTAAACTTTGAGCCGTCAAAATTTGAGCTTCAAAATCAAATCCTACAAAAGGAATAATTAACGTTTCCTGTTTCTTGTGTGGGGAAAATTTTTTTGCTGTCAAACAAATTTTAATAATTGTTTTAATATAATGTATCGTGCAAAATTATTTTAAATATAACAATTATTTGTTTTTCAGAATATTGGATATTTTATTGAATCATATATTGTTTTATTGCAATCTTTGTTTATGGAATTACAAAATTGTGGAGGCGATCTTGCTCCTTGCAGCATCGGCCGTGTGGAGAATTCCACTTGCCATTTAACATCCTATTCAAGCAGAAAAGAGTTGAAATTAATAAAAAACTTTGAATTAAATGAGCAATTATTAATTAGCCAGCGTTCTGGATTGAAGTTCGACGAAACATCAGAAATTTGTCTGCATCATGAAGCTTTGCTTTTGACAAAAGTTGAATTTTTGCAAAGGTCATGTTGTAATCCTTTTGAAAAGAAGAATCACATCGTGAAGAAGGGTTTACGATTTGTCAACTGCAAATCAGTTGAAGGACTTAACAAGGTGTGACATAAGGCCTGGTGAAAAACTATGTCCCTGCTGCAGAAAACAGTTTACAGAAAGTAAATCAACAGTAGCATCAGCTTCATCGGAATCAGACTGTGGTGAGGAACTGGAGGTTTCTGAAAAATTGAATGCCAGTTTAACGGCTATTGGTGTTTCTCCTCTAAAATTCTCCTCAAAATATAAACTGGTTGGTCAGGGTTGAAATTTATGATGCAAAAAAGCATGGCTTATGCTAATTACGGTGAAGTTTCCCGTCCAGTTTCACATTCAAATGTCACTGTGACAGATGAATGGCTCTGTAATCTTCCCACATATTTTTTGTGTTTGACCCCCCAAATTTGAATTAGTTTGCCAAATTTTTATCTGCTGGTTAGAGTGGTCTTAATAATGAAGGCATGTGAAATGTACATTTTCCGAACTTTTTGCGCGAATATGAGCATCATGTTTAAAGTAATTTTTTGCACCTTAAACAGAAAGACTCCAAAATGAAAAAAGCTTATTCTAGCAGCAAAAAACCTGCTCTATCCAATGGTGGTAGAAAAAATAAAATCGAAGGTGGCCCATTTTGTGATATTTAGCTCTGAAAATAGGTCAGATTTGCTCATTTTGACTTTGGTGGCATTTTTGCAGGCAAATATCTTAGCAAGCAAATGAACATGGAAGCTAATACTTAAGCAATGCTTTGATGTTCATA
This sequence comes from Liopterus haemorrhoidalis, assembly GCA_963971575.1. Taxonomy (NCBI): domain Eukaryota; kingdom Metazoa; phylum Arthropoda; class Insecta; order Coleoptera; family Dytiscidae; genus Liopterus; species Liopterus haemorrhoidalis. The sequence goes on from OZ020621.1 coordinate 15,054,186, forward strand.
TGAATAATAAGCTGGTTTGAAATAAAGCTGTCAAAAGCTTTTCTCATTAAGTTATGGAAAGTCAAAGTATGGCTTAAACTCATTACGATGAATTTTTTTGGCCACTTCCAGGTCATATTGTGTCAAGTACACACATTAATAAGCTTTGATACTATAGTTTTTGTGTTCAGCAGAAAAAGTTGAACAAGAGTATGCAATTTCAGAGTGCTAGCTGCTTTAGTTGTGCAACAGAAGCATGTGAAACTTTGCCGATTATTGACGAACGAGCCACACCGCGGCCGAATGACTTCCATAGGCAACCCCCTGGTGCCCCACCTATACTACATATGGAGCTAAAACTTTACAGATCATCATTTCAAACATATATGTATACACCCATGAAGTTTCAGCAAAATTGGAGATGGTCGAGCAGGGACCCCTAGACCACTTGACATGGAATGACCCATTTATTAAACAAATTAAATAATGCATGAAGCTCCTGCTTTACAGGTGCAGGTTATCTTGATTTAATTTTAATTTTCCATTGACTGTGTGAGGTGGTGATTTTAGACTGCTTGTTTATAAAAATAACCCACATATGTCGACATGCTCATCATTTTTTTCCGAATTTCCGCATAATATAACATGTTCGGCGTTTAACAACTTTTTTCCTTCAACCACACACCTAGAAGAAAGTGGTGCACTTAAAAAATTAAAGTAATTTAGTAAAGATAGCTATTTATCATAAATTGTAAATATTATTTAACATCAACATATCGAGATGTTTACTGGTCAATTTATATAATTATTATGATTTAACGTCCAATCCAGTCTCCAGTATGGCATCTCCACATTATTGTGTTCCTTCGTGCCGGACGGAAGATGCCTGTAAACCGGGAGTGGCTTTATTGGTCAGTCACATTACAAATTACAAAACCTTTTAAAATATACACAATATACAGAATAAGATAAAAGTACGTTATAGAAATATCACCCAACATGGAAAATACTTAAATATACAAACAGAACTTAAATATACAATATACAAAAATAATACATACATATTAAAAATAATTGTTTTATTTACATAATCTAACTTTATTGTATATGTCACAATGTAAAGGACATGATATTTATTGGTACAAACCTGTATTATATTTTATAATTAAAAAAATATACTCAGTTAATTAGTAGGTAATAATTTAATAAATTCAATCCTGTTAAATTAAGTGTTAAATAGTTGTTTTTCAGAAACGTTACTGTCAAAACTCGAGTTAAAATCAAAGGTTAAATACTAAACCGCCCATATTGGAGAGTTAAATATTTTGTTTATTTTAATACTGTACGTTATCGTTCACAACCTTCAAAATTAATACTTATACTTATAAATTAAAATTAAATGTTTGTAGACTTCAAACCCTTACGTTAATTTATAATTGACGCATGCGCAGTAAGCACTTGTCAACCTAAAAATTTCTATGACCATATTTTTTTGCTTCTATCCACATCTTTATGTTTTATGAGTATAATTATAAATTTTTCCTCTATTTTAATTCTTTTCAGAACTATGAAACACTCAAAAACTCATTAGCAAATGTAAACAGCTGCCAAATATTTATCGATAAAGTAGAAATCGATAAAAATATCTGTCAGTGGCTTAATTTCTTATTTTTTATTGTGAATGCTGCTTAATTTTTACGTACAAATTTTATGTTAAGTACTAATTTCACGTTAATTCTAATTTATAATTTGGAGGTTCTGAACGAAGCATAACTATGGTCTATTTCAAAGTAGAAAAAAGTAGATAGCGCTGCGAACCGAGTACGATTTACACTGATCAAATACAGTATAGCGGGAAATTTAAAATAAGTTACAACTAGGGCATGGGCGTAGCAACTGGGTTAGCAAGTGATTTTTTTTTTAATATAAAAAAGGTTAATAAGATATAAGCTGTTCACTTTTGTAAGAACACACTATATTTGGTTATTTTGGTTACTTTTATAGTGTGTTGCTGACTTTAAATGTCAATTAAAAATATTCCTTACGCTGTAAAACCGACTTTAGGTTGATAAGGTTATGATCATTATAATTAAGATATCATTTTTCATTATGACATATGTCAAATGGATTGACATTTTAAAAAAGTGACATTTTTTAATACCAACATGACATACAGCTTCAAAGGTGCGAACTATTGAAAACAAAATTCCCTCTTAGTTGGTTCTAATTTATAGTGAACTGTTTATATTGAAATAAACAAGGCAGATAATACACTTACGTTATTTATACGTATTATCTGTCTCATTTTGTAATACGGAACTAACAGTGAAAGTTAATTTTTTATGTTGTATATTGACAATACATTTATAATATTGTCATATACACTCTGTTTCAAACGGTTAGGCGGAACTAAATGGGAATTTCGTTCTTTTAGGTTGTCACGAGAAGGGACCTTGCTTGGGTAATATCATTTATTACGTTGGAATGTCAAAATTTAAAATTCCAACAATGAAACCATGGAAACGAATGACATTAAATTATTTTTTTACATATTTTAATAAAAAAATAAATAAATAAATGGGAAATTTGTATTAAGAAAGACAGAAAAAATCAAAATATAAAGAAAATGACATTTTAAAATGATATTAACCTTAACAAAAAAATGTTTATTGTAAGTATGATTTACAAAGCTTAAACAAAACGGCCGAAAAGCACGATTTAAACGATGGAAGTAACTGGACTGCAAAATCTAGTTCCGCCTAACCATTTGGAACAGACTTTAATCTGTCTCAATTTGTAATACGAAACTAAATCTGGTTACTTTGGTGACTGTTGTGGTGTAAATAGACTTTTTTGAAACCATGTAAACTTGTAAATCTGGCTTTTACATTTTAGGTGAAGTTTCATTATACTGAGGTTATATTCACTCAAAAACTACATGTCAGATACCAAATGGACATGTCAAATTTGTGATTGACATGTCAAATATTTTGAATTATATACAAATATTTTGAATTATATACAAATATTTATTTCATCTTATTTCGCTTATTCATATTTTCTGTTCTGGTTGTATAAAATATATTTCAAATACTTGTCAATTTGTGTTTTATATAATTTGTGTTAGTAAGTTGACATATACGTAATTTAATGTCAATTATGAATTGTCAAATATTTTGAAAGGTGTTACTTCAGCATTACCACCCTAAGATGATATTTTAAATATGGAACATAAAAAATGAAGTTTCCCTGTTAGTTTCGTATTACAAAATGAGACAGATAATAGTATTGGTTCACACGGATACGCCAAAGTCTGTTTACACCACAACAGTCACCAAAGTAACCAGATCTAGTTTCGTATTACAAATTGAGACGGATTATAATTCAGTTTAATGGGAAATTTTAAAAAGTTAAAAAAATATTAATTTTATAAATTATGTACTATTTTATATATAAAAAGAGAGATTTGGCTTAAAGAGTTTAAACAAAGCAATAAAACAAACAATATATCTTCAGAGCAAAAGTTTCTTATTTAAATAATTATTTTAAATAAAAATTAAAAATATAAGCTGTTCACTTTTGTAAGAACAAACTAAATCTGGTTATTTTGGTTACTTTTATAGTGTCTTACTGACTTTAAATGTCAATTAAAAATATTCTTTACGCTGTAAAACCGACTTTAGGTTGATAAGGTTATGATCATTATAATTAAGATATCATTTTTAATTATGACATATGTCAAATGGATCGACATTTTAAAAAAGTGACATTTTATAATACCAACATGACATACAGCTACAAGGTGCAAACTTTTGAAAACAAAATTCCCTCTTAGTTTGTTCTTACAAAAGTGAACAGTTTATATATGTATATATGAAGGTCTAAAAGTTATATCAATAACTTCTTCTTTGGGCACAATCAGCTGGGCTATCTTTTGGCCTCACATTAGTCCTCTCTCTTGATATGTTAATAGTCAAGTGTCAAAAAATATTTATATGTCAGATAACCTAAAAAATATATAACTGCGTAAGAACAAATTACATGGAGAATTTTCTCCATTAAATCTACGCCAAGAATATAAATAAAAGACTAAATATGTAAATAATTACAAAATATATGAGAAAAATTAAATAATATAAATAATATATATTTCCAATGTACGACACTGAACATCTGTCAACTTGGACTAAAAACAATATTTTTACAGTGTAATAGGGATGACTATCTAAACCAATCCGAAGCAAGGACAAACAGCTCCTATCTTCTTACACACATTTTTCTACTTTGAAATAGATCATAAGTGTGAACTTAAATTAACTGTGACGTCATTTCATTGTTATGGTAAATAGACTTTACACTACCCTGCTCGATTTTTTTTGTATACATTCCAAATCCTTTTATATCTTTTCGCGGAATAAAAAATTTATGTGAAGTGTGAATTCAAGGACTCTTGGAAGAGGAGTCCTCGTAACACAGATAGAATACACTGATTTATACCATGTGTTTTCAGTATCACACGTCCATAATGTTTCAGATATGAATTAACAATCAGGGCTGTTTCATCTAATTACCTGTACTACACCTGTCTTTTGTACTAACCATTCTTTGTAATCTCTGTATTAAAAATGCGTGTAATTATTGTAGTTTATATAGGTGAGTAGCATTTCTATCTTCTGTCATTAACAGTCCTACTTTATTACACAGCATATCTTGCTCTTGTGTTCTTTTAAATTTTGGATTGAGATATGACTGAACATAATCGTTTAAGGAACAATATTAAAATGTTCCAAATTATTTCTCTTTTGCCAGGGGACAATAACAGTACATTAAAAACATTATTTAAAGATATAATTTTTTATTCTTTTGTTACACCATTTTTAGTCGCTTCGTTGGCAGAAGTTGTGCGAGAATTATCAGGTAAGTAAATAATTAGAAAAAATCAGCTGTGGCCACCACAAGACCGACCGCTATCACAAAGTACTTGTTTAATTTATGTTGCTGTATCAAAAAATGTCTCAAATAAGATTTGTTAGTTATTGCATTTATAGCAACTTTTGTTAAATATTCGCAAAAATCTTAAAACTGACACGAGTAAACTCCCATTTCTACTTAACCGATTTATACCAAAACTTGATCAACTCATGCCATTGATGTCAAAATCTTAAATATGAAGTTTCATAAAAATCATACAGACAGAGAGACAGTCAGACATCATGCTAAAAATAGTCAAAACGTTATGTAGGGACCTCAATTCGTGGAGATCCATCGAAATCTCGAAATGTCAAGATCGGTATGATCACAATACCTCCCTAATATATGTTGGCGGTCGGTAGAAAGTAAGGAATTTTTTATGATATCGATGAAACCAATGTTTATCAATCTTTTAAATTGATACGAAGTGTAAATTTTCTCACATTTCAGAGTTTTGTAGGTATTTAGTTATTGATAACAACTTGTGGGTTCATATTAAAATTCATCAATCTCGATAAATTTTGAAAGAATAGCCTACGTGCTTCTATCTTGAACAGTGGTGTCCAATCTTTTCCCATAGCAGGGTCATATTTAATTGTAGATGTTTCACGGCCCGGTTTGAGTTTCACCGAGGGCCACATATTTAAAAATCCCTTGATGTCGAGAGATAGAAATTTTCAAAACATTTGAGAACGGGGGGATGGGGTAAATTCTACATATCAATTGAGTACGAAGGAGGGGAGAAATTCCGAAAATCACTTGGGGACAGAATTTTCGTGCGGGCCATTTCAAACTTATTGTCCGTCGCTAGGTTAGACTGATCTAAACTTATAACCGTATTTGAGATGCACTCGCATTAAGCGAGCTTTCAGCTATACCTGTCCAGTTCACCAGTTAGTCATATTGGTATAGTAAGCGCGGTGTTGCCAAAAATACGTTAACATTCGAAATAATTATCACATAAAAAAATGCGGTTCACATTAATGGGCATTACTCACTAATATTTAGATTAACCCCAGTGGGTTATAAGGTGTAGGTGAGTTTTTTTAGCATATTCTTTGATAAAGTCAAGTTAAAAAAGTAGTTTTTTAAAATTCCTTTTTTAGGGTTTTATAGGTATGACCAAAAAACCCTTATACCGTCATTTTGTCGTCTGTCTGTCTGTCTGTCTGTCTGTCTGTCTGTCTGTCTGTCTGTCTGTTCGGTAAAAATTGTAGCCAAACCGCTAAACCTAGAGAGTTGAAATTTGGCATGCTTATACAACTCTTTGACCCGCACATAGAAAAAATACTAAAACATCTAAAAAACATATACCCCTAAAAATATAAACAAATATATGTTCATCGAAAAAAAATATATTTTTTTACAATTCTGTGTAGGGTATCAAATGAAAGCCCTTGGTACGTGGATTAACGATCAAAATTTAATTTTTGCAAATTAAATTATTTTGAGGCGACTTTGACAAATTGTGCAAAAAATTGTTTGTCCCACACCCTGTAGCCCAGATGGTTTAAACTAAAAATCTGAAAAAATTCTCAGTAATGTACATTGGTGTGAACCGGAATAGTACAACAGGAATTTTTGATCAGATTATGTTTTCGGAAAATAACGCATTTTTTGTGTTTTTAAGTAAAATATGTAATATATTTAATCCGTTATTTAACACACTAAACGAGTGATTCTGTATAGCACAGTGGTAGCATTGTCGCTTAGTGAGTTGAAACTACTGTAAGAAACTGTGTTCGAATCCCGTCAGTTTTTATTTTTTCCGTTTTCTTTTGCATTTTTATTTTGTTTAAATTATTTTGTCAAAATTCTAGTTATATTTTGGTAAATGTTGCATTTAATTTTTAAAAGCGTAAATTTAATAACCAGTGGGAAGTTTTGAAATTATAATTTAATTCTATATTTGAAGGTATCAGAGGGCGAGGCTTATGATTTAAGCAACCAATGGAAGCTTGATGCTTAATGACCTTGCTATATAAAAAAAATACTGCACATATTTAGAAACTTAAATAATGGTATTAGGCATTCGAATTAAAATTCATAAAAAAATATTTTGACATAAAATTTGTTTTGGCATCCCAAATAATCATCACATAGTTAATAAATACCTGCGAAACCCTGAAATGTGTGAAAATTTAAACTTCACATCAATTTTTTTAAGAACGGTTTTAGCCAAAAATGTTCTTGTCCGCCTCCTTTTACCCAGAAAGGTTAAACTAAAAATCTAAAAAAATTATAAGTAATATATATTGATCTGAACTTTTTATGTTCAACCGTTTTTCCAATTTCTACCGAACAGACAGATCAACAGACGCATAAGTGATTTTATAAGGTTTTTTTGATGACCTACAAAACCCTAAAAATGCCCGCTTCTGGTTAATAGCAATATTCATAATACCGTGTTCAAAATGAAATTACAGAAGGGTTGGCTGTGGAAAAATAAAATCATGTGTACTGCAAGCTTTAACTGTCAATTAATTAACTGTCATCACTGTTGTTGTCATAAGTTTCTATTGAAAAAACAAAAGAATTTTTTTAAGGTTTTATTGTTATATAAAGCTTGCAATAGACATTATTTTATTTTTCCATGGCCAACCCTTATGTAATTACTTTTTGAACACATGGTATAACTATATTATGTATATTGCTATCGCCCCCTTTCCTATTTTATTAAAACGTAGTAGACAATATTTGCTGTCGCAAAAGAAATTGACATAATAATTAACAACAAAAATCAGGGCTTCGAACCGGAACTGAACCGAAAACCGAAAAAAACCGTTATTTTTGTCGGAACGAAAACCGGAGCTGAACCGAAAAAAAATATCGGTTTATTTCGGTTCAGATAATGTTTATGGGAGTGAATACATTTTATTTAAGATTATTTTTTATCGTTAGTTTTGCCGGAACGAAAACCGGAACCGAACTGATATATATTTTTTTAATTGAACCGGAACGAAAACCGAAACGAAAAAAGTAACGGTTCGAAGCTACACGATCAAGATACACGATTTTTCTTGACAACGGGATGTGTGAGCAAGTTGGGAAAAAATTTTTGGTGACCAATATTTACCCAAATAATCGAATGGTAGTATTGATATTTTTCGCAACAACGTAAGCCGTTACCCAAGTATCTTTGGATAGAGCGTTTGAAAAGAAATAAATTTTACTTTAGCATTTGTTTAATAATTTTTATGGTTTACGAAAAAATTGTATTTTCTATAACGACTTGAAAGTAAAGTATTTTTATTTACAAGTGTCCAAAGAGCCTTCCATTTTGATTTTAGTAAACTTTTGCATCCTAAGCTGGAGCTATCTGTAGCTCAGAGCATAATAAAAATAGTACCTACTTGAAAGTACAACTTGCAGTATTTGAAAGTGAAATATTTTTATTTATAAAGTTCGGTGCTACATATAGCTTAAGATAGAGGCTGCCAAAATATTCAAACCAAAATTGACGGAACGTTGAACATATGTAAATAAAAATACTTTGCTTTTAATTCATTACAGTAAATACATTTTTTCGTAAACCGGAAAAGTTATTCATTTTCAAAAGCTCTATCCAAAAATATCCAATACAATATACGTTCTCATTTAAAAAATTAAATTTTTCCTTGATGTCCTGTATTTCTTTTTTGTTTCAAATACTACCATTTAATTCTTTGGGTAAACTTTAGCCATATTTTTTCCCCCAACTTGCTCACACGTTCCGTTTTCGAGAAAAGTCGTGTTCCCTCAATCTTGATATATCCCGTATAATACACCAAGTAAGAGAGGTATTTAAATATTCAAGACAAATAATACACATACGTTATTTAAGCCGCATTCAGACCTCTTTAAATTAACGAGTTATAGACTGTTCGTTGTTACGCTCTGACTTATGTTTTAATGCATTCTTTTAACGTTTCATGTACCGTTCACATCTGTTATAAACTATTACGTTACGAATAGCCCTCCATCTGTGAATTTTAAAACCAACTATTTAGCTTCGTAAAATATTTTATATGTATTATCGTTCTTATAGTTGTCTTAGATTTTAACTACCTAATTACCTAAATTGATCATATTTACTGTCCTTTGTAATTTTGAGCAAGATTTGTTAATGATGACATTATGTTAGGTTATGTAAAGGCATTCGATAACTACGGTGTCACTCATAGAATGCGATAGCCAATGTATTTATATATCTGTCTCATTAAAACATCTCATTAGTTATAAGTTTATGTACGATCCACAACAAACAGCGTATTAAATTTGGAGGTCTGAACGGTTTTACGTCTTATCATATGACAAACTTACTGGTGACAGTGAACAGTCCATAAGCTACAGTGCATAAGCTATTGATTTAAGAGCTCTGAATGCGGCTTTTCACAACATAAATTCAGTATAAAAGGAAATTTGAGGGAGATGAAAATGTATATAAAAGAGGAATTTGGTTAAATAGGGAAAAATTGCTAAGCGATATGACATCTGGTGGGATTTTAGGAACTACAGAAATAGACATTCTATCGCGCTTTTTTTTTATAAAAAATGTTTGCATAAAAATATAATTGCATAAAAACTAGTATTAATATTGTAGCAAAATTACAAAAACCACCAGTAAACATTAAAATTCACGTTGTTTATATGTAACGAATGTCTATTTTGAAGGTTCCAAGTATGTCACAATAGCGCTGCGATCTTAAAATACTTCCCCTATAGGTTTTAAAAACAATAACACAAACAAAAGATCTCTCCAATTCACCCAATCTCGTCCCAATCCATTAAAGCTATCCACAGTAAATGTATATTTTTGCATCTAACAACCATCTCGTAAAATTTTATAAAAATAAATGTGTTTTAGGGAAGAGAGACAAAACAGAAACTCTGTGCACAAGTATTTTGAGTGCATTGTGTTTTCTGGTTCTTCATGTATTTTCCATAAGTTTTCAACGAAGAAGAAAAACCATAATAAATTGTATTTCTGAACTGAAAAAACTGGAAGAAATATTCGAGTCACCTGAAACAGAGAAAATGGAAAAGAAAATCAGAATCCTTTCATTTGTCGCATTTGCTTATGGTGTGAAATCAACTACTTTATATATATCGTTCCCATTTTTTAATTGGAACCAATGTGAAAAAGACAGATTAATCGCAGTATATATGAAAGATGTACCTTGTGGAATAATAACTCCTTTCCATTTTCCTTTCGACTATACCGAAAATCCGATGTACTTAATTGTTTTTTTAATGGTTTCTTTTTCTGCATTTATATTTTCTTCCGTTGTTATTAGTTGTTTATTATTCGTTTTTGCTCTTACTCTCCACACCATTGGACATTTGAAGAATTTGAAAAATGTTTTAACTGAAGCAATAACTACAAAAGATGAACAATTATTAAATAGATGTATTGAATACCATAATGCTATTATTGGGTAAGTAATTTAAATATTAATAATCACTAGTGCACCCGTTGCCAACTGTGTTGGCAAACAAATCATTACCTTAATGTGGAACTTGCTCGACACCTCAGACTTCTCTCTCTAGCCATACGCCTAACTTTATCCAATTCAAATTGAATCAACTCTTCGCCCATTATTAAAAACTGGACAAATAATGAGCATTATTCCGAATTATTAATTCATTAACTTTTTAAGATGGTGCATTATATTTATAATGTTAAAACTAAAAATGATTTGAGACGTTAAATTTAAAATATATTTATTAAAATTAATTTTCCATTTTCTTATAAAATATAAAAATACGCACACATGAAAAAATACACACACGGCAAAAAGGGCACACGGAAAAAAGCGTACTTACACTATATCTCAAATCAGGGGGTAGATTTACAATATCCCACTGAACACTGCGCATGCGTCACACACACGTCATTTGTTCAATATACAGAGATTCTAAACAGGTGGGACTGTGCAGAACTTTTAAAACACAATTTATTATTAGGTGGTTTATAAAAAAAAAAAAAAAAACAGTTATCAACCATAACCTAAGATAGTGCTTTTAAGGTGAATCACTGTCCCTGGCCCTGCACAGAACAGTTAAAATATAATTTATTTTTAGGTGGTTTATAAAAAAAAAAAAATAAACAGTTATCAACCATAACCTAAGATAGTGCTTTTACGGTGAATCACTGTCCCTGGCCCTGCACAGAACAGTTAAAATACAATTTATTTTTAGGTGGTTTATAAAAAAAATAAAATAAAATAAACAGTTATCAACCATAACCTAAGATAGTGCTTTAAGGTGAATCTAACCTAACTAAAAGGTAATTGATATTTTAATGTGATAAATAAATAGAAACCATTGTTTTAGAGCCACTGATAATTCTTGAATTATTTAGTCGTTATGTGCTGCCATCTGTATAGAGTTTGCAGTGGGATATTGTAAATCTTGTCCTATAAATCGTAGAAATAAAAAAATAATAAAGCATTGAAAAATAATAATAAAGAAAAAAAGTCATATTTTTCTTACTTTCATCAAAACCAAATATTTTTTAAAATAATTATTTTTCTGCTAATAATAATTTTAAACAAAAATGTCGAATATCACGGAAGGATAACGTTTTTCTGTGTTTTGTTTCGTAAAATAACCGATCCGTGTATTTCACAACTAAATTAATAATTGTGAAGTGATTTTTTAATGAAAAACACAACTGTCATTTTTACTAATTTATTGTCAACACTCAAAACAAAAATTCACAGCACACTACTGTCCAATACATACATAAACAATAATTTCTTACAATTCTATCAATTATTATAAAAAGTGTTCGTAGAATATTCACTATTATTGCATCTTATAATATTTATAAAAAGTGTTCGTAGAAAATTCACTATTATTGCATCAACAATATATTTCAAACAATTTTGACATAAATAATTAACATATGCGCGCCTCTATCGGGGAATGAAGAAACGACCGGTCGAACATACGAACCTCTATGATACGAACATACAAACAGGCGTGTTATATTATAGGATAACAACTTTATTTAACAAATATATTTTAAATCAGTTTATGTAAGTGATACCTCCAATGATCATGTTGATATTTCGTTCGACTGCAATATTAACCTGTCATCTGTTAAGATTTCGCCTGATATTGTGTTTAATAAATTAATTAACTTAGACTGTAATAAATGTGCTGGACCCGACGGGATCCCTGCCATTTTTGTAAAAAAGTGTAGCCCGACTATAGCATACCCACTTTTTCTACTATTTGAAAAATCCTTAAAACCTGGAATTTTCCCTACCGCATGGAAAAGTGCTTTTATTACACCAATTTATAAGTCTGGCAGTAAAAATTATGTCAAAAATTATCGTCCGGTGTCAATTCTGAGTACAATACCTAAGGTACTATGGTCTATTTCAAAGTAGAAAAATGTGTGTAAGAAGATAGGAGCTGTTTGTCCTTGCTTCGGATTGGTTTAGATCGTCATCCCTATTACAATGTAAAAATATTGTTTTTAGCCCAAGATGACAGATGTTCAGTGTCGTACATTGGAAATATGTATAATCTGTCTCAATTTGTAATACGAAACTAGATCTGGTTACTTTGGTAACTGTTGTGGTGTAAACAGACTTTGGCGTATCCGTGTGAACCAAAACTATGATAATATTATAAATGTATTGTCAATATACAATATAAAAAATGAACTTCCCCTGTTAGTTACGTATTACAAAATGAAACAGATAATATCATTTAATTTTTTTCATATATTTTGTTTTTATTTCCATATTTAGACTTTTATTTATATTCTTAGCGTAGATTTTATGGAGAAAATTCTCCATGCAATTTGTTTTTACGCAGTTATATATTTTTTAGGTTATCTGACATATAAATATTTTTTGACACTTGACAATTAACTTCAAGAGAGAGGACTAATGTGAGGCCAAAAGACAGCCCAGCTGATTATGCCCAAAGAAGAAGTTATTGATATAATTTTTAGACCTTCATATATACATATATTTTTAATTTTTATTTACAATAATTATTTAAATAAGAAACTTTTGCTCTGAAGATATATTGTTTGTTTTATTGCTTTGTTTAAACTATTTTAGCCAAATCTCTCTTTTTATATATAGTACATAATTTTTAAAATTAATATTTTTTTAACTTTTTCAAATTTCCCATTATACTGAATTTATGTCGTATAAATAACGTAAGTGTATTATCTGCCTTGTTTATTTCAATATCTTATTAACTTTTTATATATTAAAATAAAAAAAAATCACTTGCTAACCCAGTTGCTACGCCCATGCCCTAGTTGTAACTTATTTTAAATTTCCCGCTATACTGTATTTGATCAGTGTAAATCGTACTCGGTTCGCAGCGCTATCTACTTTTTTCTACTTTGAAATAGACCATAGACTCAATAGTAGCGGACGAGTTAATGTACGTGTTCATAATCTGCACTGAGCAACACGGATTCATGAAAAATAGATCAACATGCACCAATATAATGATATTTACCGACTACATATCTACTGCATTCAAAAAACATAGTTAGGTAGACGCTGTTATTAGGTAAACGCTGTTTATTTTGATTTTCCTAAAGCCTTTGACCGTGTGAATATTAGACTTTTAATAAAAAAACTAAAAACATATGGTATCACAGGAGAACTATTAGAGTGGTTTACTTCATATCTTACAGACAGATATGTCAAAATTAAAGACTATATTTCCGAAAAAATATCTGTGCCGTCAGGTACGCCCCAAGGGTCACATTTATCTCCCATACTATTCTCGATTTTTATAAATGATATAACTGGGATATTTAATATTGCTAAATGTCTACTTTTTGCAGACGATATTAAATTATATTATATAATAAAGACTCTGCAGGACGCGTATTTATTACAGCAAAATATAAAGGCCTTAGAATTATGGTGTAAATCAAATCGTATGGAACTAAATATCAGTAAATGTAATTTTATAAATTTTTCTAGAAAAAAAAAATCCAATTATCTACAATTACAAATTAACTAACATTGCCTTAGAAAACGTTAAAGTAATTAAATATTTGGGAGTTACCCTCGACGTTGAACTTAAATTCAAAATACATATAAATAATATTATTAAAAAAGCAAGTAAATTGAGTGGATTTGTAATACGAAATTGTAAAGATTTTCATAATATCAACTCGATTATTTTATTGTACAAGGTGTCTCAAAAGAAATGTTATATTTAGTGGATCGATTAAAAAAAAAGTAAGCCGTATATAGAAAAAATGTTTATTTATTATTAAAATACACTTTTTGGGGATTTATTTCTTAAAAATAATATCGTCTAAATGTAGACCCTCGCGTTCTCGGCACTCATTTAATCGAACAGTAAAATTACTTATGACGTCTCGGCAGGTGGACTCAGGGATGGCTGCCATTTCGTGACGGATATTTTCTTTCAAATACGCCAGTGAAGTCGGTTTATTGGCGTAAACTTTAGATTTAAGATAACCCCATAGGAAAAAGTCCATAGGGGTTAAATCTGGACTGCGTGGAGGCCAATTTATGTCACCTCTCCGGGAGATCAATTTGCCTGAGAAAATTTCACGAACACGTGGCAGAGACATACAGAGTCGGACGTGTGTGAAGTTGCTCCGTCCTGTTGGAACCATGTTCTTTGGTTATAGCCAGGAAAGTTTTGCAGTTCAGGTACCAAGAAGTTGTCTAACATCTCCACATAACGCTCTGAATTCACTGTAACTGCACGCCCCCTTTCGTCTTCAAAAAAGTAAGGGCCGATAATTCCTCGCGCCGACATCGCAGCCCATACGGTCACTTTAGGCGAATGTAGCGATTTCTGATGTTTGCGTTTCGGATTCGTTGCACTCCAGTAGCGACAGTTCTGCTTATTTACGTGGCCATTAAGATGAAAATGAGCTTCATCCGAAAACAAAATGTTGGTAAACGTTGAAAATCGCTCAATCACCTGATTTACGAAATTAAGCCTCTGACTGGCGTCTTGGGGCTTTAATTCTTGCACCAATTGAATTTTGTAGGGGTGCAGTTTTAGGTCTTTGTGCATAATGCGATGTAATGATGATCTATGCACATTTAAAGCACTTGCGCGCTTCCGAATTGAAAGGTTCGGGTCGTCACGAACGGACTGATTAACATTCTCCACGTTTTCTACCGTTCTTGATGACCTAGGTCGCCCGGATTTTGATTTATCCAGCGTTGTACCAGTCTCTTCAAACTTTTTAACCCAATGTCGAATGAGAGGAATGCTTGGCGCATCATTTAAGTGGCGAAAACCTCGAATACTGCAGAATTTTCTACGCGCTACAGTCGCCGAATCACCGTTTTTGTAAAACTCTCGCACGACTAACGCGCGGTCTGCTCCCGAGAAACGCTCCATAGCGACACAATTCCCAAGAGCCAGGCTACCGATTGACATAACCC
This sequence comes from Liopterus haemorrhoidalis, assembly GCA_963971575.1. Lineage (NCBI taxonomy): Eukaryota > Metazoa > Arthropoda > Insecta > Coleoptera > Dytiscidae > Liopterus > Liopterus haemorrhoidalis. The sequence goes on from OZ020621.1 coordinate 15,069,542, forward strand.
CCGCGCCCCTCGGATACGTTGCGTTCACGGAGTAAGCTAAATAAATATAAAATTACTTTTGAGACACCTTGTATTTGAGATCTACTTTTTTATATATATTTATTGTTACTACGATCGACCAGAAAGCGTAGCTGGTCACCAGGGGGGAGTGCACTGCCGGGTGAGGGGGTCCTTCAAGAAAATTTGAAAAAATGTATTACACATTACAATTTTAAAGCTGTTTTTCACGTAAAAGTAAATTTAAACGCAAAACGAAATTTAAAAAATAATTTTTTGAAGATTTTTCATAGGCCCTCCATTTCTGCACTTTTAGCCCGACGGTTAAACCATTGGTCGCCAACGAATTTTATGGAAGATTTTTATAAATTAGTGGCTTTTTGTTGTGCGATAAACGGTCTCCGTTACGGAAAATTATATATTTCATTGCACCTGGCCATCATCTTTCATCTTGCCAGTCACTTGTCTCACTCTAGCAAACGTAAGCGATTCCGCGGACGGTTACTTTAGCACGTTTTTTAATTTTTAGTTTATATTTATAAAATGTATTCTTAAATTGCATTTTAAGTACATGGAAGCGAGAGAAAACTAAAGATCTACTTAAAACCACGCCGTGATCGATTGGTTGGGTAGCCCAGGCTTAAATGAAGTTATATGACAATTGTTGTAAAAATTATTCTATTTTAGATTTTGGAATTACGTTGACAGTACCATGGCTCCATTTTCTTTTGCATTATTATTTTTTGCTACAACAATTATTGGAGTTTTAGAATACGAAATATTAATAGTAAGTAACATGGTATTTAACATTTACATATGTTTGTTAATTTTAAATATTTCAGGCAGACTTGTCGTTTTTCGATTTGTGTCGCTATGGTTCTAGTTTGGTTGCTTGGACTGGAATTGTGCTTTGTTTATGCACAGCAGCTCAAATGCTCGTGGACGAAGTATGTAGTTTTTATTTTCAGTAAAAATATCAGATCAAATGTGTTTCGGCTAGTTGAAATTTACATTTGCGTAGAACACACGATGCAAATTTATAATGCAGCGCTATAACAGTTAATTAACGTGTTGTTCTTACAAAGATAATATGAGTTCAAAAAGACATCGCATAAGGGTTGGCTATATATAACAATTGACTTACATTTCGGCAGAGCTTTTGTAATCATTAAAATTGGAAATTATAATTTTTTGATTTCACAAGTACAGAAAAATAAACATAAAAACTAAAAATGCTGTTCAAAATGATTACCGTTTTCCTGCAGACACAAATTTACTCGTTTTTCATGCTATTAAAATCATTTATAAGAATTTGACTTATAAATTCTTGAATGAGTTATATTGGCACACTGTTCGGTAATTCTGTTTGCAGTTCCTCGATATTGTTAATAGGGGTCTTGTATCATTATTTTTCAGATAAGGGAATATAAAGTAATCTAAAATAGTCAAGTCTGGTGACCTAGGTGGAAATTCTGGATTTGAACGTAAACTAATTATTCGATCGTCAAAAAATTCACGAAGATAATTGATGGTCCCTTGAGTGGTGTGGGCAGTCGCGCCATCCTGTTGGAAGTAGCCTTGCTGGAGCTCATCCTCATGAAGCTGCTTAATAAATTCACGTACAATATTCCTGTATCTCTGAGCAGTAACAGTTTCGTAGAAAAATATGGGTCCGATAATACGTCCTCACCTTGAAGACGTATTCCAAACAGCAATCTGAACACCAACTTTTAATGGATGAAGGGGAGTTTCGCGAAAAGTATAAGAATTTTGAGCACTCCATTACCTCATATTATGAATTTATATACCCCGAAAGGGTGAACCAGTCTTCGTCAGAAAAAAACGTTCAAATTAATAAATGATCATTATTAATTAAATTTTTTTGGAACCAGTGGCAATACACAATTCGCCTATTGTGATCTGCTGGCAGCAACTCATGTAAAGCAAGAAATTTGTATGCCAGTCTGTTGCGAAAGTGTACGTACTGCAGTAAGTTGCTCGTTCATACGTTGACGAACATCATCAACTGTATTTTAAGTACGAACTCTTGGCCTTCCAGTTCTATCTCTATGAGTAATGTTCGAAAAAAATCAACACATCTTCTAAGTGCACTGTAAAAATCTCCTTCAAGGAAAGCAATATCTGGAAATTGTAACCGAAATTCCTCTAAACATGACACCGCACTATATAAATCCATTCGCTGTTCTCTCGAACACCATTTCGAAAATATGATTCAATCATAAGTTTTTTGTGTTCTATTTTAAATACCATTATAATTGCAACTTAATTGAATTTTCAATATAAACTTATGAAACTAATTCTAAAACTTGCTGTTGACATTACTTTTATTTTCCATTTCCAACCCTTACGTAATTTCTTTTTAAACTCGTGGTATAAAGTCAGTTTGATTACGGTGACCTTAAGAAAATGAATCATCATGTCTGAATGCTTACATGAAAATACAGAATAGCCACAAAAGTTACTAAGAATCCAAAACTGGTACACCAGTAAACTTTACATCAACGCAGTATGATTGTATGGGGCGATATGGTGCTATCGAAACATAGTTTTTTAAAGATGCCGTGGGAAATATTGTTTGGGGCGATGGTCAGCGTTACCACCACATGAACCATCTGTATGTTCTTGTGAACATGTTGTTCAACCAAGACATTTGGTTCTCGTCGTCTTGGTGGCACATAGAGCAAAGAAATCAGTTATCTATTTCTAAACACCAGGTGCTATACGAAACGTTACGCTACATGATTTTCAAATAACGTCAACATAGAGAACTAACTTCTAAACCCTATGTGCCATGTAGTCGTTGGGAACATATTTTATTATTAATACCGATCTATTATTGATCCATCATTCATCATCATATTAATATCCCTGCTTAAACTATTTCTCTGTGTAACCATATGATTATTTCTTTGTCAGAGTGAAGGCGTGGCAATTGAATTATATAATACGGACTGGCTGGAGTGTCCTTTGAGCATGCAGAAGAGTATACTGTTCATGATGCTCAGGTCCCAGAAGGCCCTGATGCTTAGTACTGGGCCTATTGGACAAATGAATATGATAACATTTGTCTCGGTAATATTAACCATTTTATAATGAATACATGCTCGTTATCCAGTACTTTCTCGTTGCAGATATTCAGAAGTGGCTATTCTTTCCTGGCAATATTAGCCAATATGAAATAATCTGTATTATAAGCACAGTGTTTCTCTAGTAGTTGCTGTTTCTGGTACCATCACAATTAGCAGTTAGTAAAGAATGCACAGTTCAGTAATGTAAATTAAACACAGTAGTTATAAGTTCAATAAATATTATAAACATGTAATAAAAGCTCTTGAAGCCTAGATTTAAAAAATACTTGTCAGTGATAGTAAGCTATATCGAGCTGTTACCTTTCGATGGAACATGTTGACAATTAGGAAATTGTAAATAAAAATAAAAAGTTCCACTTAATATGTCGGCTGTTAGACCATTTTCGAAAGACTTTTGGGAATGACCTAACAGCTGAACAGCATGTGGGTCATTCTATGTCAAGAGGTTTGATTTTAGAAATCGCCCACATTCAATCAACTTCAAATTGGCTGAAATTTGAACTAGATATTTGTGGCTGAACTTAAATCAGTTTTGATGATTTTGTGTTTGACAGCATTTTTGGATTGCAATATATCCACAACCAATTGAGTAATCAGGCTGGTAGTAATACGCTAACATACAATATATACAGTATTGGCCATAAAGATTGCAACTTTAACATCTTTCAATTTTTCAAATTTTAATAATAATATTGGAAAATAAATACTCTTAATTCTATAATTTAATCATATTTTGTTTGTTACATCAATCAATAATCAAATAATCTGACTTACAGATTAATAATAAATTATTTCTTCATTTTTGCTTGGACAAAAATATTGCAACTACTTGAATTTTTTTGTTATATGCAGATTTTATCCATAAATAATATGTTGTGCACAAGTAATATTTCAGTTTATATTTGTCAATCATGGGTCGTAGTAAAACTGTTTCAAGTGAAATTAGAAACTTCATAATTTATGGTTTTAAAGACGGACTGCTGCAAAATGTGATTTCACAAAATTTAAATGTTCATAAATCTACTGTGTCGCGAATTATAAAACGATTTTGAGAAGAAGATACGTTTGAAGTTTCAAAAATTCCAGGACGGCCACGAAAAACTACAAAACGAACTGATAAAAAAAATATTTATTTATCTACCAATAACTCCTTTCTGTCATCGGAGAAAATTTTGGGCCTTTTGCCACAAATGGATCAAGAAAACATCTCAACAAGAACTATTCGCAGAAGATTAGTTAGTGAGGATCTTTTTAGTCGCCTTCCTGCTAAAAAATCACTTCTATCCAAAAAGAATGTGAAGGCCCGATTAAAATTTGTTAAAAATCATATTGACTGGACTGTGGATCAATGGAAAAAAGTTATTTTTAGTGATGAATCTAAGTTCAATTTGTTTAAAAGTGATGATGTAAGTTACGTTTGGAGGCCTGCTAATAAAAGATTTGTTCAAAAATACACCTTGCCAACAGTTAAACATGGCGGAGGCGGTGTGATGGTATGGGGCTGTTTCTCGGGATATGGTAAGGGTCCTCTATACCACATTGAAGGAATAATGGATCGATTTAAATATATAGACATCCTTCAAAATGTTATGGAACCTTATTCTGATGACTTCATGCCTTTAAAACATATTTTTCAGCATAATAATGAAACAAAACATTCTTCGAAGTTGGTAAAAAAATGGTTCGAGGATTCAAAAATTAACGTAATGACTTGGCCGTCACAGTCACCCGATTTAAATCCAATAAAAAACCTTTGGGAGATTGTCAACAAAAAGATTAGAAACAAAACACATTCAAATATTGAAGAATTGTTTAAAGCTTTGCAGGGTGCCTGGTCTAATATTGATAATGAAATGATCACGAAATTATTAGAATCAATGGCGAAAAGATGTCGGGAAGTTATAAATACTGGTGGTTACTATACAAAATATTAAAAATGATCTGTTAATACTAATTCATTTTCTTAATTAATAAAAAAAAAGATTTTTTTAAGAGTAGTTGCTATCTTTATGTCCAGGTAAAAATAATAAATACTATAAAAAAAAATAGAATTTACTATTAAAATTTAATTTTTTACTATAATATATGTAGAGGATTGTTAAAGGTAAGAATTAAATTTTTTTAATTTTAAAAATATTGAATAGAATAAAAATAAAATAGGATTATCAAAAGTTGCTATCTTTATGGCCAATACTGTATATTTAATAAATTTAAGTAAGTACACCAAACAGCAACCTTCTGATATGTATTGTGTCAAAACTTGTATGCAATATGTCTTGAGTTGAATATTCATAAAATACAGTCTTGTTTAAACTATGTACCTGTGTGTTTCATTTAAACCCACAACTTTACACCTTCCCTGCTTGTTTTCCCTTTCGGAAATTACTATTACTAGCCTTTATTTAAATTATAATAAACATAAAATAAAATTAAAAATATATTATTACCGACCGCCAACAAATATAATCATATTGTGATCATACCGATTTTGACATTTCGAGATTTCGATGGATCTCCACGAATTGAGGTCCCTACATAACGTTTTGACTATTTTTAGCATGATGTCTGTCCGTCTGTCTGTCCGTCTGTCTGTGTACACGTGCAGAGCAAATTCGGCTGAAAGGATTTTTATGAAACTTCATATTTAAGCTTCTGCTATCAATGGCACAAGTTGATCAACTTTTGGTAAAAATCGGTTGACTAAAATTGGGAGTTTACTCGTGTCGATTTTAAGATTTTTGTGAATATTTCACAACAGAAAAATATTTCGAAAAAATTTATTGAACAAAAGTTGCTATAAAAGCAATAATTAATAACTTTTATTTGAGACGTTTTTTGATAAAACGAAAAAACTTTAATTTTTGTAAAATTTTTCGAAATTTTTTCATACTTATATGTAACGTTTCCATGGTCATGATAAATAATATCTCTGTTAGAAAATATTAGGCCAAGTTATTTCTACTGTGCTGCTAAATAAATACATTATTTTATATAAGAACTTTATGATGGCTGTCGGTCCTGTGGTGGCCACAGCTGATTTTTTTCATATAAGTTAATAAATTAGATATTTCAGAAGTTCAGTATTTGATTGTCCCCCAAATATTTATCCAATCGAAAAAGTGCCTCGAACAAGAAGATTTATTTTCTTATTATAAAAAAAAAAATCGTCTTACGTTTTTTTTTTTTTTTTTTTAATAAATAAGTTTGAGTTAATAATAACGGAGATACTTCAAGATTTTAATTTTATAGTGTCCCCTCGTAACTTCGCAAATATTTTAAGCCCAAAAGCGAGCCATTTCTTTCTGTGGAAAGAAAAAAAAGTCGTATGAGGCCAAATCTGTAGAATAGGGTGGATAAGGAAGCAGTTAGTAGCAATTCGACCAATTTGGCCGTTGAAATTACGGATGAGTGAGTTGATGCATTGCCATGGTGGCATAGAACTTTCTTCGCCAAATGGGGCCACTTTTCATCAGTTCAGCGTGTAATCGATCCAACAAATCGCCATGATATTGTCTTGTGATCGTTTTTCTTTTTTTCCAGATAGTCGATGAAGATTATGCCTTGCGAATCCTAGAAAATCGTGGTCAAAATCTTATCGGTCGAGAGAACTCTTTTGCCTTCTTCGGAGCACTGTTTTTGACTGTTTTCTCATTTCTGGTGTGTAGTGCTGGATCCATGTTTCATCAACTGTTATAAAACAGTCACACAATTCCGTTTTTGATACACTGTAAGCAGACGCGGCACCCATCTTGTCGATAGGTTTTTCATGCCCAAATATTTGTGCAGGGTATGTAACACACGTTCGTCTGAAATGTTTACCATCTTGGTTATCCTGTGTATCTTCACTCGGCAGTCGTCCAACACGTATTATGATTTTTGAACGTTCGTAGCGTTTAGCATCGTTCGTGGTCATACGACCATAACGAAATTCAGTGAGCCACTTGTAAACCGTTCTATGCGGCGCATCAGAGTTAGAGATGGGAAGTTTCAAGGATACGAGTGGTCGGGCGATTGTAAGCAGTGACCGGAGTGATCCTGATCTAGATCGATCTCATGTTGAACTTCGCGAGAACTCGGCGTGTAATGTATTATCATAAAGTGTATTATTTATTGTCATCAATTTGTAGGGCAGTTTATTTGAAACTAATAGGCTTAAGCTGCATTCAGAGCTCAGTAAATTATCACGCTGTGCGTTATGGATAGTTTTTAAACGAGTGCAATTGGTATGATCGGACAAGCTCGTACTATATCGCTCAACAGTAGTATAGCAACGACAAAGCACGAGCATGTCCGATCATACCAAATGACCTCGTTTAAAAATTATCCATAGCGTACAACGTGTTGGTTTACGGAGCTCTGAATGCAGCTTTAGTCTGTATTTTCTTATAACCATACCATATAAAAATATTAAAAATATTGCCCAAATCCCAGATGACCGATTTATAAGGGCAATAAACATCGCCATAAACTTAACACATCTGGTTTAAAATACAGTAGCTACATAAAGTGAATTGTTTGTTTCAAAAATGTTAGTTAAGAACCGGGGCTAAGCGACGTTCTACCTACGAGCGAACGACCGACAACTGACCGGGTTAAGCGACGTTCTACCTACGAGCGAATGACCGACAACTGACCCGGTCTAAGAAAGAGCCGGGTCTAAGAAAGAGCCAGCTCTAAGCGACGTCTACCTACAAGCGAACGACCGACAACTGACCGGGTTAAGCGACGTTCTACCTACGAGCGAACGACCGACAACTGACCCGGTCTAAGAAAGAGCCGGCTCTAAGCGACGTCTACCTACAAGCGAACGACCGACCTGTGTCTCGAAAACATGTTAACTTAACCGGATCACTGAGCCGGATCAATGAACCGGCTCAACAAACTGAACGACCTCCACTGACCCGGTTCCGCAAACTGAGCCGAAATTCCCATCTCTAATCAGAGTTCCCATAATACTCATAGCTTTGCTTCAGTTTCCTTAATTGTTTTTCCACGTAAAAAGTAGTGATTTATCAACACACTGAAGTAATTATTTTGCGAAGAATGCGAAAGTATTTAAATCAAAATGGAATGTACTTTGAACACTTGTAAATAAAAATAGTTTACTTTCAAGTCAATGTACAGAATATAATTTTATGTGAATTGAAATATATATATATAAAAAAAAAAATGTTTAATTAAAAATTGTTTCTTTTCAGAAACTCTATTCAAACATACCCAACTCGAAATACGTTCCTATTTAAAAAATTAAAATTGTTCTTGATATCCTGTACTTTTCCGTTTGTCCCGAAAAATTTCGATATTGTCATTCGTTTCTTTGGGTAAATTTTGGTCATCAAAATTTTTTCCTAACTTGCTCATGCATCGCGTTCTCAAGAAAAATCGCATTCCTTCTTTCTTGATACATCCCGTATAAAATATATTCAGTTTCATACTGGCCAACTTTAATATTTTAATAAAATTATTCATAAAAATGCGTCAACATTGGTTTAATCTGCATATGTCAAGTTCAATTTTTCTGCGGCACGATTTATATAATTTAAATTGTAAATGAGTGTTTCCTGTGTAATTTTGCGACAATTTACGCCTTATACAGGAGCTATACATCCTCACTAGACATCGGCAATAAATACACAGCAATTGACGGGACAGCAGACTATGTAAATATAAGTGACTATAATATACCGACAAAATCGACAATTTAACTTATAAATTATGGCCAAGAAGGTAGAAGAAAAAATATTACAGAAGCATATATTATTTTTCTTTTACCAAACAAATTACAGTAATACTTGGTTGTAGATTTTTAAGCTATTAAATATATTTTTGAACGAAATACCGGTATCAATAGGCTTTTAATGTAGGCAAAAAATTTAAAAAAATGTATTAAACTTGATGACACAAAATCTATATACAATATGATCAAAAAAAGATGTATTTATCTGACTGTAGATTTACAACGATCTCTCCAGCGCCATGCTCGCACGGCGTCTCTCTATGGCCCCTCATTTTATTTGGTATTGTCTTCTTTATTCTAACACCCGAATATTATATTGTTTACCTATTTTCTTTGCAAGATTTCCGACAATGTTGCCGCTCAACTGCCCTTCATTTTGTCCGGCATTTTGTCTTCTTTCTTCTAATACCCGAATATTACAACGTTTAACATATTTTCTTTGCACGGGCTCTGTAAGCCAGTCACAGATCTAGATTATTATTATTTATTTAGGATGGGTTTTTAATTTTGTCATTATTCTTCACACGCAGGAATTCTATACTAATATATAAATTAGTTCGTTTGTGTGTATGCATATTTTGCGCGATTCCCATAGTTTTAAAATAAACTATAGATACCTCCGATTTCCTAAAATGTGTGCAAATTTCACTAGTTCGTAAAATTCAGCTGGCAGCGACGTTGCTTATAACATTTGTGTCGGTATTTTATTGATGTTCATACTTCAAAAGCCATGTATGTTTTACTTAGAGTTATTAATAATAGTATTCTTTACAATACATAACCAAAGAAAATAAACATTGATTTGTGCTTTTAAACACGACGTCATATCAAATAACTTTAAAATTATTGTGAATTAATTATTAATTTGTGAATATACAATATTAATATATTCGGTCCTCGTTTAAATACAAGAAAGAACAAGTGGAAGTGATTAAGACTGTTCTAAAAAAGAGCTGACCTATTACTTAGAAATTGTGGTCAAACGGCTGGATCTAAAGCCTGGAACAGAATGCAAAGCGCGCTACGCCGTCAGCGCGCTGTCATTTGCGACGGCGTTGCGTTAGCGCCGTTAAGAACGCCGTTGAATTTTCGCCTGCACACAATGCAATCATTTTTAACGCCGTCAAAGTGTCACGTGACAACCTATATCTGTGTTTATACGTGCACTTTCTTTTACTAAAATCATAATGGATGATGAAGACTTGTGTGTGATGTTATTTATGTTGTATGCAAGTTATTTATACATACAAACACTTTACCATTCAGTAAAATCTGAGGTTAGGTGTTCTGCGTCAACGTTCAACGGCGTCAAAAGTTGGAAGTTGACGAACATTCAGTATCAACGGCGTTCGAACGCCGCTAGGACGTCTAACTGTCTAAGATTTGTACTGGCTAATTGCCTAATTAGCAAAGGCCATAAAGTGAAATAAAAAAAGGTATAAAGTTAAAATATGGCATACTTATACAACTTTTTGGCCCACAATATTAGCTGCTAGTACGTAAGAGCTGCGGAACTGCAGCACTCTCGAAACTAAATGAATTTAAACATTACAGACGTTTATTATTACTTTCGCTCTCTCTCTCTCTCTCAAGTACAAGTTATAATATACAATGACTGGATGTACTGCGTGCTATTGTAATTGAGTGGGTGAACGGCAAATTACCTACTTTTGGAGCTGCAGACGTTTGCAGTTAAAAATCTTGTGCAGTGAACGTTTGACCACTTCTTCGTTATTTTTTATGGTGTTGTGGATATGCAAAAAAATGAGTAATTCAAATTCTTTTAAAATTACAATAATTTTAAAAGAATTTCAGGAACGGAAGATGCATATAACAAATACAAAAATAAGAATACAGGAAAACTATTGACATCAACTGAAACATCAAAACATTGACTGTGATATTTGATAGTAATTGGTCTATTTACAGTTTTTTACCATCACCCTGCGTCTGTTTAATTTTTCGAACAGACTTTTTAACTTATTTATTTGTGTTTGTCCCTGCAAGGTTTCTTTTAATGACGGTGTATAAGATTTTAGCTATTTATTTATTTCTTAATTTATTGATTTTAATATATAACTTAGTCATTTAGATGGGCTGTATTTTATGGTAATATTTTAAGTAACTAACTAACTTATAAGTATCAAATGCTTGAGGCTGCGTCGACCCCAGGGCTGTCTGCACAATATTAGAAGATAAAAATCCTAAAGATAATAATTAAACAAATTAAAAACATAACGTACGTAGATGTAAAATACCTTTAAAATTGTTGTGAATGCATTATTAATTTGTGAATATAAAATTTTCTGTATTTAATTTTTTCCGTTCTGGTTTAAATACAAGAGAGAACAAGTGGAAGTGATTAAGACTGACATAAAAAAACTAAACTGAGATTACCAATCTAGCCTGTAAGGTGTGAGATTTGAGATAAGAGTTTTTATCAGGTTGGTACAAGATCTTTGCTCGGCAACAGATCAGCTCATGGGTTGAGCTGGTAGAGGCCGGACGACGTTAAAAAAACAACCTGTGATTAAGGTTTTACATAATCTCTTGAACTCATTAACAGTCTGACTCGTAATTACCCGTCATACAATGTGGAACAGGGAATACGTGACTCTAACCCGGGAAATGAGATGTTTAACGTTATTATGACGTTTGATAGATTGGTAATAAATATCTAATAACTATATACACTTAAATAATATATTACAGGTTACTGTGATGATTTACAGCGTAAATACCAGGTCTACAAGTATGAAATGCGGATTTTTTCAAACTTGCCGCGCAAACACCGTGTATAGTTCAAAGTTTCAACACATATGCCGTTTTGTTAAGTTATCATTAAGTGTCAATTGCGTATAGGTTATAATTTGAAAAGTGATCATATAGTTTTGTTTTACTGTGTTAAAAATGTCAAATTTTGTGCCAAATAGAGATTTGGCACAAAATAATAAGAGCATTCGCGGACAGTACTACTGTTTTGTTTTCATTTGAAAAAAACTGCTGCTGAATCATACCGACTGCTTCTAGAAGCTTATGGTGAATATGCTCAATCGCAAGATACGTGTGAACAATGGTTTCGGCGTTTCAAAAGTGGTGACTTTGATCTTATAGACAAAGAACATGGAAAACCTCCAAAAAAATATGAAGATACAAAATTGGAAACATTGTTACAGGAAAACGATAGTCAATCACCAAATCAACTAGCAGAGCAGTTAGGCGTTAGTCAACAAGCTGTTTCCAATCGCCTACGAGAGATGGGTAAGATCCAGAAAGTCGGCAGATGGGTTCCACATGCATTGAATGAGAGGCAGATGGAAAAACGCAAAAACACTTATGAAATTTTGCTTGCACGATACAAAAGAAAGTCTTTTTTGCATCGTATCATTACTGGCGATGAAAAATGGATTTATTTTGAAAATCCCAAACGCAAAATATCATGGGTGAACCCAGGCTCACCATCCACATCAACTGCAAGACCGAATCGCTTTGGCAAAAAGACAATGCTCTGTACTTGGTGGGACCAAAAGGGTGTGGTCTATTATGAATTGTTAAAACCTGGTGAAACAGTTAATACCCAACGCTACCAACAACAACTGATCGAATTGAACCATTCGCTGCTCATAAAACGACCAGAATACGAAAGAAGACAGCACAAGGTAATTTTTCTTCACGATAACGCTCCATTACATAAGGCAAAAGCAGTTTGCAACACATTGGAGGCACTCAAGTGGGAAGTGCTACCCCATGCCGCTTTCTCACCAGACTTGGCCCCTTCAGATTACCACTTGTTCGCATCGATGGGTCACGCACTTGCCGAGCAGCATTTTTGTTCATATGGAAATGTGAAAGAATGGCTAGATGAATGGTTTGCGGGGAAAGGGGAAGAGTTTTACTGGCGAGGTATTCACAAATTGCCTGAAAGATGGGAAAAATGTATAACTTCTAATGGAGCATACTTTGAATAAATAAACTTTTACTGTTCTTTTGAGTTTAAGTGTTTAAAAAAAAAAAAAAAAATCCGCATTTGATACTTGTAGACCTGGTATCCACACTTTATAAGGTTTTTCTGAATATATTTGTTCACTTTAACATAGCCTTCAAGGTCAAAATATGTCCTATCTCTTAACATGTAAGCAAGTTGCACATCATGTTGCGGATCACTCAGTCTGTCTGCACGGTAGAAATTGTAGCCAAACGGCTTAAGATAGAAAGTTGAAATTTGGTATGGTTATATAACTCTTTGGCCCATATATAGGAAAAATACTAAAATAGGGTCCAAAAACCACATCACGAAATAAATATAAACAAATATGTATTTAATGAAAAAATAAATATTTTTTTATGAGATTTTCGCTAAATATATGCCAAAAAAAATTTGTTCCCCACCCTATCTCCCAGAGGTGTTGATGATGCTGGGGTTTGTGTCGTTGAATTTTTTTTTTTTTTAAATTTATTTTGTGGTTTCAAAAGGAAGCTCTTAAGACGTAGATTAAGGAACGAAAAGTTGATTTTAAAAATTTGTTTGTTTTAACACGATTTTGGCAAAAAATTATACGTAATGTACATTGATCTGAGCCGGAAACGTACAAGAAAAATTAATTATTTTTTAATTATTGGCTAAATTATGGCTTATTATTTAAATTTAGTTTAAAAAAATAAATTAAATGGAAGCTCTTAGTACTCAAATAACGAAATAAATGGGTATTTACCCCGGTATTAACCCCGGTTTACCCGAGATTTATTAACCTACCCAAAAATTGGGTATTTGTTTATTTATTTTTGGCTTCGGTGACTTCACCATTCCGCCAGTGCATAGCTCTTTATATTATTATAGATTTATATTGATTTCAGTGAGGAAACCGGATATTTTGTTGCAAACTGTTGGTGTGGGGTAGAAAAATAATGATTTTATGGAAATTGGACTAGAGATGTTACTTAAAAACATTGATGTGAAGTGTGAATTTTCCCACATTTCAGGGTTTCGCAGGTATTTAGTAGGTGAATAATGATTATTTTGGATGTCAAAACAAATTTTATGTCAAAATATTTTTTTATTAATTTTAATTCGAATGCCTAATACCATTATTTAAGTTTCTAAATATGTGCAGTATTTTTTTTATATAGCAAGGTTCATTACGATTTTCAAAATTGCGCATATGGCTTCCATTGGTTGCTTAAATCATAAGCCCCGCCCTCTGATTTCGTAGATATTCAAACATAGAATTAAATTATAATTTCAACACTTCCCACTGGTTATTAAATTTACGCTTTTAAAAATTAAATGCAACATTTACCAAAATATAACTAGAATTTTGACAAAATAAATTAAACAAATAAAAATGCAAAAAAAATACAGAAAAATTAAAATTGACAGGAATCGAACTCTAGTGTGCAAATTACAAAGCAACGACGAAATGTACTACGCTACGAGCGCTTATTTATCTACTGTGTTACATGGCGAATTAAATATTTAACATATTTTAGTTAAAAACACAAAAAATGCGTTATTTTCCGAAAACATAATTTGATAAAAAATTCCTGTTGTACTATTCCGGTTCACACCAATGTACATTACTTAGAATTTTTTCAGATTTTTAGTTTAAACCATCTGGGCTATAGGGTGTGGGACAACATTTTTTTTGCACAATTTTGGCAAAAATCGCATCAAAATAATTTATTTTGCAAAAATAAAATTTTGATCGTTAATCCACGTACTAAGGGCTTTCATTTGATACCCTACTTAGAATTTAAAAAAAAATATTTTTTTTTCGATGAGCACATATTTGTTTATATTTTTAGGAGGATATGTTTTTTAAATGTTTTAGTATTTTTCCTATATGCGGGTCAAAGAGTTGTATAAGCATGCCAAATTTCAATTCTCTAGGTTTAGCCGTTTGGCTACAATTTTTACCGAACAGACAGACAGACAGACAGAGAGACAGACAGATAGACAGACAGACAGACAGACAGACAGACGACAAAATGACGGTATAAGGGTTTTTTGGTCATACCTACAAAACCCTAAAAACGATATTTTTTTTTGTTAATTTGATTATTTCATAGATACATTTGTTTAAGTTATATACTTATGTTAATTTACATGTCGATTTTTAAATACATTGTATTAATTATATAAATAAACAAAAATATGAAATATAATATGTTTAAAATAGTTATTTATTGACTTCATTTTGAGAATTTAATTGACTAAAAAAGAATTCCAATCTGTTTGATAGTTAACATACATTCTTTTATAATTTGATTATGTTTTTAATCAACAAAAATACTTCTATTGTAAGTTTTCCTAGTCAATAAATGTATACCCACATATTTACCCGAAAATTTACCCATTTCGGGTAAATACCTGGGTATTTAACATCGCGAGTCCCGCGTGCCGTCTGCTTCGATCCTCCTCTGCTCTGATCAATAAGAAATATGTTTTGTATTTAAAAAACAGATCAATAAAATTTTTACTATTATCACTTGCAATTTAATTTTTAAATGCAGTGGCAATGCACCTCGTGATACATTTACAACGAAATAAGAAATTAAAAATCAACCTGATGTGTCAAACTTTCTCCACGTGTGTAAGGGGCAGGTCATCATCTCCACAGGCTGCGGCCGGTACCTCCTGGTGTGCTTTCCGCTGGGAGATGTTGCTGCCGACAATGCGCCCGTTGTTTCTGATTTCACGTTAATTTACGGGGCAGAATGCGTGATATTGTGGACAGCCACGCGAGGGAAGCGCGCAGAGGAGGGCGGCTGCATTAGGAAATAGACATGAGGTCAAGGGACCTACACACTTACTCAATGGACTTATTCAATTTTTAAATAATAGACGGTATTTATAAAGCATAAATATTTTGATTTGGGATTATTGAAAATGTTTAGATATTAAATATTTTAATTTAATTCTTTATTCCTGGTAGTAATGCACAAAATTGTTCGAGGGAGTTTCAAAAACGATCTGCACCAGCTACTGTTTAAATTAAGTTTAAAAATGTCGATTCGTTCAGCAAATATTTAGAAATTGAAATTGTTCCAATGTTATAACGTTTCTGATACAAAATGTATTTATTGGTAAGTAGATCTAAATAGGCTGACCAGATTTTTTTTACAGAAATAAAGTATGCTAAAAAAAAGGTCATCACTGTAGAAATACAGGTGAGCCTCGTTTTACGCCGGTGTTACGTACCGGCGCAAAATAAAACGGCGCAAATCAAAGCAAAGAATGTTCATTCCAGAGACGGATTAACATTCTATTCGAATTAATATTTTTGTTTTTTTTTTAAATAATTTTTGTTTTTTCTTTATTTATTACTTATATATACAGGTAAATTATAATATTATTACAGAACATACAATACAATGCAACAATACGATACAAATAAACAAAAATTAAAACAGAAATCAAAATTATAATCATAAATAAAAGCAAAACCTTTGAAAGAATATTAAAAATTTATTTTTCTTTATTTTTTCTTTCACGCAGAAGGCTTATGTAAGGTTCCATAGATGTTTTGATATTTTTTATTATAGTTGAACTGCGTTCGCAATCATGATCTGTCTTACAAATGTCTTAATTTTTTAATTTTATCTGCATTTTTCAATATTGTAGTCACCGTTGATGGAGGTAAGTTTAGGCATCTACAAATCTTCGGACGAGTTTCACCATTCTCTATTCTTTTAATAACTTCAATTTTTGTCTCAATCTAAATAGACCTACGTTGTTTTCTATCGTGTTTTGTAGATATATCTTCCATTGGTATTAATGAAAATTATAATTATTACTCAATAATTTTAAATTAAATTTTAAAGGTAAGTTAATAAAAATAATATAGAAAAATTAAAAATTATTAAATTTAGATTATATTAAATATTAGATTTAGGTTTATTTAAATTTAAATATGTACATATCATAAAGCAGACACTCTTAAGCGAGTTAAATTTATTTTACAACTGAATACGTCTCAGTAGTGCGATTACTGCGACTGCGTAAACCACGAGACATCCCCGCTTCGACCCCTGAATCGTCGACACCCGACTCCGACGTTCAACTGTTTCAAAGCGGCGTTATTTTAAGGTCGCTGCCAACCGGCGTAAAATAAAGCAGCGTAAAATAAGGCCCACCTGTACAAGTGATGAGCAAAAAAAAGGTCCTCATTCCAAAAATACAAGTAATGAGCAAAAAAAAGGTCTTCTCTCCAAAAATACAACTGACAAGCAAAAAAGAGTACATTCTGTTTTTTTTTTTTTTATAAAAAGTAAGAGTATAGAGCAGTGTTTCTCAACCTTTTGTGGCATGGGGCCTCCAAAATAACGTAAATATTGTCGGCGGCCCCCCTATATATATATATATATATATATATATTATCGAAGGACAACTTCGATTTTTTATATAAGAACGTATGGCATGTTGGGTATATTTGGATAAAGCTTTTGAAAAGAAACAACTTTTAAATAAACATGTTTTTAACATCTCTTACGGTTACCTATAATGGCTTGCAAGTATTTTTATTTACAAGTGTTCAAAGTTGCTTTCCATTTTGAACACTTTCGCATCCTTACTTTTTAGTTAATAGTAGTTCGGAGCATAACAAAAAATATTGCATGTTCAAGTCGTACCTACTTGAAAGTACTTGAAGTACCTCCAACGCGAACCGTTTTAATTCGTTTAAATTAGTTGTCAAAATAATTATAATTTATTTTATTTATGTTTAAAAGGTATATTTTAATGAACATTAATGTCACATATTTATGAATATATCTTACAAAATTGAGCGTTTTTCTATTATAATTTCATGCTTCGATCTTATATGACTTCGCGGCCCCCCGACGAAGCTTTCTCGGTCTCCCCGGGCCTGCGGCTCCCGGTTGAGAAACGCTGGTATAGCTTAAAGCTGGAGGATATTACTTAAAAAAGAGTATAATACTCTGCAAAAGAGTACGTCTGGTTAACCTAGATCTAAGTATGTATTTATTTATTTATTTCGTATGTATGACCTAATTCGTAAGTATGACCAAGAACTGCTTATACCGTCACTCGTGTGTCTGTCTATCTGTCCGTGCGTAATGTCAAAATTGTGATCAAATGGATAGAAACAGAGTTGAAATTTAGTATTGATTAATGTAATTGATTTTTGAAATACTTTTCATTTTGGCTAAATTTTGCTAAATTTGGCTAAGTTTTGGTGTTATTGATTTTTTTTTTTTTTAATTTAAATTTTACTGTGGGGTTATTAAATGGAAGCTCTTTAAGTGCAGATTAAGGAAAGGTAATTGATTTTTGAAATACATTTCATTTTGACTAAATTTTGCTAAGTATTAAGATTTTCGTTTAATATCTTAGCTAAAATTTAAAAAAATATATTTGTATATGCATGGATACAATATGTTATGGGTAGAGAAGAGGTACGTAAATTTATTTTGCAAATATCGACTAGGAAAATAAATAAATAACTGGCTGGTTGCTGGGATTCCATTTCTAGTCGAGAATCTGTTAGTTTTTCATATAGTCGCAATATAAACAATGTCTCTGTAGGCGTTATGCTCTTGTGTGACAAAAGATCACCCGCAGTGTTGCCAAGTCTAGATTTGAATGATATTTTTGCAAAATTGCAAAAATGCGTTAAAATATATATTATGGTATTATGAGAGATATATGATACACGGACACTAACCTATTGATTTAAAGCAGCGGTTCTTAAACTGGGGTCCGCGAAACAATTTTGACATTAACTTTACATTCCCCAATTTTTCGCTTTTATTCAAATAACTCATTTAATAAAAATCCTACATGGTCAAGACTTTTTGTATTTGTTGTTATCTAGCTAGTTATTGACATAACTAAACAATAATTAGTAACAATTTAATTATTTTTAATCAACTGCAAATTATTTATAGAAAGCATATTATAATAAGATTTATTTTGAACAAGAAATGTTTGTATGAGTTTAACGTATTATAATTTGTAACTTTTTAAATTCTTTTTACTGTTATTTTTATTCATTTTGTTTCTCATTCTGTATGTTAATAAAAATGTTCATCTCTATAAATGCGCAAGACCATTTATTAAAATAACCAGCGATACATTTTTACCAATATTTATTATAACGTAGTGCCTAATGAGATTATTGAGCCAGAAATTAAGTCTCAAGTACGATGTAAAATGCCTAGAATTGGGATGGGGTCCGCAAAAAAAAATTTTTTTCAAGAAGTGGGCCTCGGACTACATAAGTTTAAGAGCCCCTGATTTAAAGGATTTAAAACCAACACTTGTAATTGTGTTATGTAGTGACAGGCATTAATCGTTTGGCCTTCTAAAGGGCGTATCACACTAGAACGCTATCCAAGTTTTAATATTGTAGGTTTTTTTCAGGATCCACGTCTTTAGGTTTTGACTTAACACACAGTATTTGAATAATATTTAAGACTTGGAAATGTTTTGTTTGCGAATGCGTACATTGTGTTATTATGACAGTTGACAGTTTTAATTTGAAAAGTTTATTTGTGAGGTTTCACTAAATTAATTAGTTATTCTTCCAAAATCATTTTTTTTTTAAATATTACATTCGAAAATACAATTATACAACAAACTAACCTCGAAATAAAAAAAATTGATGTGAAGTGTGAATATTCACACATTTCAGGGTTTCGCAGGTATATAATAAGTGAAGGCGGTATGCTGAGTGTGTAGGACAAATTTTACTTTGTAGTAATCACGGCAAAATGAACGATATTTTTAAAATAATTTATCGTCTGTTAATCATATAATAAGACTGGTTATTAAATTTACGCTCTTAAAAATTAAATACAACATTTGTCAAAATATAACTAGAATTTTGACAAAATAATTTCAACATAATAAAAATGCAAAAAAAAAAACAGAAAAAATAAAATTCACTCCGTACTTGAACTCGAAACCCTTCGTTTTCCAGAGAATTTTAGCTTCCGACACCAGCGCTCTAACCCGTTACGCCATCGTACGCCTTGCATATGAGTGTCTTACATTGGTATAACTTTTGTACTTTGTGAACCAAAAATCACAAAAATTGCGTTATTTTCCGAAAACATAATCGGATCAAAAATTCCTGTTGTACTATTTCGGTTCACACCAATATACATTACTTAGAATTTTTTTAGATTTTTAGTTTAAACCATCTGGGCTACAGGGTGTGGGACAAAAATTTTTTTGCACAATTTTGGCATAAATCGCATCAAAATAATTTATTTTGCAAAAATAAAAATTTGATCGTTAATCCACGTACTAAGGGCTTTCATTTGATACACTACTCAGAATTTAAAAAAAATATTTTTGTTTTCGATGAGCACATATTTGTTTATATTTTTAGGGGGGTATGTTTTTTAGATGTTTTAGTATTTTTCCTATGTGCGGATCAAAGAGTTGTATAAGCATGCCAAATTTCAACTCTCTAGGTTTAGCCGTTTGGCTACAATTTTAACCGGACAGACAGACAGACAGACAGACAGACAGACAGACAGACAGACAGACAGACAGACAGACAGACAGACAAACAGACAGACAGACAGACAGACAGACAGACAGACAGACAGACAGACAGACAGACAGACAGACAGACGACAAAATGACGGTATAAGGGTTTTTTGGTCATACCTACAAAACCCTAAAAAAGAGAAAGACACAAAACAGCTAAGAGCAAGAGGGCATCAGTTGGCGCACGCGCTTTTTGACAAACCTGGATAAATAGACACAGGAATTGAAACTTGTTCCATTTGCCTAGTCTTTAAAACTTAGTTTTTTTTTTCATACTATCACACGCAAATGACTTCGATTCGAATGTAAAAACTTTAATTTTCCAAGTCAAAACGTTAGTATTAACTCTAGTGTGATAAGGCCTTAATAATCATCATTCACTGACTAAATACCTACAAAACCCTGAAATGTGTGAATATTCACACTTCACGTAAATTTTTTATACTTGAATTAACTTAAACAAGAAATACGCATGGTAGATAAAGATTTCGGTACTGTACCTGTTGCTTGTGTGGCAGTATCCCTAGGCATATTTACGAGTGGACCCGCGCTAGATCACACGATAAGTGAAAAGCTGATCGAATCAATACCGTCAATCATAAATCTCATGTGTTAGTGTAAGAACTTGAACCGGTACCACACTCGATCCACTCCTCTGTGTCGGTATACTCTATGGGCTTTCATTGTTTGCCGTGCGCCTTGTGCCGTCTGCCGTGTGCCGTGTGAAGCACTTTAATCTTGTGTGCGTGTCAAAATATACAGGGTGTCCGACAAGACACCGACACGTACCGGCTAAATTACTTTATTATATATGGCTATTATACCAGAGTTATTTTTAATGTACATGAAAAATGAATAGTTGATTAAATATTAAATTATTGGTGGATCTTTGAATCTAAAGAAGTGGCACAACGATGTCAAGGCTTGATTAGAGCAGGGTTTCTCAAACTAGGGATCCTATGTAATGAGCAGATAATAAGTGAGTTTAAGAATATAAAACTTTTGGGTTTTGAAATGGACGAACATTTAAATTGGAAGAGTCACTGTGCTTCATTGGTCTCTAAACTGAATGCTGTATGCTATCAAGTGAGAGTGCTCAGGGATGTCCTAGATTGTGTTCATCTCCGTCTCTTTTACAATGCTCATGTTCTTTCACGTTTGACATATGGTATCATACATTGGGGGGCTGGCAGTAAGGCCAGCGATGTTTTCATTACTCAAAAACGTATCATTCGTACAATGTTCAAACTTCATCCGTTGGACTCTTGCCGTAACTTCTTTAAGACGCATAAAATTCTGACAGTTCCTGGTATATATGTACTTCAAATCTTATTACATATATTTGATAACAAAGATGCTCTAAATTCAACTAACTCTCATAATTATAACACCCGATACTATAACCTCCATATTCCAGCCCACCATTTAACCTTCTCTAGCAAATCGCCGTTAATCCAAGGGGCTAAATTATTTAATAGTCTTCCTGAAGAACTAAAAAATTGTAAAAATAAAAAGCATTTCAAAAATAACATTAATAATATAATTTCAAGAATGGGGCCCTATAGTGTAAAGGAATTTTATTCAAATATACCAAACTCATTGCCCGACTTTAATTTACCTTAATTTAAATTTATCTAAGCTTGTCTGTTGAAATAACATGTGATGGTGTATTTGCTTGTAAAATTTTTATATATGTATGTAGCTGTATGTATGTATATGTATATACTTATATGTGCATGTGTATGTGCACATGTATGTATGTATGTATGTATGCATGTATTTTCATTCTTTTAATGTTTAATGTTTATTTCTAATTGTATACTTATGTATATAGACATATTCCAGATAATTTGTAAAAATTCATATGGAAATAAAGACTTATTATTATTATTATTATTAGCTGATGACAGAGTTGCAGGTTATTGTGATAGGTCCACTGCGTTCAGGTGATCAGGGTTGAGGTTTCCAATCCGGATATTCGAATATCCGAATATCCGGATTATCCGACCAATTTGGACTATTCGATAATCCGGATAATTTTCATTGAATATCCGATAATCCGGATATTTTTTGAATAAACAAAATATAAATTTTTTTCAACAATTTTTTTCAATTTACAAAAGTCAAAACGCTGCAATTTCTCTAAAGCAACAACTGAAAGCAGCAATTTCTTCAATTTCCCATGTTGAAGAGCAGAGCAACGTTATTACTACATTGCTGAAAAAAGATTTGCACTTCTTACAATAAAACCAACATCTACTGCAACAGACCGTGTTTTTTCAACTGCAGGCCTGACTAGGACAAAAATTAGAACTCGCTTGAATTTTGAAACTTTCAATGCAATTATTTTTTTTAAATACGCATTTTTAAAAATGAATTATTTTAATTATATATATATTTTTTATTATTTTGTGAATTATTAATGTATATAATTAAAATACTTAAATAAAATAAAATAAATGAGTTATAAAACACCATGAATTTTGGTTTCAATCGATTATCATTAATTTCTTATTTGTTATCCGGATATCCGGATATATCCGAATATTTTGAATTTTCTGTATTCGATATCCGGATTAGAGTATCGGGAAAACCGCATTTTTTGAAAACCGCGGTTTTCGGTGTTTAAAAATCAAAAACCGCGGTTTCGGTTTCGGTTTTTTAAGTTTTAATTTTTTTCTACTATAGATACTCTAAAATAATTCAATAAATATGTGTTGAAATACACTATTGTAATTTACAATTAAAAAAAAAAAAAAACTAATACTAATAAAAAACCATACAATAATTATACACTACAAGTACATACGTAGCTTGTACATACTAACTTAAGGTTTATTTAAATTTAAATAAAAGGTTTTTAAAAACACTAAACTATTTAAATGTTTATCGTTTAAACGTGAACGCAATTTGGTGCAGAAGTTGGCGCTTAATGAAAATGTTCTTTCGACGTACATAGGTGGATGTTCTTTAATAGGAGATAGTGCACTCTGGCGCACTGACTTTCCCATGCGCATTGCGTCTGACGCCAATACATTTCTTTAAGTTTGATATCTAATAAAAAAGAAAAAGTCTAGTTATAGGGGAGAGTAGCCGAATTTGGACCATCGCCTAGGTTGGACCACTATCGTAACTTGACCTGTATAAAGCATTTACGCAGCAAAACAGTAATTTAGAAGGGGATGGACGTAAACTTTTCTGATGCAATCATTTTTATAACAGCGCACCTCATGGTTGCAGTTGGTGAAGTGTTATTAGTATTTACATACCATCAATTAAATATTTTATCAATAAGGCCAATAGTCTTTAGACTGTTTCAAAGTAAGTAACAAAATATATTTTTATATCTGCAGAAAATAAACTTGTCTGGCTACAATTTACTATATTAGTTTTATTAATCTAGTTCAAATGTAAGGTTAGGTGAAACAATTTAAAATATTTGTAAATGTAGCTCAAGTTGGACCACAAGCAGTCGCCTGAATTGGACCGGTCCAATTCAGATGTCTAAATTGCTAAATGAAGCATACGGCCGAGCAGCCACTGTAGCTATAGCTGAAAGTGCTTTCCGTACCTCTGGTATTTGGCCTGTAAATAGACATATCTTTCAGGACCACCCGTTTGCAGCATCCGATATTTTACAGTGTTCTGCTAACCCTGCTGAAATCGCAGTAAATACTACTAGTATGCCTAATACACCAACATCTATTTCTTTAAGTGACAGTAAAAGTAATAATAGTGATTTTGCTGTTGATTATGTACCTCGGGAGAAAAAAATTAAAAATTGTAAGGATATTCTTTACGATATATCGCCTCCACCAAAACGAAATCCACAGCAAGGTCCATCGTCTTCTCGAGCTAGAGGAATAGCCCAAAAAGCAATTGTAATAACAAGTAGTTCTCATAATAAGGAATTAGAAAAAGTCAAAGCGAAAAAGACTAACAAAGTAATATTACCAAATATTGGACCAAAAAGACAAATAATAAAAACTAAGACTACATGGTTTTGTATTATGTGTGAGGAAATGAAGGAAGATGAGATGATACAGTGCATAAAATATCACACTTGGGTCCATACACAGTGTACTGGAGTCAGTGCAAAAATCAAAAGTACTTTTGCTTCAATGGTGTTTAAGTATATTGATGTTCCACCTTGGAAAACCTCTGGTCCATCCTAAGAAACCAGTTTCTTTAATTGGACCGATGACACGATTTATATGTATTGATTTTTCACTGTTCAATATAATTATTTTTTTTAAATAAATTATATTATTTTGAAGATATAAACAATAACTTTTTTTTCCACTACTTCCTTTTTATTAAAAATACTTGTACATCCCTATATATTTAAAAATTCTTAAGTGGTCCAAATTTGGATACTCTCCCCTATAACATAACTAGACACCATACATTATGCACCTAATTACTGATATTTTAAAAAAGTCTAATAAAGCCTTTATTCAAGAATAATACATTTGTTGTCAAATTTGAGAGATTTTCTTCTTTGTATCTTTTTGCTTAAGGATTAATTTCTTAAGGATAATTTTGCGTTTTTTGCGTTTTTTGCGGATTGCGGTTTTTGCACTGAAAACCGCGGTTTTGCGGTTCGGTTATAACCGTTTCAAAAACACTAATCCGGATATTCATTAATGTCGGATAATTGGAAACCCTAAGGGGGCGGCCAAGCACGTACTTTCGGGAACTATTCAAAATTTAATATCACCCTTCGTTTAAAAACTGTTCGGTACTGAATATCCCTCTCCACTCGACAATTATTTGGTATTGACTATCGCTCCCACAGCTCAACATCTATTCGGTATTGATTACACTGGTAAACAAAAATGAACTTATTTTTTGTGATATGGACAAAACACGGTGTATCCCACGTAAAATATTACCTAAAAGTCGAAAATGACCTCAGATTTTTTCTATCACCCATCATATTTTTGCTATGAGGTATTGTTGGTTTCTAACGAAATATACCGGTAAACGTATTATTATTAATTTTAACTTACCTCAAAATGTTGTTTATGATGTTTTACGTCGATATTTCGTTTCTAAAGCATCCTTAATTAATGTCCTCCTGTATTCAGCAAACAAATTTGGGCTCCATTTACCTTGATATCGCTTTTCCATGCCGGAAATGTGGAATCGTTTCCCATGTTCATTACTTACTGCATCCAGATCTTCTGGGAAGATATCTAGATGAGAGTCCAGAAAGTGAATTTTTAAAGACATCCTACATACCATTTCTTTGTAGTAATCAAGTATTTCATTCACGATACCTCTTGATAGATTTAAGTCTCGAAATAAGTCATTAAGTTCAATCTGTGATATCAAATGCGTCTCTGTTGAACATTCTGGTACGTTAAATAAAGGATCAGTTTCGATTTCTTTTTCGAACTAAGTCAACCTGTGATATCAGATGCGTTTCTGTTGAACATTCTGGTACGTTAAATAAAGGATCAGTTTCGATTTCTTTTTCGAACTAAGTCAACCTGTGATATCAGATGCGTTTCTGTTGAACATTCTGGTACGTTAAATAAAGGATCAGTTTCGATTTCTTTTTCGAACTAAGTCAACCTGTGATATCAGATGCGTTTCTGTTGAACATTCTGGTACGTTAAATAAAGGATCAGTTTCGATTTCTTTTTCGAACTAAGTCAACCTGTGATATCAGATGCGTTTCTGTTGAACATTCTGGTACGTTAAATAAAGGATCAGTTTCGATTTCTTTTTCGAACTAAGTCAACCTGTGATATCAGATGCGTTTCTGTTGAACATTCTGGTACGTTAAATAAAGGATCAGTTTCGATTTCTTTTTCGAACTAAGTCAACCAGTGATATCAGATGCGTTCCTGTTGAACATTCTGGTACGTTAAATAAAGGATCAGTTTCGATTTATTTTACGAATTCTGCATGACCACTTAAAGATTCAGCAGATTTAGGTTCTTCTTCATCTAAAGTCCAAGATTTTGGTCGTTTTGGGACAGGAAGTTCATTATTATGTTCGAAGGATCATAAAGCTGTTGGTAAATTAGGATACTGCATAGTCATAGTATGTTTAGACTTTGGTCTGATACCTGTTATATTAGTGAGGCAAAAATAGCAATCCGTAATATGGTCTTTTGGTTCGCTCCAAACCATTGGTATTTCCAAAGCGCATTTTACGATTTGCGTCTTTCAACCAACCTGATAACAACCTTACACAAGTCTTACAACATAAATGAGGAGCCCATGTTTTGTCTTGGTTTTCAACTTTATTTTTGAAATAAAAAGTGTAAGCTTTTCGCACAAGCGCGGTGAAATTACGTTTTTGCGATTTAAAAGTCAATGCTCTGCATACATAACAAAAAGAGATGCAGTGCATCCCTTGCTTTCTTGGACGCCTTTGAGTCTGTCAGATAGTTCACTGATGACTTCAGGTGTGTTCTTCGGTCCTTCTCTTGGGATGCTTGGTAAATTGTAATTCTGGCGAACGGACCTGTACTTTTCCCATTTGGTGATGATACGTTCCACTGTTATAATTTCATTACAATGATCGCAGATCAATATCTGGGAAATATTGGCGTTGCTCCCGTTTAGAAGGGTATTCATGAGTAATTTTTGTGTGGTCAATTCGAAGTCTTGTAAGGGTTGTTTGCGTTTTTCGGGCACAATTAATGTTCCATATATTGACGTCTTCTTTTATATTTCTTAGTTTATTACTATTGTCTATTCTACGCCATTTCTGCAGTTGTTCCTTGCAAGCGTTTTTTGAAATAGTTTCGAACACGTACTCTTGTGGGATGGTCGGCTTTGCTTGTAGTGCATCATTTTCTGTCCTGAGGAACTGATTTCCTCGTTACCAGGGATGCTCTGTGGGCTTGATATCCAGAAAAGAGCTATTTTGTATCCTATATTTTACTGGATTATTTTTTGTGCTTGCTTTTTTCCTTTTTTTGTGTTGATGATTTCTGTTACGGCATTTAGGGAGTCTGTTATTATGATAACCATATTTATGGAAGTGTTGATAAGTATATTTTCTATTACCAATTTTATGCTTGTTATTTTGGTGGTCTTGACCGTTGTTTCTGGAGAAAGACTGTAGCATTTGGTGTTGGAATTGATCTTAAATCCTACGATACATTTATCACGACTGTATTCATCGCAGAAAGATGGAGAAAACCTTGCAAGAGATGGAGAAGAACTCGCAAAAGATAGAGAGATCAGCTTACAGAAGATCTAACAAGTATTGGTATACAGAACACATGGAAAGACCTGATAATGAACAGATCAAGATGGAGGACTTTTGTGAGTGAGGCCAAAAGTCAACCCGACTGACAGTGCCCAAAGAACTAGAAGAAGATAATTTGAATGTAAAATAATTTATTACTAAAAAAGTTGACGGTAGTCCTCGAATTTTTCCTCGCATACATATATAATATTTATTCTAACATAATTCTAATCAGGATTTTAATCTTTTCATTTCACAACATTTTTTGCAGAACTTTTTCTAACACATTATTAGTGTAATTAATTTTTTGCTCACTAAAAAAAATATCGTGTCAACTTAAATGTTAATCTATATTATGTTTATAATTTTAAATCTTTAATAATATTAAACAATCTCAAACATACATCTCCGATCAGCAAAAAATATATTGAAAAAATTAAACCACTTATCGAAATATAATCAGATTATACACATTTAAAATCGGGCTTATACGAAAACATATTTTACAGTACGAGGTATCTGTCAATCTGGAGATATCATGGAGATATTGAAATAAAGAAATACTCTCTGTGTGGCATTTGAATACAGATCCGGCTTGGGAAGATTTGATTGTGTTTTATTCAGATCATATAATTGATTAACTAAGGAATAACTGGGTTAGTATAAGTGTAACTAAATGATTACATGACCAACCTTAGTTAAAAATTTCTTGACTTCTGTCAAAGAACACACAGAAGAAATGATTCATTTTTGTATGTGGAACTATTTGACATGTCCATATTTCATGTTTTGCTTTTCTTCTTTACACTGGCATATTATTGGTGCCTCGACTTAATAACATAATTTGTATCAGAAATGTATCCAGGTATGGGATATCAATCCATTTAAATAAGATGTAAACACTTTAAGTAAATCCAAAAAATAAAAAAGATATTCTCAGGTAAATGAAGAAAATGCAAAGAAATGGAGAAGGAGTGAGAAGGAGCATTTTTACACAATAAATATGCATTTTTGTATTCCATTACATATTAATTTTTATTTACGAAATCTTTGGTTTTACATGATTAGTATGAAAATCATCTTTATTGGGTTGGCTTCATTAGGTAAATTGTAAAAATTTAGACTGGTTTATACTGGATCTATACTAATGGTAACCGACGAGTTCATCGAAAATCAATTCATCGAATATCAATTCATCGAAAATCAATTCATCGAAAATCAATTCATCGAAAATCCATTCATCGAAAATCAATTCATCGAAAATCAATTCATCGAAAATCAATTCATCGAATGATCAATTCATCGAATGATCAATTCATCGAAAAAAAATATTTTGTAAATATTTGAGAGGAATGCCGAGGGGATCGGAAAGTCAAAAGAGCAGTGGTTAATAAAAGTAGACAGACTAAGAAATAATTGCGTAATGTTTTTTTATATGGTTTAAAGAAATGTAAATAAAGTGACTTGGTGTTTGAATATAAATAAAGAAATATAATAAGAAAACTTATATAATAAAATAAATAAATGTTTTGTTTTTAAGGTTTAATAAGACAGGTTATGGGCAATTGCACGCAAATAATATTTATAAATTCATACACAATGATACGCATTTTAATTGGGCTAATATGGGGGAAAATAAAGTACTATGCGCCTAAAAACAAGGTAATTAGGTTAGGTTTAGTTAGTAAAAGTCTAAAACCGAGCGGAGCGAGTTACCCATCTTCTAGTTTAAGGACAAAGCACTATTTTAGGTTAGGTTAGGTTAGTAAGGGTTTTGTTAGAAGAAGCCGAGCGAAGTGAGTTACCCATCTTCTAGTTTAATGTCAAAACACTATCTTAGGTTAGGTTAGGTTAGTAAGGGTTTGGTTAGAAGAAGCCGAGCGAAGCGAGCTACCCATCATCTAGTTTAATGACAAAACCAACTCACACTAACATAACAATGCCACCTCTTTAGAATCACCGTACATTGAACAAATCATGTGTGGTATAGTAAATATGAATAGTAAACAGTAAATATGAATAGTAAAATAGTAAACAAGTAAACAGGTATCTTTTACCTGGCGTATTTTCTGAATGGAAAATTTGAAAATTATTAATAGACCAAGTATGATAGTTATTTAATAAGTGTAGTCTGTCAACTTTTATTGACCACTGATTTTTTGGCTTTCCGATCCTCTCGACATTCCTCTCAAATATTTACAAAATATTTTTTTTCGATGAATTGATCATTCGATGAATTGATTTTCGATGAATTGATTTTCGATGAATTAATTTTCGATGAATTGATTTTCGATGAATTGATATTCGATGAATTGATTTTCGATGAATTGATTTTCGATGAATTGATTTTCGATGAACTTACCGTGAATCTATACTAATATATAAATTAGTTCGTTTATACTGGATCTATACTAATATATAAATTAGTTCGTTTGTGTGTTTGTATGTACGCATGTATGTTCCATAAAAACAAACGAAAGGCTGCACCAGTGGCGTACCTAGAACTTTTGCCGCCCGGGGCGGTCTCCAATTTGCCGCCCTTTCTAAGTCAATCAAATGGTGGTTTTTATAAATTAATAAACATAAATAAATAATTGTAATTGAGACAAACTATAGGTGGGGAACTTTTTTACTATTGGATGCCATATTTAAATTAGGCAGTAATAAAGGAGGCCGCATAAGTTGATATACCTATAAATGCAACTATTATAAAAATACAAGATACTTTTTTAAAGGCCATAAGAAACTTACGGAGGCCGCAGGTTTCCCACCTATGAGACAAAACATATACCTAATTTACAAAAAAAATACCATTAAATATTTTTTATTTTATATTTATAAATAAATAATTTCATTTCTTTTGGATAAACAAACAAATTGTGCACATATGTGGGACTAAGCATTCGATACACATCGAGCACGGAGTAGTAAGGTCAAGGAGGGTAATAAGGCCCACCTAACACTTTTTATTTTTTTAAAATTTATACAATAACAATTTTGTTATAAATTTATTTTTAAATAATAATTTGAACATATTTTTATAATATAATAATTTATTACATATGTATTTGATAAACGAATCACCAAGTTATGCAATTAAAAAAATGTCTGCATCGGGCCTTATTTATAGAAAAGTCGTTAATTAAGGCCCATATAGCAAATATAAATTAGGGTATAAAAAAGCGTATAAAACACCGGAATATTGGTCTGATTGTTTTATTTTTAAATTATTTTGAAAAATTATGGCAAAACAATTATTTAATTCATGCAATTAGGGCAAATAAATTGAAAATTAGACAACAAAAATTATTAAATAATGGACAAATAAAAATAAGACAAACAATTATTTAATTCATGCAATTTGGACAAATAAATTCATCTTTGTCCTCCTTCGTCAGTCCAACACAGTTTTCGTGGACCCAAAGACGGCAATTTATGCAGGAACGCATGTCGGCCCAACGATTTTACACTGTGGGCCTTATTATCAGCTTGGCGGTTAAATGTTTACACCATAGTTTTATTGACTAATTTGTAGGTTATGAAAAATAAAATAATATAGAATGTACTATTATGTACTAGCAAGTTATTGCAATAAACATGCATGATATTTAAATAATGGCATATAAGTAAAAAACATACTTACAGTTAAATTCACTTACAGTAGAGAAGCAAACACCGCGCTGTTGTTGTTTACATGTATATATCTCTATACATTAAAAAAAAAAAAACAAAGTACTGCCACCTGTTAATATATAGCAATAGCACATACTAATATACTGTGAACATGTGAATTCTGAATTTCACTGCTAAGGCGCCAAATTCAAAAGTGGGCCTTATTTCCGCCCGGGCCTTATTACCCTCCTTGACCTTACATAGAACTTCTACTCGACGTCGGCACCATTGATGTCTGTATCCGAGCAAAATTTTTAGAGATAATATTTTCTACCCTACATTGACTTGACGACGAGGAAAAATATTTGAAATCATATAGTAATTCATAAT
Organism: Liopterus haemorrhoidalis; assembly: GCA_963971575.1. NCBI lineage: Eukaryota > Metazoa > Arthropoda > Insecta > Coleoptera > Dytiscidae > Liopterus > Liopterus haemorrhoidalis. The sequence continues at coordinate 15,101,119 of OZ020621.1, forward strand.
TCGTGGAAATCGAATAGTAAACTTATGAAGTGAACAAGTTGTTTTTTACAACTATAACTAAATATAAAAAATGCCGGCCCAAAATATGTGCCGCCCCTCCTTAGGTACGCCACTGGGCTGCACTGGTTTAAAAAAAAATAATAATAATAAATAAACCAGCGTGTACATAGCATCATTTATGGTAAATTAGGTTTATTTGATCCTACGAAAGTCTGGTTTGCACCAAAGTGTTTGTACGCGTAGGAGTAAGCGTTTTAAATCTATCCTAATTTCGTTACGCTTAATTTCCGTGAAGGTCCATCATACCTGCTGCGGAAAAATACCTATTTTTCGTCAAAAATGTATTAAATTTGTTCTCAGGAAATCTAGTCAGTATAAGAGTTTGAGAATTCATTTAAAATTTATGATGAAACTGAGTTTTAGAATCCAATTTATGTCGACCTTATCAAAAATATGACTATGAAGCATACCAACATGTTTTTCAATCTGTGATGGGACTGACTTTGGCACTTAAGCTCTGAATAATATATTGCCTAGTTCATCTAATCGTAACTGCATTTAAATGATAGCTCAATCAAAAATGACGCAATGGTATTATTTGTTTGGCAGAGTGTTTTCGATTAGATTCAGATGTGACTATTATGTGAGACCTCGCCTTTCCTAATTTGGTGCAATCGTTATAAATAACTCGGTTTCAGGCTACCGGTTTCGTCTCATATGTAGGCGTGTACAATCATAACTGCCCATGCTATGCCGACTGCTGACTGCTCACTGCCGACAAAAAAAACTTTTTACGACTCACGAAAAAAATTATCTTGTCATGTTTGGTGAATACAAAACATAAAATCACTGACATAGATATTTGTCTTACAGTTTTGAGACATTTTTGTTAAATTTGTACAATCTATAACAATGTTTCTAAACAAATAACATCGCGAATCTCCTGGAATTCCGTTTTAAGTTGGTGGACTCCTATCCAGGAGGTCCATATGAATCCACGTATTGAAAGAACGTGTCATCTTTTGACGTAATCCAATTATCCACCCATTTTTACACATCTTCGGCATTCTAGAAGCGCTCATTAGACAACACATGCTGCATTGACCTGAATAGGTGGTAATCAGAAGGGACAATGTCTGGTGAGTAAGCAGGGTGTAGGAGAACTTTCTATTCTATGTCAAACTGCGCCTCCTTGGATTCTTTGGCAACATGATGTCTGGCGTTATCATGGAGAAGAATGATCCGTTTGGATCAGTTTTCTGTTCAGTCTTAGTTGCTTAGTATAGCTTACTGGCCTGATTGTAGCAGTTCATAGTAGACCACTCCTTCCTGATTCCATCAGATACAGAGCATAACCTTATGGCTGTGAATGTTGTGTCGTGGCGTCGATATGGTTGGTTTGCCGGGGTCCACCCAATATTTTAGCCTCTTAGGATTTTCGAAATAATTCAATTTTTCATCGCCCGTAATAACCCGCCGCAAAAACTTTTTTTTTCCTGCTTAGCCAACAGGTGAATGTTTCGATTTAGAATTGCAATTTCGGACAATTTGTGTGGAACACCTCATATTTATTGAGGACAACAAAAAAAGTCTTTATCGATAAGTCCATTTCTGCAACCATACTAGACCGGGAGCTCATGACAGTTTTTGGTCTCCGATTTCATACAGCATGCCTTTTGGAGGAGAGAATATTTACCCTGTGACAACAAAAAATGGATGGTACTAAACCCCTGCACGCTTTCCGGTCATAGGGAAAATTGCATTTCCACTTAAACACAAAATTTTTGTGCTTTTCTCTGATTTAATATTGCTTGCCCTTTTGTCAAAAGAAAGTTATAACAAATTTAAAGTCTTTTAAATATATGCATGCGATTCGTAGGGTCCCAAAGAGCTCAAACGGTCATGTGATCTTGTAATAAAAAAATATGATTTTCCGCGTTTTCATACAGCATGCCTATAATTAAAAGACTTTAAATTTGTTATAGCTATCTTTTGACAAAAGGGCAAGCAATATTAAATCAGAGAAAAACACAAAAATGTTGTGCAAGTGGAAATGCAATTTTCCCTATGACCGGAAAGCGTGCAGGGGTTTAGTACCATCCCTTTTTTGTTGTCACAGGGTAAATATTCTCTCCTCCAAAAGGCATGCTGTATGAAATCGGAGACCAAAAATGTCATGAGCTCCCGGTCTATACTAAGTCGGCGATCATTTAGAAAGATTTCTTCAACATATTGCACAATCTTCAATCTTTGACTTACATTGGCGTCTAAGCCCTAATGTTCATCATAAAATATAATCAAGCTAGAAATACTTTGGCAGTACTCGTCATTAGTAATGTGTCGTCGGTATAACGTAGATCGTTTTCCACTGTGCCTTTTAAAATGTGAACTTAATAAGCAATTTTCCTGAAAATGCTGTCCGAGTATACCAATAGCGTAACTTGATGCCCTCCCCCGCATAATTTCCTTTGGGCCCCAGTAGGGGTAGTTGTCAACTTTGTCTTTGGAGACCAAACGGCAAAAAAAAACATGATGTAGGAGTTCGATGGGTTCCTAAATGGTGTGCTCTCCTCGCGATTGCGGGCATAATGGCCTATAGTTATGCCACTAAAGCAGCGTTTCTCAACCGGGGAGCCGTGAAAGCTTCGTCGGGGGGCCGCGAAGTCATATAAAATCGAAGCATGAAATTATAATAGAAAAACGCTCAATTTTGCAAGATATATTCATAAATATATGACATTTATATTCATTAAAATATACCTTTTAAACTTAAATAAAATAAATTATACTTATTTTGACAACTAATTTTAACTAAATAAAACGGTTCGCGTTGGAGGTACTTCAAGTACTTTCAAGTAGGTACGACTTGAACTTGCAATATTTTTTGTTATGCTCCGAGCTACTGTTAGCTAAAGAGTAAGGATGCGAAAGTTTTCAAATTGGAAAGCAACTTGGAACAATGGAACACTTGTAAATAAACATACTTGCAAGCCATTATAGGTAATCGTAACAGTTATTAAAAACATGTTTATGTAAAAGTTGTTTTTTTTTCAAAAGTTTTATCCAATTATACCCAACACGCCATACGTTCCTATATAAAAAATCGAAGTTGTCCTTGATATCCTGTACTTCCGGTGTATTCCGAACATTTAAATACTACCATCCAATTATTTGGGTAAACTTTGGTCACCAAATATATATATATATATATATCTACAGGACCGGCGGTTGGGAAACACTGCTCCAGGTAACTATCTGACAAGATAAGGTTATATGATACTTTCTGTGCTGAATAAATGTCATCCCGTCTTTCAATACAAATGTATCTATCGGATAGTTATCTAATGGATAATGAGACTGATGTATTGAATTCACTGCTTTGTAATGACATTTATTCAGAAGATAAAGTTCCAGATTACATTATCTGTCGGATAGTTACCTATTGGTTTAAATGAAGGTGGAAAGCCCGGGCCTTAAGGTCATAATGCCCGGGGGGGGGGACACCTTAGCCCTCCAAATGAACCCGTAAATAAAAAAATTAACCTGTATAAAATTCTCGAGAGATAACTCCATTATACTTCCAATAGTAATTTTCATCCCTTTCTGAGATCTCAGAATTATCATTGATAGCCCAAAAGTCATTCTATTATCACCTCTGTCCTCCCATTTTACCATATAGACCGTGTCTCCAACGCTATAGCTCTGAAATTTTAATAAATCCTCAATCAAAATGTATAACTATTTATATAAAGATACAAAGTAATAAAATATAAACTATTTTAGATCATGTAGTACCAAGTAATTTCAAAATTTAACGTTATACCTCATCTTCAATAATAAAAAAAAAGTGTATTGGGCCCGGTAGTTCAATTTCAACCACCTATATACTATTGATAAAATATTAATATATGTGTTTATTCTCATAAAGAATTATTTTAAGCAATTCTGTTCCTTATGTATTAATTGTTAATGACTAATATTCCTTAATGAGCTTTATCAGGATTAACCATCTTGATATGTAGTGATACGTGATTTTTGCAAGTGGCGTCTTCATTTTTTTCTGACGTTTTTAGTTATTTTTAAGTGATAAAAGTGCAGAAAATACTTGAAATAGTGTGGACTTTAGTGTTTGGACTCCATGCAGACCAAAATTGGAGCGACTGGAAAGGTATTTGTAGAAATTTTTGTTAATTTTATAATGTAAATCATTGTTATGTAGAATGTGCTTCTATGGACAATATAGAAACACATACATGCATACACTATCGGGTATAACTAGAGAAACAAAACAATTTTTTAAATAATTTTCATAAATCCCGATTATTGACTAAATGAATATTGAATTATATTGGTATAGCAACAACAATTTATAAGTTAGAACCTGCTCTTAAAAATATTTGTTGTACTGGTACAATAAATAAAATAATTAACTTTCTGCTGCAGCAGACCATCTGCATATTTCTTTTGCAAGACTTAATAATAAAACAATTTTTTATGGTTAAATTTTTTGCTTTGCCCTAGCTCCCGTTCTTGTCCCGGTTTAGAGTTTCATAATTATGTTAAGCCTTATATATATACATACACATATACATATATACATATACATATATATATAGGGGGGCCGCAGACAATATTTAAGTTATTTTGGGGGGTCTCATGCCAGAAAAGGTTGAGAAACACTGCACTAAAGTATACATATAACAGCAGCGGCGACAAAATACAGATATGTTTCGCTACATTTCCACAAAGGCTGCTTGGTTCCGGTAGAGATCCTTTATGATATGAGTATCATTACCATATATCCCATTTATTTTTTGATCTCTACAAATTTTTTATGCCATACTTTGCCGAATGCCATACATGACACATCTTTCTTAAAGAAAACAATATTATTATTAAGGAAAATAAGGAACTGAAGCCATTAAGGCTTAATATGTAAGAATCATTAGATTCAATTGGGGAAAATGTATTCCTACGCTTATGGCTGATTAATCAAAGATTAGTTAACATCTCCTTAATATTCGATCGTGTAAACGGTGACAATTGATGACGAAACGGTTGCAGGTTTTGTGAAGACAGAGTTGAAGTGTTCTGATCCAGTCTGCTATGATAGATCTGGTAGATGTTTCAAAATAACGGTCCATGTAATATATATCCAGATTCACATCCACTCTTAAATATATCGTATACGTGTCTTTATTAATTGACAGAACGCCAAGCTCTGACACAACTTGAATATTTGTGTATCATAAACATTCATCAGATTATAAATATTGATAGAGGCCGATAGAAATTTATGTACGTGATGGACATAAAATAAAAATAAAATAATTTATTTGATATTAATATTTGAAAAATGCTGTTGCGTTTTGTATGGAAAGTCAAGCGCACACTCGGAAATTTTTCTAAGGGTAGCTAAGAACTACACGAAAAGTGCGTTCTTTAAACATTGTAATTTGAAATACTTAGGGGAGATTCAAGTGACTCCTCTACTGGATGCGCACCTATGAAAAGTACAATACTTCACTTTTTCGAGCTAATCTCATCTATCAAATCTCAGTTTTATTTTTTCCACCTTTCTTTATGTTGCGGAAACTTGGATGGCGTTAGGTTTAGTGCAATGATTTTAAACCGATGTTTCAACATCTATGGTATGTTGGGAGTCCAAATGTTGATGTCCGTCACTAGAAAACAAATCCGTGGCGCAGAAGCCGAGTCATGCCATAAAATAAGGGGGTTTGTAGCCACCAAACGGGAGTGGGATAAGATCACGATTACAGAACAGCTGCCTGTCAAAGACGATATTGAAAATCTGCCATCTCTTCGCCAAAAATACCGAAGACCTATATATTATTAATAATAATAATCCTTTATTCAACTTAAAATAATTTACAAGCTATTTTTAAAAAAAAGTTTACAAGTAAACAATAATTTAAAAATACAATAAATACAAGTAATTCATTTAGGCTTGTTTGGCAAAGAATTTTTTAGAAATTTGAACATTTTCTTCGCGTTTATATTTCTAACATGGGCGGGGATTTTATTGAAAATATTGAATCCAATATTCATCCTCGTAACTTCCAATCGTGATTGTGGCACAGTTAGATTTTCTTTGGATCTTATGTTGTGAATATGAAATTCGTCATATTTCATATTTTTATATTCAAGATTTCCACATATTTTCTTAATTTCCATGGCTTGAAGATATATAAACTGTGCATGAAGCGTGAGTATATTCAGTTCCTTGAAAATTGGTCTGCAGGATGTTGCTGCTGGTGCATTTACAATGGCCTTGACTGTTTTCTTCTGAAGTAGTAATATCATTTCTGCCCTTGGTGAAGGAGGAATCTGGGGAAGAATTGACAATCCATAGGCCATAACTGAATGAAATAGCGAACAGTATGTTGTTTGGGTTAATATTTGATTCGATATCTTCTTTATTCGTCGTATGGCATAAATAGCTTTGTTTAGCGTTCCACTTAATCTATCGATGTGGCATTTTCATGATAATTCAGAATACAGACGTTTGCCCAGAAAGTCTCCGGTGTCGGACCTGGGATTTATTCTGATGGATGTGAATATCATGTTCTTTATTTTCTCTTTGTTTAAATGCAATTTATTTAACTCACACCATTGATCGCTTCCATGTTTTCGGCAGCAGCCTTAATTGATAATATGTCGTCATCTTTGTCGTTGTTGTGTCATCGGGATAAAGGAAGAAATCACATGACAGATTATAAGGCAAGTCATTTATATAAATGATAAATAATAAAGGCCCCAGAATACTTCCTTGGGAAAACCACAGACTGAAACAACCAGTAGACGTTCCTATTCAATGGAACAATCTATGAGGTGCTGCGTCTGTGAAAACCATAAACATAATTCGAGACGCAGCAGAAAAGTTACCCGGATTTGAGCTGCCAAGACATCTTTGGAGGAGACTGAATCGTGTCCGAACTGGTCATGGAAAATGTAATCATCTGCTCTTTAAATGAGATATGACACCTTCCCTGGCTTGTGACTGAGGTGCACCTTTGCAGACAATAGACCATATAGTAAACCACTGTCCGCTGAGATGTTTTCCTGGCGATACCCTCGAAATTAATGAAATTACTTCATCCGCCTCGCAGTTGTTAGAAAACCTTAATATTTGCAACACTGTCCTGTCATCTATGCAGACTGTACTGTCCCCTATGCAGTGTTGTTTTGTATTCGTCAATATCGAAAATAATAGGCGCCATTTTTTGACATTTGAAATATTGGAACAAGCAATCCAGATGGAAAGCAAAAAGAAGGAACAGATTTGAGCATAATGGCTACTCTACTAAGGAAATATCAAGAAATAGGTCGGAAGGACAAGATGTGACACTAGAAATAACAGATAGAATGAGGGACATCCAAGGATAAGAAAGAAGTGAGAGGTTAAAAAATTCGAGGCATAACAGCAAATACAAGAAAACTTGGACGACGCAAATAGCTCAAAATCCTAAGTAATGGATTAAAAAAGAAGGTAATAGCTAGATTTATGTGCGTAAATGAGGAAAGAGAAAATGAGTATTGGCGAACCGATGAACAAAGAATGTGCAGGCTGTGTGGAGAGGAAAAAGACCTTGGAGCATATAATAGAGAACTGGGGAGAAATGAAATTAAAAGACGGAACGAGAGAAGGTGCGTTGTGTGAATCATGGCAAGGATGGGAATGGATGGCGGACGTCTTAGACACGAAGATTCAACAACAATTAGAATACGTATTTGAAAATATATTAAAATAAGCTGTATGTAAATAATATGTAAATTTTAACCGAAAGGTATAAATAAAATAACTATCTATCTATCATATTGTAACAGTCAGAATAAACTTGTAACAAGGGGTTAGTTTAAACAAAAATGCCCGAAGTCTTACAAAATAATAATAATAATTTCGGAAATATATCGAATTCCTTCGAGAATACTGTTGGATGACGTCACTAGGATCAATGGAGAGGATTACAGGTACAAAACCGCACAACAGTTTATTTAGATTAATTAAATTTTATTAGAAGTATCTTATACGTTTAATATAATAAGTTAAATAACACAATTAAAAAATGATGTTGTAAATAAGTTACAGAGCCCCTTGTCTAACAATTCGTAAAATATATTATATCTTTGCGTATAAAAATATATATAAAATACATTTTAAATCATACTTTCCTACAAATATATTTTAACTTATGTAAACAACAAGTACAAATATAAAAAAACAACATCACTTTTCAAAGACGACACGTTCATAATTCTCCCAAGAGCGTCATGATACTGTTAAAAGATCACTATAGATAAGTAACAAAATACAAACAGGATGTGTTGAAAATCCAAATTTTTGACAGAACACTGTAAAAAGAATTGTCGAAAAAGCTGAAAGAACAGACTCCCGGTTTTTACCGACCGTCACATAAGGAAGGTATTGTGATTATGAAAATATATTACTTATTGTACAGTTAATGTTGTATTTCAATTAAAGTAGGCAAGTATGAGTAGTTGACTGTGGAAAACAAGTAAAAACAATAACCAACAAGACAAAACAAATACAAATTTGACAAATTTTATTGAGTACATGATCCGTAGGTTGATCACATGCTTCATTTTAATTCGATTTAAAACGTTTATGTTAATAATTGTAGTGTTTTTAAGTAGTGACATTCTTTTTACCAACCGCCAACATATATAAGGAAGGTATTGTGATCATACCGATTTTGTCATTTCGAGATTTCGATGGATCTCCACGAATTGAGGTCCCTACATAACGTTTCGACTATTTTTAGCATGATGTCTGTCGGTCTGTCTGTCCGTCTGTGTGTCTGTCCGTCTGTCTGTTCGTCTGTCCGTCTGTCTGTGTACACGTGCAGAGCAAATTCGGCTAAAAGGATTTTTATGAAACTTCATATTTAAGCTTTTGACATCAATGACACGAGTTGATCAACTTTTGGTAAAAATCGGTTGACTAAAAATGGGAGTTTACTCGTGTCGTTTTTAAGATTTTTGTGAACATTTCACAACAGAAAATATTTTGAAACCGAAAATATTTCGACCGCCAAAATATATAAGGGAGGTTCTGTGATCATACCGATTTTGACATTTCGAGATTTCGATGGATCTCCACGAATTGAGGTCCCTACATAACGTTTGGCTATTTTTAGCATGATGTCTGTCGGTCTGTCTGTCCGTCCGTCTGTCCGTCCGTCCGTCCGTCTGTCTGTCTGTGTACACGTGCAGAGCAAATTCGGCTAAAAGGATTTTTATGAAACTGCATATTTAAGCTTTTGACATCAATGGCACGAGTTGATCAACTTTTAGTAAAAATCGGTTGACTAGAAATGGTAGTTAACTCGTGTCGATTTTAAGATTTTTGCGAATATTTAACAAAAAAATATTTCGAAAAAATTTATTGAACAAAAGTTGCTATAAAAGCAATAATTAATAACTTTTATTTGAGACATTTTTTGATAAAACGAAAAATTTCGAATAATTTTTGTAAAATTTTTCTCTCAATTTTTTCATACTTGTATGTAACGTTTCCATGGTCATGATAAATAATATCTCTGTTAAAAAATATTAGGCCAAGTTATTTCTACTCTGCTGCTAAATAAATTCATTATTTTATATAAGAACTTTATGATGGTGGTTTATGATGGGGGTTATGACAGCTGATTTTTTAAAATAAGATAGTCGCGTAAAAATTAACTGAAGCCGGGTTATTATCTGTCGGAATATGGGTTTTTTTGAGATTGTTAAATAAAACTCATATATAGGCTTTAAACATGTTTATTCAATCATATCCAGAAAAGAACTGCTTCAGTATAAGTATTTTATATTATCTGAAAGCTTAACGCCATGATGTCACCGCATCATTATGCAGCCACAGCCTAATTATGTTTGCACAATAGTTCTTTATGTTTTTGGTTTTGATGACATGACTTTAATTACTTAAAACCTTGATCTTTATTAGTTGAAATAATGAAATCTCAACATTATCAAACATGTTTTCTAAAAAAAAAAAATCCTGCAATAATGACAGCTATCTGAACTAAAAGATCGATGAATTTACCAGTTTGATGAATTTAACTAACTAATGATAACAAGATATAATTTGTATATCTGAAAGTATGATTAGTGTTGTAGTCCATATGGACACGAGCGGATTTTCTTCTTTAAAAGTTTATTAGATTTCGAAGTTCACAAATGATAGTTTTTATTGATGATTAATGACTAAATAGTGTATTAATAGCTATAGGATTGCTGATATTGGCTATAAATTTAATAATTCAAAACACGCGTTTGATACTATACAATCAGTAAGCAGTCAAAAATTTCCATTAAATTATGTTTAATTCAATATATTCTTAAACTTACTGTTGAAACATAATATTTGTCTGAAACCCTACTTGGAAAGTAGTCCGTATAAGCAATGAAAGTTTTGTCATACAACTTTATTTTTCAAAATATTTTTCATCACACTATATTCGCTTATAAATTTATCTAAACCAGTAATAAAAAAAAAATCAAACTTCGCCACCGGTTCAGAACCACATGCTTCAACCCACGCGGCTATTATAGTGCGCTCAAACACTTTAATGGGTTCTCCCAATAACGCTATCCTTTCATTTGTTGGCGACGTTGCCGGGCTGTAAAACGCTCTAATCTGCGAAGACTCGGTATTCTACAAATGGTTATTCATTTTCGTTCCTTGTTATCTGAGTTTTGTACAGAGTTGCCTTTTGTAAATTATATGAGTCTATGATACTTTTTACCGACCGCCAACATATATAAGGGAGGTATTGTGATCATACCGATTTTGACATTTCGAGATTTCGATGGATCTCCACGAATTGAGGTCCCTACATAACGTTTTGACTATTTTTAGCTTGATGTCTGTCGGTCTGTCTGTCCGTCCGTCCGTCTGTCCGTCTGTCCGTCCGTCCGTCCGTCCGTCCGTCTGTCCGTCCGTCCGTCCGTCCGTCCGTCCGTCTGTCTGTCACACAGACAATAAGACTTTCCAAGCGCTCTCCGTAGGCATACCCTGTTGACTGTTATTTTATTAACAAGTGCTTGTTTACGAAATATTATATACATATTTGACAGGAACAATAGAACAAATGCATAAAAAGTACGTATGTAGTGTCTACGGGCAAGAAATAGTCTAGCATTCCCGGCGTCTCCATCCATAGTATTAGGGTCTATGGGATCTAGGCTGGTGTGTAGATATGTGCGTATGTTGGTCGTTATCAGTGACAAAAAGACTTTATGAGGTCATTTTAAGAGTGTTTTGGTTAGTGTTAGATTTTTTATAAGGTGACGATTGTGAGAAAATTGTTTCATAGATTACGAAACGAGATCAATTACATATTGAAATATTGCATTGGCTTCGTTTTGCAAGCGGTCATTATTGGAAATATTAGTGAGCTTCACTTGAACTAGGCTTCTTTAATATCACTGATCCCAAATGATTCTGCGCTCTCAGTCACTCGAACTATAATCTCTGCGATATATTTATTTGTTTACATTTTAGACGTCAGTTTATTATATTAAACAGTACTGTATTTGCATCTTGCAAATATGCAAATGTTTTATTACACCATAACGAAAATTAAAAAAAAAATCATCTGTGGCCACCACAGGACCGACCGCCATCATAAAGTACTTGTATAAAATACATTCTAGCAGCAGAGTAGAAATAACTTAGCCTAATATTTTCTAACAGAGATATTATTTATCATGACCATGGAAACGTTACATATAAGTATGAAAAAATTGAGACTTAATTTTTTTTTTTTAATTTTACAAAAAAAATTCGAAATTGTTCGTTTTATCAAAAAAGTCTCAAATAAAAGTTATTAATTATTGCATTTATAGCAACTTTTGTTCAATAAATTTTTTCGAAATAATTTTTTGTTGCTAAATATTCGAAAAAATCTTAAAATCGACACGAGTTAACTACCATTTCTAGTCAACCGATTTTTACCAAAAGTTGATCAACTCGTGCCATTGATGTCAAAAGCTTAAATATGCAGTTTTATAAAAATCCTTTTGCTTTGCACGTGTACACAGACAGACAGACGGACGGACGGACGGACAGACGGACGGACAGACAGACCGACAGACATCATGCTAAAAATAGTCAAAACGTTATGTAGGGGCCTCAATTCGTGGAGATCCACCGAAATCTCGAAATTTCAAAATCGGTATGATCATAATACCTCCCTTATATATTTTGGCGGTCGGTAAAAATATGAAGTGTAATTTTTAGGGATTTGTAGGTATGACCACAGGGCCGGCTCAAGAGTACCTGGCACCCCGATATATACTTTTTTTTTTATAACTGTTATAAAATAAAACAAAATAAAATAATCATATTTAATTACCATTTTTCATATAATACTAAATATTTTCTGAGTCTTGTAAAAAACAGAATTTACATCTTTGGTATAGTAACAAAAAACATTGTTATAAAAAAAATAACATATCGAAACCTAGGATTAGATCAAAATATACTTTTTACTATAAAGTAAGAATCAAATAATCTCAAAAACAACTCAAATGATTTTGATTAAAATTTGCAAATGGATGAACTAATAGAAGAACTTGGTAATAATGTGGCGAAAGGATGTATGAGAAAATTTAATTTTTGTAAATATGCGGGATATTCAAAATAAAGTGTGGTGGTTATTTTTAAACTATAGTCTATCTCAGAAAGAGTGATAGTAATAAATCTTTTTGTCAGGCAGTTACCAGAGGCGTGCACATTTTAAACACGTTTAAATTGATTTTGTGTATTACTATATTACTATTTATCATTTTATTAAACGCACGCCTGTGACCATATTTATCATATCATTAAACGCATGCCTGTGACCATATTTTTTTTCAAAATTTTTGGGGTAGTGTTTTTATGATCTATTGTGTTTAACCCTAGTTCGTATTCCCATATAAGATGTGCGGCACACTCGGTTGTTTCTTAACAATATTTCGTTTCGAACTATTCATATTTTGTGTGCCGCTTCTGTGTGAAAAAAACAATAACTTTTTACAAATAATAAATTTTATTACTATCGCTCTTTCTGAGATAGACTATTATAAAACTTTTAATGCAATGACATTGGCATGATTGGTAAGCTATAAAATTTAAATAATGTGTCTTATTTTGGATTTTTTTTGTTCGCGAGTTTCTCCTATAGGATATGTATAACCAAAATTATTGACTAAAAGTCTTAAGATCAATTAATTTTATTTAAAGAACAAAAGCCATCTTTTAACACAGCAACGTGCATACGCAGAAACCCGAAATATTACGGACATATCTCATAGCGTTACGAAGACGGAATGAAACTTTTGTTTAACTATATTTTTGTAGCTAAAAGAAAGAGTTATTGTCGACTTTATTTTGATTTAGAACATCGTAGTAAGTTTAATTTTCCATTTGTTTACTAATATCTCATTCTAGAAGCATTTTAGATTTTTATTTTTTCGCTAAATATCCTTGCATGTGGCCCTCTTTTACTAGAGGCCTGAAATGCCACCCAGTAAAAAAGGCAGTTTTTACTAAATATCCTTGCATGGCGCCCCTTTTTACTAAAAGGCTGAAGTGCCGCCCAGTAAATAAAAATAGTTTTTGCTAAATTTAATTAAAGGTCACAATACCTAATACAAAAATTAATATTATTTTAATTAAAGCTATTTTGATATTGTAATAGGTTATACATTTTTTTTTCGACTCGGCGCCCCTTGTTCGTGGCGCCCCAATGCGGCTCATTGCCTGCATACCGTCTTGAGCCGCTCCTGTATGACCACCAAAAAATAATGTGTCTGTACGGTAGAAATTGTAGCCAAACGGCTGAACATAGAATGTTGAATTTTGGCATGCTTATATTACTGTTTGACCCACATATACTTGTTTGTTAGTTAATTTTCAACGTTCATAGCATGCATACATTAACAACATGGCTCTTTGGCGACCTTTTGATTTTGAAGAAATTCCTAATTTCTGTAGTAAAAATAATGTACCTGTGCAAGGTGATTTGGAGTGCGAAAATGTGGACGTGGCTACTAAAGAAAAATGTCATTTGTCAGAAGATTGCAAAGTTCTGATACTGAACGTTTATAAAAAGTTAGTTTCGGAAGGTAATGGCAAACCTATACTTGCAGAATTAACTAGTGTTCCATACAAAACAATTCAACGTATCATTTTTCGTGTTTTAAACCCTATAGAACAAATATGGAGCCAATTAAAAGATAATGTGCGCCGGAAAAATAGAATACCGACAGAAAATGACACTGTAGTACACATGTCGTAGTTAAAGTAGTTAATTAAAGACGAAACAAGTGCTATAAGTAGTTATTTGTGGAAAAAATATGTAGAACATGTAAAGACAATTAAAATTTTTTTTTTATAAATCCACCAAATAAATCTTCAATAATTATTAATTTAAATGACAGTGGTAGTGACACAAACTCTAATAGTGATATAAACAATGATAATAGTGATAATGATTAATATTTAAAAAAATTTAATTTACCATAAATTGACAAGTTCAAAAAAAGAATGATTTTTGTTTGTGCAAATTTGAAGTATTTAATATAAGATTTTTAAACATGCCTATATTTATAATTCAAATATAGCCAGTCATAAGCCTGATAAAAATGTGAAGGAATGTCATATGAGTAGAGCGCTGCAAATCCGCGGATATCCACCATTTTTCTGCGGATGCGGATAAATTATCATTTAAATCGTGCGGATGCGGATTATATATCATATCCGCTTATCCACAATATCCGCGTGAACATAAAATCTTCGGTTGGACGCCTCATCCTACGGAAAACGCGTTTAGAACCCCAAAAATGTATCGCTGGCATTTGTATTGCGCTTATGGCATGAGTGAAATATTAATACGTTACGGCACTTTTTAATTGTTTTACTCTTCCCATAAAGACCTATTTTACGCTTACTTAAGTAGTTAAATATAGTAAAGTTTATATAACAGTCGTAGATACAACAATTTCTTTGGATTTATTGCGTTTATTAATTTAAAAATAATTATTTATCGCCTTATTTTGCATTTTTGGAAATATTACTAAAAATTAACCATGGTAATTTGCCACATTTAAAAACATAGAAGCTCATATCAAATTTTAAAAATATCTTAAAATTCTTCAAATCGTCATTTAACTTTTAATATTAGGATGAATTTAAGAATTTAGTTTTATTATTAAGAACTTATTTTTTTAAATTTGCTGATCGTATAGTACTTTCCTTTTTTTAATTTTTTTTATTTTACATCGGCCTATTTTTGCAACGAGGCTAATCGCCGATGCCAGGGGGCGAGGTACTACACCTGGATAAGGGGGTAAACGATTGTGAAAATGGGAGTAATGTAAACATATTATTCTCTCCAGAATAATTTCACCAACGGGGAATTGAACTAGCAACCTCACAATTCAGACTTTTAACCAGTCAAAACTGCACGATTTAACGAGCTTGGCCACTCCAACTTTCCTTGGTTAGGACTTTCCTTGTTATTTATTGATCATAAATGTGAAAAATTAATATGTTTAATTATTTCTAAATATCGCTGCTCTAAAATAATAGTAAGATATCTTAAAAAACCAAGTTTCTGAGATATTGCTGTTTAAAGTTTTACATTTTATATAAACTTGGTTTAAGAGTCGAATAATTGTAATTTCCATCTTTATTTTTTAATCTATATAATCTTAGTACGACGTTAGATAGAAAACATATTTCTGAACCAAGTAATATTAATGTGATAAAAATTTAAAAAAATTTAGTAGTGTTTTAAAACAGCGATATCGCCAACGGACTGGCCGAGCGCACTAAGTCGTGCGGTTTGTGCTGGCGGAAACCCAGTACGACCGTCCGGTCGATGGTTCGAGCCTCGTTCGTTGGTGATATTATTCGGGCGAGAATAATATGTTTACATTACTCCCATTTTCACAATCATTCACCCCTCATCCAGGTGTAGGAGTTCGCCCCCTGGCATCGGCGATTAGCCTCGTTGCAGAAATAGGCCGATGTAACATAAATAATATAAAAAAAAAAAAAAAAACAAAAAAAAAAAAAAAACAGCGATAGGCCAAATAAGGCGAAATATGTTAAATATTTCCAAACAGACAACTAATCCTGTGCGGATTGTGCGGATATTTTTGCGGATGCGGATTTTATATTTGCAAAGGCTGCGGATGCGGATCCTCTCTATGCGGATGCGGATACAGAAAAACGTATCCGCGCAGGGCTCTATATATGAGTATATACAGTTCATTCTAAACATCATATAAGAAAACAAGTTTGTTTTAAATAATTATTACGGTCCTGGCAACTATTTTTTAACAGAACCATAAACTCAGCAGGTAAAATGGTTATACTGTCAGTCATTATTAGAATCAGAAAGTGAAGGTGGCCATTTTATTCTGGAAAAACTATACTAAAGAATTGAATTTGAGCGGGACCACATATGATATTTTTTTGTATAAATTTTTAAGTTAAATAAAAACTTATAGTAAGGTCCGGTTTTAGGGTACTAACCACTTACTTTTCCGACTAAATTTTCTACAAATTTGTATTCATAAATCGGTTGAGCTCAATTCTGTACATAGAACTGAATAGAATTCCAAGTCTGGTTACTTGACTTTTTGATCCGTACAAGCAACTGTGTCTAAAGCGAAAGAAATATGTTTTCTAAGAAACAAGTCTGTATGTTTAACTTTAATATGGCACACATTAAAACGCATATAAATGTTAAGAATGATACGAATCGTAACTATGATGACATTGACAGTTTATTTCTTTGATGAACAACCTTCCATTTTATTTCAAGTTCACATTTGCATCTAATTATATCATAAATTCCTTATTAACATTATTACGCACTTGTATGAAATTAATTACTCTACATTACAGATCTGAAAGTATTAACACGCCTTGTCAGACTCTTGAAATACTGACAGCATTATCTTTGATCTAGAATTTTTACACGAATATTTTAAAAAGGTTTGGATTTTTTCATTTTTTAAAACTTCGAATTCACGCCCATCAATTTTTATCAGGTGTTTTGAGTTTTATTTTTTATATTTCATTAATAGCCCTGTTAAAAATGTTCCTTTAAAACACCAAGAAGTGTTAAAACTAAATTAATAAGATTGCATGTCGGGATTGCACGCAAAATATCTCACTTAACGTCGAAAAGAGGACAATCTCGAAGACCTAAGACTAAAAGGCAAAGAAGAAGGTGACGACCCCCCCCCCAACCCCGGAACGTAAAGTAATTAAATAACTAAAGTTTATATGAATACAGACTTACGGAAACTGGTTTTCGCAATCTAGTATTTTCAAAAATCCGGTTTAAAATGGTTTGCGAATTTTTCCAAAAAATACACAATATACTTAAATCGGTAAAAAATATTAATGCTATGGGATTATTATGTCTGCAGGACTTAATAATCCCTTAAATAAAAATATCAGTGGTAGAATTTTTAAAATATTTGTATTTGGGCTGATATGATGTTGACTGTTCGGAGATGTATCGGTAACTGACTAGTTGTTGCTAACTAGAGGGATCGTTTCTGGTCGTGGTCAGATGGTTTATGACCGCTTTGGGGTGAAAATAATTTCGTAAGTCTCTTTTTGAGCTTCGGTCAAATTATGCGGAATCCATCAGGAACAGATATTTTCACTACTAAATGTTCATGCAAAATCGAATGTATTGCAGTCTGCGATATGCCAAAGGATGCCTCTATCTCACGGTAAGTCATATGCCGATCTTCTTTAATCATTTTGCGCACAGCATCGATGTTTTTTTGAATCACCACCGATTTTGGTCGACCTTCACGAGATTCATCACTGACGTACGCACAACCACGACGAAATTCTGCAAATCAATTGTAAACAGTCTTTTCTGATGGTGCTTCATTACCAAAAGTTGAACGAAGCGAATATATGCATTTTTGTTGAGTTAGGCTTTTACTAAAATCGTAAAAAATCATCCAATACCTTCACGAGTAATATCCATTTTTTCACAAACTTTTTTTAACGCTCACTGTCAACAAATTACTCGGTCAATTTATAAGCTACTACTGATTTCACAATAACAAATGTAAAATTTTACGAATATAGTAATGACACATTTCAATATTGCCATCTAGTGGTCGTTTGTAAAAACATAAAAGGTAACCCTCGTAGGATATAAATCGCTCGTTCATCTGAGATGTTTACCATCTGGGCTATTTCGCTTATTTTCACTCGGCGGTAGTTTAACTCGATATCATAAACTTTACCATCTCGTCAGTTGTGATCTCATTCGGACATCCCGAGTGCTTAACGTCATTTGTGCTCGTACGGCCACAACAAAATTCATTTAACTACTTGTGAACCATTTCATTGGGTCTATTCTGTATCTTTTGTGGTTAAAAATATTTGGTTAAAAATAATGGTTAAAAAGTAAGTAGTACTAGGCGTTTAAATTTAGTAAGTTAGTACTAGGCGTTTAAATTTTAACGTTGGTTCTTATTCTGTATCTCAAGTTATAGCCCAAGCGTTAGTTCTAAATTTTTAACCTTATGGTTAAAAGTATGTTGTGAAATTATCTACAAGGGAGGTATCTACAAGGCTAACGTAAGTGTGGATTTAATGCTAACAAGTGTTATGGTTGAATCGTGAATGAACAACGAATAAATCTATATTACGGAAATGTACAATATTTATATATAAATAATTATGGGTGCCGATAGTAAATAATATAATATTACCATAACATGCAAATGTATCAATATTTTAAGATATTAAGATACTATATTATGATACTTTTATTTTCAGGTTATATTTACCTAATTTTTATTTTTAAACAAACAGAGAAATCAAAATTTATAAGTGTAACATAATTTAAAAGTTTTAAATATTTACTTGCAATATATCGGGAAATCTTTTGACTTTCAAAAAAAAAAAAAAAAAACAACAACATTTATAAAACGAGATAAGTATTCCGTAGAAGTTTTAGACAAATGAAAATATTAGATATATTAAAGCCCTAATTCCTGTGTGTCAGACCGTAGTTCCTGGGTGCTAGCGGATCTTGCGGTATGCGGTCGGTCATGAACTGAGTGGTGGGAGGTGGGAACGACATACCTCCACCAAGCAGCTCACTTAGCGAGAATATTGCTTTTAGCTCTCCAGTCAGTATATATCTTGGCTTGATCAAAGAATGTAGTGTCAATTGATGTAATGCCCGCGAACCCTATCCGGCCCGATTCTAATTTTTAAACGACACGCATTGAGCGGCTTTTTAGGATTTTTTAGTTATAATCAGAAACAGCTACACCATTGATGCCCAGCATATGACCCGCGGGCCGTATCCGGTCCGATACTAATTTTTAAACGACATGCATTGAGCGGCTTTTTAGTAATTCCTAGGTACAATAAGAAACAGCTACCATTGCTGTCCAGCATGTGGCCCGCGGGCCGTATCCGGCCCGGTATTACTTTTTAAACGGCACGTATTAAGAATCTTTTTAAGATATACTAAGTATAATCAAGAAACCTTTTTGTTTTGTTAATATACGCAGAATCATGCAAATTTTAATAATTGATTCCTGCTTATATTGATTTTTATTCGATATCAGTTTGCCAACGTTGTTGGCAACGGGTCTGCTAGTTTTAAAATGTCTCCTCAGGTAAATTAAAAGGATCACTCATATCACGCAGTTGCTTTTATTTAATTCGAACTGATCTCCTGAAAAGCATTTATATATATTTTTTATTCACCTATATTAATTTTTCACGTATTTACTTCTTTATGTTCATTTTTTCTATTAATAATTGGTTTAAAATAAACAGTCTTGCCCTGATTAATTCTAAAAATGGATTTTTTCTGGCTATTTGACGTTTAGAGGTTTGAATTACAGCTGGTTAAATTATTAACGCCATGTATTTGGCTGGAGTTAAAATTCCAGATATAACCTACTGAATTAACTAGACCGAGGTTAAAATTTTAACCCCACAGAGTTACAGAATAACAAAATATTGTAAAGCGTGGTTAAAATTTTTTAACTTGGACCTTTAGTTTAATTTTTAACTTTTTAAGATACAGAATAGGCCCGCATAAGACGGAGCCAAGTTTTCATAATAGTTTATTAGATTAGCTTCAGTTTACTTGATTTTGTTTCCTCTCAAAAGTAGTGCTTTATCAACACACGGAATTTGTTTTTCCATTGTAGCAAGCAAATACAATTTGTCCGCTTCCAAATTTAGCTTATTATGTTTTTAAAAATGTACTATACTGCGTTCAAAGGTGAGTTTGCAGTATACCTCTTATGGCAAATGGGAGCGGTGTTGCCAAATCTTGTAAAAGTGTCAAATGTGTCAATTATAATAATATGAAAAACTCGTATGATTTACAAAAATCAACTCTTATAAAACTCAAAATAACACTCAACAAAAACAAATGGCCATTTGTAGAATACTGCGTCTTCACAGATCAGCGCGTTTTAGAGCTGGCAACGTCGACAAGCAAGAAAAGAATATCGTCATTGTGTAAACCCATTAGAGAGTATGAAAAAAAAACTACTCCATATGCCCTGTACTGCAAACTCACCTTTGAACGCACTATATTTCACAGATCTACTTAAAACTTACTCTATATGTCTACAAAAAATAACAAATACCAGAAAAAGATATCTTGTGATCTGAGCGCCATCTCTTATCAAAGTCACTGACTTAGCAAACATCCCTCGTACTGTATTTGATAATTAATTGAATACACTATTTTTAGAAAACATTTAGAAAACTAGAAGTGTAATTATTTTTCTTGCACGCCTCGTGCTACTTCAACTCATGAAATCACTTGATTTTATTTTTCATTTTGCTGCATCCAGTATATCTAATGTTACAATTTCTAATATCAGTCACAAATTAAAATACTTAATAAGTATAATTTATTAATACTTCCGTTTTATTTCATAACAAAATATTAATGAATGCAATCAGTTGTGTTGTATAAACATACGGTCTCGTACACACAGCGCGCTTCTGGTTTTTACACGCTGTGTCAATCAAAGTTCACCATAAAAACATTGTAACACAGTAACTGGAGTTCACTGGTCAACTTAACAATCAATTCACAGAATTATATCATAATATTAAACTATAGCTATATGGCAAAATTGTGATTTATTGTTATTACATTTGTACATACAGTATGTTTGTAATAATTGATGTAATAGTATAGCTTGGGGGCTGAGGAGACCGACTTTGGGCGCCAGGCCATGGGGGGACGACGTTGTGCACAAGACCATGAGGGACGGCGAACAACTGAATGGAGAAAAACTTAGCTCAAACTTTAGTAAAAATTAATGTCCGAAGCTTAAATAAGAATTTTTTTTTTCCATAGAGTTATTTAACGACGCTTCAACTACATGGTTTTTAGCGTCGGTATAAGTTTACAATAATTAGTTTATAATTACATGTCATTTGTTACATATTGTGTTTATAAAAATTTGTTATAAAATGTTTATTATAAGTTATGAGTAATATGGTTTTGGGTTTAAATGCTGCTGACTAGTTGGGCATCTTTGATGAAGTTTATTATTAGCTGTGGTGGTGTTCTGTAGGGTGTGTTTAAGGGAATGTGTTATGTTGTGTTTGGCTCTCAGATCTGCATATGTTCGGCATTCTAATAGGAAGTGTTCTATTGTGAGGATTTCACAGCACTCATCGCAGATCTTCGCGTTATCTCTCTGCATTAGATGCTCGTGGGTTAATTTTGTATGCCCTATTCGTAACCTTGTGATGATGGTTTGTGTTTAGATTCCAAACTTGTATATCAGGTTTGATGGATCTTAATTTGTTATTTTTTATTGCAGTCCATTTGGCTTGTTGTGCTTTTTGTGAGTGCTGTGAAATGATTATTTGGATGTCTTCAATTGGGGTAGATAGATTTAGTGATTGTGTAGGTGTGGTGTTGTTAATGTAGTTATGTATGTCTTCGTTGCCTTCGATGCCCTTGTGACTTGGAACCCATAAGAGTGTTATGTTGTGTTTATCGTGTATTATAGTGTCGTGTATAAGGTGTTGAATTTGTTGCGTGTTTTTTCGTTTTGTGTTGGGGTTTGTTATTTCCTTGATTGCACCTAGCGAATCGGTGCAGATAATATAGTTTGAATATATACAATACAATAATAATGTGGAAATGGTCGTGTCCGTAATGAATAGAAGTGGAAAGGTTGTACGGGTATCGGACATAAATAAAAACAACTACCTACAGCTGACCAGTTTCGGAAGAGTTTATTCCTTCAGCAGAGCTGCTACATAAAGGAAAATCAGAATACAGTATAAGTGTACATCGTATATGAATAAATGAATATAATATAAGTATAGTGAAATGAATATATCTACAATGTTATACTTATACTTATATTATATTCATTTATTCATATACGATGTACACTTATACTGTATTCTGATTTTCATTTATGTAGCAGCTCTGATGAAGGAATAAACTATTCCGAAACTGGTCAGCTGTAGATAGTTGTTTTTATTTATGTCCGATACCCGTACAACCTTTCCACTACAATAATAATGGCAATTATGATCGTAAAACAATATTAAAATATATTCAATACAATAATAATGGCAATTATGATCGTAAAACAGATAATAAAATTTGAACTTGGCGGTTGTTGTTTAGTTCATTGGTACAATGCTTGAGGGCAGTGTAAGACGTACTATTTTTTCTTGCTACGACTGTCGGTTCTTATTATATATGTTCTGTGGTATACAACTTAAAAAATAAAGTTTACCTCTTAGTTTCGTATTACAAAATGAGACAGATAATATTATGATATTTTTAGATTTTTAAACCATCTATTTGATATAGGGCGGTGAACAAAAGATTTTGGAACACTTTCGGCAAAAATCGCGTGATCTTTACGTTTGGTAATATTATCAGATGGGAAATATTTTATATAAACACTGTTTTCACCGATATTTTAGATTTAAAGTTCAAATAGAATTATTCTTTGTTTTATTAAGAGTAAAGTTGTAGTTATGATTTATTTTGTTTACCCCTGTCAGTCAAGTGATGCGACGCCTGTCGTCACGACGCTCCTTCCATCAATTGTTACGGAAAATGTCACTTTTTTAAAGGTCACTGTGATCTTTGAAATTATTTTCTATTTTTACGATAATATCTTGCAGTAACAATAAAAATTCTGCAATGATAAATAACAAGTAAAACCAAAACAAAAGATAAAAAGCTAGATATTGCACATCAAATGTTAAATTTACGACCAATGATAGTGTACAAAATTTTACAAGCAAAACTTATACTTGGAAATCAATTGCAAGATGCAAGATCATATATATTTTCACTTCAACTTATTATTATATATATTATATTATAATAAATCTTAAAGTTAATTTTATACCGTCTTACTTAACGTGTGTAAACCTTCACCTCTAACAACTTAAGTGATCAGCTACTCAGACTAACTACGAGGTGCCTGATCCATCGGTTGGTAAGTACCAATATATGTCATCTAATTCAGGGGTTCTTAACAAGCGGCGTCCCGAGCACCAGAGGAGTCCCGAAATTAAGAGAAAAAATTTAATTTTTACGAGTTTTTGCTTTTAAAATTACAATAAACTGTAATTTTTAAGATCATTTAAAATATTATTTCAAAAAAGAAGATATTTTAGGCTAGTTGGGGGGTCCCGAGTATAAAAAGGTTAAGAACCGCTGATCTAATTCACATATCATAATGATGAACCCTGGATAACACTCACGCCTACAACCCGAACTCCTTTTGTCTGGAATCTCACTTCAGTTTGAGACCAATGTTTGCATTATATCACAGGCTCGCTACCTAGTTGATAGGAAAAGGTACGATTTAAAGAAACTTATCAGGGGCTAGCTACAAAACGAACTCAGCGAGTCCGAATTCGGGTAGACGGTCCATTAAACCCTACACCTAATATGTGCGACAGTAAAAATAAAGTATTATTTTAAAATAATGTATTGTTATTTTCTAATGTTGAATTCGCGAGACTTCCATTTATGAACATTGAGTGTGTAGAATTAGAATGAGCTGCTCTTGAATGCGACCGACTGAGTGACAATTTGAATTGCATCAACATTACTAAATATGTTCCCATTGAGGAAACAACCTGAAACAAAATGAATATTGATTAAAACTATAACTAATTTTCTGTTGGAATAAATACCGCTGTTATAAGTCTTCGATTAACATCAGCAAATCCATTCAGATTCATTGTAGGTGGATTTTTTTCGATGGCTGTTAAAAATAATCCAACTTCCATTCTGGAGTCATTGTCCAATCCCGAGAAATTTACGTTTAATAATCTCTCCTAGAAATAAGACATTCTTAATAACGAAGCAAGGGATTGACAAGTTTTTATTTTAAATTTAACCAGTTATTTAATAAATAATTAATTTAATAAGTTATAAATGTAACTAGATTATTATGTGCTGTTCACAAGGCCGTATTAACCATTAGGCCCTTGAGGAGATAGTTGGGTGCCCCTCTTGATAGGAAGCCCGTGTTAGATCTCCAAAATATTTGTTAAAATCACGTACTCATTTATTATAACTTAAAATATTTTCGTGAGTATAATGAATCCAATTATACTCTATCTCTGAAAGACTGATAGTAATAAATCATTTTGTCAGGCAGTTACCAGTGGCGTGCACATTTTAAACACGTTTAAATTGGTTTTGTGTATTTCTATATTACTATTTATCATTTTATTAAACGCACGTCTGTGACCATATTTATCATATCATTAAACACACCCCTGTGACCATCTTTTTCCTCAAAATTTTAGGGTCAATTTTTTATGGCCTATTGTGTTTAAACCTAGTTCGTATTCCCATATAATATGTGCGGCACACTCGGTTGTTTTTAACAATATTTCGTTTCGAACTATTCATATTTTGTCGCTTTTGTTTTACCGCTTCTGTGTGATAATACAATAACTTTTTACAAATAATAAATTTTATTATTTGTAAAAATTTTTACTATCAGTCTTTCGGAGTATAATAAATAAGCCAATTGAATAATTAAATAATAAATCTTAAAACTAGTTAATAAAACTCGACGCTATATCTGTCTTTTTAGGGTTTTGTAAGTATGACCAAAAAAACCCTTATACCGTCATTTTGTCGTCTGTCTGTTTGTCTGTCTGTCTGTCTGTCTGTCTGTCTGTTCGGTAAAATTTATAGCCAAACGGCTAAACCTAGAAAGTTGAAATTTGGCATGCTTATACAACTCTCTGACTCGCACATAAGAAAAATACTAAAACATCTAAAAAATATATTCTCCTAAAAATATAAACAAATATCTGCTCATCGAAAAAAAATATATTTTTTTAAAATTCTGAGTAGGGTATCAAATGAAAGCCCTTATTACGTGGATTAGCGATCAAAATTTTATTTTTGCAAAATAAATTATTTTAACGCGATTTTTGCCAAAATTGTGCAAAAAAATGTTTTGTCCCACACCCTGTAGCCAGATGGTTTAAACTGAAAATCTGAAAAAATTCTAAGTAATTTACATTTGTGTGAACCGGAATAGTACAACAGGAATTTTTATCAGAGTATGTTTTCGGAAAATAACGCATTTTTTGTATTTTTTGCTTGACCATGTAAAATATGTAATAACTTATGTAACAAACTAAACCATCATGCTTTCATAGTGTAATGGTTAGAATTCTAGCGTTCTAAGTTGCAAACTAGGGTTCGGTCTTGAGACAACTTATTTTATTTTTTTTTTCATTTTTATTTTGTTTAAATAAATTTTTCAAAATTCTAGTTATATTTGGGCAAATGTTGCATTTAATTTTTAAAAGTTGAAATTGAATACACGAAATCAGAGGGGCGGAGTTATGACTTAAAACAACCAATGGAAGTTATAGACGCAATTTTCAAAATCTAAATGAACCTTGCTACATAAAAAAAAAAAATACTGCACATATTTAGAAACCTAAATAATGGTATAAGACATTTGAATTAAAAATAACAAAAAAAATAAAATAAAATTTGTTTTGGCATCCCAAATAATCATCATTCACTTACTTAATACTTGTAAAACTCTGAAATGTGTGAAAATTTACATTTCACATCAATTTTTTAAATATTTCGGACTCATATTTGGTTTACTACACGTTTCAGATGATTATAAAATAATATCCGCAAAAAATCAATTTCTCTGTCTGGTTGTTTATCTGTTTGTCCGAGATCCACACAAAACGGCAGGGCATATTCTAACGGTTTATGGTGCGACGATAAACCAGAATTCGTACATAGGCTATATGTCATCTCAAAATTTTCAATCTAAGAGGATATGCGGGCTTAATATTGTTTACTAAATCATCTCCCTTATTATTGATTTAACAGAAAATTATATCTAACAAAGATTGTTTATATAGGTCAGTCGTTCGATCAACGCAGTTGGTCATTTTCCGTCATAACTGCAATGACAAACTTAGTGGCGAAAAAATAACTAAATCGATTTTTTTGCATGTGAATTATAGACTAATATTGCTCTTCACTCTTTTATTTTACTAAAACATACCTTTTGATGTCATATTTAGTTTGTGTTCGATAGTCATTTTGAATATTTACAAATTTTAAGAGTGTTTATTTAATATAGGGACATTTGTATTGGTATCGCTAAATAAAGCAATGTTTACATTTGACATTTTATAATATGTTTTGATGTGTTTTGATACTTGTGTTCACATATATCTAACTTATAGTAATTTATAAAAACCTTTTTTATTTAGTTTGTTGTTTATTTAGCAGTTTTGTGTATAGTTATATATTTTCTTATAGATTTCCATTTGATATTGTGTGTAGTGCACAGCAATGGCGGCGCTAGCTCTTAAAATCTGGGGGGGGGGGCAGGAAATATTTTTTTATCGTTTACATATGAAAATACAAGTAATGAACTAAAAAAAGGTCCTCACTTCTAAAATATATTTTTTCCAAGCAATTCTAGGGGGGGGCAACTGTGGGCCAGAGCAACTTTTAGGGGGGGGGGGGCACGGACTCTCAGATAACGCCGCCACTGGTGCTCAGTTTTTTAGGTTAAATTCAACGTACTTCCATTTTCGTTTCTTTGATCATATTTTTGAAACACATCAGCCCTTTTTAGGACTATTTTGCCTATTAGAATACTTTATTTGTTTCTATTTTGTTCTTATTCTTATATTTTCATTTCATTTCCATACAAGTGACAGCATACGAATATTACATTCGTTAAATGAAAGTAAACGTACTAAATATGACGTCACAATAACATGTGACGTTTCCAGTGACGCAACTGCACTGATTCGCTGACTACCCTATGATAAGAAAACAAATCTTTTTTGTTTAAGACTGCGTATAACCCCCAGATGTTACTAGTTTCTTATACAAAACTAAGAATCTGAAATAAAATTAGTATCAATCTATACATCAAATTTTCCAACGAATTTTTATCTATCGAATAGGATATTTTTAATTGGAAAAACATTTATTGTAAAAATATTATCGCACAATAACTTAAAAATAGACATCAACGATATTGTCCTGTAAATTTTTAAATCTCTTTGTGGGTTTCGAATAACCTTTATATTAATATAGTTTTGTGTAGAAATATTAGGTCAACAATTTTTTCGACTTGATTACTTATAGTTTAGAACCTTCGTCGAAAAATATTATACTTGATGATAATGGAATGCCACTTGGTACACGTATTTTCCATGAAAATTAAATCATTTTTACCCATAACACATATTTTGAAAACCAAGGCAGATTCAAGATGGCGGCAAAAATAGATTACCAAATACAATAACTATAAGTAGTTTTCACAATAGAGCAAAATATCTACAAACATATATGTAGAATGAAGCTTTAGCTACAATTTGCCGCATCGTACGCAAATATGGGTCGATTGGTTTACAAGATGGCGTCTATAATATAATTTGTCTATTTACAATTACATAACAGTTTTTTCCACAATTAAAAATATCCTATGAGATAGATAAAAATTCTCTCCAAATTTTGATATATAGATTGTTATTAATGTTATTTCCGATTATTTGTTTTGTATAAGAAACTATTGAGAACTATAGGGTTGTGCGCCGCCTTAATGTATTTTTTCAATCTGATGAATATTTGGGAAGTTAGAGGGGACATCCTAAACTAAACTTGAAAAAAAAACAATTTTTTAAAATTGTTTTATTACCTCTTTTAGATGCCTTAATACGGAATTTAGTGTTTGTACAGTTTCCAAGTTGTTTGCATCTTCCTGAAGATCATTTTGCGTAGCTAATAATAGTAAACAAAATTATCAATAAAAATGTATTTAGAAATAAATTCTTAATTCTGTTCTCAAAGGGTTAAATAGAAAAGAGGGTCCCAGAAACCGTTGGCGCCTCGGGCCTCGATGCAAGTAAATACGTCCCTGGCTATTCACTTCAGTTAAAATTTGCTAAATTTGAACCTTTATGGCACGCAGGGCAAGGAGAATTATTTACAAACACTTGAAATTGGTTACTGTTTCGTCTAGCAAGTTCCATTGACCCTGACATATGATATGTTTGTAATGTTAGAAATTGCCCTGCTTTGCTTCAGATTATTCATTTAAGTTTATCTTAATTTGAATGCCGTCTAATAACAAAATAAAAATAATAATTTTAAATTTTAAAAGAAAACATCTGCTTTACCCATATATACAATAAATCCATAACATTATTAGCCACAATTTAGCCGTGAATTCAGTAGCGGCTGGTGAGTAAAATATTTGGGGGGACACTTTTTTCCCATATATATCTATTAAAATATAGTTATACGAGAAAAAAGTAAATAAATAAAAAATACCTGCAAATATGTTCTGCAACTAGAAAAACTGACAAATCTGGCACTTTTATTAAGATTTATGGTCAATATTATTATCATTTTTGTAGTTATTACTTCTATTATTATTATTATTATTATTATTGAAATTGAAATATTATTAAGACAATGCTTTGTAGTCAGAAACATAACATATTTGGTTATTAATTAAGCAGATACCTACAGATATACACATGTATTTAAATATTAGATTTAACCTTTTAGTTATGTTCTTTAATTGAAAGTTTATACGCAGTATCAAGTTGAAATCGTATATTTACCGATCCCAGCATGGCAAATTTGACCGAATAATGCATATGTTTATGAGACACATTATGTTTAAGAACTTTATCTTTGCAATGTTTAATATCTTTAACACTATTTACTGTCTTTATTTCATATGCGTCTGATGAACAAATCAAACACAGGAAAAAAAAACATTTTATTTATCACATCCACACAACCAACTTGTATTTAAATATTGTTTTCACTAAACTTTCTATTAAATGTTCTATTTCCATTTTTATCCTGTTGGGAAATATTCAATTTTGGCCGATGAGGACCCATATTTTTACGTTTTACCTCCGTTATAACGTTTTGACTATTTTTAGCACGATGTCTGTCGGTCTGTCTGTCCGTCCGTCTGTCCATCTGTCCGTCCGTCCGCTTGTCTGTCTGTGTACACGTGTACAGCAAATTCGGCTAAAAGGATTTTTATGAAACTTCATATTTAAACTTCTGCCATCAATGGCACGAGTTGATCAACTTTTGGTAAAAATCGGTTGACTAAAAATGGGAGTTTACTCGTGTCGATTTTAAGATTTTTGCGAATATTTAGCAACAGAAAAATATTTCGAAAAAATGTATTTAACAAAAGTTGCTATAAATGCAATAACTAATAACTTTTATTTGAGATGTTTTTTGATGAAACGAAAAATTTCGAAAAATTTGTCGTAAATTTTTTGTAAAATTTTTTCAGTCTCAAATTTTCATACTTATATGTAACGTTTCCATGGTCATGATAAATAATATCTCTGTTAGAAAATATTAGGCCAAGTTATTTCTACTCTGCTGCTAGAATATATTTTATACAAGTACTTTATAATACGGTCGGTCCTGTGGTGGCCACAGCTGATTTTATATTAATAATTTTGTTTCATAGTTAAGCACGTTAGTTGTATTAAAATAAACAGTATATTTTAATAAAACTAACGTGCTTCATTCGATTCATTTTCACGTTTAAGTACTTGTCACAAATCACAACGACCGAACTAAGCTACGGGACACCGGCCGTAATTCACTAATACATGCAACACTAACCTTCGCCGCTGTTGCCGTTACTTGGAAATTTTTGCTACATATGTAGATAAGAACATTAGATATTGCATGTGGCAACGCTGTATCTTTGGACACTCCGTGGAGTGTCCAACAACGCTCGGAAGAGTTGTCTTGATTTAATTTTTTTAAATCTAACATTTATATGAAAAATCTTTGAATAAGAAATAATAAAAATAAAAATATGCAGATATATCTAGCTACTTTAATGCAATTTTAAAGAAGTATAAATAAAGTATTAAATTTAGCTTTTTTACTAAAAATTTTTAGGAGGTCACTGTCCCAGCGCCTCCCTGTCTCAGCCGCCACTGCGTGAATTAAGAAAATAATTAATTTGGTCAAAAACACAAAAATTGCAATTAAAATTATTTTCCAAAAATGCAATGATATCAAAATTTCTTTCATACGTATCCGGTTCAGATCAGTGTATAATACGTGCGTTTCTTTTTTTTTTATATCATTTTCGAAAAAAAAAAACGTGTTAAAATTAAGAAATAAAAAAAAAAAACTTTCTATACCTTAATTTACGTCTTAAGAGCTTTCTTTTGATACCACACAATCAATTTAAAACCCCTCTGGGAAATAGGGTGGGGCACAAAACACATTTTTCGCATAAAAAAATATTTTTAAATAAAAATTAACCTTTTTTCACGCGTTAAAAGGTTTCATTTAATACCCCACTCAAAATTTTACACAATATTAATTTTTTCATTAAATACATATTTGTTTTTATTTATCTCGCGATACGTTTTTTGAATTCTCTATATTTTTCTTAAGGTAGCTACTGTAGCGAACCGGTAACGTTACTTTATAACGTACCATTTATTGTCCACTAGGTAGCGAGCCTGTGGTATTATATTATGTCTAATCTCAAACTGAAATGAGATTCCTGACTAAAGGAGATCGGGTAGTAGGCGTGAGTGTGATCCAGGGTTCATCATTACGATATGTGAATTAAATGATATGTATTGTTGTACTTACCAACCGACTGAACAGGCATCTTGTATTTAAGTTTGGATCAAAGCTGTTCACTAAAGTTCTTAAGGTGAAAGGTTTACACTCGTGAACACGGTTTAAAATTAATGAATTAAATTTATTAACAGTAATATTTACAAATGGTTTAAATGATTAAAAGTTTAATATGCATTTAAAGGAATTAATAAAATAAAACAAACAGAATTGAGTAGACCACCAGAAAATATCGACACAGTGCCTCTACGAATGCTACTACTAACAAGCCCGAATACTATCTGATCTCCTCCTCTCAGAGTCGTGTGTTTTTATGAGAAGTTTCTAGGTATTTCGTGGAAAAGGGGTTTAGCTTTGTTCAAGGGGACGCTAGTGTTCAGAGTTATTAAGCAATAACTCTGAATACATTTCTCCTTGAACAAAGAACCATTTAAAAAATATATTTCTAAAGATACATAAAATTTCTAAAATGTTATTATTTGAATTCTCAAAAGTATACCCTTTTTAAAAAATCCAAGAAATACCTTTCAAAGGAATTCTTCCGACGGGTGTTTGAGAATGTTTCTGGTGGACTACTCGATTCGTTACACTACACACGTAACTGCAAACTTGACAAGCATGCATGATCAATGTTTTTGTACAAGTAGGCTTTAGAGTTTTTAGAATAGTTTTGCGCAAGCATTTTAATTGTACAAGCCGCTTGATGATGGATTGAATTTTAATCACGCAAGCTTGGACAGGCCGCGCTTGCGCAAGAGAAACGGAACGTGTGTACCAAAGAGTGCCGGCTTGTACAAACAAACGTCAGCTGTGAGTGAGCTCTACAGGTGTAACTCCTTTCGGTCGCGAGAAATCGTAATGTTGCTGTCAATCTTTCGTGGCGGGTTATAGCTTCTCTCATGATCGTATCCTTCCTTTTAATTAAAGGTGTTACGAGTGACAAAATGTTCATATAAGTTTCTTCATTCATTCTGAGATAATTATGCCAATCACGCGGATATATATTCAATTCACTCAGTAAATTAATATGGAAATAGATTTTTCCTTTCATTAGCCACTCTTTACACCACATATAGCGTTTCTTCTTTCGCGTTTTCCTCTTGTGGACAAGGCAAAAAGTAGCCAAAGCATCGCCGTCCGAGTTCAACATAGTCCAAGCGCAAACTGGCGCTTGTTCAAGAATACTTGTATCGTGTGGCGACGAAGGGAAATTTTCCGTGCTTGTACAAAAAGATTGATCATGCATGCTTGTCAAGTTTGCAGTTACGTGTGTAGCCACCTTTATATGTGCGTCAAAGAGTTATACAAGCATGCCATATTTCAATTTTGTATGTTCAGCCGTTTGGCTACAATTTCTACCGTACAAATAGCAGATAGATAGACGGACAGATAGGCAGACGGACACATGAGTGACATTATAAGGTTTTTTTGTTTTAAAAATTAGTTAGAATTTTTAGCGCACAGAATCGTTCTTAGCTATTTGTTATACTAATTTATGAAAGGCATTAATTTAAAAATTGAAAATTTGCTATATAAATTTTAATATTTCATACCTGAATATCTGCTCCCATTTTCTTGCTTGCAAAATAAGCTTCATTACAAATAACATATAGTATTCCCATTGTGTAACTCGAGATCAATAAAAATCCGATCTCCTTAAAACTGATTCCATGATCCAGAATCTCCGACAAAAATCCGTAGCTTGCAACAATTGTAGTTAACAATATTAAGATGCAAAACATGCCGTACATGCCACTGTAAGCTCTGCCCAATTGTTGCATCAGATGAGACAGGTCTACCCAGAGGTTTCGGCATTTTGCTAGTTGCTCCGATACATCCTGGGATTCTAACGCTCTCTGCAAGGACATTGTTAAACCCCTAAAATATAAATATTATAAAATATTCTAGAAGAAAATATATTGTTCGTGGTGGCGTAGTCAAAGAATAGTCTATATTCACGGAAACATATTTGTTAATTTGAAGATGCAGATGGCTGACGAAATAGTATATTCTGTGGCAGCGCTAACAGCGGCGGCGCTAGACCAATCGTGGACGTCAGCGAAATTAGCTTTGCGACGCCCCTTTTATTTCTCAGTAAAAAAATAAAATAAAATAAAACGATAATAAAAACAAATCTTGATTTGGCCTAGTCTTCTGGCTTGACTTTTTAGTCACTAAACACTATATTTTATATAAAGTTATAAACACAACTCATAACTGTTATTATTAATTTTAAACACATATTTATATACACTTAATTTTAATATAAGTATTTACACTTATTTGTTCTTAACACTTAAATATTCATTTTCATGTTTATCAAATTAACCCTTTACCGCATAGTGTGCCATATATGGCACATTCCGATTTTTATTTTTTATTTTACTTTTAAAACTGAATCAGAACGTTACTTCATGAATGTGCATATGTGCCACATACACAGCAATGGATCCTGCTGTATCTCAAGTAATGGGCTGCAATAGATTTGAGGATATCAAGCGGAATTTGCACTTCAACGATAATTCTGAATTTATTGAGAAAGGACAACTAGAAGATACGACCTTTTCTTTCAAAAATTCAAGGGCGACTGCTTTTAATCCCTAAAAAAGAACACCTAGCAATTGACGAGCAAATAATACGGAATCATTTTCTTTTGGAACATAATGTAGAATCATAATGTTCCATGTATGGCACAAACCCTAAATTATTATTTTAATTATTATTTTTTTGATAAAAATAATAATTAGTATTTTAAATATATTTTTTGAATTATTTTTTCTATCAATAAGAATGCCCATGAATTAGTTAAATTAATGATTTTAAAGTTTTAGGTCAAATAAACGTTAAATTAAATAAGCTGAATTATACTTAAATTTATGAGTACCATATGAGTTTTATTGTTAATTATGAATTAATAACAAAAATTACACGAACAAACACAAATTAAAAAAGGCGACATTTTCTGCTTTTAGCATCACTGAATCTTTTCAAAATTGTGTCATAACTAACACCAGCGAATTGAGAAATGTAAAAATGTCATAAGTCATAATTAATAAATAATATTTAAACTTTCAATAACTTTCCCCTCAAGCGCGAGGCCGTCGGCAGTCACCGACGTCGCCGACGCCTAACGCCGCCACTGTCTGTAACAAGGTTGGAATGAGAAAATTCGATGCGAGTGGAACATTCAGAGCGCGAGTCGCAAGCGAGTGTGAGGAACCAGGAGCATCGAATTTTCTCTTCCAACCGAGTCACAGGCCCTACTTTCTCCACGACCACCACAAAGAAAAAAAAAAAAATAAATAAATAATTATTTTAACAAACATTTTATCTTAACAAATAATTTATATTGCATAACAAATTAATCTATTAATTAAAATTATTTTTTTATTTATTATTTGTTTAATTTTAATTTAATTTGCCGTACATCGCATCGGCCACTATTTTAGTACTTTTTAGGAAGTTATGTTGCATTTATTTAATGTAAACATTGCATATATTTTAACGTAACTCTACAAAAACAAATGACAACAAGCATAGAATAGTTATTCCATAACAAGTGATGGAATGAAATACACGCAAAATGCATAAGAAGATAAGTGCTTTAGAATAACATTCCAACTTTTGTGTTAGAATATTAACTTTCTGTAGTCAAAATTGGTAAATTCCATAGTGGTCGTGGAGAAAAATATATATTATACGGTATATTTGGTGAACGAAGTTTTTTACATCCGTGGTACACTTTCGAAGGCCAAAAAATTTGGTGACACCAAGCACAAGCGAAATAGTGAAATATAACAATATATTTTTATACATATAAGTACTAGTTGGCATACCCGCCTGATAATATGATATTTTAATGCATAAGAAACAGGGTTCGGCTTGCGGAAAGATTTTCTGAGCATGTTAATGTAAACCAGACTTTCGTATGAGAATTAGGTATAGAGTTCTTAGCATATATGTTTCTAGGGAATTTTTATTTTAATGTTTTATTTTCAATTTGATTTTTTATTTATGTTACGTTTAAATAATTTTTTATGTTTCTTGGGAATTTTTATTTTAATGTTTTCGCTTTTAACATACTTACATACATACCATACACACAAACGAACTAATTTATTTATTATAACCTCAACTCTGTTCAAGATAACTATGAGATGACGTCACACTTGGTTAATTTAATTGCCAATGTTATAATGTAATATAAGCAACCTGAAAGCATTACTCATTACATTTGGCTTTTACAGGTTGGTATCCCTTCCTAGGTTGCTATATCTTAAATAACATTGCTCCGTCGTATTTCTGTTTGACATTAGAACGAGAGAGGTTAAGCTTACGTTTAATTTTGAATAGTAACAAATATTATTATTATAACAAAAATGTCGAAAGCTCTTAGTAGCTGTGCCCAAAGCATTGTTTTAAATCTCCTTTTAGAAGTGGTTGGATATAACCTATTTTTTTTTTATAATTGTAAATAAATAACGAGGTGACACAAATTAAATTTTTCAAGTAACAGAGTTTATAAAAAAATTAGCACATAACAATATTAAATAATATTAAATAGCATTATCCATGTTTCTACTCGCAAAGTAATCAGTTTAATAAGACTACGGTACATAGTTTTATTTTTCATAATGGGTTTTATTCATCTATCTGTCCATATCCTTCCATCCGTCTATATCTATCCATCCGTCTATATAATCCATCTGTCTACCCATCCTTCCATCCATCCGTCCGTCTATCCATTAATCCATTCATTTGTCCATCCATCCGTTTGTTCATCCATCCATCCGTCCATCTCCTTATCTCCATCCATCCATCCATCTCTTCTACTTATAAAATAATATAAATACCTAGCTGCTTCTCCCTGAGCACGGCAATTGATGAACCAAAGGGAACAGAGACAATCCATCATGGCCAAAATATGGTAGTAACCCAATGTGTGCCAGAACAGAAGATCTGGTTGAAGATAATACTGTGCTAACATTACAGCGCAACTGAGCAGCCAAGAAACAACACATAGACTCCATGTGATACACTTTAGTCTATTAAATTTAATAGCATGTCCTGTTACTTTTGAATATTTATACTAAAAAAGAAATAATACATTATAAAATGAAAAAGATTTATCGCAGTCTTTGTTACGCTACTTGTAATTTTTTATTTTTATTTTTTTATTTTTATTTTACGTCGGAAAACCAACAGAGATAAATCTCTACAACAGATTTTCACAAATTACAAGTAAATATACATCAAATGGTACATTGAAAATTTAGAAAAAATAATAATTTAACAAACAAATTATTAACCTAGTCAAAAAAAAAAATGTGGTTCAACAATATAATAATTAGAGTAGTAACAAAGAAAAGAGTTACAATAAAAAAAAAAGTGACAAACTATAAATGTTATACATTAATTATTTAGGTGTGATTTAATTTTGCTTTTACATTGACCCAATGATAAAAAAAATATATCACATGTATTAAACATTTTATTAAAATAAGTAACACTTCTGTTCAGCGGTGAGAAATTGCCTATATTAGATAATTTATTTTCTAAATAAAATGTATTTTGCTGTCGGGTATAAATCTGAGGTACATTGAAATTTAGATAACTCAACAATTCAGCACAATCTACCATATTGTTAACTATTTTGTAAAGGCTACACATATCCAGAAAAAGTCGTCTGTTAGAAAGCTTTAAAAGGTTATAGCGTTTCAATCTGTCTTCATAAGTTAGGCAAATATCGCTCCTATTAAATTTATGGTCCAGAAATCTCACAAAACGTTTCTGAATGGACTCGACTCTGTCTGTATAGATTTGATAGTGAGGATTCCAGATTATGCTTGCATATTCTATCTTACTGCAGACAAGTGATTTGTATAACTGGATAACGCTTTCAGGTGTTTTAAATTCTTTAGTTGCCTAAATATGAATCCAAGATTTCTTAGAGCAGATGAGGTGATTTTCTCAATATGTGTGTCAAATCTGAGTTTATTGTCTAAATAAACTCCCAAATCCTTTATAACATTTACTTTGGTTAACACAGTTTCACCCATATTATAATGAAAAATTTCAGGTTGAAATTTTCTAGTAAACGATATATGCTGACATTTACTACTATTAAGAAAAAGCAAATTCTGTTGACAGTAATTAAAAAAATTATTTAGTTCATTATTTAAAGCAAGGCAATCGTCTTCGGACTTAATTTTACAATATATTTTTAAATCGTCAGCATATAACAGAAATTTAGCTTTTTTAAAGCATATATTAATATCGTTAATAAAAATTGTGAATAAGACTGGCCCTAGGTGTGATCCTTGACCAATACCGGAAGTTATTTTAATAAAATTTGACACACAATTGTTGATAGCGACCGCCTGCATTCTGTTAGTAATATAAGATTTTAACCACCGTAGCAAGTTGCCATGTATCCCAATCGACATTAATTTTTTGAACAGTAAATCGTGATTGACTTTGTCAAAAGCTTTCTTAAAGTCGGTATAGATAACATCGACTTGGCCAGCACCGCAGACATTAGAGTGCAAGTATTCTGTAAAAGGTAATAGATTTGTAATAGCAGATTTATTTGCTCTAAATCCATGCTGTTCAGGAATAAGGATATTTTTTAAAGCTGATGACAAGTACTTAGTTACAATTTTTTCAAAAATTTTAGCTAATTTAATTTGGAAATTGGTCTATAATTAGTTACATCTCTCTTCGATCCGCTTTTAAATATAGGGGTTACTAACGCTTGTTTCCATAAATCAGGAAATATTCCTTCTTGAAGAGATTTGTTAAATAGGATATAAAGTGGTTCAGTTAAGGCAGGAGCACAATTTTTTATAAAAATTGGTTGTAGACCATCAGGCCCAGGCCCCTTGCTAAGATCGACATGTTCTAAAAGCTGTGATATTTTAAATTTATTAATATGAGAAAAATTTATTCCCTGCGACATGGTTTCTGTACTCTGTTGCATATTATCATCAATCAAAATTCTGGGCTCAAAGTTAGATTCAAATGACTTATTAAACAATTTACATATATCAGAATAATTATCGGCAGATTCATTATCAAGAATCATATTCTGTGGGATATTCACTGTTTTCTTTTTAGCTGAGACGTAGCTCCAAAAAAACTTTTATTAAATTTAACTTTATTTGCTAAATTAACTTCGAGATAAAGCTAGCTCCACACTCTTGTCGAGTCGACACAAGGAAGCCAGATCGCGAGAGTGTAGTGTGTTTTGTTTTCATTTGGATAAAATATAGTTTTTCAGAATCTTGGTCAAACTATTATATTTTTCTGTATTAAGTACTACTTTCTGTGTTCACAAACTAACATGCATGATGAATCAGGCAAGTTCAGTAGCCTCAACTCGCCTTGGCGGTGCTCCGCTCTGTATTGGTTTTTGGTTCTAAAGGCGGCGCCAGACATGCGGAATTCGCCAAATACCGAATATTGGCGTGGTGTTCGCCGAGAACTCGCCAAATGGCGAGCACTTGAAATAGGTAGGCGCACTTTACCGAGCATCGAGTCACTCTGGGTACAACGAATATTTGCTCCAGCAATTCAATGGATAGCGACTCGTAAATCGTTATTAGTTTAGCTGCTTTTATGGTCATGTTTTGTAGCAATAAAAAAATAATAGATTCCGGTACTGACATTTTTACATTAAATAAGCCTAGAGGTTGGAACTCTTCGACAGTAGTCGACAGCTATGTCGAAGATTCCATTACCAACAAAATTAATATGTCAAAAAGCATATTAATTGGACAATCGTTGTAAAACATTGATAAATCAAATAGTGTTAACAGCAATACACTTTATCAATGTTAAAAAAATACCAAATTGAAAGTGCATTGTATGATGTCAAGGATTTTATAAATTAATTTCCATATTTATTTTTTAATTTTTTTTTTATCTGTCCATGTCTCTAATGTTTTTTATATATGTTTTGTATTATTATGTATTGACTTTCTTTTCATGTAATAAAAAAAATAATAGGATCCCAACACCTAGATAGGCGTATATGGGGCAGAGAAGGTAAGTTCCCCGTTTCTAGACCGCCAGCCATAGATATGAAAGCCACGTGGTCAGTGTGATGTTTCGGCCGCTTCTATTATCCCTGTATAAACAGGTACTCACCTTAAGTATGAAATTCTTGAGGCTGAGTCGACCCCAGAGCTGACTGCATATTTTCGGAAGATAAAAATAAGGCAATAAGTTTTTACATAAAAAAAAGCCGAGAAAAAGATGGTGTCCCTTAACCAAAGCAGAAAAATAGAAGTATTATTTTGTTTAAAGTAATATTCTCTTTTAAACTATATTTTTTAACTTCATATTAGCTTTTCAATGACTAAAAAGAATCGTTTTGTTCATTTATTGTAACTCTATTTAATTTATAAATAATATTATTTATTTATGTACGGAGTGATTATTTAATGGCGAGACGACGTCACTGGAAGTTTTAATAATTTGCCGTTTCATACACATCGTAGCAGTCGATTATGCGCGCATGCGCATGATCTTTTTTTCTTCATAATCAAATTTTCTTCAAGGTTATTATAGTCATAGTATTCTGCTAGGAGGCACGTAAAATTCAGTGACGTCGTCTCGCCATTAAATAATCACTCTGTATTTAGTTAATAGATAATTTCAAAAGTCAATGAAATATAATAAAATAACCATGACAATGAAAATAAATTTAATGAAACAGTTTGTTGTTTAATAATAACGAATAACTAGGATGATTATAATATGCATTTCCTTTTAAAGTAATTATCAGTAGTCACTTACCTAGTTTTAAGGTTCGCGAAAGGACGAATGTGTGGATGCAGGTTCAAAACATAGTTCGACGTATAATCGCTTCCTTTGATGTGGCATACAAGACTGACACGATACGGGAAAGGGCGAGCACAGAAAAGAGACGCTCGGCATAACACAAGCAACCCGTCCCGGGATTCGGCGAACACTCGCTTGGAACTCGCCGAATACCGAATGTCTGGTGACGCCTTAAAGTCAGAAGCGAGTAGTGAGCGCGAGCCCTCCATGAACTTTCGATAGAAACGTTTCGCGCTTTGATTGAACTTTTTTTTCTTTTTAATTTGGATAAGTACGATTAATAATAATATTTCATTTTCAAGTCGTACTTTCAATTTAGTGAAATATTTTTATTTTTTTTATTATGTTCCCCGCTACAAATAGCTCAAAAGTATGAGCGAAAGTGTTTAAATCAAAATGGAAAATACTTTGAACACTTTCATATCACTGTCTCATTCAAAATTTTACTTTTAAGTCGTTACAGAGTATTCGTAACAAAGATTAGTCGTTACAAAGATTTTCGTAAACCTCAAGAGATATTAGTAAAATGTTTAAATATGTTTCAGTTGTTTCTTTCCCAAAGCTCTATCCAAAGACCCAACTCGATATACGTTTATATTTAAAAAATCATGTGGTCCTTGATATCCCGTACTTTTGATTTTTTCTAGAATATTTCAATAATATCATTCGATTCTTTAGGTAGACTTTGGTCAAATTTTTTTTCCAACTTGCATATACATCTTATTTTCGAGAAAAAATTGGTGGGTATCAAACCACCTTCATAATTAGGAAAAATTACCTGGATATTGGTCCACATATTTTTGTAAATAGCAACCTCGGGACCATTTCTCCATGCTGCCAAAGGAAGCAAAAAGTGTGGAACTAGAATGCTCAAGAAAATAAAATTGTAGACATATTCATCAAATCTCTTGCCTTTTTGCAGTGTTATATTCATTCTATCGATGAAAACTATAGTCACATATATAGTTTCTAATATAAATAAGACATAGGAGTAGACAGTAGCTTTGGAAAACCAACGCCAAGTAGTTGCTCCTAAAAATTTCAGTTCAGTTAAAGATAAATTATGCTGCCGTGGAAATGCTAAAGCCACATAGATGACTACGCTATGTACGTTACGTATGCTTTGCACGCTATGTATACTACGTTCGTTACACTAAGTGGCTACACTGGCTGCGATTCATGCGAGACGCACTGAAAAAAAAACATTTCTTTTAGGGGAATTGTGCATGAGATAGGCATACCGCCTGAGTTGGCATATTTCGGTTTTCTCAAATACCAGTATAAATCAAGCGCCCTTACTCAGTAAGCAGGCGTGTCATGTGAAAATATAACAAATATGTGAGTTTGGTGCGTTCCCATCGAATGTAAATCGTTATACGATAACAATTTTATTCTAAAAACAGGGTAGGAAAGTTTTGTTTTCATTTGGATAAAATATAGTTTTTCAGAATCTTGGTCAAACTATTATATTTTTCTGTATTAAGTACTACTTTCTGTGTTCACAAACCATAGGTTTTAGTTCAGTGGTAGAGTCAGTGCTTTTTTTTACATTTTTGTAATTCTGGGCTTGTTGGCATACACTATCGTCGGGTGAGTTAGCATATATGCCAGCACGCAATGTAAGAAAAGATGGAAAAATTGGCGTATAAAAAAGCGCTCCAAAAATCGAACTTTTAAAAATTAAAGAGGTCAAAAAGTAGGTGGAAAGCTGGAGAAGTCTGCACGTAAGGTAAAAAGGAGATTAGAAATCTCGTTGAAATGGATGAATTATTAGAAACCGATGACGAAGATGATGCAGCATGCATTTTTTGTAATGATCTATATTTTAAAGCGCATAAAAATGAGTGGTGGTTGAGATGCCAAATGTACAAAAAATGAGCTAATTGTGAATGTGATGGCCTATCAAAGTTTTCTAAAGTGTTTGTCTGTGAGTCAATATTTCTTTTTTTTGACATAGATATATGTTTATTTAAATAGAATTTTTGTAATTTACCTATTTATACTGTACTATTGTTGTTTAGAAAAATAAAACTGTGTTGTAAGGTACCTACCTATTTATTTTATCATGCCAAGTCACTCATATAACAAATTTGGTGACATCTCATCCGAAGTACGGGTGAGATGGTAGGTAATCAGGAGGTTTTTATGACTCAAATTAAATGCTTATTATTGAAAAATTAAAAACCGTTGGAGTTGTAGATTTAAGCAATACTGTCAATACTGTGCGGAGAGAATTAAAAAACAAGTCATAATATTTAAACTAGAAGGAACAAAAAAAAAATATATATGCTGTCTCAGACACAATTCCCATACTATTGTCATCAGTCTAATACAAGATGTTGGCGAGTAGGTTGCTCTGAGAATAGGGACGGACATATGAGTCCGTAGACCCCGTGATTTTGTTTAGTAAAAAGGGCGCAATACGTTCAATTATGGGGATGCTCAATGACACCAGGCTCCGCCACTGCCTAGGAAAGTGATGACGGTGACGATGAGGTTTTGTTGTTACATGCATTGTTTAACTGAGACGTAATTAGCAATTAAAGCGCTTATTGCTAACCTAAAAAAATGCGCTTTTTATAAGTAGACGACAGACAACGTGCTAAAAAACAAAAAGATTTATAAATTACCTAAACCTGATCGTTCGATGGGCATAACTCCCATAACCTGAAATAGCACTAACAAGCTCTTGGTATCCCTGTAGAAACTATCATGTTCCCACAGATCTTTCTCGGTGGGTTCTTCACGTGGTGGCTGATATCCAGTAGGACCAATATCTCCTCGCGATAACCTCTTCTTAATACTAACTCTTACATGTTTCTGGTGAGGATTATCCATATGATACGGCCCTCCAGGTACAGGATAAGTGTTACCATTTTCAAAATATGCTTCGTATACACCATGATCGAATTCATAATCTATCCCATGGTCCATTTTCTTTCAATTTAAAACATACAAACACTGAAATAAAGTATAAAAGATTTGATAAAAAAAAAAAAATCGGAAACTGCGCACGTTGTAGTTGATATGATAGTATGACATAATGCAGCTGTCATTTGTGAATTGACTGCATTTGAGTTAATTTTCTAAGTTTC
Organism: Liopterus haemorrhoidalis; assembly: GCA_963971575.1. Taxonomy (NCBI): domain Eukaryota; kingdom Metazoa; phylum Arthropoda; class Insecta; order Coleoptera; family Dytiscidae; genus Liopterus; species Liopterus haemorrhoidalis. Next base: position 15,144,296 of record OZ020621.1, read on the forward strand.
GCTAATTTAGTTAAAATTTTATAACGGTTTTTATACAAAAAAGTTGTAATTGCAAATAAAAAATTGCATTATGGACGCTATCTAGTAAACCAATCGACGTATATTTGCCTACAGCGCGACAAACTGTAGTCATTCTACAAATATATTCCTAGTGTAGCAGTATTAGAGCGCGCGGTTAATTTAAAATCGATCTCTTCGGTTTATATTTAACGAATTACTCGAGAAATGCTAATCCGCTTTTCATGCTGTTTTTCTGTATCTGTAGCTACATCATCTGGTAAGATTTAGGGTTTGTTTAATTAAAATCAATTTAGCAGTTTCAAAGTTCGGCGCTACGTCCCATACAGTTCTTGAAACATTGACTTTGTTGTCTGTCGGTCTGTCTGTCTGTCTGTCTGTCTGTCTGTCTGTCTGTCTGTCTGTCTGTCTGTCGGTCTGTGTACACGTGCAGAGCAAATTCGGCTGAAAGGATTTTTATGAAACTTCATATTTAAGCTTTTGACATCAATGGCACGAGCTGATCAACTTTTGGTAAAAATCGGTTAACTTGAAATGGGTGTTTACTCGTGTCGATTTTAAGATTTTTGCGAATATTTCACAACAGAGAAGTATTTCGGAAAAAATAATTTAACAAAAGTTGCTATAAAAGCAATGACTAACAACTTTTATTTGAGACATTTTTTTTTGTATGGAACCTGCATCCATGGTTATCGTAAATTATAAATACACATGAAATTGTCAACCTAATATAATACGTTATTGTCTTTAACAATAATAACTACTCTGTCACTAGAATTTATTTTATACAAGTCCGCCTTCACAAAGTAGGCGGTCAGTCCTGTGGTGGCCCCAGCTGATTTTTTATTTTTAAGTCTTAATATTGTTAATTATATTCCTGTCCAATTTTGACTATGCTGTTGGGACAGATGTATTAAATAAATAAATAAATACTTCACAAAAATCTTTAATTCCTACCTCTATAACACAGTTTCCCAGCTTAAAATATAGACAGCAACCAGTATCTACTAATTCAAGTTATCTTCCAGTTCTTCACGAGGCTGGAGTTCTCAGTATCTTACTAATCATTAAAAAAACTTAACCCATTAATGGTATCATTATCTAATATGAAATATGACTATTTTTTAATGTAGTTATCGGAGTGATAGCGTAATAAAGAATAACTCAATTCAGTCTTTCTCTCCTCGCGTGTTCTCAGTAATTTAAGTAATTGAAGAAAGCGATTAACAATTCTCGAGAGTAATAATTTATCGGTGATTGATAAACGATAATTGATAGGTGTTAGAAAACGTAATGTACACCCTTCTTTTTTTCTAGACTAAACATTTCTTATATTGGTCATTACATGTTCATTTGACCGTCATTTGTTAATAGGAATTTTTTATTTGTTACTGTTCTCTGTTTCTTTTTTTCTAAGTCATATATTATGTGTTAATGCGCTGGTATTAGGAAATGAAGTTGGAAAAGTATAAATTATTTTGAATTATAGTATAATTAGATTAGTGAAAATTATATGACAAAAATTATACGGTGTTTTATAGCATTGGTAATATTAAACCCACGACTGTTTCCTTTTTGGGAAGCGGTAGAATTTGGATTATTACTGTCAGCAAATTGTTGTTTATATTTGAAAGTTATAAATCATAACCACGCATTTTTGTTTGACATAATTTTAATTTTTTTGGTTAGAGATAATTTTACATATCGTGTGAATTTTCGTAGAAATCTTCATTTGGTATGTTAATCTTATATAAATTCTTTATATCAAGCTTACAATTTAGAGCAACCATAAGTTAAAAGTTACGGATAACCGCGAAGAACACAGATAATTTTGCTATCGATGGGCAAAACTTTAAAGACATCGCCAGCTCCACATTACTTTTAAAAAGTATTTGACATAATGTTTGAATACTAGACTACTTTTTTAATACTAGAAGTATTTGAAATAATAGTAAAATATTTGAAATAATAGGAAATATTTTATATAATATTCGCCTATCTCTGTTGTTTTCCACCAATCATCAATTGGCATATTCGGAACTCTGCTTATGTACTCGAGCAATCTCGCGGTACTAGGCTAAAAGAAGTGAACGTGCGGGGGGTAGCCCGTGACTTATTATACTCTATCTCAGAAAGACTGATAGTAATAAAATTTATTATTTGTAAAAAGTTATTGTTTTTTCACACAGAAGCGGCAAAACAAAAGCGCCAAATATGAATAGTTCGAAACGAAATATTGTTAAAAACAACCGAGTGTGCCGCACATCTTATATGGGAATACGAACTAGGGTTAAACACAATAGATCATAAAAATTTGACCCTATAAATTTGAGGTAAAATATGATCACAGGGTGTGTTTAATGATATGATAAATATGGTCACAGGCGTGTGTTTAATAAAATGATAAATAGTAGTATAGAAATACACAAAACCAATTTAAACGTGTTTAAAATGTGCACGCCACTGGTAACTGCCTGACAAAATGATTTATTACTATCAGTATTTCTGAAATAGAGTTAGTAGACTGTAGTCTTGGATATACCATGATACGAAAAACTGATGTAAACATACCATATTTCAGCTGCAATTAAATTAAACTTTTTTAAGCGTTTTTTCTATTATTCAGTGCTAAAATTCTATTCACTTTCAATTTGGTGAATATGTGGACTACCTTTTAAATGTTTACAATAACAAAGAAAGAAAAAAATGTTTTTGGAACAAACTGTTTTATTGCTTTTTAAAATATACGCCTTTAAGATTTATACACTTTTGCATGCGTTCAAACCAATTCTCGAAACATTTTTTCCTCTCTGAAATTGGCATCTCAAAAGCATGGTTTTCGAAAGCTTCAGAAGCTTCTTGAGGTGATGAAAATCGTAGTCCACGCATTTTTTGTTGGACATTGGGGAACAAAAAAAAAGTCCTTAGGGGATAAATCAGGTGAATACGGGCAATGAGACATTAATTCGATGTTTTTCTCCTTCAAATAATCAATTGTTTGACGAGCTGTGTGGAAACTTGTATTGTCATGATGAAGAATGAAGCAAGGTTTTTGGTTCTTTTTCCTGATTTTGTCGATGACTTCTGGCAAACAAATTGTTGTATACCATTCAGCATTAACTGTTCTCCGATCCTCTAAAGGAATGGTTGCGACATGTCCAGTACATCCGAAAAAACAAACGATCATTTTCTTGGAAATGCTTCGTGAACGAACAACTTTTGTGGGTTTCGGTTCACCTTGTAACGATGTTGTATACGGATTTTGCAGTGCCTAGGTTGATTTTTCTAGCATTCCCTTACACCAATCAACACGCATTTTTTTTAGCTTCGGTGAAATTATGCGGAATCCATAAATGCTCATGCAAAATCGAATGTATTGCAGTCTGTGAAATGCCAAAGGCTGCCTCTATCTCACTGTAAGTCACATGCTGATTTTCTTCAATCATTTTGCGCACAGCATCGATGTTTTTGATTCACAACCGATTTTGGTTGACCTTCACGAGTTTCATCACTGACGGACGAACGAGCACGACAAAATTTTGCAAACCAATTGTAAACAGTCTTTTCTGATGGTGCTTCATTACCAAAAGTTGAACGAAGCGCTTCTATGCATTATTGTTGAGTTAGGACTTAAAAAATCTAACTAAAATCGTAAAAAATCATCCAACGAAAACCTTCACGAGTAATATCTATTTTTTCACAAACTTGTATTTTTTAACGCTCGCTGTCAACAAATTACTCGGTCAATTTATAAGCTGCTACTGATTTCACAATAATAAATGTAAAATTTTACGAATATAGTAATGACACATTTCAATATTGCCACCTAGTGGTTGTTTGTAAAAACATGAAAGGTAACCCTCGTATAACAAACGTTATTTAAAATAAGAAAATAATTCTTTTTTGTCTTATGTATTTTTCAATTGTTTGAATAATTGGGGAGTTACGAGGGGACACCCTAAAACTAATATCTTGAAATATCTATTATTATTAACATTACCTCAAAAAAAAAATCAAATTCCTTCAGTTTCAAAAACAATAATCTTTTTTACATTTTTATATCGGGCGCCGCCTGTCGCCAGAAATTGTTTATCGGGCCGCTGGTGGCCCATAGGCCTTTAGTTTGAAATAATACGGATATATTTCAAATAATTGAAAAATATTTGAAATGTGTACTAGGGAAATATATGAAATACATGTACCAGGGAAATATTTGAAATAATAGGCAAATATTTGAAATATTAAGAAATATTTAAAATACTTCTGTATTTCAAAGATTTCAAATACTGGCATTTTCAGACAACTAATATCATATACAAATTCCACAGAGAAAGTATTTGCAAATCCAAATACCAAGAGCGTTTTTTAAGTATTTGAAATATAATATTTAAAATACCAGAAAGGCATTTAAATACTTTTTCAAATACTTAATTTCAAATGTTTCCAGCTCTGATTTAAATATAGTTTTAATATATTTGTCTCTTTTCCAGGTTTCCAAGGCTGTGTACTTTCATCCTCCTCGTCTACGTTTTCAGTCAAACAACAGCTGAAATTAAGAGCAAATACCCTCTTGACGTAAGTGGACATTTGATTATTATTATTAATATTATTATTTTTGAATTACGTTGTTTACATTTACCTATAATTATAATGTCAATCAATATCTATCAAAATAGTTCCCAGGCACAATTTTTTTAAATTGCAAATTCTGGCAATAGTATTGTTTTTTTTATCTTGTAGTGACAAAGGTTTTTTTTTAATATTTATTTCATCATCATCATTGGTACGGCAGCCCGAGTTGAGCCTGCCTCCTGTTTCCAGGTTTCATGACCATGTTTTCAATTTATGTACATTCAGGAGTAATATGGTCAGTATTACGTCCATTTTTTAGCGTACACAGAAAGGCTCCTACTGTTTATAGCTGGTTGCGAACGGCTAAGCAGAACCTGTAATTAGTGTTTCTTCTCGAGAAGTCTTTCTCGAGGATTTCTCGAGAAAAAGTTATAATTCTTATTTTTCATTTCTTGAGAAATATAAAATTTTCTTGAGAAATTTTTAAAGATAAATGCGAGAATACGAAATATTTGTTTTGAAACGATTTAAATATTGCAAAAAAAAAAAATGGGAATAACAATATGCACCTGCAAAATATTAAATGTTGTTAGCAACATTAGAGCCCATAAGAATTACAATAGAAAATCTTAGCAGAAAAGATTCAACATTATTAACTGCTGAAGGTGCTCTTAAATTCTTATTTAAAACAAAAGAAGAAATCAGCTGTGACCACCACAGGACCGACCGCCATCATAAAGTACTTGTATAAAATACATTTTAGCAGCAGAGTAAAAATAACTTGGCCTAATATTTTCTAACAGAGATATTATTTATCACGACCATGGAAACGTTACATATATGGTAAGTATGAAAAAATTGAGACTTTTTTTCGAAAAATTTTACAAAATTTTTTCGTTTTATCAAAAAATATTTCAAATAAAAGTTGTTAGTTATTGGTTTTATACTAATTTTTGTTCAATAATTTTGTTCGAAATATTTTTCTGCTGTGAAATATTCGCAAAAATCCCAAAATAAATGGGAATAAACACATATTAATAATATTTTTAAACAATTCTGTTACTTATCTTATTTATTAATTTTTAATGAGTATATTCCCTAATGAGCTTTATCAGTGATAGCCATCTTGATTTGTAGATACGTGATTTTTACAAGAGGCATTGCATTTTTTCTGGCGTGTTTAGTTATTATTAAGTGGTAAAAGTGCAAGGTGTAAGTGGTAAAAATGTGGCATAGTGTGGACTTTGGTGTTTGGACTGCATGGAGATCAAAACTGGAATGATTGCAAAGGTATTTCTAGAAATTTTTGTTAATTTTGTAATGAAAGTCATTGTTAAGTACACGTATACAAGTACAGTGAGTATCTCTTGATTCTAGCAGCACAGTAGAAATAACTTGGCCAAATATTTTCTAACAGAGATATTATTTATCATAACCATGGAAACGTTACATATAAGTAGGAATACATAGATAAATAGATACAAAAAAAATTCAATTTTTTTTTCGAAATTTTTCGTTTTATCAAAAAACGTCTCAAATAAAAGTTATTAGTTATTGTATTTATAGCAACTTTTGTAAAATAATTTTTTTCTAAATATTTTTCTGTTGTGAAATATTCGCAAAAATCTTAAAATCGACACGAGTAAACTCCCATTTTTAGTCAACCGAATTTTACCAAAAGTTGATCAACTTGTGCCATTGATAGCAGAAGCTTAAATATGAAGTCATAAAAATCCTTTCAGCCGAATTTGCTCTGCACGTGTACACAGATGGACAGACGGACAGACAGACAGACAGACAGACAGACAGACAGACAGACAGACGGACAGACAGACCGACAGACATCATGCTAAAAATAGTCAAAACGTTATGTAGGGACCTCAATTCGTGGAGATCCATCGAAATCTCGAAACGTCAAAATTGGTATGATCACAATACCTCCCTTATATATGTTGGCGGTCGGTAAAAAAACAAAAAGATTTAAAAGATCTATATTTTTCATTTCACATCTAAAAGGGGTATTTATAAAAAGGCAAAATAATTTATAAATAGCCGCTTTGGAGATTTTAACAGTGACAATGTTTCTCTGGAAGATGCTGAAAAATTTTAGATGTTGAAAATGAAAATCTGCCCCTAAAAATACAATTTAGTTAACAATTAAAGCAAGCCTTCAAGAATTTAACGCCAAATCAAAAGAAGATAAATTTCAAACGTTGGCAAAAGAGTTTAATATTTTTAATATTTTAACAAAACGAAAAAAAAAACAATAGCGAATGATTTTGTCACCAATAAAACTAGTAGACTGGCCGACGTCACGTTCAAATTAAAAAAATATGTGTATTTTGTAAGTCACTGATTATAATTTAATTTTGATAAATTTTTTCTTCTGTCTCACGTAACGCAACTGATAACGTAACACGTAACGCAACACGTAACACGTAACGCAAAGTAATACGTAACACAACTGATAAGAAGCGATTTATAATTTTTAGCTAATTAGCATTTATTGTTCCAATATTTAATTTTAATTTAGTGTATTATTTATTATAATCATAATCAATTACATTTCGTTTTTTTGTTCAGTTTAAATTGTAATCTTTATAACAATAAACTGTTATGTAAAAGATTATCTAGAAGTTAAATAAAATAATTATTACTATTATTATTAATTTCTTAATTTCATGAAAATTCCTCTATACATATGTATTTTAAATTAATATGCAACTACGTTCCGTTTTCATAATTATTTTTAAAGCCCTGTTATCCATTTGTTCTAATGTTATTTAAATGAATACTTTATTAATTTAAAGTTGATTTTACTCTACAATATTTTCAACATTAAAATAGATATTCTAATAATTATTTTTCTCGAGATTTCTCGAGAATTTTCCAGAAAATAAGTCTAATTTTTGATTTCTCGAGAAATGTTGAGAAATCAGAAACACTATCTGTAATTAGTATAAATATTTTTACAGAAATTATTTGACATGGGCAGGAGTTGAAATCACGTAAATATTTATTCAGATAACCAAATATTGTGGTTTTTAGGAATGTACGAGGGATGTTTCCAAAGTTCTGGGAATTTAGCTATAATTTTTATTATTTTGTTAATTTTCGTCAATATTACAATGTAGTTTTTCAACATAATCTCCATTTAACTGAATACATTTAACCCAACGATAAACTAATTTTTTTAAGCCGTCCTCAAAGAACTTTCCTATTGAGTTTCTGTTCAGCGCGGCGAAACCTTGCTAACGCCCAAACAATCATGTAAGATGTCATGAACTTGTCGTGTACCTATCCCTTGGCGCACACTAATTTGACGAATAGTCATTCGCCTGTCCTCTTTCAGTAGGTCTTCGACGGCAGTAATGTTTCTTTCATTTACCGACGTGCTTGGGCGCCCACTGCACGGATCGTCTTCTAGTGGTGTTCTACCGGTTTTAAAACGATCGATCCACCGATAAACAGTACTTTTGGATTCTGCAGACTCACCAAATACTCCTTGCAGACGCTGAATAATTTCTGATGTTTTCACACCTTCTTTCCACAAAAAGAAAATTATTGCTCTTTGAGATTTTGCTGCGTCTTCCATGGTTACAAAAACAGTGCTATGAAAACGCGTCTATATCAGTCGAACACCTAAATCAGACTGAACAATATTGAACTAGATAGTTGCATAAACATGTCAAGACTTGTCTGGCACCAATAACATTGACGATAAGTTCTGCGTAATTTAATTATAGCACAATTCCCAGAATTTAGGAAACATCCCTCGTACCACTATCTTACAGAACCGACATGTTTTCCAAACTCAGTTCATCTAATTGATGTAACTGAAAGTTTTCGATAATGTCACGGTAATTGTCGCCGTTCACAGTTACAATGTTACATGCGCATGGACACCCGCGGATAATATGCGGGTGTCCGCGGATGTGCAGAGCTCTACTTATATGTCTCATCTCAAATTTATACAAATAAGTTTCCCTACCTTCGCTTATTAAATATACAGACTGATGTTTTAAATTTGTTGCTTGCAAATCGCGCAACTGTAAACAAGTAATTACTCTGGTTAATTTTCATTCAGTTCCATGACACCTAGTGGTTACCTCGATGTATTTAGCCAGTGGTGCAATGGCCCAGTTTACTGTTGTTGACTTCACGTGGGGAGACAGGTCCCATGTCACTGTTCATTCACGGGACATGTTACTACATCCTAGTTATGTAGCTATCACTTCGAATGCACCAATAAGATAGCGTGTTCGTGTACAAGCACCGTGTTTTACGCTCTCGTTTCATGTTTACTTTTAACAGATCCAGTTAATGGATTTATAGGTTTGCGTGATAGGGTTTTTTATTCGTTTAATTGGTGGAAGATGAGTAGAAAGTAGAATATTTATAACCACTGTTTACTATTTTAATTGTTGGGAAATTATTACTAGATTAAGAACAGTGAAATTTTGAATAGTTTTTCAATCACTTGAAGCTACGTTTTTTATCATCTTGCTATACGGAATAGCAAAAATAGAAACACGCCAATAAATATACAGGATGTTAGGTAAATGTCCGGCACAATTTAAAAGACAGCATGGTGACGTAGAATGCAATCGATTTTTCCTTTACCAATTTTCTCTAAAATGTGAATTTCGTCCAATAATAAACAAACATTAAGATGCCCCAAATTTTGAAAACCACTGACTTTTTTTAATTTTTCATATTAATCCAGAAGTTGTGTAGTTGAAAAAAAACCTACTATTTTTACATTTCTAAAATGTAATATTGTGTATTATTATAATACTAATATAGTAATCTGTTAATTTTATATTATTTAACATAAAAATAACACTGTCATACACAATTTTTTTTTTACTTTTTTAAGTTGAAATACATATTACATTTTTTTATAAGACTAACATAGCAATCCTAATATTAATTTTACACTAACATTACAATATAATAATCCTAATAATAGTTTTATTAATAAATAAATTATAATTATATTTTCCAATACGGTAATTCCAGGGATTGGAGGAATAACAACTGGGAAAGTTTCAACAAGACTCAAAAAGCAACAAGTTTGTTGGCGTCGTTGGTCTTTGGCATTTTTTGCAAAAATTAGAAGTTTCTTCTTATTTTTTTCTTATTCTGCTAACTACTAAGAAGAATAAAAACTAACACTATTAGTATTGTTATATCACAATAGATGGCGCATGTATTTTGTGTATTAATTCTAATAAAAATTAAAAATTTTAAGATTCCAGCGCTCTAGCAGTAGTTTCTGAATTTCAAAGTTTAAACATCGACATTGGTAGTAGACATCGATGTTTTATCGATACTATCGCCATCTGAACATCGATGGTAAAAACAGTTTTCGATACATCGATGTTATTTTCCCATCCCTACTATGATATAACTGGTCAGTTCTCTACTTCGGTGTAGTAATCAAATTAGAAACACGTTCTTTGAGAGTATTTTCGAACGTAGTCGGTGCAACCGGTAGCTACCGGTATAATTTTATGACGAAAGCGGAATGTACGATTGCCATAACCTTTATTTGCCTCTGACTTCAGTTTTAGCTTCATTAATGTCAAACACCCATTGTATGTACAAGTATATGTGTGAGTGACAATAGCTTAAAACCGAAACCGCAATTACCAAACTAATAAATAAAAATTGTGCAAATTTAGTGTTACATTTAAAGCGTTGTGTTTAATTTAGTATGGACACCCTTGCAAGAAAACCACAAGAAGTCTGTGGTGAAGCAAAGTTAGTTATTAGTGGTATTAGCGAAGTGGTGCGCCGCAGTCTGAGTTCGTGTCTCTGCTGATGGATTTACGAGAGTGGCCAGCATGCAAATCGTCTTATTATACGACCAGTACCATGTGGCATGCAAGGTTGGACGTATATCATATTTAGAACCCGGAAAAGATTAACTACCTACCTGTTTACTGCCACTGACACTTAATTCGTGCCACTTATTTAGAATATATAACGAGCATCATTTAAATAGAGCAATAACTGCTTAAAGGGAATTAGAAAGACCCAATTGATTTTCTATGTACTTTGAGGACTGAAATTAATTCCTCTTGGGAGAAATAAAAGTGTTGTTTTCTGGTCAACACTTCTGCTAGATATCCGATGCTAAGACTGTTAAATCTTTATTCGGCCGTGTATTATATATAAGGAAAGCTAGGCCGTATACCTTATATGATCAGATCGTAGGAGACCTACAGAGTGATTATTTAATGGCGAGACGACGTCACCGAATTTTACGTGCTGTCTAGCAGAAATACTGGTGAATACTATGACTATAATAACTATGATTATGAAGAAAAAAAGACTATGCGCGTGCTACGATGTGTATGAAACGGCAAATTATTAAAACTTCCAGTGACGTCGTCTCGCCATTAAATAATCACTCTGTATATATAATAAATATTTACTACAATACAATTTGAAATTAATATTTTCCTAAAAATAAGAGGTCTAAATTTATTGTAGTTTGTTAATTCCTAATTTTTTATTGGTATTGACATTTATTCAGCAGAGCTAGTTCCAAATAACCTTATCTATCAAATAGTTACCTAGAGGTTTCCCTGAAGGTGGAAAGACCAGGCCTGAATATTTTATTTTCAAAAACCGTGAGGTGTTGTTGATCTCGCTTTGCTGAAGTATATATGTGATGTAATATAGTTTGTAACACACCTAAATTAAAGTGAAAATTAAACTTAAATTTGAAAATTATTGGTTTTCTAATTTCTCAGGTGAGTTTGTCTCAAATGTTTCCAAACAAAGTCATTTCAAACAATGGTGACGTACGTTGGTCAGCACGGTCACCGGACTTATCTTCGTTAGATTATTTCTTATGGGGTAAAATAAAAAATCATATTTACAAAACAATTCTTGCCGATATTAATGGGCTGCATGGAAGCATTGTCAACACTCTAACACATCAAATAAAAAGAAGGGATGTCAGTTGAGCAATATCTAATTTAAGGAAAAGAATAGTGCTCTGTTTGGCAGTTGAAGGTGAAACTTTCGAGCATTTATTGTAATGATGTAATGCTATACATACATTTTGTTTGTGCGCTAAAATTTATAAATAAAACCAGTAGTTTTGTAATTTCTCAATTAATTTTCATTTAATTCTAAATTATTAGATGTGTTTTATATCATTAGATAGAAAAAAAATCTCGATTTAATGCATTTAAAGAGCTTTGAGCCCCATATGAAAATTGAAAGTATGAATTTCTCGAAAATGAGCTATGAAAATTTTGATGACGGCTGTGAAGTCTTCGTAAAGAAGTGCCTGTAGAACGTGCAAATTATAATATTGTATGAATTGAAACAAAAAAAGTTATATAATCTGTCTCAATTTGTAATACGAAACTAGATCTGGTTTCTTTAGTGACTGTTGTGGTGTAAATAGACTTTTGTAGAATCATGTGAACTTGTAAATCTGGCTTTTAAAAGTATGGTTAAGTTTCATCATATTGAGGTTATTACTAAATTGACATGTCAAATATTTTGAATGTATATATTAATATTTATTTCATAAAACTTTCGATTATTACTCGTATAATAGTAAAAAAATATTACGATTATTAATGAAATATCGTGATAAAATATAAAAAACAAAAATACATATTATATAATAATAATTTATCATTTTATTCTACTGCCCTTAAAATCTAATTCTTGTTTTGCAAAATTTAATAATATATTTAAACAAAAATATAAATTTTTTTCCGAAACACGTAATCTTTCCGAAACATCTAGTTTGTGGTTCTATCTGTTTTCTTATTATTACGTCTTCCCATGTTCGTCGGTCTTAAATTTTCTACACCTTCATTTAAAATTTTTCTTACTTCTTCAGAAATCTAAAGAAATTGAAATGGGTAAATTATTTTATATTTCACAACAAAAAGGACACCAAAATTTACTGAAAGAATATCTACCACAAAGTCTATAATTTCGTTTCTTTTTAATTTTGTTCAATTTTTTTCTAAAAGTTTTCCATAAGCGTTATATATGTGTTTTTTTTTATATTTATCTAATTGTTGTCTCGTATGCATATTATGTTCTTATTTTGGTTGTATAAAAATACTTTTCAATTAAAAAAATAAATTGACATATAATTTAATGTCAAATATGAATTGTCAAATGTTTTGAAAGGTGCCATTTCAGCAGTACCACCCTAAGATGATATTTTAAATAGACAATATAAAAAATGAAATTTTTCTCTTAGTTTCGTATTACAAATTGAGACAGATATAATCCGTCTCAATTTGTAATACGAAACTAGATTTGGTTACTTTGGTGACTGTTGTGGTGTAAACAGACTTTGGCGTATCCGTGTGAACCAATACTATGACAATATTATAAATGTATTGTCAATATACAACATAAAAAATGAACTTTTACTGTTAGTTCCGTATTACAAAATGAGACAGATAATAATAAGCCAAAATGTAAATCGACCAAAATCAGTTTTTTGCTCGTATGTAGTGACCTGTGCACTTTTCCGGAAACCCATTCATACATCTGTGGGATTATATTGTCTGCAGGATTTTAAATGAAGTGAACCAGTGTTAGAGTTTTTAAACTGTCAAAATATATTTTTTATTGAGCAATCTAAAAATTGACAACATGAAAAACAATTAATTCATAGCGTGCTGTATATCGTGGAGGCAAGGCATAAGGTGGCTGTGTCTTAAGTCCAAAGAAACTGAGATGTAAAAATTATTGGACCAAACGTCGCCACATCACCCCCTGGTTAGAATTTTACATTATTTATATAATAAATACATAATAAAATTTGAAAAAAATTGTAGAACATGATAACAAAAATATAAACAAAATATGTACAAAATATATACAAACAAGACAGAAATAAAATATGTAATGCTGAAAGATAAAAATGAAAATTAAGAGAAAACATCAAGTAATGCTAAATGAAAAATTGATATACAAATAACAACAAAATATACAGGGTGAAGTATATGTTGAGACAGAATAGAAGTAAAGTGAAGTAGGGCTGCGTTTTCTGTTGCTTCTGTGCTTGAATTTGCGTTTGTTGTTGGAGTTTGAGTTACAGGTTGTGTTGCTGAAGTTGTGACTATTGTAGATGAGGCTACTGCGATTGTGGCTAACGTTACTGTGGATGTTGTTGTGGCTGCTGCTGTTGTACCTATCTGAGTCTGTTGCTGTTGTAGCTGATTGAGTTGCCATGCTCCCATGGATGATAGATCGGGCTGTTGCGGCTCAGTAAGTTGATACCGCGTTCCCGTGGATGGCTGAATGGGCTGTTAAGAATGATCGAAGTGATTCAGTCAAATAAACCAGATTGATCCCGTGCGAGCGCTTGAGTGCATGTGTCCGAATGTACGCTTGATTGCGTGTGTCGATTGTATGCTTGTATGCGCGTGATCGCGGTTGGCCATTTTTGAGAACGGTTGATACGATGATGCTTTAAGTCGCGTGTACGTGTATAGCTGCGTCTGCAGGCCAGAATGGCGGCATATGAACCGCAATGCGATTCATGTCGATATGGTCTTGTCGACCTGAAGACGACTGTCCCCAGAGCCGCAGGAAGAGGGGGGCGTAGGGGTCGACGGCCCCTAGCGCACTAAGGAAAAGGGCGCTGACGGGCTTGCTAAGAGGCGTTGTTTTTATTTACCAAGGGCGCCAAAACACGGCTCTGCCCCTAGCGCAAGTTTTCCTTACTGCGGCTCTGACTGTCCCAATGCTGCAGCGATCTGTAGCTGAATTTTGTGACGGAGAGTAGATGTTAACTCACGTCACAGTGGCACACTCATTTTAGCAACTTTAACACTTAAGTGATACATGTTTGATAGCACTGCACTTATCTATTGTTAGTAAAATATTTAAATGCACGCACCACGTACCATTTTAAAACGTTTTGTTTGAGATGATTATACCCTTTTCACACTAGATCTTTAAGATCGGATGTTTAAGTGAATGGATCTTTAACCGCTAATGTGAAACCGTACGGCCTCGTCTAAACACGACCGATGTTTAAGACAGAGATCTGCGTCTTAAACTTCGCCCGCATTGCCAACTTAATTCCCATTATAAAAAAATACTCCTTGAATTTGTGCTTCTCTTCTTTTATCTATGTTCAGCTGTTATCATTTTATATATCGAGGTTATGAGAAGATTATTTGCGTTATTATTTAAATAAATATAAAAAATAAACTTCTCCTAACCTCGATATACAAAATAATGACAGAATAAATTCAAACGATATGAAATTATGTTGGCAATACATACTAGCTTTACATGGAGATTTCTTCTTCAAATTAAACATCAAGTGTGAAAGCAAACCGATATTAAACATCGATGAAGTTTAAGTTCAATCGTCTTAAAGATCTAGTGTGAAAAGGGTATTAGAGTTACTTGCACTGATCATTTTTATTGCCACAGCTGACCGTTGTCCCAAACACTCGATATTAACACTGATTTAACACAATTGTTAGAGCAGTGTTCATAGCAAAATTGTTAAAAGAAAATTGCAGTTAATTCACCACGTTAAATATTTAAACGTCGGGATTACCAATATGTGGGATTATATCGTCTGCAGGATTTTAAATGAAGTTAACCAATGTTAGAGTTTTTAAACTGTCAAAATATATTTTTTATTGAGCACTAAAAATGGACAAAATGAACAAATGTCGCCACACATCGTTAAAGTGGCCAACTAATGCGGCAACTTTTTCCCAATTTCACCGACTTCGTATCTTTTACGGTTCACAACATCTCAATGGGTAGGCTCGAAAAAGGAGCACCCTGTATAATTTATCCCGCAGTACACTAAGATTATCTGGAAGCCAAAATCTAACATTACTCTTCAGAATCAGGATTGTTATAATTTGAGTATTATAAAATAATTCATTATGTAACAGTAAAAAGCAGCTAAAGGATCCTACCGCTGTCACCAAATTGATCCTACCGCTGTCACCAAATTGTAACAATCAAAACTACTAAAGAATCCTATTTGAAAATCCGACCGCTGCTACCAAATTGGTAACAGACAAAGGGGGGGATGACTTTATCAAACTGTAAAACCAAGGGGGAAGGCGCCACCACGTAGTTTAGATAAAACTAAGAAAATAAAAAGGACTGAATTTACCTGCTTCTCTGTTGATGGAAATTTTAAAGTCAAACAAGTGGGAACATTTTAACATAGCAAATTTATTGTACAAAAAATATTAAATAAATGAGAAACAAAATTTAAAGTTATAAATTAATTGCGTAATTATCGAATGAAAACAAAACAGTTTAAAACAGAATGAATATGAAAAATAAAATATAAAACTTACATGGTCGACCGAACTCAGCTCTTGACTGGATCTGATGCATTACATATAACCCAGACCACAGCCAGGAACCGAGTCAGCAACTATTCAAACAATAAAATATAAGATAAAAAAATAAAACTTACGTGGTCGACCGGGATTAGCTCTTGACTGGATCACTTACAATAAATTTTGATTCCTATTTAGACCACACATAATTTGCTAATGTTATTATTTATATTCTGTCTAACCTTCATGATAAAATTGTTAACATAGCAAAATTATGTATTGCATAAACACTCTACGTATTGTTATGAATAATATCTTTATTATCAAAATAATTCTGGTGGTGCAACTGTTACAATTAATAACTACAAACTAAATACACACTCCAAAAAATAACATATTTTAAAATATCCACAACTATTTCGAAACGTATCATTACTGTCTACCAACTTAATTTTTCAAATCCAAACCGACACCCTGTTTAAATATAAAGTAGTAAATACCATTCTTTCATATTTTAGATGTTATTCATTATTCAGCATCACATTTAATTATTATTATAATAGGTATGTGCTGGAGTACAGGCTGAACATGTGGAGTGGTGTCTGTTATTAGAGGCGTGTGTGGGCGATCTTGCCTGTAGCAGGGGTGACCATATGGACTGTAATTACCCATAACTAAACCATTTTATGGTACATTTTAAGGTATTTTATGTAAGGTATGTAAAAGATTGAATCATTTATCACTGGATTGTAATCTGAACTAAGGGATGAGTTACCTGCACTGATAATTTGAACATACGCCTCCAGCAAATTCTTACGTTTATAGAAATGGTTTTATTATAGTCTTGGTTTCAATTTTCATGACAGCTATATCATTTGTATGAGAAGAATTAAACTTGGAACTAGGTGACTAGAAAATGGGAACTTTATCTTATTTTGGGCTGTCAGTTGGTTTGACATTTTGCCAAACTTACATAAATCTCCTATGTTGTTAAGTTACTTCAGGTACAGTCTGTTCCAAACGGAACTAAATGGGAATTTCGTTCTTTTAGGTTGTCACGAGAAGGGACCTTGCTTGGGTTATTTCATTTCTCACGTTGGAATATCAAAATTTAAAATTTCAACAAAGATACCATGGAAACGAATGACATGTCAAAATTAAATTATTTTTTTTTTTACATATTTTAATGACAAAAAAATAAATAAATGGGAAATTTGTAAGAACAATGACACAAAAAATCAAAATATAAATAAAATGACATTTTAAAATGATATTAACCTTAACCAAAAAATGTTTATTGTAAGTAGGATTTACAAAGCTTAAACAAAACGACCGAAAAGCACTATTTAAACGATGAAAGTAACTAGATTCCAAAATCTAGTTCCGCCTAACCGTTTGGAACAGACTTTATATTAAATACTATCTGACATGCCCGTTTTTTTTACCCCCCTATAGAAATTTTGGCTAAACGGCTAAACCTAGAAAGTTGAAATTTGGTATGTCTGTACAGTTCTTTGAACCGTATTTAGGAAAAATACTAAGAGTTAAAAAAGAAACACACACATTGCCAGAAATATGACGACAGGACTATGGGATTAACATAATCCTGACTGACCAGCGGTTCCCAAACTAGATCTGGACAGTTATAATCGCCAATAAGAATAAAATTTTGCATATTCATTTTATTGAAAAATATTTTTTGGACTGAACTGAAGTGCATTTCATACGAATTTACCGGCGATGTTGGCAGAATGCTAACACAACAGATGTTAATGTCAAAGTTGTTACCTGTAGCAGTTTTTAAGGAGAGTGAGACCCACAGTTCTTCGACATCGCTTTACACTGTCACACATTTACAAGAGACACTATTTTTTAATGCAATTAATACACCACCCCCTAATTTTATTTTGGTTTTGATATGATCGCGATAGGGACGAAAAATACGGTATATATTGTCAAATATTTCCGACGAATTTATTAAATCTAGCATAAAGATATAATGGATTCAAAATTCAGTTAATGATGAATTTTGCATTCATGCGGTAATGTGGTTTTCATACAGCGTGAATGATTCATGTACGAAACTGTAATACATATCATCTTTCTGTAAAGTCCATTAAAACAATATGATAAAATAAAAAATTAAATTAAATCATAATTTTGTCATAAAATTAGTCAACGTTGTAGTCATGTTTGTCGATAAAGGTAGTTAATGACATAAATTAGTCATATATTATTACCATTTAAATATTTGCATAAGTTTTAAAATTATTTGTCAACGCAATTTTTGTCAAAAATGTGGTGAAATCTTTTATTCAACACAAAAAAAAAGAACGTAACAAATGTAAATAGAACATATTTTATTAATCATATATAATATTTGTTTATCGACCAAGATACAAAATTAAATATTGTTTTTGTTCACTTACATTACAAATTATAAAACCTTTTAAAATATACAAACACAATATACAGATAAAAGTACGTTATAGAAATATCACCCGTCATATTTTATATCTATTACTCTTTTATGAGTTTTAAAAAACCCTTAAAGTTTGGTGTGAATCGCTCTGTAAGAAATGGTAGTTTACCATTGCAGTTTTAAAAAATTAACTACCAATATCTCGAAAACTATTGCTACGATCAAGCTAAAATTTTATATCTAATACTCGTTTATGAGTTTTAAAAAACCCTTAAGTTTTGGACTCAAACGCTCTGTTAGAAATGGTAGTTTACTAAGGTACCATTGCAATTTTTAAAAATTTACTCTACCAATATCTCGAAAACTATTACTACGATCAAGCTAAAATTTTATATCTAATACTCTTTTATGAGTTTTAAAAAACCCTTAAATTTTGGACTCAAGCGCTCTGTTAGAAATGGTAGTTTACTAAGGTACCATTGCAATTTTTAAAAATTTACTCTACCAATATCTCGAAAACTATGTCTTCGATCAAGCTAAAATTTGATATCTAATATTCTTTTATGAGTCTTAAAAAATCCTAGAATTTTGGTTTCAATCGCTCTGTAAGAAATGGTAGTTTACTAAGATACCATTGCAGTTTTTAAAAATTAACTCTACCAATATCTCGAAAACTATTGCTACGATCAAGCTAAAATTTGATATCTACAACTCTTTTATGAGTTTTAAAAAACACTTAAATTTTGGTTTCAATCGTTCTGTTAGAAATGGTAGTTTACTAAGGTACCATTGCAATTTTTAAAAATTAACTCTACAAATATCTCGAAAACTATTTCTTCGATTAAGCTAAAAATTGATATCTAATATTCTTTTATGAGTCTTAAAAAACCCTACAATTTTTGTCTCAATCGCTCTGTAAGAAATGGTAGTTTACTAAGGTACCATTGCAGTTTTTAAAAATTAACTCGTCCAATATCTCAAAAACTATTGCTACGATTAATCTAAAATTGGATAACTACTACTCTTTTATGAGCTTTAAGAAACCCTTAAATTTTAGTCTTAATCACTCTGTTAGAAATGGCAGTTTACTAAGGTACCCCTTTCATGTATTTTATATTAATAGTGTCGACAGTAACATGCTCTAAAATCAACTTAATTATCTTTCAAATAATTAATAAGAGACAAAACCATCCTTTGAGCACGGCTACTAACGAGCTACGAGCTTTGGACATTTTTATTACAGTAAACTTTAAATAAAATATGTAACCTCACTAAATAAGCACTTAAATGTCAACCTGACAAATAACGATTGAACAATCCAATTATAAACTGACAACATTGGAAAAATTTACCAACATTAAATAAATAAATGTACTAACTGAGTTATGGATTGATGTTGATTAAAACATATCAAAACGTTGGTACTTAAATTGTGTGACCCAAGTGTGACGTCATCTCATATTTATTGTGAATGGAGTTTAGTACATATTGATTTAAATCGAAATAGTACAAATGGAATTTTTGATGAGATTATTTTCTCGAATGATACCGGATTTTTTTTTTTTAAATTTATTTAGCAAAATAATACATCGGCAACTAAGAGCATTAGTATTACAGTACATTTTTATAATTTTATATTATGTTTAACATTACTAATAGAACATTAGGAAAAAATATATATTGGGTTTAAATTATTGTTCACTTCAGCTTTTAGCATAGTTATATTTTGTTTTTTACACAGGGTTTTGTTTTTATGTCTTCTAGGAAGTTTAGAGTTTCTATTGTTTTTTTGTTGTAATTTGGGGGGAATTTGATGTGTTTTCCTTTCGTTACTATATTTCTTGCAGGTCATCAGGATATGTTCAACTGTCAGTTCTGTGGCACATTCTTCGCACATGGGCGGTTGTAGTCTGTGGAATACGTATTGGTGTGTAATCGCCGTATGTCCAATTCGTAGTCTCGTCAATATAATTTGGTCCCGTCGGTTTCTGGTTAGGGTCCATTTCTTCGTGTCCTGTTTTATATGTTGTAATTCATTGTTTTTCGTCAGTCTCCATTCTGGGTCCCAGTATTCTTTAATTTTGTGTTTAATCCAGTTCTTGAAGTCATAGATTGGCATTGGTATTTCTATTGTGGCTGCTGTTGTTGTCTTTTTGATGCTTTGTCTGCTATATAGTTGCCTTCTATATCTACATGGGATGGGATCCATTTTGTCTTGGGCTAATGCGTTGTGTATGTTGTCTTGTGTTTCTTGTATCATGGTATGTTTCGAGTAAGTTTCTTGAATACTTTGAACAGAACTTAGAGAATCTGTTATTATTGACAGATCAAAAATGCGCGTTTATAGAAATTGTTCTTTATTTTTTCTGCAATATAATTAATATATGAAATATGTTTAGTCTCACATGCGATAACCCAGGAAGTTTAATCTGAAAGTCTGAAAAAAAAAATAATGTAAGAACTCATGCAGGTTAATGTGTATTGGAATATTACAACAGAAATTGTTGATATAATTATTTCGAAAGTTATCGAATTTTTTGCATCGTGTTTACAAAATTTATATAACTGAATGGAGAACTGGGTAACTATAGCTGAATCTTGATGCGTGCGCATATCATAATAAGTGTGATTGTAAGTCTTTAGATGGAAGCACGTTATTCTTTCCAAAGTGATATAAATGATTTTTAATAGGTGTTCGCGCTACGTTCCGGTGCGAATCCTATATCTATAAGTGGGGGGTTTTTTAGCTTTCAATATTTTTTCTATATAGTATCGAACAAGCTCGCTCCGATAGCAGCTCGTTTATAGTATCGTTAGTGTCGACAATTCTGGCTATTACAGCCTTGTGTTACGGTAAAACCCCGTTACCGGGTTCTACAGAAGACGACCCCGTCTTCTATTATTTGCGATTGTGGACTTATTGTGTGTGTAATCAACGTGGTTGTGTGTCCCATCTCTTCTCTCTCCAGAGTGGACCAGACTACTGCAGTTCAAAGGGCCCTTTGTTTCGGCCGCACATCAGTACGCAATCAGTACAATCGCGTGGATTACGCATGATACAGTTCACCCGCTTATTTTTAGTGCTCCTCAGAGCAGGGTTCTGGTCAGTGTCCCCATCGGGGAACACCACCAGATCACGCACTTAACAATAGGTACCTACAATGTTTTATCGCTTACTAAAGATTGTAAAATCCAACTATTAAAAAAAAAATCATATTTTGCATTTTTTTATATGCTTGAAGTGTTTTTTATATCGGAAGGAGAGAAAGAGAGAGGGAGGAGGATAAAGAGAGAGGGGGAGAAGGAAAACAGGCAGACAGAGAGATAGATAGAGACAGAGAGAGACAGAGACAGAGAGACAGAGAGAGACAGAGAGAGACAGAGAGAGACAGAGAGAGACAGAGAGAGACAGAGAGAGACAGAGAGAGACAGAGAGAGACAGAGAGAGACAGAGAGAGACAGAGAGAGACAGAGAGAGACAGAGAGAGACAGAGAGAAATACAGATAGAGAGAGTGAAACAGAGAGAAATACAGATAGAGAGAGTGAAACAGAGAGAAATACAGATAGAGAGACAGAGAGAGTGAAACAGAGAGAGAGGTAGAGAGGAAGAGAGAGAGAGAGAGAGAGAGAGAGACAGAGACAGAGACAGAGAAAGAGAAAGAGAGAGAGAGAGAAATACAGAGACACAGAGAAATACTGAGAAAGAGACAGAGAGAGAGATAGAGACAGAGATAGACACAGAGGGACAAAGAGACAAACGTATTATGTTTGGTTTGCCCAGGGCTCCAAAAAAAAATCAGTACCACTCTGCCTTTATTACTTTTAAAGATATATTCAGCAGTAATTTAACTTGTATTAGCTGAAAGAAGTAATCAACCATAACTGCATTTTCGAAAAATACTTCTAAATGTTGCATTGTCAACATTAACTGTTAGATATTCACACTTCCTGATAAGTTATACACCCAACAATTCCAATCATCCATCATATTAATTTAAAATTAACGTACATGTCACACACTTGGCATAACAAATCCGAATATTCAATATTTAAAATATTCAATTGAATCGCCAACTTCAAAGAATTCTAGCATAATAAGCAAGTTGTATTCTTGTATGAGCGTTAATAACAATTGATTTAAGCACAACATTCCTGCTTGTCGTACAAGATAAGTACATATGATTATGTTGAGATTTGCATGCAGAATGGAGCTGTGACTCAGCTCAGTTGCTCCTGAATAAGAGATAGCGCATCCGAACATTACTCACTGAAGATGTAATATATGCGTGCCGCTCTTTACATTCTGCTTAAACATATTTATTAGCGCGAACAAGAGAATTATTGCCTTTATAAGGGTGTACATTGATGCTGAATTGTAAAGATTTTATTGAATCTATATCACTGACCTATCTTCTATATGTGTATGTTGTCCAATAATTTCTGTTTCAAAGAATTGCTTTTTGCTTTAACATACTAGTTTTGTATTTACTTGAAACCGAGTATTATGCTAAAAATAATGCAAACATTTACAGTGGTACTGCAAGCTAAACTGAACCACCTTACTCTAAAATCTCGAAGCATCGGTATCAGAGTTTATTTATTTTTTAATTTAATGGCCTTTGCTGCTGTGGCAATTAGCCAGGACAAATTTCCATGCCTGAACGGGATTTGAACCCGAGACCTTCGCAACGCAGAGCACATGTGTTACCACTACGCTACGCCGGTTGTCAGGATCAGAGTTAATATTAATGAAAGTTATGCCCTTCGGTAGGGCCGTCTTAGACCATGCAGGGGTCCTTGGGTATACAGAGTTTGGAGCCCTTTTAGAAAGTAAAAAAAAAATGTGAATGAAAACATTGTATCTACTTTTTTTTTTTAAATTTATTTATTTTACATCGGCCTATTTCTGCAACGAGGCTAATCGCCGATGCCAGGGGGCGAGCTCCTACACCTGGATGAGGGGTGAATGATTGTGAAAATGGGAGTAATGTAAACATATTATTCTCGCCCGAATAATATTACCAACGAAGGAGACTCGAACCACCGACCACCCAGGCCAGACTGAATATTCCACCAGTCTAAACCGTACGACTCAATGCGCTCGGCCACTTCGTTAGAGTATGTACTTTTATTTAGTGATTTTATTGGTTATTATGGTTAGCTTTATACAAATCAAATATAAGTGAAGTACAGTGGTACCTCGGTTTTCGTCAATAATCCGTCCGAAAAGAATCGTTGAAATCCGAAACCGACGAAAACCGACGCAATTATAAAAAAATTAACTCGCAATCAAAAAAAGCACAAAAACACTAACACTGGAAAGCAGTGGAATTGTTTAGCCAGATGGATGGGCTAGATGCTCACACAACGAGAAACAACGCAACACTGCGTAACGCGTGTGTCGAGGCAAGCCGACGAAATCCGAGGCAACAAACGAAAACCGAACCAAATTTTTCGCGGAAAATACGACGAAAACCGAAACCGACTATAACCGAAGTCAACGAATACCGAGGTACCACTGTATTACTATTTTGAGAATTGGACTTACGTTAATGATGATGGATTCTTCTGGGATTTATGTTGTGCTAAATCTTCTAAAGATGTCCTCAAGAAAATTTTTGAAGGATATCACTTTCTATGCACATGATTGACAAATTAGTAATTCCTTCTTGTAACATAGTCGTTCGTAATTCATTTTTTATTCTTTTTAGCCGAGAAAATAAGCGCTCTCCACTACAATTGGTGACCATTAAGCAAAGGAATATCCTTGTATCAACTTCCACATTCGGGAAAATTTCTTCTTATTTATCTGCTTTTATTAGAGTATGTAAGGCTGAGATACTCCGCCGATTCATTTGCAAGGTTTTTTAATAAAAGTAGTAAAATTGTAGTAAAATTGTAGTAAAATTGCACTAAAATTTGAAGAATGACGCTTAGCATCATTCGTGCTCATGCAACCACTACGAAATTCAGTGAACCACTTGTGAATTATTCCATGTGACGGAGCAGAGTTTTAAGTTAAACAAAGTATTGTATGCAATATGTAAGGAAAATGGGTTTGAAAAGTTTTGAATAAATATTGCTACTATTTCAATGACCAATAATTAATGAAAAAAATATAAAATTCATTTCCACATCAGTGTGGTAATGAACTCCATCACTTATGTGAAATGAGTTCGAAAAGTAAACCTGTTTGTTAACGGCCGTAGTAAAATATATTTTTCATAAATTGGTAAAACTCATGACGCAAAACTGCATTAGGGTGAAAAAACTTAATTATTTCTTTTTACAGAAATATGAAGAGGCAAAAAGTATTTGTTATTTAAAAAAATAATAATATTTTGCACAATACTTAGATCTCGTATAGGACAAAGAAGGTACGTTATCTGGTTTTTTGACCAGCAGCACTATATGAAATCTACATAGCCAGAGTGACGTTTCGACAGGCCTTTTTGTTATAAATGATGGTTGGCTCTTTAGTCACAAAATGTGTAGACCTTTAACTTAGCTACTCTGTTTGATGAAGGATATATTACGAAGGATATGGGCAGGAAGATTATTTATTATACGAGGGACATTCAATAATTAAAGAAATAAATTGATGTAGAAAAAAAAAAAAAAACGGTTTGTGGGAGGAGTTTGGTACTTTCATGACTTTAGGTTGGCATCACTGGGAAGAGCTGAGAATACCTGACGAATAAAAATTGTTTTGTTTATAACTTCAAAATTGCATTTAACGATGGTGTGTCCGCTTGAAGTTTCCACATTAGTTGAACAACGTTCAGTGATCCGGTTTTTGCTTTCTGAAGGTGAAAACCTGGCTAAAATCTTTTCTCGAATGATTTTGAAGTATGGTGAAAGTTGTATGAATCGCGGAAATTTTTATAAGTGGGTAGAAAAGTTCAAAAATGGTCGAACCTCAGTGACTGACGAGCAACGTCCTGGCTGGTCAGTTGAAGTGTCAACTTCTTCGCTTGAAACCCGCATTGACGACATTACGCGTGAAAACGTATTACTGTTGAAGATATAGCAAAAAAAGTTGCAGTAAGTGTTGGCACAGTTCATCACGTTATCGTTGACAAGCTCTAGTACAGCAAAACAAGTGCAAGGTGGGTCCCGGAACAGTTAACGTAACAACACAAGGAAACAAGACTCAAAGTGTGTACAGACTTGAATGAACATGGGTTGGGAGATACTACCTCATCCTCCCTACAGTCCAGAATTAGGTCCCTCTGATTTTCATTTGTTTGGTCCTTTCAACGAGGCATTACGTTGAAAAAAGTTCAGCGACTACGAGGAAGTCAAAGAATTTTTGGGAAATTGGCTCAAACAACAAGACAAAGATTTCTTTGCATCAGGTATAAAAAAACTAGTTCATCGTTGAGACAAGTGTATTAATATTCGTGGGGATTATGTTGAGAAGTAGTAAAAGTGTCATTTTGTAAAAATACACAGTTTTTTTTCTACATCAATTTGTCTCTTTAATTATTGAATGTCCCTCGTATTATGGACAGGGACATCAAGGTCGATAGGTCTTATTCTCCCTGGATATTTAGAACTTCACAGCTGTATCTGATTGTCAATCTGTCTATCTACTGTCTGTTCGTCTTTACAGTAGAAATTGTGATCAAACGATTGAACGTAGAGAGTTTCAACTGGCATACATAGAAAAAAAAAACAAATAATTTTGAAATATTCATTACTTGAAATTTTTGTGATTGAAGCCAAAAGTTAACTCGACTGGCAGTGCCCAAGATGAGAGAAAGGAGAAAGACAAGAAAGGAGGTAGAGAGAAGGAGAGAGAGGTAATGATAATAGAGAAATAGTTATTTCCTAGATATTTCTTTAATATGTTGGACATCACATCATTGGAAAAATCTCCTCTCAATCTGTTAAGAACCAACGATTTACAAAAAGAATAATAGAAAAAATTGTAATCACAACATAAGAAAGGCGTAGTAAAGCGTTTATGTTGGGTGTTAGAACACCCATGTGAAAACCCATCTCATTTAATTTTTCCAGCGAATAATTTTAACTTATCTTCTCGTTAAATTGGTGGGAATATGATTAGCTGTGGATGATATTTATGCTAATATCATTGAAGTGTAATTAATACCCTTTTGTTGTGGCCGCGAGCTGTGAGTTAGTGCGACAGAAGGACGGCCCTCCGGTTCATATCCCATGTGTGCGGCATCGGACTTACACCCACAATACTCTTTTGTCTATAACGTACACATATCTACATGTTAAATTATACTAAAATGGATTTAGGAGTGTTTTATATGGACTTTTTGTTTTTATAACAATTATCATTTAAGTAAAGGCACGGTGTTTCATTGTTATCGAAGTTCATACGAGGTAAATTAATTTTGGAATACATTCGTAGTTATATAATATTAAAGAAAGATAATTGCTATACTGCAGGTGCCTGCTTTGCGTACAGTATTTCCAAAATGAAATGGCCACTATTGTTGAGAAGCTTAACAAAGCGGTAATGGGTTTATGGCAGTAATCCTAAGACTCGTTGCTGTAAACAGAATATAAGGTATTAAGGGAATTTTTTATTTAAATTGAATAGATATAACACTAGATCAACTGAAGTTTCTTAAAAACCATTAATGGGGGGTAGGGTCTGATAACCACATTTTAAGCATATTTTTGTGAATTTTTTTCAAATCTATGGTTAAATTTATTCATTTTCAAACTAAGTACATATATAAAGTATGTTTTGAAGAAGATACAAAAAAATTTTGAAGGCAAAATATGGCGAAATGAGCCAGCTGTGGCAAATCTTCTCAGACTCCGGGAAAAAAATTTGTTTTTGCGGTGACCAGCATAACTCGTCACTGGATCATCTGAAATCAAAAATCCAAAAAGATTTTGTTAGTTTATGAGTTTGCCGAGGTAATAACGTTGAGTTTTTATTTTTAAAATGATTTTTCAGTTTTTAGCGTTACTTAGAAGACAAAAAAAATTAATTCCCCCTAAAAAAAAACCTAAAAATGAGTATATTTGTGATTGTTAAATAAAAAAAAAAAAATGAAAAAAAAAAAATATCTCAACGTCGTTACCTCGGCAAACTCAAAAAGTGTTGGCACTATTTTCGCACTGCCTAGATATTATACTTAAAATTAAGCAAAATCAAAGTAAAAGAAAAAATATAAATTACTTCATTACTTCAAAGAGTCACCAGCCGCGATATAAAAAATAAAACAGATAGGGATACCTGTAGTTTACTAATACATTCAATCTATTTTGAAGCATACATTTAAACCTGATAAGTAGGAATAAACTGATCTTAACCAGTTGTCACCGCAGATACATGTCGTGAGTTGACACAATATAAAAATGTTGCATATTGCGAAATATAAATTTGCATGTTACAGAAAACCTATGGGTAATAAAATTAATCTGTTTACAGATTTGTTTTCAGCGTATCAAAATACATCAGTAATACCGAAAAATTGCCATGTCACAAATAGTGTGTTTATCAGTGTTATTTATCTAGTTAAGTTTGGGAAATTAATGTAAACACTGTTCTTCAGGGTTGCCAAGTATTCGGTATCTGAAATCGCCAAAAGATGGCACCAAAGTCGCCCAAAATCGCAAACATTTGCTAATACAGTCTATTCCAAACGATTAGGCGGAACTAACTGGAATTTTCACTTTTGTAAGTGGTCATTAGCTATTTTTTTTTTATATATTGAAGTTGGCTTTTCCTGAATAAAATTAGCAAAAGCTTCAATCAATCTACAAAAGTTACTAAATTTGAAAATCTAGTTCCGCCTAAACGTTTGGAATAGACTTTAAATTGAAACTATGGAAATATATATATATATATATATATATATATATATATATATATATATATATATTTTTAATTTAATGGCCTTTGCTGCTATGGCAATTAGCCAGAACAATTTTTATTTAAGAAAATTTCCATGCTTGAACGGGATTCGAACCCTCTACCAAATCGTATATTAAACTATAGAAACCGAAATCGAGGCATAAACATGAAAACACATATTACATTTTATGAATTCAGCACACAAATGTTTAAAAAAATATTAGAAGTCATCAACTTCATTTTACAATTTTTATTTATTTGTTTCAGTAGTACTCAACAGTTCAATGATAGAATTTCCCAGAATTCCCTTAATTCTCAATTAAGACCTAGATGTCACTACTAATCATTTTGCATAAAAATATATTGATATGCGAGAAATATGAATTTGTAGTTGGTATTTCGTAGAATCGCTCATGTCGCTAAAGGAAAAAATACATATCGCCCAAATTGCGTTAATCGCCAAATGTGAAATATCAGTCGCAATTTACAAATTTACATCGCCCAAATTGCGATTAATCGCCCAACTTGGCAACCCTGCTGTTCTTCATTCGTAGTATCACCCATTAAAAAGAAATAAGAAGACCGTAAACACCCTGTATATCTATCAATCTTTCTAAATAATTATATTAGTGAAACCGACCTAGTGTTAATTCAATTATTTTTATTTGTTTTAATACATTTTATTTAATTATACTGTACCTACTTAAAGAGATATTTGTAGCCCTCCTCATAATTATCATCTATCGTTTTATACAATTTTTTATACTAAAACAGTTAGGTTCTATTGATTGTAATTTTACTGCCATATTTATGAACATAAAATGAATATTAATTTGTGATTGATAGGATAGGCCATAAATTATATCAAACATAATGAAGGATGCATCTTAATAACGGAAATCGTAATTTACTATTCTATTAAAACAATAAAACGGGCATCTATTGCATAGATTAATCAAATTTTCTTCTCTAAAAATATCCTATTAGATAATAATTTACTTTACAATTTGATAATACATTGGTACTAATTTTATTTCAAGTGGTTAGTTTCGTATGAGTAGAGCCCTGCAAATCCGCGGGTATCCGCGGATTATCCGCGGATATCCGCAACTTTTCTGCGGATGCGGATAAATTATCATTTAAACCATGCGGATGCGGATCGGATGCGGATTAAATGTCATATCCGCTTATCCGCAATATCCGCGTGAACATTAAATCTTCGGTTACTTTCCGAGAAACAAGCAATTGTGTTCTGACTACACGCAGTCCTCGGTTATTTTCGGTTGTCTGTATATACATGATATTTTGTAGCATTCAATCTCACTTTATGTTATTTTTATTAAGACAATTGTCCATGATCAAGACTGAGTTGAGACAATCAACTTAACTTTCTTTTTATTATTGAATATATTATAGAAAATAATATTTTGGACAAAAGTTTCCTGGTACACTTTCGACGTAATTCTTCCTACCTCTGCTCTAATTCTGGCTTTTAAATCTGATAAAGGTTTTTTTTTACATAAAACTGATTAGTAAGTTTTATTTAAATACCAAAATTTACCTACATAATTTTTTTTCGAAAATTTTATTATGTAACCTGCCAATTTTTTTATACTACCCGAAGTAAAAAGTCTTGCAGATCCCAAAAATTTGAAAAATGACACATGTTGCTATTTGAAAAAGTTGCAACGCCTAACTAATGCGCGAAATGGCGTAAGAGAATTACTTGATCCTAAAAATATGAAGCACCTTCTATCAAGTAACTTTTCTGATTTATTTTTTAAATTCAATATTAAAAAAATTTATGTGAAGTGTGAATTTTCACACATTTCAGGGTTTTGCAGGTATTTAGTAAGTGAATGATGATTATTTGGGATGCCAAAACAAATTTTATATTAAATTTTTTTTTTTTTTGTTAATTTTAATTCGAACGCTTAATACCATTATTTAGGTTTCTACATATATGCAGTATTTTTTTTTTTATATATAGCAAGGTTCTTTAAGATTTTGAAAATTGCGCCTATGGCTTTCATTGGTTGTTATAAGCTCCGCCCCTCTGATTTCGTGTACATTGAAACAGAATTTAATTATAATTTCAACAATTTCCACTGGTTATTAAGTTTACGATTTTAAAAATTAAATACAATATTTGCCAAAATATAACTAGAATTTTGAAAAAATAATTTATTCATAAAAATGCAAAAAAAAGCAAAAGAAAATATTGTCTCTTCTAGTGGGGATCGAACTGACTTAGTTGGGTGAAAAAGTCAGCGTAAGTACCACTACACCAAGATAAGTGTTCCATTCGAGCGTGTTACAAAACTATAACTTGTGTACATTATTAGCTAAAAAACACAAAAAATGCGTTTTTTTCCAAAAACATAATCTGATCAAAAATTCCTGTTGTACTATTCCGGTTCACACCAATGTACATTACTTAGAATTTGTTCAGATTTTTAGTTTAAACCATCTGCACAATTTTGGCAAAAATCGCTTCAAAATAATTTATTTTGCAAAAATAAAAATTTGATCGTTTATCCACGTACCAAGGGCTTTCATTTGATACCCTACTCAGAATTATAAAAAAATATTTTTATTTTCGATGAGCACATATTTGTTTATATTTTTAGGGGGATATGTTTTTTAGATGTTTTAGTATTTTTCCTATGTGCGGGTCAAAGAGTTGTATAAGCATGCCAAATTTTAACTCTCTAGGTTTAGCCGTTTGGCTACAATTTTTGCCGAACAGAGAGACAGACAGACAGACAGACAGACAGACAGACAGACAGACAGACAGACAGACAGACAGACAGACAGACAGACAGACAGACAGACAGACAGACAGACAGACAGACAGACAGACAGACAGACAGACAGACAGACAGACGACAAAATGACGGTATAAAGGTTTTTTGGTCATACCTACAAAACCCTAAAAAGCAGCACGCCACTTACTCCCTACGAAAAAGAACGCTTAGGCCCCTCAAAATTGTTATCTCTCTCTAGATTTAAATAAGTTATTAGCGCATCTAGGCCTTAAAACTTTTGGGGTCCCTTAGGTTAGGTTAGTAATAAATAAGCTGGTAAATCCAAAAATTTTCAGTAGCGTTTTAGAGCAGAGATTACCTAAACAGGCGAAATATGTTAGTTCTTTCCAAACTGACAGCAAAACCTGTAGTGCGGATAGTGCGGATATTTTTGCGGATGCGGATCGGATGCGGATTTGTTATTTACAAAAGCTGCGGATGCGGATCGGATGCGGATCATGGATGTGTGGATGCGGATCGGATGCGGGTACAGAAAAGCATATCCGCGCAGGGCTCTACGTATGAGTAACGTCAGAACTGTGGTGTTTACACTACCCTTAAGACTAAAACTGTTAAAATTCGAACTCTTGAAGTTCACTGAGTGGTTATAGGAAAAGCTAAATCAAGACAAAAAAAGCATTTTTTATTTAGTTGAAACTTATAAGAAATTATATAAAAATCTTAGTGAGATGTTTTCAGATAATGGTCATGGGTTCAGTGCTAGAGGGCAATAGATACATACAGAGTGGTTGGTATGTTTGATGATGGGGAGGAGGGTGAAGGGGTACGGGAGGACTGGGAATCAGGGGCGGCCGCGGCCGTTGATCAGATTGTCCGTGATAACAGTCTGTTTTCTCCTGTCACTTGTCTCCCCGTCATTTCATCAGCCGTCACCCGGCTCAACAGCCACTATACGTTTCTAATGTTCAACCAGAGTCGGCTTCAAATTAAATGGTACATTGCTTTTGCTGAAGGGGAAGTACAACAGTATAGTTCTTACAAGTTTCATTTAGTCGGCTTATACCCTTTTCACACTAGATCTTTAAGATCGGATGTTAAAGTGAATGTATCTTTAAACACTAATGTGACACCGTATGGCCTCGTCTAAATACAATCGATGTTTTATACAGAGATCTGCGTCTTAAACTTCGTCCGCATTGCCAACTTAATTTCTAATATAAAAAAATACTTCTTGAATTTGTGCTGTCAACATTTTATATTATCATTAACAAGAATACTGTATTATATCGACGTTATAAGAAGTTTATACTTATCGTTATAATAAAATTATTTATTTTAATAATGTGTTTAATAAAATACAGAGCTACAATAATTGAGATAAAATGTATCGACTTACATGTTAATACAGGTGTAATATATTCTTTATTGTAGAATGAAATGAAATATCCTTAATTGTTTATAATAATTCAAAATGTGCGTCTGCGCAGACAGGTCAAAACTGGTAATTTCATGACGGTAACTTAAGGACAAAATTACTGTAGCTGATGACAGCACCAGAGATTTAAACATCAAGTGTGAAAGCATACCGATCTTAAACATCGGTGAACTTTAAGTTCACTCGTCTTAAAGATCTAGTGTGAAAAGGGTATTATCTGTAAATACTTCTAAGTCCGAGAAGCATAACTTTTCAGAAGAGGCAAAAAACTTGCTACAATCATTATTTTAGAACTATGTTTTATCAAATTTTCATGAAATATCAGTAATACAATTTCAGTTACAATAGGCAAATGATTATTTTATCATTTCTGTATTACTTTACAGAAATAATAAAACAAAACAAAAATCAATACAGTTGAAAATCGGACTTAGAAGGTTTTACAAGTAAGCCGACGATATATAAAACTGACAATCTAAAATATAATTAGTAACAATCTATACATTCATATTCTCCGCAAATTTTGATGCATAGATTGATGATACTATTTTTACATATTCGTTTTCGTATTAGTTTTGTATGAGTAGACTATCGTGTTAAACCTACCTTTAATGTACGAGAGTTACCTTTTATGTTTTAATAAACGACCACTAGATGGCAGTATTGAAATGTGTCATTACTATATTCGTAAAATTTGACATTTTGAAATCAGTGGCAGTATATAAATTGACGGAGTAGTTTGTTGACAGTGAGCGTTAAAAAAAACAAGTTTGTGATAAATTGGATATTATTCGTGGTTTTCGTTGGATGATTTTTTACGATTTTAGGAAAGGCCTAACTCAACAACAATGCATGGATTCGGTTCGTTCAACTTTTGATAATGAAGCACCATCAGAAAAGACTGTTTACAATTGGTTTGCAGAATTTCGTCGTGGTTGTGCGTCTGTCATTGATGAATTTCGTGAAGGTTTACCAAAATCGGTTGTGATTCAAAAAAACATCGATGCTGTGTGCAAAATGATTGAAGAAGATCGGCATGTGGCTTACCGTGAGATAGAGGCATCCTTTGGCATATCGCAGACTGCAATACATTCGATTTTGCATGAACATTTAGCTGTGAAATATATTTTCCCCGACGGATTCCGCATAATTTGACTGAAACTCAATAAAAGTCTCGTGTTGATTGATGTAAAGGAATGCTAAAAAAATGCAACCTAGTCACTGCAAAATCCGTATACAACATCGTTACAGGTGACGAAACTTGGATTTATTCATATGAACCGGAAACTAAGCAACAATCCACTGTTTGGGTCGTCCAAGATGAACCGAAACCCACAAAAGTTGTTCGTTCAGGAAGCACTTGCAAGAAAATGATTGATTGTTTCTTCGGTTGTACTGGATATGTCGCAACGATTCCTTTAGAGCAGCGGTGCTTAAATTTGGGTCCGTGGACCTCACCTCCCAAAATCCAAGTGATGAGAAAAAAAAAGGTCCTCACCTTCGCAATGTGGCGCCCTTTTTCTTAGTGCGCTAGGGGCCATCGCCCCCTCCCCCCTTTTATTCAAATAACTCATTTAATAAAAATCCTACATGGTCAAGACTTTTTGTATTTTATCTAACTAGTTATTGACATAACTAAACAATAATTAGTAAATATTTAATTATTTTTATTCAACTGCAAATTATTTACAGAAAACATATTATAATAAGATCTATTTTGACCAATATTTGAGTTTATAATTTGTAACTTTTTTAATCCTCTTTACTACTATTTTTATTCATTTTATGTTTATTTTCTATATGCTAATAAAAATGTCCATCTCTATAAATGCGCAAGACCATTTATTAAAATAACCAGCGATACATTTTTACAAATATTTATTATAACGTAGTGCCTATCAGATTATTGATGTGAAATGCCTAGAGTTGGGATGGGATCCGCAAAAAAAAGTTGTTCAAGAGGGGGTCCTCGGACTACATAAGTTTAAGAACTTCTGTTTTAGAGGATCGGAGAACAGTTAATGGTATACAACAATTTGTTTGCCAGAAATCATCAACAAAATCAGAAAAAACAACCAAAAACGTCGCATCATACTTCACCATGACAATGCAAGCTCCCACACAGCACGTCAAACAATTGATTATTTGAAGGAGAAAACATCGAATTAATGTCTCATTGCCCGTATTCACCTGATTTATCCCTTAACGACTATTTTTTGGTCCCATATGTCAAACAAAAAATGCGTGGACAGCGATTTTCATCACCTCAAGAAGCTGTTGAAGCCTTCGAAAACCATGTTTTTGAGATACTAACTTCAAAGTGGTTTCAGAGTTTCTTTCTTACTTTTTGTAAGAACTTAAAAGGTAGCCCTCGTATTTGAAATCTTTCACTTATTATATACTTAACTGCAAAATATGTTTAACAAAACTGGTTAAGAATGAAGAAACGATATTTCTCTGTTCAATGTAGTATGTAATAAAATGAATATATGGGGGCTATGGGGAGCGCTATATATATACTTCAAATATCTCACTTATCATAATCACTTATTAAGAAAAATGTAGCTCAAAAATCGTACGAAGTACGGGTACATCAGATAGTTGGAAATAAAATCTACCGGTACAGTATGTCAGATAGTTTGATCAGCACTGATCTAGAGGAGAGGTTACAAAAGCACTGAAACCTGCTCTGTGACACAATCTTTCCGTTCTGTGAGCAGAGATGAAGAGTTAAAGTGGAAGTAAAACAAAGAACAACACATACAAGTTTATAACGCGTGCCACGGCAACTTGATTAAATTGAATAAATTTGATTTCGCTTGATAAGACACGGAGATAGAGAGATAGGACAAATGTCGAAACTCTCGAAAACATCGTTTCGCTATGCACTCGATACTGTCTAACTATCTTGTTATGTAATACACGTACATAAGTTTATATTAAATGTCCAATTGATAAGGATATATCTAATTTAGCTATGTTTACGGAATTTGTATTGGTATTTCTGTTTCTGATATGGGAAAATAGTTGATAAACAAAAATTCTTGATATTAAATCTACATAAATAAAACTAGAGGCTATATTTCTCTCTTTCTCTCTTTCTCTCTCTCTCTCTTTCTCTCTCTTTTGTCCCTTTGTCTTTGTCTCTCTGTCTTTGTCTCTCTGTCTCTGTCTCTCTCTGTCTCTCTCTTTGTCTCTTTCTCTGTCTCTCTCTCTCTGTCTCTCTCTATGTACCTCTCTATGTCTCTATGTCTCTCTCTGTCTCTCTCTGTTTCTCTCTGTCTCTCTCTCTCTCTCTCTCTCTCTCTCTCTCTCTCTCTCTCTCTCTATCTTTCTCTATTTCTCTCTATCTCTCTCGATCTTTCTCTATCTCTCTCTCTATCTCTCTCTCTTTCTCTCTCAGTCTATATGTCTTTCTCTGTCTCTCTATGTCTCTCCCTGTCTCTCTATGTCTCTCCCTGTCTCTCTCTGTCTCTCTCTGTGTCTCTCTGTGTCTCTCTGTGTCTCTCTCTGTCTATCTCTGTCTATCTCTGTCTATCTCTGTCTCTTTCTGTCTCTTTCTGTCTCTCTCTCTGTCTCTCTCTGTCTCTCTCTGTCTCTCACTGTCTCTCTCTGCCTTTCTCTGCCTCTCTCTGTCTATCTCTGTCTCTCTCTGTCTCTCTCTCTGTCTCTCTCTCTGTCTCTCTCTCTGTCTCTCTCTCTGTCTCTCTCTCTCTCTCTCTCTCTCTCTCTGTCTCTCTCTCTGTCTCTCTCTCTGTCTCTCTCTCTCTCTGTCTCTCTCTCTGTCTATCTCTCTGTCTCTATCCGTCTTTGTCTATCTCTGTGCCTCTCTGTTTCTCTCTATCTCTCTCTGTCTCTCTCGTGTTCCTACTTAATATTTCTATACGTTTCAAGTGACTGTAACACGATGTCCACCAAAATATCATCTTCTGTCTACCTCCCTATCTTTCTGCCTGTGTGTATGTTTTTTTACACAAAAAAACATATATTTACGTAATTTGGTATGATAACAAAACCGAAATTTGAACATAAGCTATATGATATAAAAATTCATATTTTATAGGGGGATTTCGGAGGACACTAACTAATAAACTTGAAATATTGCTCTTATTATTGGTTCGCCAGAACAAACTTATATGACAAAACTGATTTAAAATAAGAAAACTAATCTTTTTGTTTCTGTGCATTTTTCAATTGTATAAATATTTGGGAAATTACGGCGATCTGTCTGTCTGTCCAAGATTTATACAAAAACAACTGGATATATTTAAATGATAACACTGCAAAACCTGGATTCGAACATAGGTCAAAGAAAATTTTCATTCCACAGGGTGGAAGCTAATGAAAAAACTTGAAATATCTCGCGTATTATTCGATTCGACAAGAAATATCTATATGACAAAAATTGTTTAAAATAAGAAAACAAATACTTCGTTTTACGCATTTTTTTAATTTGATGAATATTTGGGGAGTTCAGTAAGACGCCCTAAAACTTGTGTGACCATTCGTCCTGGATTTTTCGGGACAGTTCTGGATTTTGATACTTTATCCCACATCATATTAGTCCAGAAGGTGACGACCACGACACTGACGCCAGATTCTTGTATCGAGAGAGAAGCCAAGCAAGTAGTGACCATGTGAGTGGGAGAAGAATTCTCCAGGCTCCTCGACTCCCGGATGTGGAGCCCCCGCCTCGGAGATAGGTCCAAGCCGATCCTGGCCAACACGGGGTGGACCGAAGACTTCCCCAACTCCATGGACCAATTCAAACATTATAATGTAATTTTGATAAATGTGTAATAAATTTGTTATGTTGAAACCAGGAGTTGTGTCTCAATCAAACCACCCACGTGCTAATATTGAAGCACGCCACTGAAGAGAAGATATACAAGAAACTTTAATAGAGTACGTCACTGGTTTGATGACCAACTATCTGTAAGCCCGGGGCTTCTAATATTTCCTAATACGTGCCGTTTAACTTCCATCACTGTATGTGGCTTAGAGGCGTTCGGCACATTCGCAGACCGCACATATTGAAATTATGCCTACTTTTCATGTTTTATACGCACGCACATCGTGCTCTTATCGAACAAATAGGCAAATAAAATAATAATGCAGTGCAAAAGACTATAGCTTTAAAGAAATAAAAACAAATTCTCCACGTTTAGTACCCCACGTGTGTTAACGCGGTTGAATCAACCAAATGGAACCATAAGCGGTTACAAAAATTGCACCAGTATATGTAACATTTACATAGATATATAGAGAGAACGTAAACAGGGTCTAAAGACGAGATAAGTGTAGCAGAGTGCGGCGGAGTAACCAGGCAGCCATAATTGACTTGGTCAAAACATTAGCTTATACCCATGTACGAGCCCTGTCCACTATCAGTTGTCCCAGCTACGAAATTTTTACTTATTGGTGTTCAATTAACAGAATGCGAATAGCTTATGAAATCTAGGTAATATTTTATTTTCAATTAAACATTTTAGAGATTTACGATTAGTATTTACAACTATTAAAGTAAATTAGTAAGAAAAAAATAATATTTCCATTGGAAAGCCATTAACTTGGAAACCTATTTCAGAAGTTACCATTGGGTAACGTCTCCTTTCATTTTTATAACGGCATTAATTCTTCTAGGCATAGTATCTACAAGGTCTTGGCATTGTCGAGGAATAAAATTATCCCATATTTCTCGAAGCTTTAGTCTTAATTCTTGAATTGTTCTAGCCGGTGCTATACGCAATCGTTTTTTCATTTCGTGCCAAAGTGTCTCGATAGGGGACAAGTATGGGCTATTTGAAACCCACTCTAAAAGTGGAATAAAATGATCACGGAACCATTTCAAAGATTTTTTTGACGTATGGCAAGCGGCTCCATCTTGTTGAAAAATAAAATCCTCCCCAGAGATTAATGCATGTTCCATAGTTGGCAACAGAGACTCCTCTAAAATACTTAAATATTTGGCTGTGTTAACAATGGCATCGGTAAAGTGAAGTTTTCTACACCTCTTGCAGACATTGAACCCCACACCATGACAGATGCTGGAAATTTCACCTTCCTTTTCAAGCAATCGGGATGATATGCTTCATGTTTCTGACGAACAACTCTGCTCCGGTTGTCCCCTACACAGACTTCAAACCAAGACTCATCGCTCCATTGCACGCTGTTCCACTTTTCACAATTCCATATTTTATGTTCTGTTGCCCATTTCAACCGGTTTTTCTTTTGCTTAGACGTCAACAATGGTTTTTCCTTGGCCTAAGAAAGTTTTATAAATTTCTGTAAATATACATTTAAGAGTCCGATTAAAAAAATGTTACCTTATAGGTTCCAAATCCTAATTTTTTAGCTTCCTTATGACATGTAGACCTTGAAACACGTCTTCCAACAACATCGCTCCACAGTACACTTAATTGACTGTAGTTAGCACGTCTGTTATCCTTAATATTTTTTTTCAATGCACGTTTGTCATTGTTCGTCAGTGTAGTTTTCTTCACGTACTGGGGCTTTGGGGCAACTGAACCACTTGTTTTGTACAATTTTATAATATTTCTAATACTGTATCTTGACAAACCTAATAGTTTTCCGATTTCGGAATTGGTTTTTCTTGTTTTTGCTAAGTTCACAATGATTAACCGAATTTTTTCATCAATAGCTTTGCCTCTGCCCATGTTTTAAAATTATTTAGACTTAACACTTTTAATACATCACAGTCAATAAACAAACTTTGTTTTCCAACGCCTACTACGCATAGCTACCGCAAAAACCCAGTTATTTTATATACAGTACAAGAATAAATGAACTCAAAAAATACGTTTGTTTAACGAATATTATTTTTATAATCACAAATTAAATATTACGGAATAAATTTTGACCTCTTTGCTTCTAATATGATTATATTGTCAAAAAATGTACAAAGCAGCATTTACTTTTACTTATTATTTAATAATTTCTAAAGAAACTGAAAATTTCATAGCTGGGCCACCTGAAAGTGGACAAGGCTCGTAATATAATAATAATTTTAATGATAATAATAATTACCTTTCTCGTCAAAATGGGGGTCGGGGATTACTTAATCTGGAATGTTTGCACGATCGGCTCGTCCTGGTTACAGCTAACAGTATCCTCAGAATTCAGGACCCACTATTACAATTCGTTAGTAAACACGAATTTAGTGGCAAAGGGGCGTTTCTTAATCAGGCAGCGCGAAGAGCAGCAATGAAATTTAACCTGGCAGACTTGAGTCCCGTCAAGGAAAACGCTGGAGTACAACAGAGTTACTAGTTCGGTGTTGAAAAAATAACACATGAGTAAAAGTATGAACTCTGTATCTTCAAACATATTAAGTCTAGAGTTGTCCACTGAACTTACGTTCTCGTTTCTTAAGTCTGCTGGTTTGAGATCGGAAACAGAAGGTTTTGTGTTTGCGTGTCAGGATGGTGTTATAAATACTTTGGCATACAGGGTCCGCATGTTCCAAATGGCGGAGTCCACACTCTATAGGTTGTACCACCACTATCCTGAAACGATTATGCACATTCTGTCTGCTTGTCCATCTCTTGCAGCGTCGAGCTACGTGTCTCTACATAATACTGCTCTCCCCGTGCTCTACTATCATCTTAGACATGCCTATGGTATTATAGGGTCACCACAGGACCGACCGCCATCATAAAGTACTTGTATAAAATACATTCTAGCAGCAGAGTAGAAATAACTTGGCCTAATATTTTCTAGCAGAGATATTATTTATCATGACTATGGAAACGTTACATGTAAGTATGAAAAAATTGAGACTGATTTTTCGAAATTTTTCTTTTTATCAAAAAACGTCTCAAATAAAAGTTATTAGTTATTGTATTTATAGCAACTTTTGTTAAATGAATTTTTTCGAAATATTTTTCTATTGCTAAATATTCGCAAAAATCTTAAAATCGACACGAGTAAACTCCCATTTCTAGTCAAACCGATTTTTACCAAAAGTTGATCAATTTGTGCCATTGATGTCAAAAGCTTAAATATGCATTTTCATAAAAATCCTTTTAGCCGAATTTGCTCTGCACGTGTACACAGACAGAAAGACGGACGGACGGACAGACAGACAGACGGACAGACAGATGGACGGACGGACAGACAGATCGACAGACATCATGCTAAAAATAGTCAAAACGTTATGTAGGGACCTCAATTCGTGGAGATCCATCGAAATCTCGAAATGTCAAAATCGGTATGATCACAATACCTCCCTTATATATGTTGACGGTTGGTAAAAAAACTACTAATTATCTTAAAAATATACTAATAAGTTAAGGTTAATTTAATATTATTTATGAAATTAATTTTATTAAAATTTGCAGTTTACTGTTTTAAAAAAACATATTTTTACTTGCAATTCTTATCGGCTGTTAGCAATGAGGTTTAATGGCGTATGGTTTATATCAGAGATTCTCAACCGGGGGGCCGTGAAGGCTTCGTCAGGGGGCCGCGAAGTCATACAAGATCGAAACATGAAAATATAATAGCAATGCGCTCAATCTTGCAAGATATAAATTTTATTCATATTTATAAATACGAGTCTTATATTTATATTCAGAAAAATATACCTTTCATAACATAAATAAAATGAATATTTTATTTATTATTCTATTTAATTACTTATTTTGACAACTAATTTAAGCTACAGGCTATTTCAAACGTTTAAGCGTAACTAAATGGAGTATTAATTTTATAAAGTTGTGACTAGCTAACTTTATAATGAGTAAAATGAGCTTTTGCTAAACAAACTGATCAAAAGCAATAAAAATTCAAGTTGTACTTTGAAGTAGGTACGACTTAAAAGTGCAATATTTTTTATTATATTTTTTTATTACTCTCCGAGCTACAGATAACTCAAGAGTAAGGATGCGAATATGTTTAGATCAAAATATAAGGCACTTTAAACACTTGTAAATAAAAATACTTTACTTTCAAGTCGTTATAGGGAATATAATCGTCATATATATTATAGTTTTTTTGTCAACCGTAAAAGATACTGAAAAAATGTTTAAGTAAAAGTTGTTTCTTTTGAAAAGCTCTACCCAAAGCTACTTAATATGACATACGTTCCCATATAACAATTCGAAACTGTCCTTAATATCCTGTACTTCCGGAAAATTTCAATACTACCATTTAATGTTTTGTATAAATTTTCATTCAAAATTTTTCCCAACTTGCTCACACGCTGCCTTTTCAAGAAAAATCGTGTTCCCTCTATCTTGATACACCATATATATACATATATACATACATACATACATACATACATACATATATATATATATATATATATATATATATATATATATATATATATATATATATATATATATATATATATATATATATATATATAAGGAGAAATAAAAATTCTTATTTACTCGTCAAAATTTATTAATAAATTTATTAATTATTTATTTATTTATTTATTTATTAATTTATTTTTTAATTTATTTATATATATATATATATATATATATATATATATATATATATACACACACATATATATAGGGGGGCCGCAGACAATATTTATATAATTTCGGGGGGTCCCATGCCAGAAAAGGTTGAGAAACGCTGGTTTATGTGACGTCATTGGATGTTAGCAACACGCACAACTCCTCGGGGCACCTTCCCGCTCCCCGCCTAAGAGGGTGTTGGCTTCACAACACATCGCCCTCATTCAGTCTGTATATTATACTACCTCGTTGGTGAATATCAAACTGTATTATGAAACCCATAACTTATATGGCTTCCATAACTATTGGATCAATTATAAGGTCTGGATGAATACGGGCATTAATGTTTTAATTTTTGATTATTCAGATGTATCTACGG
Source organism: Liopterus haemorrhoidalis (assembly GCA_963971575.1). Lineage (NCBI taxonomy): Eukaryota > Metazoa > Arthropoda > Insecta > Coleoptera > Dytiscidae > Liopterus > Liopterus haemorrhoidalis. Next base: position 15,186,562 of record OZ020621.1, read on the forward strand.
CACTGACAGGATGTATTAGAGACATTAGTGGCCCCGGGCTGACAGGTATTATTGCCCAGGTCACAACGTCATACACTATTTAATGCTACATGGACATGTACAACACGTATGTGTCGATATTTTGTCTGTATGTGTTAGTGTTTGTGTATCCCATTTATGTATGTCTATGCATGTGTGGGTATGTGGTGTCTAGTTTTGTAATCGATGACCAGGAATCAGTTTAATCACTCTAACAGTTGACTGTGTTAGCTACAGTTATATTTATTAATGCAAGACACGTTTCAATTTTAAGGCAGCTAGTTAGCAAAATTAATCAATGAACTCTCATTAAAGATAGATATAAGAGTGTTTCTCAAACTTCGAACGCACAACCTACCACCAAAAAGTGGACTCTTGGGTAGGGGAGTGGCAGGTAATCCTTTTTTTTTGTAGGTGCACCACAATATCTTCTGAGTTATCAATTAATTCTTCTAAATCATTTTGAAATGTTTTTTTTTTTTAATGCAGTTTTTGGCGGAAGTTCATTTTTGTTTACAGGTGTGAAAGATGTACGCAACATAAAATTAGGTTAAACATCGAAAATTGGCGCGTTAAAAAAACGGTTTTACGCAAAAATATTTGGAAGCATTTATTTTGCAGTGTATTTCTGGTTCTTTGCAAGGTTAAGCAAGTTCTAGCAAGTTCAAGCAAGGTCTGGCTGGCGTACGTGTATACGTATTGTATATATAATGACAAATCTACTTGTGCAAGTACTAGCACAAGTACTTGTGCCAGTACTGTGGATCTTGAAATTAAATTTTTGAATCATTTAAATAAAAGTTTTTTTCCAGCTATTTGCTGTTTTTACCGACCGCCAACATATATAAGGGAGGTATTGTGATCATACCGATTTTGACATTTCGAGATTTCGATGGATCTCCACGAATTGAGGTCCCTACATAACGTTTTGACTATTTTTAGCATGATGTCTGTCGGTCTGTCTGTCCGTCCGTCTGTCTGTCTGTCTGTCTGTCTGTCCGTCTGTCTGTCTGTCTGTCTGTCTGTCTGTCCGTCCGTCCGTCCGTTTGTCTGTCTGTCTGTGTACACGTGCAGAGCAAATTCGGCTTAAAGGATTTTTATGGAACTTCATATTTAAGCTTCTGCCATCAATGGCACGAGTTGATCAACTTTTGGTAAAAATCTGTTGACTTAAAATGGGAGTTTACTCGTGTCGATTTTAAGATTTTTGCGAATATTTCAAAACAGAAAAATATTTCGAAAAAATTTATTGAACAAAAGTTGCTATAAAAGCAATAATTAATAACTTTTATTTGAGATGTTTTTTGATAAAACGAAAAATTTTGAATAATTTTTGTAAAATTTTTCGAAATTTTTTCATACTTATATGTAGGGTGACCAGATTTCAGTGAAGGGAAATCGGGACACAGGAAAAAAAGAAGGTCTTTTTTGTTTCCTCCCAGATCCAAGTGAAGAGCAAAAAAAAAGGTCCTCATCTCCCCAAATTTAAAGTAAAGAGCAAAAAAAAAGGTCCTCACCTCCCAAATTCAAAGTGAAGAGCAAAAAGAGTCCTCACCTCAAAAACCGGGACAATCGGGCGTCCCGAGAACATTTTTCGGGACACCGGGACAATTGACCTAAAACCGGGACGGATGGTCACCCTACTTATATGTAACGTTTTCATGGTCATGATAAATAATATCTCTGTTAGAAAATATTAGGCCAAGTTATTTCTACTCTGCTGCTAGAATGCATTTTATATAAGTACTTCATGATGGCGGTCGGTCCTGTGGTGGCCACAGTTGATTTTTTTAAATTGAAATTTCAGTTTGTTTTTCATAAAATGAGGCAAAACACTGGTATTGGTCCGTTCTACATACATATTGGTATCTATTAACAAGAATCTTAAAGTCATATGACAGAACACTTGACCATAAACAATTTTCTGCTTTATCTCAAAAGTTCAAATTTACCAAACGGCGACTTTTGCATCTATACGGTTCATATTACTATCAAAAAAATGAACTAAACTATCAAATTCTGCAGCATCCACCGTATTCAACGGACTACCACTTCTTCAAACACTTACACAAATTTCTAAATGGAAAGATTTGTACAACAAAGAAGAGATCAGAACCATTAAAATTTTTATAGACTCCAAAAACTCGAAGTATTCATACTTAAGAAATCAAGTAATTTGTTTGCGAACCACTGTTAAGACGTATGTAATTAGAAAAGAAAACTTTGTGGTGAAATAAGAATCTTTAGCACTAAGGTAGAAGGCTTTTATTTTTCAAGACTATAACAGCATAAAATAAAATTTTATTGATTACTTATTAAGTAAAATTACCTATACTTAAATGTACAAATATTTTTACGTAGAAATTGTACAAAAATTTGTCTCATCTTAAGTGAAAATGAGCTAGCAAAGAAGATTAAAAGTCTAAATTACATCACTCAAAAAATATTAATTTCATTCACACACCATTAGGTAAGGCATCGAATTGAAAATCAAATTAAATTCATAATCGTAAAATAAAATTGAAACAGGTCGCATAATGCCTATAATCTCACACACATACAAATAGCCTATAAACATATATAATCGGACATAATACCTACACACGTATCAGGTATCTGAACCTACAGTGAAGTAGCTGCAGATTCTATACCAGTGATTTTCAAACTGTTATTTCATAACGTTCTTGTATTTTCCCATTTTATATTACGTGCTAGCAGTTATGAAATAGCATTTATGCAACAAGTGCCGAAATGGGAGTGTTTTAGGTACTAGGTTTGGAATTGTCCACCATGCCTAAAACTTATTTCGCACGTTTTTCATACTAGTTTTTTTCTACAGCAAAAAATTGGTACTAGGCTAGTAACAATTGACACTTGGTTGCCTAGTATTATTTATTGATTAAACATAAAGAAATAAATTATTTCATAAAATAAATAGCAAATGAAATCGCAGTCAATAAAATTAGTGAAAAAATCTTAATACCAGATAAATCCAAAATACTCTATGAAATTATTTTAAAGATGATGTGAAGGGAAAAAAGTGATGTTAGCAAATTTTGCAGAATAATTTAAAAATTTTAAACCATCTACATCAGCGGTTCTTAACCTTTTTATACTCGGGACCCCCAAACTAGCCTAAAATATTTTCTGGACCCCACAAGAAAATTTTTGAAATAATAATTTAAATGATCTTAATAATTAAAGTTTATTGTAAATTTATAAGCAAAATCTGGTAAAAATTAAATTTTTTCTTTTAATTTTGGGACCCCCTAGATCTCTTTGGGACACCTCTGAGGGTCGGGACCCCCCGGTTAAGAACCGCTGGTCTACATTATGTAGTAATTATTACGGCCTTGAGTACAGTTCTCGAATATTTTTGTTCTTACAAATTCCCCAATTACCATTAATTTGAATGGGACCATAGATTCGGCGTAATATTTTATTTTCGAAAACCATTAGGTGTTGTCGCTTTGTTAAGGTCCATGTTTCGAGGCATACACAAGTGTGGGACGTACTATAGCCTGGTATAACCTGCTCTTCTTACCTGGTGTTCTTTGATAGGAGTTTCGTTTTGAAGAGGGGGACGAAGTGCAAATTACGAGGCATTAGCAGCTTTAATTCTGTTCGAATTTCCTGCTGTATCAGAGTCACCTGATTTAGCATGGTGCCCAGGTATTTGAAAGTAAACTCAAAAGTGTTGCCATTTTTTAGGGTTTTGTAGGTATGCCCAAAAAACTCTTATACCGTCATTTTCTCGTCTGTCTGTCTGTCTGTCTGTCTGTCTGACAAATTGTTGCCAAACGGCTAAACCTAGAGTGTTGAAATTTGGCATGCTTATACAAATCTTTGACCCGCACATAGGAAAAATAGTAAAACATCTAAAAAATATATCCCCCTAAAAATATAAACAAATATGTGCTCATCGAAAAAAAAATATATTTTTTTAAATTCTGAGTAGGGTATCAAATGACAGCCCTTGGTACGTGGATTAACGATCAAAATTTTATTTTTGCAAAATAAATTATTTTGATTTGATTTTTGCCATAATTGTGCAAAAAAAAATTGTCCCATACCCTGTAGCCCAGATGGTTTAAACTAAAATTCTGAAAAAATTCTAACTAATATACATTAGTGTGAACCGGAAGAGTACAACAGGAATTATTGATCAGATTATGTTTTCGGAAAATAAAGCATTTTTGTGTTTTTTTTTTCTTGACGATGTACAAAAGTTATAGTTATGTAACACACTATACTAGAAGGCGTATTCTGGTCTAATGGTTAGCTTGCTCGCTTGCTACGCAACAAACTAGGGTTCCCTCCCGGGTAGAGGAGACTATTTTATTTTTAGCTTTTTTTCCATTTTTATTTTGTTTAAATTATTTTGTGAAAATTCTTATATATTGGCAAATGTTGCATTTAATTTTTAAGAGCGTAAATTTAATAACCAGTTGGAATTGTTGGAATTTTATTTTCATTCTATGTGTCATGTATACAAAACCAGAGGGGCGGAGCATATGACTTAAACAACCAATGGAAGCCATTGGCGCAATTTTCAAAATCTTAATGAACCTTGCTATATAAAAAAAATACTGCACATATTTAGAAACCTAAATAATGGTATTAGGTATTCGAATTAAAATTAACAAAAAAATAATTTAACATAAAATTTGTTTTTAAAGCTCTTAAGATTAACAGACTATAAATAACTTTAAAAATGTCGTTTCTTTTGCCGTGATTACTACAAAGCAAAACTTGTTCTACACACTCCGCCAAGGAGAAGTGATCATCACATCTCGTGATCCCTGAAGACGGAAACAGATTGTTGAGCAGTTTCCGAAACGTCCGAATATATTTTTTATATACTCATGAAGTATTATATCTTTTTGATACTAATACTCATTATATTGTACTATTCTAGCCTAGTACTATCAGCAATGGCAAACGTCTGAAATAACGGTTTCCGCATTAATATTGGACCATTGCAAAATAATTTCAAAGATATTATATATATTTATGTATAAAATACGGTCAAAAATTCTTTTTATTCAAAATGACTAAAAGTCCGAATAATAGATAAAAATTACTAGATTTCAAAATCTAGTTTTATGTTCCGCCTAAACGTTTGGAACAGCCTATAGTTGCTTAATCGCCATTTTCCGGAGCTACACTTTTTGCACTTCATGTATATTTACACTTTTTAATGTTTACGAAATATCCGGAACAAAATGACCAGCTGGCCGGGACGCCGGGACCATATCTTCATACCGGGACAATCCCGGTCAAACCGGGACGTATGGTAAGCCTACCTATAGATATTGTTTTCAAAATAAGCAGAAAATTTGAATATTAAATTTTTTCATATCTTGCCATTTTTGGTCCATTATACTTATTGAGTTTAGATAATACGAGTGCCCATTATATTTATCATAGTTCTTAGAACGAAGCCATTGCCTTGAGACTGTGACCCGATAATGTGCTACCTGGAGGTGTGATATCCGGTCCTAACACCTAGACTTCCTTTTCTAAGATTCCAGTTTTTCTGATCAGGAAATGAGAATTGAATTACATAAAGATTTTTTGTAGACTTTTTAATTGATGGAATAGAATTACTCTATTTTTTGAAAACGGAAATTTACATGTTAATACATTAGAAATAGAGCTTGAAATACTTAATCTACGATATCTAAATGAACAGTGTTTCTAATATGTCCGTATGTTTTAACTAAATGATCACATTTAGTAGAGAATTTGTATGTAAATTTGTTAGAATTATGTTCTAGGATGTTCTAAAAACTTATTAGTAGCAACAGTTTGAATGTGAATAAATTTTATACCACGACTTAAAGCTAAATAAGGCTGATTCGATTGGAATTAAAACTTTGCGTTAATACTGCGGCATTTAAATGAAATCGTTTGCGAAATCCGATTAATACCAATCCCACGGCAGCATTTTGGGCCCCAAAAGAAGAATTAAAGGTTTATACACGAAAAACGAAACCTAAAAGGCTAAAAACCTAAAGCTAAAGGGCGGGTCACCTTAAATTTGGTTGGTTGTTCGTCCCGAATTTATTGTTAATCTCCCCTCTCGATAACCGGTCATGATTAATCCCCGCTCAACAGCCGTCCGGGATTAATTTATGAAAATTGTAGCAAATTTGCCATAGAATTTATTTGTTTTTGTTTATTCTTCTTTTATTTTTAGTTTTTAAATAAATAAATAGGCTCTGAATAGGTGCTAATAGCCCACATATGCTGTGTGCCAAAAATTTTAATTATTTTATATTCTTTATTATTATTTGTTTTTTTGTCTTATCGTAAGAAACGCTATCGATATTATAAACACTGGAAATACTACTTTCAATAACTGCAGCGAGCCCTGATACGTTACTTTTATATCGTACTATTTATTATCAACTAGGTAGCGAGCCTGTGATTTAATAAATGGTCTGATCTCAGTTTGAAATGAGATTCCCGACTAAAGAAGTTCGGGTACTAGGCGTGAGTGTTATCCAGGGTTCATCATTACGATATGTGAATTAAATGATATGTATGTATTAGTACTTACCAACCGACTGATCAGGCATCTTGTAATTGACTCTTGAATGTACATAGATTGAAAACAGGGTCATGAAACCTGGAAACAAGAGGCCTAGGCTCAACTCGGGTTGTGGCGTCAATAATGATGATGATTATATAGGAAGGCTGAGTATGAATGAGATTGTCAAGGGTAAGAGAATCAGTGGCAGACCTAGAACGAGGTGGAGAGATTGCATCAAGAAACATTTGGATATTAAGGATGTAGCGGGGGATGAGTTTTAGGATATAAGGGAATGGAGGAGACTCGTCAGTAACAGCGACTCTATATAAAAATGGGAAAAACTGAAGAAGAAGAAGAAGATTATTATTTGTTTTTCCGTGAAATAATTATTAGGCTTTCTCGTTTTTTTGGCCTATACATTTCTTTTTAACGTTATGTATTATAAACGCTTTCTAGCGTTTGTAATAATATCAATTAAAACACATCTATTTACAATCTGTCACATACCGGGTGAATTATTTAAGGAGCAACATACATGTTTCACATATAATGTTAATGAAGTGAGTTATTTCATTTGCAACATAGCAAATTATGAAAGCAAGCTCATATCCATGGCAACAGATATTCAGTGTTGATATAATAGTGATTTGACAAGTTCCTAGACGGCTAAAAAATAGTAAATTAGAAACAATAAATGAATTTTTATTTATTTTTGTTTATATTTACATACAAACAAAAATAATAAAGTCCTTAGTAGCTAAGTCCAAAAAATATTTTGTCTTTTCGATTGATACGATAAGCATTTCTTTTATGGCTATGTGTGCTTTTGAAATAACTCACTTCATTAACATTATATGTGAAACATGATGTTGCTCCGTAAATAATTCACCCGGTATATGTCATCATGTTATGGTTGCTATCGTAACATATTACAAAGAACGTCAAAGAACTAGTTCTGATGCTGACCGGCGTAGCGTAGTGGTAACACATCTGCTCTGCGTTGCTAAGGTCTCAGGTTCGTCATCCCGTTCAAGCATGGAATTTTTCACAAATAATAATTGTCCTGGCTAATTGCCAAAGTAGCAAAGGCCATTAAAATACCTATATAAAAAAAACTATTCCTGATCCTAACATGTATATTGTTTATTATTTCTTTAAGATGAAATCCCAAGTAATGCCATCACTGTCGAAATATTTAAAATATGTCGAAAATAGTCATGTCACGAATTTAACACATCCCGGTGTACAATATGTTACACCAAATAAATACACCATATGTTCATAAAATATTGGTCGGTCATTTACTATATGTGATATACTGCTTAAGTCCTGAGGCTTTTTCTGATATCGTTCCATTAACCATTTTTTAGAAATCAATTTTTCGTCTACTATATATTTGACAGGAGATAGCTAAATTTATTATCAAATATATTTAGAAAAGTAAAGTAATATAGAAGATGTGAACCAGAATAATATGCTCTGAATTCAGGATGAAGTTTCTCGAAAGATTCAGAATATACTATATTTTTGAAAAAATATTTATAATTGAATGTAGGTAATTAACCACGATGTAGTACTAAATATGTCGAGCAGAGCCACAGTAAGGGGGCGGGGGTAGGCTCCTAGCGCACTAAGGAAAAGGGCGCCGATGAACTTGACATTGCGAAAGTGAGGACCTTTTTTTTGCTGCTCATCACTTGGAATTTGGGAAGTGAGGATTTTTTTTTTGCTCTTTACTTGGAATTTTCGAGGTGAGGACCTTTTTTTTGCTCATCACTTGGAATTTGGGAGGTGAGAACCTTTTTTTTTGCTCGTCATCTAGATTTTGGGCGGTGAGAATCTTGTTTTTGCTTATCACTTATTTGCCAAGGGCGCCAAAACGCAGTTTTGCCCCTAGCGCCAGTTTTGCCCCTAACGCCCTCTGTTGTCAACATAGTTCCTTAGTTCACAACGCTGAGAAAATGATGGAGTACGTTCTAAAACCTATGGAGTTTACTCTAAACTTAACTCTAAGTTTAGTAAGATCGTTCCAAAGCATTCGAGTTTCCGGTTTGAGTTAACCCTAGAGTTTCCTCTTTTAACTCTGCTTGCATGGTGGGTAATATTTACTCCCATGCGCAGAATGTTATATATCGAAATTTTATATATAAAAACCCTAATTTCTGTGTGTCCCACGTAACGGTAAGTTCATGGGTCCTAGCGGGTCTTGCGGCAAGCAGGCGGCCACGAATTGAGTGGGGAAACGACGTACCTCGACAAAGAAGCTGACTTACCAGAGCTCTCAAATCAGTACGTTCGGTTACATGACGAATGGATTTTGTGTTAATTCATGTTATGCCCGCGGACTGACCGGTCTGATACTATTTTTTATACGACACGCATTGAGCGGCTTTTTAGGATTACCTAGGTATAATCAGAAACAGCTATACCATTGATGTCCTGCGGGCCGTATCCGGCGCGTTACTAATTTTGAAACGACACGCATTAAGCAACTTAAGGATTTCCTAGGTATAATCAAGACGCGTTTTTGTTTTGTTAATATACGCAGAATCATGCAAATTTTAATAATTGATTCCTGTTTATATTCATTTTTATTCGTTGCCAGTTTGCCAACGTTGTTGGCAAGGGATCTGCTAGTTAACAAATATTAATTATGGAAAATAGGAAAAATGGAATAAAAACAGAAATTCATGATTCTGAAATAAAAAGGAAATCTTTTACTTAATTATAAATAGGTATTTATAATACAATAGTTTGTAAATATTTATTAAAATTACTGTTAATATATATACCTGCGTTGTTGAACAGTTCTTTATTCAAATCATAAGCAATAATACATACTTCCCTCATCTTTTTATCTATCACTATTTAAAGATATTAATAATTATTTAAAATAATATGTCGTGTTGACAATATTTTAGCGGGAATTTTCATATAAGCACTCCTAACCTTAACATCGCCGTTCCAAAAGCTGATCACATGACCAGATTATCTTTGAGTAAACTCGAACTCCAAGACTTATATTTTGGAACGTACCCAAGCTGGTGATTATGACCTAATCAGTGGCCCTCAAATAGTGGCACATAGTTCGAAAAGTATCAGTGGTTTCTAATCAATTCCAATCGCACTGTTCTATACCGTGGTATTAACTGAGAATGACTGTAGCACAGTTGGTTAGTGTGGGTTGTTTATAAGGTATCACGTTCACTTCCCGATGCCGGTGAACATTTAAAAAATTGTTCTCAACTGTTCTCCCTCGAAAAGCGGAGGAGTCGCTACCGAGGACCTTATTCATAATCTAAAGAATTTTGTCTTCCCCCCCCAACAAAAATTCCTGAGTGCGCCACTGCATCAGACACTACTGGATTGTTTAGGGTCAATACATTGATTAACGAATAGAAAACAATTTGTTCATTTTGTTGTGATTATGGCAAAAATGTTTCAGATATTCAGATTTTAGGCCCTTTGTTGGTCTCTTTGAAATATCTACAAATCCTGAAATATCTGAAAATTAACGAGTAAATTTTTTAGTGTAGAACTTATTTTAAACTACAAAAACAAATCTGTTTTGTAATAACTGTGTACAAAGACTTGAAGATTGTTTTTCTTGGCTAGTCGTTATAATTTCTTCAGTCTGTGTTCAGAAACAGTTAATACTTTTTTATAAATATTGTGACTTTATGCTAATTATGTTAGCAATTTAAATTAGGTTCAAAAAAATAGTAACCTGTGATCGCAAAATTAACTTTCTGGAACAGCGCTTATGGGTCTGTCCGTTTATATAGACCGGTTGCTCATGACATTTTTAGTCTCCGATTTCATACAGCATGCCTTTTGGAGGAGAGAATATTTACCCTGTGACAACAAAAAAGGGATGGTACTAAACCCCTGCACGCTTTTCGGTCATAGGGAAAATTGCATTTCCACTTGCACAAAATTTTTGTGTTTTTCTCTGATTTAATATTGCTTGCCTTTTTGTCAAAAGAAAGTTATAACAAATTTAAAGTCTTTTAATTATAGGCATGCTGTATGAAAACGCGGAAAATCATATTTTTTTTATTACAAGATCACATAACCGTTTGAGCCCTTTGGGACCCTCCGAATCGCATGCATATATTTAAAAGACTTTAAATTTGTTATAACTTTCTTTTGACAAAAGGGCAAGCAATATTAAATCAGAGAAAAGCACAAAAATGTTGTGTTTAAGTGGAAATGCAATGTTCCCTATGACCGGAAAGCGTGCAGGGGTTTAGTACCATCCCTTTTTTGTTGTCACAGGGTAAATATTCTCTCCTCCAAAAGGCATGCTGTATGAAATCGTAGACCAAAAACTGTCATGAGCTCCCGGTCTAATATGGCAAAAATTGTAACCAAATGGCAAGACCTAGAGCGATGAAATTTGGCAAACATTTAAATTTACAGTTGCAGATTTACAGTTCTTTGAGACTTCAACAACGCTCAATGCGCGGAGAATATAAACAAATATGTACTTATCGAATTTATTTTTTTATTTAGTTACTTTAGTTTTTTTGTTTTGTGTGGAGTGTCAAATGAGATAATTTATTGACGGGATTTTCGCCAAAAAAAGGGTCAAGAAATGTTAACCCTCTACCCTATTTATCAGAGAATCTAAACTATTGTGTGTATTTGTATCTCTTTGGTTTTTGTCCTATATCCTGTTCAATTTATCAACTTCTATCCAGGGGCGTAGCGTTGGGGGGCAGGGGGGGGGCAAATTACCTGGGTGCTGGCATTCAGGGGGCGCCGAAATTAAGAACGATAACATTTGGAATTTTTAAAAGAAGACTTTTTTTAGGTCTTCACTTGAAATTTAGAAGTGAAGACCTTTTTTTTTTTTAGGTCTTCACTTGAAATTTAGAAGTGAAGGGCGCAGGAATACTACGCTACGCCACTGCTTCTATCTCCATATTTAAAAATGTCATTTTCTAATATATTGCTCAAGTTAATGAATTAAAAATATTATTTAATAGATTTTTCTATATATAATAGTACAGAGCGATCATTGAATCTTGAACGTTATGCAATACTTGACAGAAACATTTAGTTATCAAACTTATCTCCAAGGACATGTACACATAGGCGTACATTCTATTTTTATTACCTTATACGAATTGACTATTAAATGAACACTATTTTTCTCAACACCCCAAGGAGTTGATAACAGATATTAAGTTAGCAACACATATTTTCGTTGTTCCTCAGGTGAGTTCGGGCTAACGAAGTAATCTGATTGGTTCTTTGTTAAATTGGGATTTTCAGATGTGGATTAGAATACAGTTTTGATATTTTAAAACCCATTTTGTTCACATAAACACACTTTTTTTTCTGCATTTACTTATGTTGCTATAAATTATTAATATATGTACATTAGATTCTTTGTAAATTGTTGAACGTGTTACTGACATTTTGTTTGTTACAGCCTTATCACCAGTATCGTGATAAAGTGACCAAGAAATATGGAGCGATACCCCCAAGCCGTGTGGAAGGTGTTTGGTCGCAGTGGAGTCCTTGGTCGCCGTGCTCCAGGACCTGTGGTGGAGGTGTCACCATACAGACACGAGAATGTATAAACAGACCCGCAGATCCCAGGTAAGCCATTTTGAGAATGAATATTTATTGAAATAAAGGACACTCCAGACCAAAGGTCTCAAATGTGTCCATAGTCCCATACAAGTTTTACTATAGTCTCTTTCACGATAAGTTGAAGTGACTATCTACTTATGGTCCTAAACACAGGGGTGGTAATTACAAATAACTCTAATCCCTTTTTTGTACCCATAAACTAGCCAGAGATGTATCAGGTATAAATTACATTACACCATGTAATGACACAATTGTAACAAGAAATAAACATAAGATATCATCAAAATAAACTTTATTTTTATTATAAATACAATTAATTTATAGAACTTATAATTAAATTTAAAACATTACAATTAGTATTTAAAACATTACAATAAAATAAATTTTAAATTAAATAATATTTAAGATAAAAAAAAATCTTACAAGTCCAAATCATTCTCTGAATCAGTCTCTAAATTAATGATTATAGTACGTTCTATTTGAATATAACTGTCCTCAGTTTTAATAACATGATTTACACAATTTTTCCAACTATCTACAGGGATATTTTCCACTTCTTTTTTTATAAGTTCTATCACAGTGCCGTTTAAAGTGGGAGAAACATTATTCGGTTTTATCCTCGCCTTTAACTGACTCCACATTTGTTCAATAGGATTGAATATACAATAATACGGAGGTAGTCGTAAAACTTTGTGTCCTTTGCATTGAGCAATATTATCGCAAACATATTCTTTAGAAAAACTATAACTTTATAATAATTTAATTAAACATTTTTTTTTATAACTTTCTTCAAAGTAAATATCATTTTTATATAAAAAGTCTTGGATTTCCTTCTTACTGTTTGCACTATTCGGTACTTTATTTAGTTGCCGACTATGGTAACTTGCACTGTCCATAACAATAACACTGTTAGCCGGTATATTCGGGAGTAATTTATTTTCGAACCAGTTTTCGAACATTTGCGCCGTGGTATCGTCATGGTAGTCGAGTCTAGAATTTTTGATATTTTTCGCAGAAAGCAGGAGTGCATTCGGTATCCATCCAGTTTCAGAACCTGCATGAAGTATCGTAATACGTTTACCTTTATTAGACGGTGCTCTTGTTTGACATTTATTTGACGTATCCACCCAACCTTTTGAGTTTGTTTCATGTGTGTCGTACCAAGTTTCATCTAAATAAATTATTGACCTTTTATCTTCTCTGTATTTTTTAATGTTTTTTAAATAATTTTGTCTCAAAAGTTTTAATCGCTCTGACTCCATAAGGAACTGCTTTTTATTTCAAGTTTTAAATTGAAACCCTATACTTTTAAGGGCACGCCATAAGGTCACCCTTGAACAATTAATTTCACACTGGTCTTGGATTAATCTTTTGAGCAATATGTCCAATGTTGGCACATTTTGTTCGGTGTACATTTGGTAATTTTTTTGCCGTATTACATCTTTCTGGAAACCATCCAAACATTTTGATATGCCTGAATCCTTTCGTTTTCTTCTCCTATCAATGGATTTATTTACAATATTCCATACTGTTGTCATCGCTACTTTCGTTGCCTTGCTTGTCTCTTCTAATGCCGCTTGTTTGTTTTTGCGGTTCCTTAAATATAAATACACATTGGCCACAATTTCTTTAGCTTCTACAGGTAAATATATACAAGTTTTTTCCCGATTTTTTTTTTATTGTATCTTGCACTATATCATCATCTTCTATCATGGTCACATAGTCATCTGCTTCATTTGCTTGCACAGAAGTTAATTTCGTTCCAAGGATGCCACATTTTTCTAACACGTACTGAACTATTTAACACAAATCACAAGTTATCTGATAGAAAATTCAAAGCGAAGTGAAAAGATATTTAAAACATCTGCAATTTATACCTGATACATCACTGACTAGGTTATGGGTGCAAACAAGGGATTAGTGTTATTTGTAATTACCACCTACTGTGTTTAGGACCATAAGTAGATAGTCACTTCAACTTATCGTGAAATAGACTATACATTAAGTTATATCTTATACTATAATATAATAAAATAATGTTATGTTCAGCTCATTTGGTGTTTGAATACATATATGTATCAAATATACAATTACATAGACATATTCAGTGCAGTAGTATGCTTTATGAAAAGGTTTCACATAGTATTATATAAAGTCTTTTTGAACAATGCGAAATTCATATAAAATAAGTCTAATTCTCCACTTACTTCCAGACTTTCATTATAAAGGTTTTCCATTCGATTAAGCGGACTCATTCTGTGCTGTTCGGTTCTTGCTTGCTCAATTTGAAATAGAGTATTTCTTTTTTGTACTCCAACACGCGGTACTTTTAAACAAATTTGGGAGAGGATATCCGGACATGACAGGTCGCCATTTCATATTTTGTGTAATATGAGTAAACTAGTAATATCGCGTCTGGTACTAAGTGACACTACAGAATATTGTTCTAGCAACAAAGTATGTGAAACATACTTAGGGTAAATACCTGTCATTCTGAAGTCCACGCATCTTAAAAATTTTGTCTGCACCGACTCAATAAACTTTATGTATTTAAAGTGTAACGGCGACCAGACCACAGATGCATATTCCAACTTACTTCTTATGAGAGTATTAAATTGTGTAATATATGTCTGTGCTTTTCGAAAATCCTTCCCCATCCTTAGTACCAGCCCAACCATTTTGAAGCTGTCGTTGACCAGTTTCGTTATATGTGCATTAAAATTAAGAGACTCATCAAAAGTAATACATAGATTTTGCATAAACCCTGTCCTTTCAAAGTTGATACTATTAATTTCATAGTTATGTATATATAATAGGATTGCGGTTTTTGTTAAAGGACATGAGCTTACATTTTGCTGGATTAAAATGCAGGCCAGTAGCTGAGCTCCAATCTGACAACATATTAAGATCATGTTCTAAATCATAGCAATCTAAGAGACTGTTTATTTGCTTGTATATCTTTATGTCATCCGCATATAGTAGGCATTGGCTTTTTGTGACATGTTATGGTATATCATTCACCGCCAACAAGAACAACAATGGGCCAAGGTTCGAACCTTGCGGGACCCCACAGGGTGTCGAGAAGGGTCGTGACCGAAAACCTTCGTATTCCACATATTGGTGTCTTCGACAAGGATATGAGAAAAACCATCTAATAGTATCTTCAGAAGCGTCAAATGAACTTAAACATCTTAACAAAAGTGTATGTGGTACCTTATCAAATGCCTTACTCATATCCAAGTAAATGACATCCGTTTGCCGGCCTAGATCCAACTTAGTTGAAATAACTTGAGTAATACTCAAAGTAATACCAAAGTTTCGTGGTGATTGACTTTTTGGACAAAAATCCGTGTTGATATTGTGTGATATGCGGTGATACATATTGGTAAAGACTTCTGTACACAATTTGTTCAAATATCTTAGCGGAGGAGGACAAGATGGATACTGGAATTACTTATTATATACTCCTATTAGGTTTCAGAATAATCTTCTGTGAATAGTTCTATATTTCGTGTGCTGACAATCGAATTTCATTTACTATATCCTAAACCGGTAACCCTGAGTCGGTAACCCGTTTTTCGTAGTCCCCCCCCCCAAGAAAGAGGGAAATACCAATTTTTATAATATTTTATCACCATGGTCTTAGGAGTACAGTAATAATAGAGAGATGAGGACCTTTTTTTTAGGTCATCACTTGTATTTCAGAAGTGAAGACCTTTTTTTTTTGTTTTAGTTGATCACTTGTATGAGAATAATTTTAATAATTTGGTGTTCCGCCCCCCCCCCCAATTCTGGGTGCGCACTGTAAACAAGTATTTATTGAATATATTTTGTTTTTTTATTTTGGGAGAGGTTTTACATGAAACCTCTTAATGCGTGGATAAACTAACAAATTATTCTGTGACTCGCGCTGTGTCTCAAACATGGTGTTAAAATCAGGAATGGGCAGTCGGCAGAAAAATAACCGACTCCCGACTCTCAACTCTCAAATTGGTATTTTTGAAAACCGACTCCTATTGCACTACAAATTTCTTAGTAGTCTGCTTAATAGATCTGAAGTAAGCAATTCTTTTTTCAAATTTTTTAATATATTAGTTTTAAAAAATGAATGTAGAACGTTAAAACAATGTATAAAAACATATGCACAACAACGTACAGTCTATAGTGTATTAATTTAAGTAGCTCTGAATGCGGCTTTACTCGTACGAGTACTGGCATCGTGTAACCTAGGCATTACTCAATACTAGTATTTCGACAGCCATCTAAAACATTTTAATACCTTGTATTTAATTATGAATAATTTGAAATTAACAACTGTTGTTATAACTGTCAAAATAAATGAAAAAATGGCCCCATTATTTGTTAATTCAGACCTCCCGTAGCGACAGTTTTGGGTCACATTTCCCCGTCAATTCAAACCCCTATAATTCACATCACCTCAACGACAATTTAATTTCAAAATGCATTTATTCCATTCATGTCTAACATAATTTAATTCAAATAAACTGATTTACAACACTGACAAATAATTCTTAAAATTGTTGACATTCTTCTATCTATTTTTATCATCTAAATTTGTCAGTAATTTAAATAATTTTCTAAATATATTCTTAGATATCACTCATAAAAATCTTATCAAAAAAATATTAAACAATTTAAGAAATGAATTCTTATGTTTGTTAGAAATAAAGGTTATTTCTGTCTAGCTGTTAAAGTAACATTACAGTTGTTGAAAAGACAGTTTATATTGTCATTAATTTATTTAAACGTGGTTCATGGTAGCTCTGGTATGCTGTATCTATGTTGTACGACAATTGTGATGGTGATAGAATATATGCATTTTAATTTTATTAGTTTTATATACAACGACGTGTTTTTAAAAAGACTTTCCATTAGTGACCTGATTTATAATTTTTCGTTATGAAATGTTAAGAAAATCTGAGAACTATTAAAAAAATCTGATTTAATGTGTACATTACAGTGCTGTATTTAGAAAATTTAAGGCCACTATTACACTTCGCGCACCCAGAAATTTTTTCTTGGGAAAGTCGAAATTATTTATATTATTAAAAAGGTTCTAATTTTTAAACTGTAAGTGATAGAGTCGCAATATGGTTTTCGTAGTGATCGTGCTACTACTGAAGCATTGGTACAAATGCAAAGTTATATTTTAAATACGCTGGAAAATAATAACATTGTAGATATAACATGTGAGGACTTATCTAAAGCCTTCGATTGTGTTGTTCCAATAACCATGTTAGACAAACTAGACCACTATGGTGTTAGAGGTATTGCCTTCAAATTTTTCAAATCCTTTTTAACGGGACGCAACAAATAGTATATATCAACGAAACATTCTCGGAGATGGAAAACGTTAATCTGGGTCTTCCTCAGGGTTCGCCTTTATCTCCGATATTATTCCTATTATATATTAACGACTTGCCGCCAAATATTGAAGACTCCCACACAATATTATTTGCAGACGACACTACATTTCTGACGTCAGCATCCGATATATTATCATTAAATGTCAACTCAACTAAAACTAGAAAACAGTCGAAAGAATGGTTTAGGTGTAATAAATTAAAACTAAACAGCGACAAAACAGAAAATATGATAATATCAAATAAAAAAATCACATGCGAAAAAAAGGAGCTAAAATTGGAGTATTCATAGATAGTAATATTACGTGGAATTACCATGTATCCAAGCTATGTAAAAAGCTGTCATCTACTTTATTCGCACTACGTCGGATTAGTACAATTATAGATGGTGAAACGGCAAGACTGGCTTACTTTTCAAATTTTCAAAGTCACTTAAGCTATGGCATCTTGTTATGGGGAATAAGCAGTAACAAAAATAAAATTTTTATTATCAAAAAAAAAAAGCGATACGTATTCTGTCTAATGCAAACAACTTAGCTCACTGCCGACCACTATTTCAAAAACTTAAAATTCTACCCCTACCTTGTATCTTCATTTATTTTACAGTAATTTATTTTAAAAAGCATATAGAAAAATATACAACTCATTCAAACATTCATTGACACCATACAAGAAATAAAAACAAATATAAAACTTTAAAAATTAGACTTAATAAATCAAAACAAGGTCCAGAATACTGGGGTCCAATATTTTTTAATAAACTGCCAGAACAATTTAAAATACTACAAAATGTACAATTTAAAAAGTCTGTCAGGAATATGTTACTGAAACATTGTTTTTATACAATCGAAGAATATCTCTGTACACCATTAGAATAAGTATTTACTAAAAATCTATATTATATATAAGTGTGAAATTATGCTATGAAATTGTATTATGTATGTATGTATATGTATATAGGCATGTACGATACGTATGTGTGTTCTGTATTTACATGTATGTACGGATATGTTGTGTGTGCGTACATGTGTATATGTATTTGCAAGAGTATATGTATATGTGTGTGTGCATCTGTGTATTTGTATGTACAGGTACATGCATAACCCCTGACACCAGGCATGCAATTACTTTGTAAATAACCTGCAATAAAATTATTATTATTATTATTATTATTAATGAAGGGGGGTTTGTAGTCTCGGCAGTACCGTTCAGGTTTGCCCGCAACGCGTTCGGCACAGACGAGACGCTCTTCTCTTACCTTCACGAGAAGGTCGAGGAAGCTTTTTCCAAGCAATCAATTAATATTATTATTATTATTATTATTATGACCTAAAAAAATGTCCTCACTTCTAAAATACAAATGGTGACCTAAAAATAAAACATCCTCGCTCGTTAAAAAGAGACAACTTTTAATTGAACATCTTCTATATTAATAAAATTGGAAGCTATATCTGTTTTTTTATTTATTCGGCTTCATCTTTGGTTTCTACACGTGTCAGATGATTATAAGACAATAGCCGCCAAAAAAATAATTTTTGCTTGTCTGTTTGTCTGTCCGACATTCACGCAAAAACGGCTGGACATATTTTCACGTAATTTGGTACGATGATAGAGTAAAACCAGGATTCGAACATAGGTTATAAGGCATACAAAAGGGGCATACGGGGCTAAAACTGTTTATTAAAAAAGTTAAAATATCTATATTTATTGACAACAGAAAAATATATAAAACAAAGTTTGTTTATAGTAAGAAAAAAAGTCTTTTTTGTTCAATACATTTTTTCATTTAGATGAATATTTGGGGACTTAAGGGGGACAGCTTAAAACTAAAATCTACATATATCTCCCTTATTATTGCCAACAGCAAAATGATATATGATAAAAATAGTTTATAATAAGAAAATAATGTTTTTATTTTTATGCATTTTTTCATTTAGATGGATATTTGAGGAGTTACTGGGGGGGGGGGGGAGACCCTAAAGCTAAACTTGAGAAATATCTCCCTTATTATTGGCTTAACAGCAAAAATTGTTATAATAAGAAAACAAATATTTTTTATCCTATATACTTTTCGATTGAATGAATATTTTGGAAGTTTACACCCAAAACCAACATTTTGAAATATCTCAGTTTATTTTACATCAGAAATGTATAGGAGAAAACTCTCTTTTTCTCTTTTCAGTGCAGTTTTTATTAGAAGATTATTTAGGGTACAAGGGGAATATTACTTATAAAGTTGAAATATTTAATTTATCATTTACTTTACAGCAAAATGAATATGAAGAAAGAAACTATTCCTCTCTGTCTAAGTCTAACATCAAAAATATGTACAAAAGTGTAGTTAAAAAACGATTATTTTGTGTTCTACTTGAAAGTGAAATATATCACTTATCATTTGGGTTATAGCAAAAAGACAAATTGACAATTGACCACATCAATAGAATCAAAATCTCAAGTTGACTGTGTTTATACCGATTTCGCTAAAGCATTTGACAAAGTAAGTCACAAAATCCTCCTCTACAAAATGAGTTCCTTTGGTTGCAGCCCAGAAGTAATCAGTCTTTTCCAGTCTTATCTAACACAGAGAAGAAATAAAGTCAATGGCACGGAATCGAATTCCTTTTTCCCTACATTTGGTGTACCCCAATGAACAATTCTAGGCCCCTCTCTGTTCCTCCTACTCATTAACGATTTACCTGTGGAAATAGGAATCAGTGAGTTACTTCTTTATGCAGACGAACTTAAGCTGTTTCGTGTAATCAAGTTATTTTACTGTACGATTATGATAAATTTGTTAAATTTACGCCACCGTTGTTCAGTACAACTTATATCAGTCCTTGTGTGTAAAATATCATAATTTCAAAAATACCTAAGAAGATATTGATATTCACATTTATCTACAAAATAAAACCAAATACCGATTTTAAGAGTGCGATTGTCTCCAAAACTACTCTCTTTATTATATTTCTACTATTTCTACTTCTACTCTATTTCACGTTTGAGGTGTCATTTTAAAATTACATTCTGAAGGTTATACCGAAGTCAGATTTCCACTATATCTTATCTGAATCGAGTATTTAGTTGTTTAAAACAGTTTTATCATTTGACTGGGCGCATGTTTTAGTCGATGTGTCAGGGAGAAAAAGGATCAACGGTCCCCTTCATATAATTCGTTGGAGCATATTTGGAAAGTGATGTATTTTCACTTGTACAATAATTATGTCACTTTATCAATAGTAGGGAATCTTAAAAAAATGTTTATTTATATGAAAAAAAAAAAAAAATGCCAATATTGTTTACAATGAAGTAATTGAAAAATTAACTACTGTTGTGGCTAACAAATTTTGTCTTCAACTCTCCGAGCAGCGCCGTGTAATCTGCTGGTCCTGGGAGGGACCCCCCCCCCCTTGGCTGCGCCACTGAGAAAGTATAACCAATAAAAACAACGATGCAAAACGCACAACGCAGTAATGAAAACTTATCACTGCTTCAACATAAACGCACCCTAGAAAGCAACTACTATTAACATAGCAACACAAAGTTTAAGATCTTTGGAAAGGTCAATAAACGCCGTATTATATTTTTATTGCTGCATAAATGCAATTGTTTTACTGCGTGGTTGGATTCTAATTGAAATTTTTCCATTTCTCCTCTAATGTCTGTAAAACGATACTACATAAAAACAGCTATAAAACTCTATCATTATTAGTAACAGTAATCTCTTTATTACGAACATCATAAAAGTTAACAGAAATGTAGCAAAATACAATTGGCAATATTCTATGGACACAAGTGGTCTAATGTTTGGAATGTCGCGAATTCCTGGTGTCGCGAACTCTGTGACGCAGAAAGCAGGCATTAACTCGATTATGTAAGTCAGTAGACTAAGCAGTGATGTCATCGACAGTCAACAGAGCATCAACAGACTTTAAACACTGGAACTGGAGACAACCTTGCCCTGTTTCATGTTACTGGCGGATTGTCCTACTTGGATGCTGATTTATGCTAATGTTAGATTTTGTTTTGTGGAATTTTTGGGTTGGTACTTGTGTTTAGTGTTGGGATTTATGGAATATTACGCACTTGTACACCTTCACTACCTAAATTTATGGAATTTTATTACATTCATTACTCAAGTTAGTATTGTATACCAACCTTGGCAGATGATATGATAAACTGCAAATTTATACTTTTTGTGGTTTGTTTAAATACTTCTGATTGTCACGGGTGGTACATAAGACGTGCACCCCCAAAATTAAACGAATTTATTTATTACAGACGTTGTGATATTACGAGGGTTACATTTTCTGTTTTTACAAACGACCACTAGATGGCAATATTGAAATGTGTCATTACTATATTCGTACAATTTGAAATTGGTTATTGTGACATCAGTGATAGATTATAAATTGACCGAGTAATTTGTTGACAGTGAGCGTTAAAAAAAACGAGTTTGTGAAAAAATAGATATTACTCGTGAAGGTTCTCGTTGGATGATTTTTTACCATTTTAGTAAAGGCCTAAATCAACAATAATGAACAGATTCGCTTCGTTCAACTTTTAGTAATGAAGCACCATCAGAAAAGACTGTTTACAATTGGTTTGCAGAATTTCGTCGTGGTCGTGCATCCGTCAGTGATGAATCTCGTGAAGGTCGACCAAAATCGGTTGTGATTCAAAAAAACATCGATGCTGTGCTCAAAATGTTTGAAGAAGATCGGCATGTGACTTACCGTGAGATAGAGGCATTCTTTGGCATATCACAGACTGCAATACATTCGATTTTGCATGAACATTTAGCTGTGAAAAAGATCCGTTCCCGATGGATTCCGCCTGATTTGACCGAAACTCAAAAAATGGCTTGTGTTGATTGGTGTAAGGGAATGCTAAAGAAATTCAACCTAGGCACTGCAAAATCCGTATACAACATCGTTACAGGTGACGAAACTTGAATTTATTCATATGAACCGGAAACTAAGCAACAATCCACTATTTGGGTCTTCCAAGATGTAAACTCACGAAAGTTGTTCGTTCGCGAAGCACTTCCAAGAAAATGATCGCTTGTTTCTTCGGTTGTACTGGACATGTCGCAACCATTCCTTTAGAGGATCGGAGAACAATTAATGTTGAATTTGTTTGCAAGAAGTCATCGACAAAATCAGGAAAACAACCAAAAACGTCGCATCATTCTTCATCATGACAATGCAAGCTCCAACACAGCACGTCAAACAATTGATTATTTGAAGGAGAAAAACATCGAATTAATTTCTCATTCACCTGATTTCACCTAATTTATCCCCTTGCTACTTTATTTTGTTCTCCAATATCAAACAAAAAATGTGTGGACAGCGATTTTCTTCACCTCAAGAAGCTGTTGAAGCTTTCGAAAACCATGTCATGAGATACCAATTTCAGAGTGGAAAAAATGTTTCGAGAATTGATTTGAACGCATGCAAAAGTGTATAAAACTTAAAAGCGAATATTTTGATAAGCAATAAACAGTTTGTTCAAAAAAAAAAATAAATGTTTTCTTACTTAGTTTTGTAAAAACTTAAAAGGTAGGCCTCGTATCTGGTGAGATTATTGTGTCTACAGAATTTTAAATAACAAAAATGCCAGTGTTAGAGTTTTTAAATGATTTTGTATTTAAATTGATGTAATTTTAACTGTTCGGAGATGTATCGGTAACTGACCAATGGTGACCAACGGTACTG
Organism: Liopterus haemorrhoidalis; assembly: GCA_963971575.1. NCBI lineage: Eukaryota > Metazoa > Arthropoda > Insecta > Coleoptera > Dytiscidae > Liopterus > Liopterus haemorrhoidalis. The sequence goes on from OZ020621.1 coordinate 15,209,820, forward strand.
GACCAATAACATAGGGAACAGTCATAGAGAACGGTTGCTAACGAGAGGGATCGTTTGTAATAGTGACCAGATGGTTTATGACCTCTTTGGGGTAAAAATAATCTCTTAACACATGAGTGACTTTATAAGGGATTTTTTGGTCATACCCTAAAAATTGATAAAACTTGCAATTTATATAGAAGAAGATAACTGTACAATTTATTTTTACTTTTCAAAGTAATAATGTTGTAATATTTTATAATTCTTCTAAGAATATAATGTAACATTTATTATTGTTTTCCAGAGACGGGAAATGTTGAAATGATGGTAATATATTGTGAAAAACGGTTTGAAGTAACATAATAACATTTGGATGTTTGACGCAAAAACAGAACAAAACAGGGATTTTAATATGGGCTATATGGCATCTCAAAATACCAACTCTAATGCGGGTCTAATCTGTATATTTTGTGGTTAAAAAGATTTGGTTAAAAATGATGGTTAAAAAGTAACATTTTAACTAGGAGTTTAAAATTTTAACCTTGTTTCTTATTCTGTATCGCAGGTTTTAACCCAAGCGTTAAGTTTTAACTTTTTAACCTTATGGTTAAAAGTATGTTGTAAAATTATCTGCAATGGAACGTAATTAGCTGGTGTAAGTGTGGTTTTAATGAAAACAAGTGTTATAGTAGAATCCTGAATTAACAACGTTCAAATATAATAAATCTGTATTGCGGAAATATACAGTATGTATTTATAAATAATTATGGCTGCAGAAAGTAAATAATATCCACGTCCCTCAATAAGTCTCCGGTCTAACTAAGAAAAACATTTTTTTTTTTATAAATTCGACTTTGTTCATCAACATACTCTCCTTCAAGAGTGATACATTCATCCCAACGCTCCTCTAACTTTTCGAAAAAAAAAAAAATAAATAAATAAATAAATTCAGCATACCAATCAGTAATAGTTGATTTGCCTGGTGCTCTATAACGCTTATCAAGCCACTGTTTGGCTTCAACAGTATTTTTTCCCATCAAAAAACAACACAGGAAATTCTTTTTTATCCATTCTTTTGAAAATTACAAAACTGGAGTCACTAAAACCACTGTAACCTCTAAACTAATTGTCAGAATGTCATGAAATTTTCACACGTATCGTTTGAAGGTTGGTACTATCCAGAAATCATATGGGTCTGTCAACAGTGTTGCCATATATATGTCACACCGGAGACTTATTGAGTGAAGTGTTAATATTTCAATAATTTGCAAATGCATCTAGATATATTTTTTCTTTCTTTTCTTTATTTATTTATTTATTTATTTATTTATTTATTTTTATTTTTTTCTTTCTTTATATTAAAATACTTTTATTTTCAGGTTATATTTACCTTTTTTTTATTTTAATTTTTAAATAAACAGAGATATCAAAATTTATAAATGTATCACAATTTTAATGTTTTAAATATTTACTTGCAATATATCAATAAGTCTTTTGGTTCTTCTCGGATTTTCAAAAAACGGCAACGAGTTGTGAAACGAGATAATCCCCAGGTTTTAGAAAAATGAAAATATTTTAAAATGTTTCTTCAGTTAAATGAAAATGGTCACTCATACACGCAATTGTATTTGTTTAATTCGAACTGATCTTCTAAAAAACATTTGCATATATTTTTTATTCACCTATATTCATTTTTCACTTATAAACCTCTTCTTGCTCAATTTATTCTACTAATAATTGGTTTGAAATAAATAGACCTGCCATGATAAATTCTAAAAATTGTTTTTTTTTTTTTCTGGCTATTTGATTTTTAGAGGTTCTAATTACCTAGACACCGGATTATAATATTAACACATTGTATTTGGTTGGAGTTAAAATTCCAAATATAACCTACTGAATTAACCGCATCGAGGTTAAAATTTTAACGCCATTTTGTTACAGAATAACAAAATATTTTAAAGCGTGGTTAAAATTTTTTAACGTCGACCTTGAGGATAATTTTTAACTTTTTAAGTTTCTGAATAGACCAGATTGCAGATTGGGCGATTCGATGGAGAGCGTTAACTAAAAATGTCGTCGTTGTATTCCCCTTTGCTTTTCAATTTAACCTATCCTCAATATTTAAAACTGTCAACCTGTTCTATTGTCACTGCATCTAAAGTTTTTACCTGTATTTCTTCTTTACTAATGGACATTATAAAAATCATAACAAATTTCAATTTTATCTAATAAATTGTTGCTTTTACTATTTCTTGCAATTATGTATCCATTCGAAGGACATTTTTAAAATATGTATCTTCCAATCAACAATTAGTAAAGCAATTTATTATTATTTCTTTTCCTAATTGACATAAATTGTTGAAGTATTCTACAAACTAAATTATATTGGTTCATAAGAATTGCTAATGAAAATATGAATAACAAAGATTAATTTGAAGACTGGTCTATAAATAAGTTAGGCGCATTTTTTCAACTATTCATAAACTAAAAATAACCAAAGTTGACAAGAGGAGATTTTTTAATTTTATTTACAGACCATATTTCTCATGTCAGTCTTTTAAATCTATGTTAATGTCCTTAATCATAATATTCATTTTTGACATAAGTATAATGGACGTTATATAATCATTTAATACAGCTGCTGAAGAGTCGACGTTCTTACCGTATCCCCATCTTTATTCGGAATGCTATTACGTACGTACTGGTTTCTCTTTCTGTAAGTGTTTTTTGTAAGGCAACACATTTCTGCTGAGCTTGTTTTGGCTTAAGGTATTTTTTAAAATAATTGCAGAAAATTATTTCTTCTTCTTGTTCTTTGGGCACTGTCAGTCAGGTTGACTTTTGTCCTCACTCACATAAATCCTCCATCTTGATCTGTTAGTTGTCAGATCTTTCTGTGTGTTCTGTATACCAATACTTGTAAAGCTGCATTCACAGCTCTAAAATTAGTCGACTATGCACAATACGTTTTAGATAAATTTAGTAGATAGTTTTAACGTTTAATAACAGCGTTCACAGCTATGAAAATTAATATGTGACGAATGTTGTGACATCTATGTTTTTTAAACCAATTACGATGGAATTAATGCATTTATGTTAGGGTTGTACATCGAAGGCAAAACATCGATGTTTAACATCGATGTTAACATCGGCGCCTTACTATCGATGTTGAAAAAACATCGAAGGAAAAACATCGATGTTTCCGATACATCGATGTTTTATTAATATGAAAAAAAGCTATTTATTTATATTATATAGGCTTTATTTAATAATGTAAAGATAAAATACGAAAAAAAGTAACTTATAATACACAAAAAGCATTTATTAGATTTTTAAATAGAAATATCAATCTTTTTTAATAGTAATTAATTTCACATTAACATTACCCAATATAATAATCCTAATTTGTTCCTACTATTTTTACATTTCTAAAATGAAATATTGCATTTTATTATAATACTAATATAGTAATCTTAATGTAAATTTTATATTATTTAACATAAAAATAACATACTGTCATACACATTTTTTTTTCACTTTTTTAATTTGAAATGCATATTACATTTTTTATAACACTAACATAGCAATCCTAATATTAATTTTACAATATAATCAATAATCCTAATAATAGTTTTATTAATAAATAAATTATAATTATATTTCCCAATACGGTAATTCCAGGGATTGGAGGAATAACAACTGGGAAAGTGTCAACAAGAATCAAAAAGCAACAAGTTTGTTGGCGTCGTTGGTCGTTGCATTGTTTGCAAAAATTAGAAGTTTCTTCTTATTTTTTTCTTATTCTGCAAACTGCTAAAAAGAATAAGAACTAACTCTATTAGTATTGTTATATCACAATAGATAGCGCTTATATTTTGTGTACTAATATTAATAAAAATTAAAATTTTAAGATTCGCGCGCTCTAGCAGTAGTTTCTGAATTTCAAAGTTTAAACATCGACATCGGTAGTAGACATCGATGTTTTATCGATACTATCGCCATCTGACCATCAATGGTAAAAACATCGATGTTTTTAAAACAAACATCGATGTTTTCGATACATCGATGCTTTTTTCCCATCCCTAATTTATGTAACTTTTTACAAGCCTGCCTCAGCGAGATCGTGATTTCTTAGTAAATTTTAATAACAAAATTATAACCGCAACTACAGCAATTCTTTCTGTCGATACATGTTGAAATTTGTGCGACAATAGGTATTTTTTAGGTTATGTGAAGTGAGATAGCTAAAGTATATTTATCTGTATCATTGCAACAACGCACTAACTATAAGTTTGGAAAACAGTCAACAGTCGACAACGCATTATCTATTGTTCTCTAAAGTTGAACGCTTCGTTGGCCACTAACACAACCATCTTAATATTGGATGCTATTGTCCTGATCTATCGGTACTCCTAATTCCCAAACAGTCTCTCAAGTTCCGCAACCAGGATATTTGACGCCTTCCTGCTGATCTCTTACCATTTATTTTTCTTTCCATAATTAACTATAATAAATGAATTTATTGTTGTACATGACTTGGCTCAGATATTATAACTTTCTTTTTTAGGGTTTTGTAGGTATGACCAAAAAACCCTTATACCGTCATTTTGTCGTCTGTCTGTCTGTCTGTCTGTCTGTCTGTCTGTCTGTTCGGTAAAAATTGTAGCCAAACGGCTAAACCTAGAGAGTTGAAATTTGGCATGCTTATACAACTCTTTGACCCGCACATAGGAAAAATACTAAAACATTTAAAAAACATATCCCCCTAAAAATATAAACAAATATGTGCTCATCGAAAAAAAAAATATTTTTTTTAAATTCTGAGTAGGGTATCAAATTAAAGCCCTTAGTATGTGGATTAACGATCAAAATTTTATTTTTGCAAAATAAATAATTTTGACGGTATTTTGGCCAAAATTGTGCAAAAAATTTTTTGTCCCACACCCTGTAGCCCAGATGGTTTAAACTAAAAATCTGAAAAAATCTAAGTAATGTACATTGGTGTGAACCGGAATAGTACAACAGGAATTTTTAATCAGATTATGTTTTCGGAAAAAAACGCATTTTTTGTGTTTTTTGGTTGACCATGCATATAGCTTATACTCATATAACACGCTGAGTTGTTAAGCGTGTGGTGGTCTAGAGGCTATGTTGCGCGCCAACTACACAGATTTGTTATACACCACGCAGGTTCGTTCCTGGCTTGTGGAGTGAATTTTTTGTTTGTTTTTTTTTTTAATTTTTATTTTGTTAAAATTCTAGTTATATTTTAGCAAATTTTGAATTTAATTTTCAAGAGCGTAAATTTAATAACCAATTGGAATTATATTTTCATTCTATGTGTCATTTATACGAAACCAGAGGGGCGGAGCGTATGATTTAAGACAACCAATGAAAGCCATAGCAAATTTTCAAAATCTTAATGAACCTTGTTATATAAAAAAAATACTGCACTTATTTAGAAACCTAAATAATGATATTAGGTATTCGAATTAAAATTAACAAAAAAATATTTTAACATAAAATTTGTTTTTAAAGCTCTGAGATTAACAGACGATAAATTATTTTAAAAAGATCGTTCATTTTGCCGTGGTTACTACAAAGCAAAATTTGTCCTACACACTCAGCATGCCGCCTTCACTTATTATATACCTGCAAAACCCTGCAATGTGTGAAAATTCACACTTCACATCAATTTTTTCAATTTGGTATGTTAGTTGTAGTTTCGTTCCCATCCTAGTGAGTACTTCGTTGTTCTTTGTTCTAGTGATCTAAAACCCGTAGAAACGCATTTTCTCATAAATAGGTATATAGTAATACACCGACTTACGCGAACTCGGACTTACGCGGTTTTTGATTTTTTTGTTTGACAACACTGCCGCGCGTTATCTTCAGGGTTTTTCTTGCTGTGATACGCATTGGACGCGTTTTGCGTAAATTCTATATGCAAGATTACGATTCTACAATCGACGAAAGTTAAAATTGTTTTGTTATACGTTTTCTAAACCCTTAAAAAATATGTAGTTCAAACGAAGTAAATCAGATTCTCCAGCACCTAGTAAGATAAGGAAAACGATATCGATATAGTAAGATAAGGAAAACGAAATAAATCATTAGATCTAGGAGTTCCCCAGGGAAGCGTTCTTGGTCCCACTTTATTCCTCATTTACTCAAATGACCTTCCAAATCACTTTAGAAATATCCACAATTTAACTTTAACATCTTTTGCTGATGATAACAACTTCCTCGATAAATGTAACCCATCCGATCTAAATACCTCCTTTGAAAATGTCATGTTTGAAATTGACACATGGTCAACTAAAAATAAACTAACATTAAATGTCAATAAAACCGCATATGTCATTTTCAAATCAATCCAGAACAAAATTGACATCCCAGAATCCCTTACCTACAATAGCCAGATTATTTCCACCACTGGAAAAACTAAATTGCTGGGCATTACACTAGATGAGAATATGAAGTGGACTGCTCATATCGATAATCTTGGTCAAAGACTTAGCTCCTGCCTATATGCCCTTAGATTTATTAAAACTCAATGCAGCAAAACAGTATTAAGAAGTCTCTATTTTTCTTGCTTCCATTCTCATTTAAAATTTAACATTATAAACTGGGGAAAATCCAGTGACTGGAAACGTATTTTTAGACTCCAAAAATCCGCGATAAGAATCATAGATTCAATAAAATATAGGAAATATTAAAATATGTATCTGTATCTGTATCTAGATATTTAAATCAGTATCTAAGTATCTGTATTTCAGGTACTTTTTTCAGATACTTTCCTATTTTGTCTTTTTCAAGGTCTTTTTACAAAATATGTCCATACGATTTTTCAAGTTGGTAGTACAATTACACTTTATTAAAATTTTAAAGATAAAAATAAATTAAATAAATAAATAAATTATAAGTTTGAGAATTATGATAAAATACAAGTTCTATATATAATTAATTAAATTTTGGAAAACATCCTTTTATTTTTTCCTTTTTTTTTTAAATAAAAAATAAAAAAATAAATAAAAAATAGAAGAATGTTTTCCAAAATTTAATCAATTACATATAGAACTTGTATTTTATCATAATTCTCAAACTTATAATTTATTTATTTAATTTATTTTTATCTATAAAATTTTAATAAAATGTAATTGTACTACCAACTTGAAAAATCGTATGGACATATTTTGTAAAAAGACCTTGAAAAAGACAAAATAGGAAAGTATCTGAAAAAAGTACCTGAAATACAGATACTTAGATACTGATTTAAATATCTAGATACAGATACAGATACATATTTTAAAATGTACCTAGATACATTACAACACTGATGTCGGGCAAACAGGCAATAATTGATTTATTTCCGGATATCGTATTATATTATAATCATCTGAAACGTAGGTATTGCGCTACAAAAAAGTGGATGAGTTTAAGAAACCGAGAGAAACCAGCATTCGATCTTAGTTGTTATGGATAGTCATCTATATACCAAACTTCAGCAACCCCATTCCGTAAATTATGTTTTTTTCAGGAATTTTATATTTTCGGAAAGAAATATCGCATTCTTGGTTGCAATTTGGTAATTACGGTACACACTATAAATTTTAATCATTCTATTTAAAATTTTTATTAAAACAAACATATGTGTTCCTTCCTGCTTCCATTCTTTTCTAATCTATTTGTCTCTGTCCTTCTTACGACATTATTACGTGGTAGATCTTGCGTGCATAACAAATTACGAATTAATTTCATTTGTACATTTGATATGGTGTCAGCCTGACTGTCTGTGTTTTCATGGATCACCGCTGCTGTTAATATTTCGGTGGCGCCACATGTATGTCGCATGTCAACTGTCGTCGTGATTACTTCCAGTTTTTATCTGTCTTATGTTTTGCTTCTTGATCGACTCTTCTATTTAAGATTAATTCCTGGATGAGATTACTTTAATTTCATTTGAATATATTTAAATTTTAATTTAATTTTTGTTATCGATTCAAATAAATGTATTGAACTTATGAAATGTGTAGTTGCATATCATAAATAACGGATATATTGTCTATGTACATGTACATGTTTCTATTATTTATGCATTGAATATGGATTGTATCTGTATTTGAAAGGTGCTAAAATAAAACACGTGTATCCAGAGGCGGATTAAGCCTGCTGGAGGCCTCAATCATATATCTGTCTATCTGTCTGTCTGTTGGTAAAAATTGTGGCCCAACGGCTGAACATAGAAAGTTGAAATTTGGTATGCTTGTACAGAGATGGGGGCGCCGGCAGGCCATGAAATTTATTGCACCTAGAATTTATTTCTAGGCTCAGAAGGCATTTTGTTTTTCTTTAAACACGTTTAAAAATTCGAAATTTTCAAGATATAAAGATGAAATCGGGCCGCAAATAATCCTTTTGTCCCACTTCTATCTTTGAAAGATGGTGGATGTTCATGTTTAGTGATGTGAAAATAGACAAATCAAAGAAAAAAAAAATTTCAGTACTTTTGTGGATGGGGGGGGGCTTAAGGCCGTGCGCGCTAGTTGATGTATATCAAGTTAAAATTCTGTTTTAATGTATTTCTTATATCTCTTTGAATTATATTTAGAGGGTGCCAAATCATGCCTAAGAGCGCTAAATTATGGCTTGCCTAAGAGCACCGCATTATGTCTTTCCTAGGGGCGCTGAATTATACCTTGCCTAGGGTTTTCACAGGCCCTCGTGCCGGGCCTGAACCCATATATAGGAAAACTATAACTATAATGCTTAACTCGAGTCAAACATCATACAAAAACATATCATTTTAACTTGAATTAGGATTAACTCGATTTAAAACATTTAATCCGTTCGAGAAAGAAAATCTGCAAGAGAATATTTGCGTTTTTACCGACCGCTAACATATATAAGGGAGGTATTGTGATCATACCGATTTTGACATTTCGAGATTTCGATGGATCTCCACGAATTGAGGTCCCTACATAACGTTTTGACTATTTTTAGCATGATGTCTGTCGGTCTGTCTGTCCGTCTGTCTGTCTGTCTGTCTGTCCGTCTGTCCGTCTGTCTGTGTACACGTGCAAAGCAAATTCGGCTGAAAGGATTTTTATGAAACTTCATATTTAAGCTTTTGCCATCAATGGCATGAGTTGATTAACTTTTGGTAAAAATTGGTTGACTAAAAGAGGGAGTTTACTCGTGTCGATTTTAAGATTTTTGCGAATATTTCACAACAGAAAAATATCTCGAAAAAATTTATTTAACAAGAGTTGCTATAAAAGCAATAACTAATAACTTTTATTTGAGACGTTTTTTGATAAAACGAAAAATTTCGAATAATTTCTGTAAAATTTTTTCCGAGTTTCAATTTTTTCATATTTATATGTAACAGTTCCATGGTCATGATAAATAATATCTCTGTTAGAAAATATTAGGTCAAGTTATTTCTACTCTGCTGCTAGAATGTAATTTATATAAGTACTTTATGATGGCGGTCGGTCCTGTGGTGGCCACAGCTGATTTTTTAATGTTAAAATATTAAAAGTAGTACAGGCAGATTGCTAATTTTCATAAGGGGTATCTGTTTTATAGCAAAGGTATATTAAAGCTTTAATCTGAATTCTTTCAATTTTATTTACATACTTATCATACTGGGGGTTCCAAATAAAGCCGCATTCAGAGCTCTTTGAAATTAACACGTTGTGTTGCTATGGACTGTTTTAACGAGGGCAATTGGTATGATCGGACAAGCTCGTACTATATCGCTCAACAGTAGTATAGCAACGACAAAGCACGAGCATGTCCGATCATAACAATTGACCTCGTTAAAACAATCCATAGCAACACAACGTGTTAATTTCAAAGAGAACATTTTACTGGGCTTGTCTTGTGTGTGTTCCAGTCCAATAAATAAATAAATAAATAAACATAAAAATAAATAAATTTGAAACAAAAAAATCATAAGAACTTATAATAAAATACTTAAAAATGAACTGGTAAATTAACAATACAAATGTAAAGATTTTTGCAAATTCCAAGCCAGAAATGGCATAAATAATATACTATCTATTCATTTAAAAATTGATGTGAAGTGTGAATTTTCACACATTTCAGGGTTTTGCAGGTATTTAGTAAGTGAATGATGATTATTTGGGATGCCAAAACAAATTTTATATTAAAATACTTTTTTTGTTAATTTTAATTCGAACGCCTAATATCATTATTTAGGTTTCTAAATATGTGCAGTATTTTCTTTTTTATATAGCAAGGTTCATTAAGAATTTTAAAAATTGCGCCTATGGCTTCCATTGGTTGTTATAAGTTCCGCTCCTCTGATTTCGTGTACATTGAAACAGAATTAAATTATAATTTAAACAATTTCCACTGGTTATTAAATTTACGCTTTTAAAAATTAAATGCAACATTTGCCAAAATATAACTAGAATTTTGAAAAAATAATTTAAACAATATAAAAATTAAAAATAAAAAACAAAAAATAATATTGTCTCTTCTCGCAGGGTTCGACCCGTATCGGATCGAGTTACTTGGGTGAAAAAGCCAGCATTAAAACCACAAGACCAGCATATACGTTCTAGTGTAGCGTGTTACAAAGCTATAACTTGTGTACATTATTAGCCAAAAATCACAAAAAATGCGTTTTTTTCCAAAAACGTAATCTGATCAAAAATTCCTGTTGTACTATTCCGGTTCACACCAATGTACATTACTTAGAATTTTTTCAGATTTTTAGTTTAAACCATCTGGGCTACAGGGTGTGGGACAAAAATTTTTTTGCACAACTTTGGAAAAAATCGCTTCAAAATAATTTATTTTGCAAAAATAAAAATTTGATCGTTAATCCACGTACATTTGATACCCTACTCAGAATTATAAAAAAATATTTTTTTTTTTCGATGAGCACATATTTGTTTATATTTTTAGGGGGATATGTTTTTTAGATGTTTTAGTATTTTTCCTATGTGCGGGTCAAAGAGTTGTATAAGCATGCCAAATTTCAACTCTCTAGGTTTAGCCGTTTGGCTACAATTTTTACCGAACAGACAGACAGACAGACAGACAGACGACAAAATGACGGTATAAGGGTTTTTTGGTCATACCTACAAAACCCTAAAAATTAAGACTCGGGGGAGGGGGGCAAATCCCCCTTGCCCCTTACTGTGGGCGCCCGTGCTTATATTTCAATGCATGTAATCAATAGGATGAGTAACACTTTAATAGATAACAAATGTGGTCATCCTTATTACCAATCGAATGAAACGGAAATAAAATTTTAATTTCCTCAAATATTTCGCGGAAGTTATTAATCTCAGACGTAAATGCATCGAAGCATGTTTTATAAAATGACACAGATATCAGATATTCTGTTCACGGGCAGGGCCTAGAACCACTCCGTTCTCTTCTTGTACTGCAAATACAATATCGTATTGAAATATCGCATTGTGTGCCGGTATTATTTAATGGCTCATTGTTCTGGAGCGATGAAGTGTCGCAAGGGCGTGAGTTCGTAACAATACCGTATCACTTCCGCTACGATACACGGCCATAGCAATGGCAATGCATTGCTGTTGCATTGCCTACCTGGGACCGAGCCACAACTACGGACGACCACGGGATTCTTTATGCGAGTTCGCTTTCGCACGATTTAAATAAGTTATACAACAGTGCAAGGTGAAGGTGATGCTGAGTTTGCTGAATTTATAATAGAATTCAAGAGTAGGAAATGAAAGTGCATTGTTATGGTATAATAAACATATTATATGAATACAAAATTGTTATTTTTGGATTCATATTGTCAAATAGAGATGGTAGGGATAGATCAGTTTTAATTGAATCTTTTTTACACGGTTTTATTTTGGTGGGTTTCATGTTAGTCTGGATCAAACCTTTTTACCGACCGTCAACATATATAAGGGAGGTATTGTGATCCTACCGATTTTGACATTTCGAGATTTCGATAGATCTCCACGAATTGAGGTTCCTACATAACGTTTTGACTATTTTTAGCATGATGTCTGTCGGTCTGTCTGTCTGTCCGTCTGTCTGTCTGTCTGTCCGTCTGTCTGTCTGTCTGTCTGTCTGTCCGTCTGTCCGTCTGTCCGTCTGTCCGTCTGTCTGTCTGTCTGTCTGTCTGTGTACAAGTGCAGAGCAAATTAGGCTAAAATGATTTTTATGAAACTGCATATTTAAGCTTTTAACATCAATGGCACGAGTTGATCAACTTTTGGTAAAAATCGGTTGACTAGAAATGGGAATTTACTCGTGTCGATTTTAAGATTTTTGCGAATATTTAGCAACAGAAAAATATTTCGAAAAAATTTATTGCACAAAAGTTGCTATAAATGCAATAACTAATAAGTTATTAGTAATAACTTTTATTTGAGACGTTTTTTGATAAAACGAAAAATTTCGACAAATTTTTGTAAAATTTGATTTTTATGAAACTTCATATTTAAACTTTTGCCATCAATGGCACAAGTTGAAAAAAATCAGCTGTGGGATTAGATTTGACCACCAAAGGACCAACCGCCATCATAAAGTACTTGTATAAAATACATTCTAGCAGCAGAGTAAAAATAACTTGGCCTAATATTTTCTAACAGAGATATTATTTATCATGACCATGGAGACGTTACATATATGTAAGTATGAAAAAATTGAGACTTAAAAATCGTCTCAAATAAAAGTTATTATTTATTTCATTTGTAGCAACTTTTTTTAAATAAATTTTTGATAAAAAAAAAGTTTTGGTAAAAATCGGTTGACTAGAAATGGGAATTTAGTCGTGTCGATTTTAAGATTTTTGCGAATATTTAGTAACAGAAAAATATTTAGAAAAAATTTATTGAACAAAAGTTGCTATAAATGCATTAACTAATAACTTTTATTTGAGACTTTTTTTGATAAAACGAAAAATTTCGACAAATTTTTTAAATTAAGTCTCAATTTTTTCATACATATATGCAACGTTTTCAAGGTTATGATAAACAATATCTCTGTTAGAAAATATTAGGCCAAGTTATGTCTACTCTGCTGCTAGAATGTATTTTATACAAGTACTGTATGATGGCGGTCGGTCCTGTGGTGGCCACAGCTGATTTTTTTAAATTTAGGTTATTTAAGGTATATCAATATCTTGGGTTATTAGTACCCGGTATTATATTTTACAAAATATTGTTAATAAGATTACATTATATGGGTATTATGTATGTTGGTGTTAGTCTATATTTGTTTGTATAGTTTTGTGTCTGTTAGAAATTTATGTAGGATTGTGTTGTTATTGTCGTTAAGTGCTTCTTGTAGAGTGTCAGGTATATGATGTGTCTGTCTTATTGTGTCATATTTGGTGCATTTTGTAATAAACTGTTATAGACCGGGAGCTCATGACATTTTTGGTCTCCGATTTCATACAGCATGCCTTTTGGAGGAGAGAATATTTACCTTGTGACAACAAAAAAGGGATGGTACTAAACCCCTGCACGCTTTCCGGTCATAGGGAAAATTGCATTTCCACTTGCACAAAATTTTTGTGTTTTTCTCTGATTTAATATTGCTTGCCCTTTTGTCAAAAGAAAGTTATAACAAATTTAAAGTCTTTTAATTATAGGCATGCTGTATGAAAACGCGGAAAATCATATTTTTTTATTACAAGATCACATGACCGTTTGAGCTCTTTGGGACCCTCCGAATCGCATGCATATCTTTAAAAGACTTTAAATTTGTTATGACTTTCTTTTGACAAAAGGGCAAGCAATATTAAATCAGAGAAAAGCACAAAAATTTTGTGTTTAAGTGGAAATGCAATTTTACCTATGACCGGAAAGCGTGCAGGGGTTTAGTACCATCCCTTTTTTGTTGTCACAGGTTAAATATTCTCTCCTCCAAAAGACATGCTGTATGAAATCAGAGACCAAAAACTGTTATGAGCTCCTGGTCTATTATCTACTATTATATTGTACAAGTGTGGTTTGTATGTTCTATTCAACGTCTGGTGTATCTTCATTTTTCCGGTAACGCGAGAAGAAAATGAATCGCCCTCTCATCCGGGTGATATTTGTTTAGTGCTTAGGCTTAATTTTATTTCGACAGGGGGTACTGACTAATTTTTATTGATAAAAATCATGCATTTTTTCCTCGAATCCGTGTCGAATCAAAGTCACCATTGATCGGCACGGACAGGTTTTATCAGACGATATTTCAAAAATATTCTTAATACAAGACGGCCGGTCCAGAATATTTACGGCGAGAATCAAAGTGTTAAATGGTAATAATGGTTCAGGTTAGCTTTTTGGACGTGCGAGATAATATTTTGAGGTATCAGAAAACATTTTTCAAAGAATCTGGGCCATTATTGGAAATATGCTTACAAGATTTCAGAAGGTGACAGCTGTCAAATTTTTTGCATTTTAAAATGGGACGAGATTTCACATTTTGAACGTGTTTCTTGACAGAAGAATACTAATTAAGGATTTAAGGTGAATTAACGATAAAACATAAGACATTTGCAGGGGAATTTCCATAAAATAGTGTTAAAAAAAGATGAGCGACGAGTTTTATAATCGACAAGTGCGACACAATTATATTAAAACGAGTCTCGAAGCGACGAGTTTTAACAACGTAGGGGAGAAGACCGGCGTAGCCGGGCTGAGGCCCCTAGTACTGTAATAATTGCGTTGCTGTCATTACATAATGGGGTATCTTCTTTCTTCATTTTGTAGCTGTGTGTAATTTTTGTGTGTCCAATTCGTAGTCTGGTAGTGTCACTTTGCTCTCTATTTGTTGCCGAGAATGGCCATTTCTTCATGTCGGGTTTTACTGTTCGTAGTTTATTAAGTTATATATTTTGCCATATGTTGTCTACTTCTTCTAGAATTTTACGTTTTATTTAATTTTTCATGTCATATGTCTTGTAAAGTCAAGTTATTCCTTGGGTCCTTTCTGGTGGCTTCTTTGGTTACTGCATCTGCTTTGCAATCATTTTTGAACCTTTCTACCCAGCAGATTTTCTTAAATTTTTGCATACATATGCATTTCCGGTGGCAATGCAATATTTCGTCCTAAAATTATTAACCGGGGAGGCGCGACCCCCAAATCAAATTAATAAATCCATTTAAAAAAATCTGTCAGTGGTGTATAACTTAGATTTTCCTGAGTGATATAGGCTAAATCAGTGTTTCCCAAGCAAGGAGGTGCGACCCCTTTATGTGCTGTAAAAGCAAATTAATTAACTGATTTGAAAGATTCTTTCAGTGGTATAAAGTTTAGGCTTTCCAATAGACTAAAAAGTATAGCGCTAAAGCTTGGGCCTCTTTCCTATGGCCTGTTATCCGACCTTAATCAACCGACCAATAGCAACACCCCTATCACATCATTCCATCTCTACATAACGGACGTAGTATTGACGTAAAAACTATAATGTGAAACACAATACTTTCTTCAAACTTTCAATGCTATCCTACTTCCAACTCAACTTCTGAAACTACCTCCAGTCAGATTTAGTTTGGTTTTTTTAAATTTTTTATTTACTTTATTAGCCTTGGGTCTGACCACCACTTGGCCACCTATCGCCTAGTTCTTATAATTATAATAATCATTTATCTAACGTATCTTATTTGTCCATTACTAACACTAATAATAGACCGGGAGCTCATGACAGTTTTTGGTCTCCGATTTCATACAGCATGCCTTTTGGAGGAGAGAATATTTACCCTGTGACAACAAAAAAGGGATGGTACTAAACCCCTGCACGCTTTCCGGTCATAGGGAAAATTGCATTTCCACTTAAACACAAAATTTTTGTGCTTTTCTCTGATTTAATATTACTTGCCCTTTTGTCAAAAAAAAGTTATAACAAATTTAAAGTCTTTTAAATATATGCATGCGATTCGGAGGGTCCCAAAGGGCTCAAACGGTCATGTGAAAAAAATATGATTTTCCGCGTTTTCATACAGCATGCCTATAATTAAAAGACTTTAAATTTGTTATAACTTTCTTTTGACAAAAGGGCAAGCAATATTAAATCAGAGAAAAACACAAAAATTTTGTGCCAGTGGAAATGCAATTTTCCCTATGACCGGAAAGCGTGCAGGGGTTTAGTACCATCCCTTTTTTGTTGTCACAGGGTAAATATTCTCTCCTCCAAAAGGCATGCTGTATGACATCGGAGACCAAAAATGTCATGAGCTCCCGGTCTATAACAGTTTGTTGTCTATGAGTCTGGTATTATAAATCAAATTCACAATTTTTTATGTGTTCATATAATTTAACTTTAATGCCCTCTCCATTAGAAATTAAATAGTATAAATTTATTGGTAAAGTTGTCACTATTGGTAGCACTACTTTTGTAAATTCGTCAATTTTTAGGGTTTTGTAGGTATGACCAAAAAACCCTTATACCGTCATTTTGTCGTCTGTCTGTCTGTCTGTCTGTCTGTATGTCTGTCTGTCTGTTCGGTAAAAATTGTAGCCAAACGGCTAAACCTAGAGAGTTGAAATTTGGTATGATTGTTCAACTTTTTGACCCGCACATAGGAAAAATACTAAAACATCTAAAAATCATATCCCCCTAAAAATATAAACAAATATGTGCTCAAAGAAAAATAAAATATTTTTTTTAAATTCTGAGTAGGGTATCAAATGAAAGCCCTTAGTACGTGGATTAACGGTCAAAATTTTATTTTTGCAAAATAAATTATTTTGACGCGATTTTTGTCAAAATTGTGCAAAAAAATGTTTGTCCCACACCCTGTAGCCCAGATGGTTTAAACTAAAAATGTGAAAAAATTCTAAGTAATGTATATTGGTGTGAACCGGAATAGTACAACAGGAATTTTTGTTCAGATTATGTTTTCGGAAAATAATGCATTTTTTGTGTTTTTAACCAAAATATGTTAAATATTTAATTCGTTATGTAACCAAGTTGATACGTCACCACTCATAGCTATGTGCGTTTAGTCATTGGTTTTCTAATTTGTCAAGCAGGTAACTTGCAAACTAGGGTTCGAATCCTGTCAATTTTAATTTTTTTGTTTTTTTTTTTGCAGTTTTCATTTGTTTAAATTATTTTGTCAAAATTCTAGTTATGTTTTGGTAAATGTTGCATTTAATTTTTAAAAGCGTAAATTTAATAACCAGTGGGAAATGTTGAAATTATAATTTAATTCTGTTTGATGTATACGAAATCAGACGGCGGGGCTAATGATTTAAGCAACCAATAGAAGCCATAGGCGCAATTTTCAAAATCTTAATGAACCTTGCTATGTAAAAAAAATACTGCACATATTTAGAAACTTAAATAATGGTATTAGGCATTCGAATTAAAATTCATAAAAAAATATTTGAACATAAAATTTGTTTTGGCATCCCAAATAATCATCATTCAGTTATTAAATACCTGCAAAACCCTGAAATGTGTGAAAATTCACACTTCACATCAATTTTTTGTTTGTTAATATCACCTTCTAATATTAAATGATCCACTGTTCCTTCTTTTCCACACTCGCAAGCACTGTCACTCACTACTCCTATACGTTTTAAATGTGTGGGGCATTTACAATGTCTACTTTTTATTTTAATAATAGTAGTAATTAGTTCCCTTGTTTTAATATTCTTGAACCACATTTTTTAATTTATATTATTATTGTACTTATAATAGGCTACGCCAGTTAATTTGCACTTATTTTTATACCACTTCTCGAATAAGTTGATAAAGTGAACTATACATAGACAATAAATAAATATAATATTATTAATATTATAGATTATCGTGTTTTTATTTCAGAATATACTGGATATAAGAAATCACTTGAGTTTATTTATATTACTGGAAACCAACGCCTATCTAACTGTTACAATTTCTTGTTCTCCATAAATAAGTTGAAATTTTTGCCGCCTCCATGTCATATAAAACAATGTGCATCATTCTCTTCCTACATTTCCATGAACCGTACAAATTGAAGATTACTCGAATAGTATCTTTGCGTTTAGTTCCAGTAGTGACTGCAACGCCACACACGATGTTGCGGTCACACATACAACTTCCGCGTTCGGAACTCATCCTCTTAGAGCCGCCTGCAATCTTATTATTAATCGAGGGTTAATGTTGTATTACAGATTAAAATGAGGATTATTTCATGGATTAATAAACTGAATCGAACCGGTCATGTCGGTGTCTACAGTAATACCAACGTACCAACCACGATGTGGTCGGATGTTGTTTTTCTCTACGTTCAGGTAGATCTATAATGGTTTCAACAAATATGATGTTCAACTACGTAAATTATTACCCAAGATTATTGTTTATTTTGTGTTTGTTAATTTTGAAAACTTACACCAGTGGTGGCGGGTAATATATTTAGATAGAGGCACAAAACTACTTGCACAAAAAAAAAAAAAAAACAAATGTTTCGATGCCAATTCTTAATGCTAAACGATCAAAGTTTGACCAGTGGTTCTCAAGAATCTTTGTGTAACTTTATTATTTTTTCAACGACAAAATATTCAATATTTTTCGAAAACTAATCTGATCAAAAATTCCTGTTGAACTATTCTGGTTCTCATGTGCAATGTGCATTATGAGATGTTTTTCAGATTATTAGACTAGTCCTTCTTCCTCTAGGAAATAGGGTGGGGGACAACAATTTTGACACATTTTTAGCGAAAACCCATATAAAATAGATAATTTTTTTTAAATAAAATTTTGTTGGTTATCCTCCCATTAAGAGGTTTTATTAAAAAAATATATTTATTTTTGCGTTAAAAACATATTTGTTTATATTTTTCCCAAGATGTCTTTTTTTAATTCTCTATAGTTTTCATATATGTGGGTCAAAGAGAACTTTCTAGGTCCAGTCGTTTGGCCACAGTTTCTACTGAAAGACAGATAGACAGTGGCGGATTACCCAACAGGCAAATGAAGCAGTTGCTTCGGGTCTTAAAGATTTGGGGGCCTCAAAATTATTAAATTATTTTAGATTTTATATATGTATAAATCAGGGACGGGGAGTCGGTAGAAAAATTACCGACTCTTGACTCCGGAGTCGATATTTTTGAAGACCGACTCCGACTCCCGTATCCTTTCACTCATTAATCGTAAAGCCTATTCCAAATATTTAAACAGAACTAAATGCAATTTTTATTCTCTTAAGTTATCACGAGTTCACCTTTTAACGATCGAAGTGGGCTTTTGTTAAATAAAATGATAAAATGCCTCATTCAATCGTTAAGAGTTAGTATATTGCAATGTCTAGTTCCACTTAATCTAAAAAAACAGACTGTTTTTATATAATGTCATTTTCATTTCATCTTGACTTATTGTGTCATTTTTAAAACAACTTTTCAAATATGTGTTATTAGTTTAAAAAAATAATTTTAAAAGTATTTTATATATAGGCTATTCCAAACGTTTAGCCTATTTTAAACGTTTAGATTTTGCAATCTAGTTACTTTCATCGTTTGAATTGTACTTTTTGGCCATTTTGTTTAAGTTTTGTAAATCATACTTACAATAAACATATTTATAATCCGTCTCAATTTGTAATACGAAACTAGATCTGATTACTTTGGTGACTGTTGTGGTGTAAACAGACTTTGGCGTATCCGTGTGAACCAATACTATGACAATATTATAAATGTATTGTCAATATACAACATAAAAAATGAACTTTCACTGTTAGTTCCGTATTACAAAATGAGACAGATAATAGGTTAAGGTTAATATAATTTTAAAATGTCATTTGCTTTATATTTTGATTTTTTGTGTCATTCTTAATACAAATTTCCCATTTATTTATTTTTTTGTCATTAAAATAAGTAAGAGTATTTTATTTTTGACATTCGATTCCATGGTTTCACTGTTGGAATTTAAAATTTTCACATGCCAACGTAAAAAATTAAATAACCCAAGCAAGGTCCTTTCTCGTGACAACCTAAAAGAACGAAATTCCCATTTAGTTCCGCCTAAACCTTTGGAATAGTCTGTACTTTATTTCATAATATGTCACTTTTTCCTTTTGACATTTTGGCTGTCATCAGGACTCTCGTTACAATTTGAGAAAATAAAAGTCGAATTTAGTTAAAACTGAAACATAATAAACAAAGTATTAAAAAAAGGATAATGAGTAAAAACAAAATATCTTTACTGCCTCATCGTATTAATCTGTTAATACGAGTAGGATTAATCAAATTTTAAACTGGAAAGCCTGAAGAAAACCGGGTAAATTAGGTATTGAATATTTTTAATTTCATTTTCGTTCTTGAACAGACAACATAATGTCGTTCCTGTTTCCGTGCTTTAAAAAATTCTGGTAATATAGTTATTTTGCTTTCGTTTTCGGTTTGTTCTCATCCTTGACAAAAATTGAATCAAAGAGTCGGGAGTCGATAACTTTTTCCGACTCCCAACTACGACTCCGACTCCGACTCCTACAAAAAGCTTCGACTCCTCGACTCCCGACTCCTACTCAGACTCCCCATCCCTGGTATAAATAAAATAATAATTTTGTAAAATTTAAATTATTTGTTCAAAGGCGAATTTCATATCCTTTGAAATCATCTTTTCAGTTTGTTGATGAAAATATTTCAGCTTCAACTGAGATGTACAAGATATTGATTGATGGTTTACAATATACATTTCCAATTGTGGAAACTATTCTTATTAACAATACCTATTTGTAATGCCAATAGAGAACGATCATTTTCGGTATTAAAACGGGTAAAACACTATTTAAGAAATAGCTTAAATCAAATGCATTTATCGGAATTAGCAATTTTATGTATTGAAAAAGATATACTTAATTCCACTGATTAAGACTTAATTATAAATAATTTCGCTAAAGTAAAGTCTAGGAAAGTATTACATACAAAGGATGAAACATAACATACCAACAACGCTAAAGGAAGCTCTGAAGAATGAACATGAAGTTGAAGTAAGCATAATAAAATACCTCAAAAATTGTCACCTCTACAACAAAATATAATGTTAAATAAATAATGTAATAATTAAATGTACCGGGTGCCAATAATCTTAGTTGTTGAGGCTCCCTAAATTAAATTTAAAAAAAATAAAAAAAACAAAAAAAGAGTATTCCTAAAATAATTTAATTAAAAGACTTATTGTTAAATACCTGAATACCTGAAATACCAAATACCTAAAAGGAAAACAGTTTCGTCAAGCCCAAGTGATAAGCAAAAAAATCAGCTGTGGCCACCACAGGACCGACCGCCATCATAAAGTATTTTATAAAAGTATATAAAATACATTCTAGCAGTAGAGTAGAAATAACTTGGCCTAATATTTTCTAACAGAGATATTATTTATCATGATCATGGAAACGTTACATATAAGTATGAAAAAATTGAGACTTAAAAAAAATTTCGAAAAATTTTACAGAAATTATTCGAAATTTTTCGTTTTATCAAAAAACGTCTCAATTAAAAGTTATTAATTATTGCTTTTATAGCAACTTTTGTTAAATAAATTTTTTCGAAATATTTTTCTGTTGTGAAATATTCACAAAAATCTTAAAATCGACACGAGTAAACTCCCATTTTTAGTCAACCGATTTTTACCAAAAGTTGACTAACTCGTGCTATTGATGGCAGAAGCTTAAATATGAAGTTTCATAAAAATCCTTTCAGCCGAATTTGCTCTGCACGTGTACACAGACAGACGGACAGACAGACAGACAGACAGACCGACAGACATCATGCTAAAAATAGTCAAAACGTTATGTAGGGACCTCAATTCTTGGAGATCCATCGAAATCTCGAAATGTCAAAATCGGTATGATCACAATACCTCCCTTATATGTATATGTTGGCGGTCGGTAAAAATGGAAAAACACTGCATGCCCGATCGGATGAGGTGCCCTCTTACTTACTGGCTTGGGTTGCCCCTGCCCAGAAAAGATACTACGCCAGTTCTAAGGCAGATCTACGAGTATATCATTTTAAGAACAAGATATTATCAAACAAAGAAATGGAAAGCTAAATGTTAATTTTAAATACCCACACTTCTTAAAGTATTTATGCAACTATTCAGACATAATTACTACACATTCCAGACATCAAAATTCCTCCATAAAACATTTCTAGAATTCGTCTCTAGATATTTTTACACGATAAAAACTTAAAACTACATTTCACCTTATATATGATACCAAGTTTATCTTCTATAATAGTTGAAAAAAATTTGACTATTGTTTTTGTTTTCTTTCTAGTATTTCGTAGATAAAATCAAGGAACCATTAGGTATATTGTTTGTCATGTTTGTCTTTTGGTCTCTTTTTAATACAGTATTTTTTTTTTTTTTTTGTTTTTATTTAGCAAAAAATACATCGGCAACTAAGGCCATTAGTATTACAATACATTTCTATAATTTAATCTAGTGTTTAACATTACTAATAATACATTTGGGAAAATATATATATTGAGTTTAGATTATTGTTCGCTTCGGTTTTTAGGGTAGTTATATTTTGTTTTTTAATGATATTTCTTCTAGGAATTTTAGTACAGTTTCTATTGTTTTGTTGTCGTTAGCAAGGGCTTGCTGTAATGTGGGGGGAATTTTATGTGTTTTCCTTTCGTTGTTATGTTTCTGGCAGGTCATCAGGATATGTTCTACTGTCAGTTCTGTGGCACATTCTTCGCACATGGGTGGTTGTAGTCTGTGGAATACGTATTGGTGTGTAATCGCCGGATGTCCAATTCGTAGTCTCGTCAATATAATTTGGTCTCGTCGGTTTCTGGTTAGGGTCCATTTCTTCGTGTCCTGTTTTATATGTCGTAATTTGTTGTTGTTCGCCAGTCTCCATTCTAGGTCCCAGTCTTCTTTAATTTCGTGTTTAATCCGGTTCTTGAAATCATAGATTGGCATCGGTATTTCTGTTGTAGCTGCTGTTGTTGCCTTTTTTGCGGCTTCGTCTGCTATATTGTTGCCTTCTATATCTACATGGGATGGGATCCATAAGATGGTTACTTCTTTGTCTTGGGCTAATGCGTTGTGTATGTTGTCTTGAGTTTCTTGTATCATGGGATGTTTCGAGTAAGTTTCTTGGATACTTTGGACAGAACTTAGAGAATCTGTTATTATCATGAATTTATTTCTATGATCTTTATTGATTAGTCTGGTTGCTTCTAGGATGCTGTACACTTCTACTGTGTACACACTGCTTACAGAAGGTAAATGGATCTTGTACTCCTGTTTGTCTATGATGATTGCTGCGCCAGTATTATGTCCTATTCTTGAGCCGTCTGTATAGATGTGTACATGGTTGTTGTAATTGGTCATGATTTCTTTGAATCTTTCCCGATAGACTTGTGGGTCCGTTTCTTGTTTCGGATATTTGGCTAGTGTTGTGTTAAACTGCGCTCGATTTAGACTCCATGGTGGAAATTTATTGCAGCGGTGCTTTTCGATGTGACTTAATATGATACTATACTTATTTAGATGGTTTTCTATATTTTGTAGCAGAGGTAGAGAAGTGTGCATGACTAGTTGATTGTTGAGTTGACGGAAAAAAAGGTTGTGGGTTGGCGTGTTTTGGTTAGATGCTATGTTTATGAAACAGGATAGAGTTAACTGTAGTCTACGGTATTTCAAGGGTATTTGACTGGATTCACAAAGAAGGCTATTTGTAGGGCTGGTTCTGAATGCGCCTGTTGATATCCTTATGGCTGTGTTTTGGATCGATTCTAATGTTTTGAGTACGGTTTCTTTAGCTGTTCCGTATGATATACATCCATAATCGAGTTTGCTTCTTATTAATGCTTGGTATATTCGTAACAAGCTATCTCTATCGGATCCCCATTTTTGATGTGCTAGAGTCTTCAGTAATGATATTCTTTGCATGCATTCTTTTTTCAGGTTCTTAGTGTGTGATCTCCAAGTTAGCTTTTTATCGAGGGTGATTCCTAGAAACTTTATTTCATCAACGTATTCTATGTGGTTGTTGTTTATTTTTAAAGTTGGGTTATAATTATTATATTGTCTTTTACTGAAATGGACGGCTTTAGTTTTAGAGGGTGAGAACTGAAAACCTGTGGTGTTGCTCCAGTGAGTTAATTCAGAGATGACTTGTTGAAGGTTGTTTTTAATATTTATTGGGTTTGTACCTTTACAATAGATGACGAGATCATCTGCGAACAGACATGCTTTCACGGGTAGTTTTACTGATTTGTATACATTATTGATAGCTATTAAGAATAAAGTAACACTAAGTATTTCTCCCTGAGGTAGTCCGTTAACTTGTGGATGTTGTTTTGATATGTGGTCGTTACATCTAAGCTGAAATCGGCGGTTTGTGAGAAAGTTTTTTACGTAGTGTAAGATGTTGCCATCAAGCTGAAGTGCCTTTAGAGTTCTGATGATATTATGTTTCCATACCATGTCGTAGGCTTTCTGCAGGTCGAAGAATACTGCTATTAGATGTTGTTTATTTTTAAAGGCCTGTAAGATGTCATGTTGCAATGTAAGTATATTGTCCATGGTGGAGTGTTTGCTTCGAAAGCCGTGCTGGATGCTACACAGTAGGTTCTTATTTTCTAAATACCACATTAATCTCTTATTTATGATTTTTTGAAGAGTTTTACTCAAACTGTTTGAGATGGATATAGGTCGATAATTTGTTGGCTGGGTTTTATTTTTACCGGGCTTTGGTATTGGGACAGTGGTTACTGTTTTCCATTGGTCAGGATATACGTGCGATTCCCAGATTTTGTTGTATATAAGAAGAAGATATTTGGTTGTTTCTATGGGTAAATGTTTTATAAATTCATTTGGTATTCCGTCGGGACCTGCAGCTTTTGAATCTTGCATTTCTTTGATAGCTATCAATAATTCAGTAAGTGTGATGGGCATACTTATCTCGTCTCTATTTTCTTCTATGTCTATTTTTTCTTTCTCTTTATTTTCTTTATATCTTCTAAATGTTTCACTGTAATTTTCGTCACTGGAATTGTGTTCAAAATGTTTTGCTAACGTGTCAGTGATTGCTTGTGGTGATTGTATTATTGTTGTGTCTTGAATTAGGACAGATGTTTGATGGTTGGTTCCTTTTCCGTTTATCTTTCTTATTTTCGTCCATAGCTCTTGTGGAGGAGTACTAGAATTAATAGAGGAAACAAATTTTTGCCATGATTCTTGTTTGCTTTTAACTATAATGCGTCTTGTTTCTGCTCTTGTCTTTTTTAGATGTATAAAGTTTTCTATAGTTCTTTCTTTTTTATAAGTGGTCAGTGCACGTTTTTGCGCTCGGCAAGCATTTTTACATTCCTGGTTCCACCACGGATTAGTTCTTTTTCTGTTAGCGTGGTTCTTCGTGCCTACTGCTTGGTCTGCTGCGTTAATGATGTGTTCGGTGAATTCTTGTACAACTTTTGTTATGTCGTCATTATCAATTTCTGTTTTATTTATTGAAGCTAGACTTGCGAATTTTTCCCAGTCAGCTTCTTTCATTCTCCATTTTACTGGTCTGTATGACGTTGTATTCGGTTCTTCGGGTAATGTAATATTGATTGGGAAGTGTCCGCCACCTTGTGTATGTACAAGAGGTGTCCATGTCAGGTTGGCTGCGATGTTCGCGTCACATATTGATATATCGATACAGCTAAATGTTCCGGTTCGCATACATAGGTATGTATGGGATCCATCGTTTAAAAGGACTTTATTGTCGTCAATGATGTTCTCTATAATTTTTCCTCTTCGGTCAGTGTTTTCGCTGCCCCAGAGGATGTTGTGGGCGTTGAAGTCACCGACAAGTAGGCTTGGACGTGGTAGTTGCTGCATTAAATCTTCTAGTTCAATCTGCGTTATATTTTTATTTGGTGGTAAGTATAATGAACAGATAGTTATTTTACCCAGATTTGGAATATATGAGCTTATGGCTACTGCTTCTAGTTCTGTATCAAGGGGCACTTCGTTGGCTACATATTCTTGCGAGACAAAGATTGCGACACCACAGGCTATGTTTAGATTTAATCTGTCTTTTCTGAAACATACGTAATTTCTTAGATTCACTTTTTGTTTTTCATGTAGCCTTGTTTCTTGGATACACGTAACAGTATTTTTTATTGTAGACAAAATTGTAAAAATATGTTATCGCTAAATACCTTAATACTAGATAGACAAGAATGTTCTATAATTTTTAAAATATATTTTTGGGTTTCAAATAACTTTTTATTTATATAGTTGTCGAAATTACTATTTTTGATGATTTATATATAATAAAGGATTATATATACTATTTTTGATGATAATGGAATTCCAGCTGGTACCCGTGTTCTAAAATAAAATATTTTTTACCCGCAGAACCTAAATTGAGAACTATGGCAGATTCAAGATGGCGGTGTTGGATTATTATGACTGCAGGATTTTAAATAAAATAAGCTAGTGTTAGAATTTTTAAATTATTTTGTATTTTAAGAGATATGACATGTGAACTGATCGGATATGTATCGGTAACTAGATAGTGTTGCTTAAATACAGAACTGTCATAAAGAACGGTTACTACCGAAAGGGTCGTGGGTCGTAGTGAACAGATGGTTTATGACCTCTTGGGGTAAAAATAATTTATTAAGTACATAACTATTTGTAAAATATAAAACTTGTAAAATTACTAAGATTGTAAAATAAATAGAATTGTAAAAATACTTTTGAAAACGTGTGGGTTATAAAACGGATGGGTTATAAACCATTGCCGCCGCAGCGGCAAAATTAGAACTTTATTAAACTTGTTGTAACAATTATTTTACGTTAAAACTCGTAATACAGTTTATTTATTAACATGGGCGCCCACAGAAGTTATTTCAAGGGAGGGGGGCTTTATAAAATCTACTCTATTATTAGTAACTTTTTCCTGTGCAAATTTAACATTCTCCAACCGGAGGGCCGAGCCAGACCCATATTGACTACACACTTTGTTTATGTAGTTGATCTGTTATCAGTTATCAGCATTTGGGTCCCTTTCTGGCGTTTCTATAGAAAGCTTCCGCGTGGAAAATGAGCACGTCCCGTAAACATATCTTATATATTCTACTGCAGAAAAAAATAGATTACAATTTCTACGTGCAGTTTTTTATCTGTCATCAAGCCCTTCATTATCGTTTACCGTGGGGTGCAGTGGCGCACCCGGGCCCCCGCCCTCCCACCAAGAAGGATGGAAATACCAAATTTTTTAATTTTGTAGCATTATGATCTTAGGTAAATATATAGATATGGATTATAGATAGATAAAAGCAGAGATGAAGACCTTTTTTTTGCTCATCACTTGTATTTTACAAGGGAGGACCTTTTTTTGCTCATTACTTGTATTTCACAGGTGATGAGAGGACCTTTTTTTGTCATCACTTCTATTTCAGAAGCGAGGAGCTTTTTTTTATATCTTCACTTTTTTTTTCTACCGTCTCCCCCCCCCCAAGAAAATTCCTGGGTGCGCCACTGGTGGGGTGGAACGGAATTATTGTCTTCCTGAGCCCGGAATTATTGTATTACCGGCGCCCATGCTCTCTCTTGACGCCCCAGCTTACCCTTTCTGAGGCCCGAGATGCTCAAATGCTGCAAGGTCCGTTAATGCAAACTTGAAACGAGTAACTACACTCGAACTATTATTTGTTTAACATTTGATAGAAAATATAAAATACACATAATAAAAATTGTTATAATATGAAACAGACAAATATAAAAATAAGTAAATTTGAGAACAAAAAGCATAAAGCCTCCTTCATAATAGATGCATAACACTCTTAAATCTCTCTTTGTTCTGTTTATTATAAACAGATGTTCAAGACAGTACACCTCTTAGCATGGCCGCGCTAAGCGGGGGTTCAAGGGGTGCATGGCACCCGGGCGGCACGTTTTGGGGGCGGCACCAGAGGTGTAACTAGGGTATGGCAGACATGGCACGTGCCATGGGCGCCAAATGGGGGGTGCCAAAACTGATAGAACGCCAAATTAAAAACAAATTTTACCGCCATTGGAAAAAAAAACTAACAATCACATAATTTTTTTTTTTTTTTTTCTCAAACATCTGGTGAACACTTGTAACACCCTTATGAACATGAAGTTATTTTCTAAAACATATTTATATCCCCACTCCCCGGAGGGACGAGACGGTAGTCGTACTAAAAAAATTAAATCATACAAATTTATATGTTCTATACTTATTTGGTATAACATATTATCCAAAGTAAATGTAGTTTTTAAATTTTTACAAAAAAGCGACAAACTACAATTGAGATGTTAAAAGATCTTAATGATTTCTTGCAACAATGTAGGTGCGATGATAATTTTGAAAATATCTTAAATGAAGCTAAAAAAATTGCACAAGAAATTGATTGTGAAACCTAGTTTCCAGCGATTGACATTGTCAGACCTCGAAAAAAAAAGAGAATATTTTCGTATGAAAATGTAGATGAAAGTTCTAATCTGCCATTACAAAATTATACAATTAATTTTTATTTCACTATATTAGATACAGTAATATCGAAAATAAAAGAAAGATTTGAACTAATGACAGCTCATAATGACACTTTTCAGTTTTTAAACAACATGTATTCGTTGCTGGAATTCAATCGTGACATGAAAATAAAACATTGTATAGATCTACAAATAAAATTATCTGATAATGCAAAAAATGAATCTGATATAAATGCAATAAATTTATGCGATGAAATCGAAATCCTATTAACTTTCATTAAGCCCGACATGAATGCTTTGGCAGTTTTAGAGTATATAGTAACTTATGATCTTACTGCAATTTGCCCAAATGTAACAATTGCATTAAGAATATTTTTGACCATTCCTGTAACAGTGGCATCTGGCGAAAGAAGTTTTTCCAAGCTTAAATTAATAAAAAATTACTTAAGATCTTCCATGTCACAGGATAGGTTAACAAATTTGGCTTTAATTAGTATAGAAAATAAAATAGCAGTGGATTTAGAT
The DNA here is from genome assembly GCA_963971575.1 of Liopterus haemorrhoidalis. NCBI lineage: Eukaryota > Metazoa > Arthropoda > Insecta > Coleoptera > Dytiscidae > Liopterus > Liopterus haemorrhoidalis. Next base: position 15,238,753 of record OZ020621.1, read on the forward strand.
TTAACGGAATTAATTAATGAATTTGCAACCCTAAAGGCAAGAAAGGTGAATTTTTAACTAAAATATATATGTTCATATAAGTTTCGTTTTTGTTTTTTTGTTTGAAATTAGTGGTAATCGCCTTTTTTTTTTTGACAAGCTTTTTTAATTTAAATTTTTTTGAAAAATGATATAGGAAAAAGTTGTTTGTAGTGATGAATTCTATATATAGTTAAATTTTCGAAGATAGGTTAAGAATCACTATATAGCAATCTGTGTATGGTTTTTTGTTATCCTGCGTAACACAGTTTTTTCGAAAATATATGTATACTTTATATTTAAAAAAATTGCATTTAACCTATTAGGGGCGGCAATTTTTACCTTGCACCCCGGCGCCAACCCAAGTTGGCGCGGCCCTGCCTCTTAATATTAATTTTTATGCATATGCTATGCATTAAATTATGGACTAAACCAGGATTATGGTTTTGGGATAAAACACTTAAAAATACATAAATAATATGTTTATTAATAGGCTTACCATACGTCCCGGTTTGACCGGGACTGTTTGAAGGTGTGGTCCCAGCGTCCCGGCCAGTTTGTCTTTTTCTCCCGGATATTTGGTAAAAATTAAAAAGTGCCGAATATACACGCAGTACAAGAAGTGTAGCCTCAGAAAATGGCGATTAGATAACTAATTAAAAATAACAAAGAATTTTTAAAAGGTATTTTATCCTAGTGATAAATGTTTAATATATAATTTTTAATAATAAGTTATGTTCAATTAAGAGTAATTCAAAATTATTAACTACGTATAGCTTGTTTCTTTGATTTAAGTGGAACTAGATTTTGAATTCTAGTAATCGTTAACGTTTGATTGAAGCTTTTGATCATTTTGTTTAGTAAAAGCCAACTTCTAGCATTAACATTTGGTTCCGCTTAACCCTTATAGGACTATCGGTTTATATATGAACCGCGGTTTGTATACTCTACTGGCCGAGCGGTTTATATATGAACCGCGGTTTGTATACTCTGCTGGCTGAGCGGTTTATATATGAACCACTGTTTTTGTTTATTCTTTCTAAGCGCTAGCGTCATTAGTAGAGAACGGATATTTCATTTTAGAAAATAAAGTTTAACCTTGAGCCATAGGCGTAGACATTAAAAGTAGAATTTTATCTTCTAATTGGGCAGTTTTATATTGTCACTTGACGGGACAGCTTGGGCTATGGAAATATCGCCGCTTCTTCTTCTTCTTCTTCATGAGCCTTCATTTGTCCAGTTTTGAACATAGGCCTCCTTCATTTTTTCACTCTTCTCTGTTGTGGGCCAATCTATACCATGCAAATCCAGCATGTCACGTGATGTTATCACCCCATCTCATTTGCGGCCTTCCTCTTCGTCTCCTTCCATCCCAGAGGCGCCACAGTTAAGTTATAGTGTTCCAGCTATTGTCAATTTTTTTGACGTTGTGACCCGCAAACTGACATTTTAATTTTGCCACCCTTTCGATGACATCCGTTACCCTTATATTTTTCTCATCCATTCCTTGGTCTTTCTATTCTGTAATGAATCGGTAAGTCCGCCAGAACAACAACCAAACTTTCACAAATCACCCTACGCGAGAATTCCTTTGAAAGGGGTTGCCATTTTTTTTTGGATTTTACAAGTGGGTACTTTGAAGTAAACATTTTTAAGAATTCTCGCACGCGTTCAATTTTAATTCCGGCCGGCAGCGAGTACTAGGTTGATTAAATTTAGTACGTTAAGGGTTAAAGGTTTGGACTAGCATAAAATTTTTATTTTTTGTTAACCACTTTTCAATCATAAGTACTTAGCGTAGGAGGCGTTACTTTCTGTTTTGAGCAAAATCTCAAAATTGTCCCGGTTTGAGAAAAAAATATTATGGTAAGTCTATTTATTAACAACATTTACTTCTATTGAATAGTAACTCCTAGAACATATACCGCCTGTTTATCTATTGCGAAAGACAAGTTGCAGAAATTTATAAACAATTTACTCCAAGTTATTTTATCAGTAAAATTCTTATGGAAAATTTATTTTAAGATTTACATGTTTAAAGTAACACAAATGCACTCACTATTTCACAAATAAATTTAAATAAACACAAAATAACCTCTATTCAAAAAATTATTTTTTATCAATGAAATCAATCTAATTCGGTTCATCTATTTCACTAATTAATACATGTTAAACACGTGTCATAGATGTCGTTAATTAGGCGATTAAACTCATGTTTTCTGGCGGCAAACTCTTTAGAAATTGCACATATGTCGGCTCTTTTGAACACTGTACATATGGATGTAAATATGATTGTAATGATGCGTATGTGTTGGTCAATGCATATGTATTCAATCTGACATATCTTGTCATATTTGATTTCAGGAAAAAATTAACAATAATTGTGTTCAATAAGATTGACAGGGAGTCAGTCAATTTGTTTGATGTTTCCTTAATCAGACATTTTTTTTGATAGATTGAGCAGGTTGTCCAAATACATATACAGCCTTGGACAAATGTATGGAGTCCCCTACGTTTTATTGAATTTTAAGATTATTACAGGAAAAATGGTAAATAAAATAATACTTACAGCTTTTAATGGCAACTTTAATCAAAATTATTAATACTTTGTGGTACCTCCTCGTGCTTTAATTACCGCACGTACCCTTTTAGGCATACTTTCCACAAGTGTTTTACGTACATCGGACTGCACATTGAACCATTCGTCCACAATAATTTTCTTTAATTCTTCTTTTGATTTGAATTTGTAAAGAGACACCTTGTTTATCAGAATCGACCGTAAATTTTCAACTTGCGATAAATCTGGTGACTGGGGGGGAGGGGGCATGCAAAAAATGGCACATTTTTTTTTGGAAAAACATATTCCGGATTGTCTTCATCAAATAATTTTAATATTGATGGCTCCAAAACTTCATTAAGCATGGTAATATAAGCCACTGACTGAGCATGCACGCCCAGATCATGATGCTACCACCACCAAATTTGACCGTAGGGATGATGCTGTCAGGATGAAAAGCATCACCCGGCCTACGTCTTACAAAAATGGCTCCAGGTTGTCCAAAAGGCTGATCTACAAAAGAAAAAACAATCCTTAATTTCTTAAATTTATAGTAAATTAAATTTTATATTGTTAGTGCAATCAGTGGCGGATTAAGCCTTCGCCGGGCCCAAGACATTTTTGATTTACGGGCCCTGAACCTATACTATTTTAAAAAAGGTCCTTACCTCCCAAAACCAAGTGAAGAGCAAAAAAAAAAGGTCCTCACCTCCCAAATCCAAGTGAAGAGCAAAAAAAAAGGACTTCACCTCCCAAATCCAAGTGAAGAGCAAAAAGACAAAGGTCCTCACCTCCCAAATCCAAGTGAAGAGCAAAAAAAAAATGGACTTCACCTCCCAAATCCAAGTGAGGTCCCAAATCCGGGCCCTTGAAAATTATGGGCCCAAGACAAATGTCTTTTTTGTCTAAGGGGATAATCCGTCACTGAGTGCAATAATTGTTTATAAATGTATTTTTCTGTTAAATTCGTAAGTACATTAAACCATTACAATACTTACTTCTATATTGGACTCATCAGATCAAATGATTTTCGCTCTTTCATCAGGTGTCCAATTTAAATGTCTTTTGGCCCACTTAAGGCTAAGTTTTTTGTGGCGCTCGGTCAACACTTGTTTTCGGCGAGCTCTTCTTCCATGCAAATTACATTCCACTAGACGTCTTCTAATTGTTCTAGAAGAAACTTTAACTTCTATGCTCCCACAGATCATCAGCCAGCTCTTTTGACGATATTGAGCGTTTACGAAGAGCACTTCTCTTTATAAAACGATAATCTCTGGAAGTAGTTGCACGTTTTCTTCTGGTTTTTGGTCTGTTTTCATAAGCATCAATCTCTTGGAACCTTTTGATGGTAATTTGCACGGCTTTTCTTCAAAATTCCAATTTTTGAAATTCTCTCCTGCGTCTTTTCTTGTAAATGGAGCAATACAATTTGACTCTTTTCTGCCACAGTGAGTTCACGTTTTTTAGCCAGAATATAATTGAAAATATTAACCGAATTCAATAAAACATGAAAAAGACGGTGTTCACTTCAAACGCATGTGTAGTAATGATCCAAGCCCAAATGTATGGGTGGGTACTCCATATATTCGTCCAAGGCTGTATACAAACAAGCTGTAGTACCCGTACTTCGAACTATTTTTTAATGTTTATTTTTGTTGTAACGCAGGCGACCTCTGTCTGTTACAGTCTGTTAAAAGACAAATGAACGAATCAATAGCCAATTTATTTATATATTTCTGTCTTTCACAAACCTTGCAAGTATAAATGAGAAAGAAATATAAATAAGTTGATTGTTGATTCGTTCATTTGTTATTGAACAGACTTCTTTAAAAACTGAACTTTATAAAACTGTTTTTATTTTCTGTCAAAACGTATCATAAATCCTGATTCCCAGACATGAAAAGAATATAAAATACAAAAAAATCTGTCTGTCACCCTTTAAATTAAAATCTCTTATCTCCCCCTATTTTCATAAAAAAAGTGTCATCAAGTTGTCTCAAAGGGTGTTTATGTTAAAAATTCTGAATTCAGTTGTTGAAAAGCGACATGTAAATTAAATTAAACAACCTCTTCAAGCTTGACAGATCATTAATCTCTCTAACCCTTAATTTGTTAACCCTTTCACGGCACGCAGGTATCTGACTGACAAATTACCCTCTATTAGTCGCGAGTATTCTTATACTACCTGGATAGAGGCTACTCATAATTCCTAAGTATTTTTTCAATTGATATAAAGTACATTTAAACTTTTCTATTTTGAACTATAAATTATTTAAATTATTTTTTAGGACGGCACTTATTTATTTAAGGTTTGTTTGTATTTTTAGGGCTGCGTCGATATAACCAAAAAAACTTAAGAGTGACCAACTTTTGATCAGCCAGTTTCGTTAGTTAGTTGGTTAAAATTTTTGGCGCACAGCAATTATAGCTATTTGCGCCTAATACAACTCATTTGAATGACTACTGTATATATATTACACATCAATATACTACTGTATATTGATGTGTCAGTGATGTTAGTTTTCGCACATTTCAGGGTTTTGTAGGTATTTAATAAGTGTAAGAAGCCAACATAATACTGGAAGTCTAGGAATATTTGTTCTATAAACACATCAAAATCAACAGATATTTGATAATCATTTTTATTCGTCATTTGAGTACTAAGATTTAATTTTTTGAAACAAAATTTAAGTAATTTGCCATTTTTTTCGTTTCTGCATTTGCTTCGTATTCAAGTCTTCATTAGATTAATAAGATATATATATTGATAAAAGACTTCATTTTTTTAAATTTCAGAAACGTATTTCTCACTATTAACCCTTTACCGCATAGTGTGCCATATATGGCACATTCCGATTTTTAATTTTTATTTTACTTTTAAAACTGAATCAGAACGTTACTTCATGAATGTTCATATATGCCACATACACAGCAATGGATCCTGCAGTATCTCAAGTAAAGGGCTGCAATAGATTTGCGGATATCAAGCGGAATTTGCACTTCAACGATAACTCTGAATTTATTGAGAAATGACAACTAGAAGATTCGACATTTTCTTTCAAAAACTCGAGAGCGACTGCTTTTAATCTCTAATGAAGAACACCTAGCAATTGACGAGCAAATAATACGGAATCATTTTCTTTTGTAACATAATGTAGAATCATAATGTTCTATGTATGGCACAAACCCTAAATTATTATTTTATTTATTATTTTTTCATAAAAATAATAATTAATATTTTAAATATATTTTTTAAATTAATTTTTCTATCAATTCCTAATGCTCATGAATTATTTCAGCCAAAAATAAAAAATCATGCAGTAAAGGGTTAACAATGTGTTATTTGCTTTATAAGTATTGGACTACTATAAATGATTTATCCCTAATAATTTTAACATAAAATTTGTTTTTAAAGCTCTTAGATTAACAGATGATCAATTATTTAAAAATATCGTTCATTTTGCCATGATTACTACAAAGCAAAATTTGTCCTACACAGTCAGCATGCCGCCATGTGTGGAAATTCACACTTCACATCAATTTTTTTCATTCTCCTGTTTTTACCCGAGATTTTAATTTTATTAATTTTTTTTAGTTATGCACAAATAAATCAACGTTTTCGGGCTATGCACGTAGAGAAGAATTTTAGCATTTCTTTTTTTTTCACTATATCCCTTGATCAGAAAGTCACGCCACGCCACTGAAAATAACTTCTTTCTCTTATTACAATTTTTATGTTTTCTATAATGGAATTTTATTTACATTATTTTTACTTTGTGGTCAGTATGTAAAAATTCCATCTGTTTTCAGGTTGCAGCGAGGGCGACGCAGGAAAAGGCTCGACTCGAACGAAGTGGAGAACCACTGTGTCGGACTCTACAAGCGCTACCATCTGTGCAACACTCAGGTAACTACCTCCCATCCATCACAATCAATTCATCCCTATTAGTTCTTATAATAGGGAGATTACGGATACTTTATTTCCTAAATAGACCTATTTATATTTGTTTTCTTTTTTATTGGATAATAGTATAATGGACATGTTTCATTGTTGTAACATTAATCTTGTTAACCCAAATATATAAAAAATAAATGATTCAGCAACTTATTGTGGAATACCTATCGGAAATAAATTGTTCTATTCAACATGCAACAATGTAACAATACTACGGATATTAGGTTGTACGTTATACATATTTTTCAATAAGCTGTTTACTTAGACCAGTGGTCTTCAACCTTCTTACATTTGCGGAACCCTACAGTTTAAATGCTATATCTTTGGAACCCCAAGGCAAAAATCCACAATAAGCTGTCTTTTTACCGATCGCCAACATGTATAAGGTAGGTATTGTGATCATACCGATTTTGACATGTCGAGATTTCGATGGATCTTCACGAATTGAGGTCTGTCTGTCGGTCTGTGTACACGTGCAGAGTAAATTCGGCTAAAAGCATTTTTATGAAACTTCATATTTAAGCTTTTAACATCAATGGCACGAGTTGATCAAGTTTTGGTAAAAATCGGTTAACTAGAAATGGGAGTTTAGTCGTGTCGATTTTAAGATTTTTGCGAATATTTCACAACAGAGAAATATTTCTAAAAAAATTATTTAACAAAAGCTGCTATAAAAGCAATAACTAACAACTTTTATTTGAGACATTTTTTGATAAAGCAGCATAAATTAAACAAGTATTTTGTTATGGCGGTCGGTCCTGTGGTGGCCATAGATGATTTTTTTAATTTTAAGGTCAAACGTTTTTAAAATAATAATTTGTTATTGAATTTAGTCTTAATAAAAATTGATAATTTATATCTTTCTATATTTTTTAAATGTAGATATACTATTTTACTTTTTAAATAATGCAATACCTACCTAATATATTTTTAAATGCAAATTATAAATAAAAATTTAATCGAATAATTAGCGGTATGCTATATTGAATCTTACCTATTGCATATATTATTTGTGAAAACAATTTGATTTTTGTTGATACTGTAAAATCTCCTAAATTGGACTTAAAGGCCATTCGTTTTGCGATCGAGCGAGTATTTAGAGTGCGCTCTATGAGTTCGGGGTTTTAAGACCGAGCATATGGGAGGTGCGTTCGGCATAACTGTGCAGTGTTAACTCTGTGTCGTGCAAGTTTTATGTCACGTGACCACTGTGCACACTGTGCAAGAAAGTCAAAGACGAACGCTTTGTTCAGATTGTGCAGTTATTCAAATTATTATTCTAACCTATTTTTTTTTTTTTTTGTAAACAAATGAATTATATATGTGTGTTTACATGAAGTCTGTCTCCTGCTAATTGTTTTGTACGATAATATATAAATGGCGCATGAAGGTTTTGCGATGCTTTTAAGTAATATAAAAGAAATTTTATTTGATGAGGAAGACAATTCAGAAGAATTTGCCAAACCAGAAAATATTTTGGAAAAAGTGTTTGCATAAGCAGAGAGTTACTGTTCCAACATGACTATAAATCAATTTAAAGTACATTTCCGCTTGTATCCAGAAAATTTTAAGTCTTCTTGAGTGTATTTACATGTTCCATTATGAGGTTCATGTCTATACTATTTATTTTGCAAATGCTGCAGGCATAAACAATATCTTGATTGTTTTCATTCATATTTTTTTGGAGAATTAATAACTTTGTATTTTTACCGTGAAAAACACCATTGCACAGACTGCCGCACGATCTGAACTTGTGACGATTGTGCAACACAAACTACACTGTACAGTATATGCTGAACGATTTTCGTGAAGCACAAAGCACACAGAAACTTTATGACGAACGCTTCTTGCGTAAATTATGCAGAATGTGTAGATTATTAGCTTATGCCAAACGCACCTGGGGTATGACAGAAAAAGGTGGGGGAACGGCGGGAAAGAGTACGGCGGGAAAAAAATAAAAGTTTAAAATTAAATTATAAATAAAAATAATAGCCATAGACAAATAATATTTTTATTTGTCTATGGCTACAGAGTACGGCCATTTTGTGTATTTGTGACGTTCTGTAAACAGCAAAAAAATTATTAAAATACACCGTGTATAAAATTAAAATGGAAGAAACAGACGATCAGGAAAATTTGGAATTTTATAAAAACCCTCCACACTTTTTCTAAAATTACTTGTTCAAATTCATCATCTTCATCATTCAAAAAGAAATCAACGAAAAACCGAGGTACACAATTTTGGTTCATAACTGACGTGAACTAATCTGACAGTAAAAACGCCGCCTAAAATTGTAGGGTTAGATTTTGTAAACGTTATGTCACAACCCATGCTCGCTCCATGTTCGTGTTGCTGCACTCCGTCAGTGTTCTATTCATGATGTCACCATCAACTGTTCGCTCAGCGCTCGCTCTACCCGTACAAATCGAATGTACCCATTATTGGCCACTGGACCACAGATCTGTCACAGACCTGAAAATATCTCTCACCCATCGAGAGAACCCTGCTTCACATGAATTTTTATTTATTTTTATTGTTAAATCTCAGTTAGTTCAATCTGGTTTCAATATTAGACCACGCATGTACGCTTAACACCACTACTTTAAAAATATGTTTTGAAAATTTACATAAACAACATAAAAATTCCTAACACTTCAAATTAGAAGTCTTACTCATGCAAACAAACTAATGCAATGACAGATGCAAAAATTGCGCATCTTAGTAATAATGCACAGCAATGTTCTCATAGGCGCCCGCAGAAATTATTCTAGGGGGGGCAAGACCAAAACCTAGATATAGATGTCATATTCGAACAATGCTTTCCACGTGGCGGGTCTGGGAACGATCCCCGCTGAGGATAAACATTTATTTTCTAGTTAAAAATGTGTTCTCTATAGTTAAAAATCATCGATATAGTAAATAAGAACTATCCTGGCTAATAGCCAAAGTTGCTAAAGTAAAAATATAATAATAAACAATCGTTTTAGGGTTTTGTAGGTAGGACCAAAAAACCCTTATACCGTCATTTTGTCGTCTGTCTGTCTGTCTGTCTGTCTGTCTGTCTGTCTGTCTGTCTGTCTGTCTGTCTGTCCGTCTGTCTGTCTGCCTGTTCGGTAAAAATTGTAGCCAAACGGCTAAACCTAGAGAGTTGAAATTTGCATGCGTATACAACTCTTTGACCCGCACATAGGAAAAATACTAAAACATCTAAAAAACATATCCCCCTAAAAATATAAACAAATATGTGCTCATCGAAGAAAAAAAATGTATTTTTTTTTTAATTCTAAGTAGGGTATTAAATGAAAACCCTTAGTACGTGGATTAACGATCAAAATTTTATTTTTGCAAAATAAATTATTTTGACGCGTATTTTGCGAAAATTGTGCAAAACAATTTTTGTCCCACACCCTGTAGCCCAGATGGTTTAAACTAAAAATCTGTAAAAATTCTAAGTAATGTACATTGGTGTGAACCAAAATAGTACAACAGAAATTTTTGATCGAATTATTTTTTCGGAAAATAACGCATTTTTTGTGTTTTTAACTAAAATATGTTAAATATTTAATTCGCTATGTAACACAGTAACTAAGTAAGCGCCCGTAGCGTAGTGCGTAGTGTCATCGCTTAGTATTTTGCAAACTACAGTTCGATTTCTATCAATTTTAATTTTTCTGTTTTTTTTTTTGCATTTTTATTTTGTTTAAATTATTTTGTCAAAATTCTAGTCATATTTTGGTAAATGTTGCATTTAATTTTTAAAAGCGTAAATTTAATAACCAGTGGGAAATGTTGAAATTATAATTTAATTCTATGTTTGAATGTATGCGAAATCAGAGGACGGGGCTTATGATTTAAGCAACCAATGGAAGCCATAGGCACAATTTTCAAAATCTTAATGAACCTTGCTATATAAAAAAAAATACTGCATATATTTAGAAACTTAAATAATGATATTAGGCATTCGAATTAAAATTCATAAAAAAATATTTTGACATAAAATTTGTTTTGGCATCCCAAATAATCATCATTCAGTTACGAAATACCTGCGAAACCCTGAAATGTGTGAAAATTCACACTTCACATCAATTTTTTTTATGAATTTTTTATTTAAATAATATAATTTTTTTCTAAGATACGAATTGGTAATTGGTTCCGAAATCCAGGGAGGGGCAACTGACCCATCTTGCCCCCCCTTGCGGGCGCCTATTAATGTTCTATCCCGACTTTTTGTATAAATATACGAAGCAAAAATAAAAACTGTAAATTGATTCATCACACTTCACTCTGAAAAAGTGGTGCATTATCAAACTAAATAAAATAAGATATAAATGAGTGCAGTTTATATAAGTGAATCGCAATAACAGATTAATTATATAAAATAAACATCTAAATTGGCTCTCAATATCTGAGCTACTTGTGACCGGGCTGAATCGGGCCGGGCTGGTATGGGATGTGTTTTTTATTTATGTATGATTTGTACCGTAAATAGCGCACAATACTGTACGTAATGCGTTGTTGACGTAGATGTCAATATGTGTGGTCGTCAGCTGTGTTCATCGCTAATTGACAGTCGATGATAGTGTCTTATTGACAGATAGCAGGGATGTACAATATATTTACATAATGTAATTGAGACAATATAGTTGATGTTAGTTTTCAATAGATTAATCTTAGATTGTTAATGATTTTTTCTATATCATTGTTCAAATAGGAGATTATATGACTTTTGTGTATGTCTTTTATTAGTATAATATAATTTTATACAGTGAATTTATTCTTTTATGCAACAAGTACTATGTCATTACCATGGATACAGTTTTTGACAGCAATATAAATCGTGTTCATTTTCATTTGCAACATAGAAAAAACTATATTTACTAGCAAAATCAAAATATTTTATTGAAAATACAAATTAAAAAATAATAATAATAATAATAAATAAATAACTAATAAAAACTTATAATAAATGTTCAAAAGTTTCTCCGTTTACTTGCATTTTGTTATTTGTAGTATTTTTTTCCCCATTATTACTTTTATTAACTGACGTATGTAAAAATATTTTGTATTTGTTAACATCAATAAAATTATTATTATTATTATTATTATTATACAAAATGTTAAGCGATCATAAAAATGGTTCAAAACATTCAGCAATTGCTCTTGAGGTATATTGTTGGATACTTAAACAATTATGTCTTGCAGTTCAGCAACATCCCTAAGTTCTCCATTATATACTTTGGCCTTTAAATATCCCCAATAAAAAAAATCATTGGGTGCCAAATCCGGAGATCTCACTGGCCAATTCATCGACCCTCCTCTTCCAATCCAGCTTTTTGGGAAAGTTCTATGTAAATATTCTTTAACTATTCTAGAATAATGGACTTGTGCGCCATCATGTTGAAACCATACTTGTCCATTAATATTCAGGTTTCGCAACGCAGGTAATATTTGGTTTTGCAAAAGGGCTAGATATTTTGCGGCATTAAGGTTACCGTCAATAAAAAAAGGCCCTATAATATTGGTTCCTATTATCCCTGCCCAAACATTTAATTTTTGCGGATTTTGAGTTCGGGAGGAATGAAACAAATGTAAATTTTCTCGACTCCAGTACCTAAAATTTTGTCTGTGCACTTCACCATTTAGAGTAAACGTTGCTTCGTCTGTAAATAAAATTCTTTGAAGCATTGTTGGGAAGGAATTAATTTTTTCAAACATTTCAAAACAAAAATCCATACGTACTGCTGCGTCCCTTTCTAACAATTCTTGATGATTTTGAAATTTGTATGATCGAAACTTTCTTTTTTTAAGAAGTTCAAAACAGATCCAGTACTGACACCATCGGTTTGTGCAATTGATCTTAAAATTTTGATTGTTTTCTTCCACTTGTAATAATATTTCCAACTGCTTCTCTTCTGTAAGCACGTGGGATGTTGTTCTTTTTTTTATTATGTTTTGACTTAAGACATTCTTCGCGATGAAATTTATTAACTAGTCTTGAAATTGTAGAGGGATTTGGTATTGGCCGATCTGGATAAGTTGCACTAAATACAGCAAAAACTTCTCTTAAACTCATTTGGGAATTATACCAAGTTACCATTATTATTTTTTCTTCATCTGTATATACATGTTGATTAATTTTTAAATCAGTAATGAGCGAAGTAATGTATACACACTAATTGTCTATGTTGCAAATGAAAATGAACACGATTTATATTGCTGTCAAAAACTGTATCCATGATAATGACATAGTACATGTTGCATAAAAGAATAAATTCACTGTATATGTAGTACTCATTTATGTCTACAGCTGCCATTTTTTCTTACAGCCAGATTTAATATTCTGCTCTAATTTTTATTCTTCCCCCTCAAGTTCTCTTCTCTCGACACATAGCCGATTTCATCTCACCATGATCTTTTTATTCTTTCTTTCCACAGGACTTCTTCTTCTATGTTTATTGGCTTGAGTTTCCCATTCCGCCAGTGCATAGCTGCAATATGAATTACAAATTTCTTCTTATTGCTTGCAAATAATTTGGAGGAGTGTTGGTAATTGTTGGGGCAGTTGAATAAAATGTGCTCAACAGTACCAGTAATTCCAAAAAACAAGGGGCAGAAATTTTATGTGAGCTGTTTGAAACTTATTGTTGGGCCGTAGGCTGGACGCCATGCAGTATATGGATCAAAAAGGGTCCCCCCCCCAAATATTTTACTCACCAGCTGCTACTGATTTTTGTCAAAAAAAGTTTCTAAAAATTTTAACCCACGCACTTTAAATAATTCGAAATAATGCACTTTGATGTGAACAGGAATAGTATACACGGAATTTGTTATGCGATGTTTTTTAAAATGTATCAATATTTTATGCATATTAGTTAAAAATAGTAGTATAAAAACTTCAAATAATTATTTATTTAATAGAATAGAACTTTATTATTCTTGCCCTAAGGCTTCGAATCTTACATAGTATTTTACAAAATTTAAAAAATGTATGTTTTACATTTTGTTAGTAAAAATTATATTGTTTCCATACCCTTTAAAAAATAATAATAAAAATAAATAAATACATACATATACATATACATATACATATACATACATACATATATACATACATATATATATATATATACACATGCATATATATACACATGCATATATATACACACATACACACACATATACCTATACATATATACATTCAATCTTCTTTGTTTTATCATTGAATCTTCATTCTTTTTAATATATTTCTCATTATTTCTTCTCCTGATCCCAGGTCATCTAATAATTCTGCCATATTTCTGCTCTCTTTTCCATTTTCGCATTCATAGAACAAATGCCACATTGTTTCTTCTTTTTCTTCGCATTTTCATTTTTTTTCCTCAGCTCTTTTCCATATTTTATTTTCAGTGCTTTCATTACTGCATCTAAATCTGGCAATTATTCTTATTCTTTCTGCTTTGGAGTTCAGTAGATATCCTGGCTTATCAAGAGTGACAATGTGATGGTACATTGGGAAGTAAGTAGAGTTTCTTATTCTGTCATGCTGTACTTGACTCTGTACATCTCTATCTCTATTCTCTATTTCGCTGATCACATTTTCACCTCTTTCTCGCATCATCTCTATATAGATCGTGGAATACCCATTTCTTTAATAATATTTTCTTCTATTTATCTCCCACCTGGACTTGTTTTGTAAATTCCTTTCTCTCTGTCTCATTTCCCGCCAACATTCTCTTAAAACTGTGTCTTCCTGAATGTTTCTTAACCGCTCTTCATATCTCATTCCTATCTTGCCACTCTCTATTCTCATCTTGTCCCTTTTTGTTTCTTCCAAGAGTATATATGTTGGTGTGTTTCTGTCTACTCCTAAAATCCATCTCAGATATTTTTGATGTAATCCATTTTATTATTTCTTTAATATGTGGCAGTGTTTCCTTTTCTACCTTCATTTTTCACTTTAGTTATTCGTTGTTACTAATTTTAATTTGAACGGGAGTGTCCTAAATTACATGTGGAATAAAAAATAAAGCAAATGTAAACAAATTCTTTGTTAGATTTTAAATTTTGTTTGTGATAAACTCTTCACAATGACAACTGTAGAAATACTAGTATCGATGAATAAAGCTTAGTGGAACCAACCGAGTATATGTAATTTCTTTATTATTTTAAATACTCAAAACTTAAGGCTGAGTCGACCCTTAAACTGACTGCACAGTATCGGAAGGTAAAATTTTGATACGCGCCTCTTTACTCTGTAGGCAATCGTATTGTTTGTTATATTTATTTTTTATAGTTCAGTTAAAAAGTTTTGTACATCCTTATTGTGCGGGAGTATCAAATATGAGCCTGATTTCTCCACTTAATTTATCCAATCTATTACATCAGATTTGTCACTTAATCATCCAATAATCATCAGCCCAATCTCATTGACTTTTCAGACCTAAGCCCGAGTCGGCTCGCCACACATTCCAAAACCCATTAACAATGTGCAATAAAAATTTTATTGAGCAATATTTTTAATTTAATTTACCACTTTAAGACCCGCTGCATTCCGTTATAAACAGCTTGGTAAGCAAATGATTATATTTTTGACTAATGTCAATAATGAAATTAATTTTTATCGTCAAAATCAAATGGTAATGAAAAACAAACTATCCCAAAAATAGGTATATAATCGGCACCTTATATGTCCTCGTGCAAAAAGTTTTTTTGGCGCCCCTTCTTTAATAATTTTATTTACTTATTTTCTAATGCAAAATATAATTAGTTAACAATAAATGAATAAGTATATTTTTATAGTATAATTATATTCTTCTCACTGTTTTCCTTTCCGATGATCCTTTCAACCGAAGAGATCTCGTCCCCAGAGAGGACCTAGGACCCCAGCTAAGTGACCAAAACATCTGTATATTTTATATGAAAATTTTCTAGTTATGAACTTGTTTTTCTGAAGAATATTACTTAATTTCATAGAAATTTCATTCCGAAATATTTACATTTACATTAATTGTTGATTATTTATTCTACAGTCTAGCTATTTGTTTACACATTTTAGTAACAATATAAATTTTGTACATTAATGTGAAATTGTATAATATTGTTGTTCTTATTTCCAATAATTTTTAGTTTGTATTACATTTGTCATCAACTGATTTCTCTGTTATATTGTTAGTGCAATATATTTATTGTTTGTTCGATATTAAACATTTCTGGTTCTTAAATATTATTGCAATTAAGGTTCGCATACACGAGTACACATTTTATAATAATATTCAGTGGCGCAGCCAAGGGGGGGGGGGGGGCTGGGCCCCTCCCAGGACCAGCAGATTACACGGTGCTGCTCGGGAAGTTGAAGATAAAATTTGTTAACCACAACCAGTGGCGCAGCCGGGGTGGGGGGAAGGGTACGGGCCTGGGCCCCTCCCAGGACCAGCAGATTACACGGTGCTGCTCGGGAAGTTGAAGATAAAATTTGTTAACCACAACAGTAGTTAATTATTTTTAAATTACTTCGTTGTAAACAATATTGGCATTTATTTTTTTTTCGTATAAGTAAACATTTTTTTAAGGTTTCCTACTCTTGATAAAGTGACATAATTATTGTTCAAGTGAAAATAAATGTTATTTTTAGGTTTTCGTAGGTATAATCAAGAAATCCTTATTCCGTCACATGAGTCTGTTCGTTCGGTACAAATTGTGGTCAAGCGGCTGATTTAGAGAACTAAACATAAGTAAGAGAAATATTGAGACTTCAAAAATATATCCCGCAAAAAATATAAATAATTATGTATTTATCGAAGAAAAAATCAAGTGAAAGTTCTTGATACATGGATTAACAATTACATTTTTTTATCAACAAATAATGGAATTATTATTTGATATAAACATCAATATGCAACAGCAGGGGTGTCGAACTGATTTGGGTCGCAGTCTATTTTACATACAAAATGATAAGCGGTGACGGAACTTTAAATATCCCGAAGGGTTTCTTGACATTTTCTTATAAACAAAAAAGGGGATGGGAGTATATTTTACATTTTTAAATATATTTTCCCTTAAATAAGCTCAAGTGATTTTGATTACCGCTTCAGGGGCCACAAAAAATGAGGTTGAGGGCCGTATGCGGCCCGCGTGCCCTCGAAATTTGATTCGGCCCTCCCCAAGACAAAATCCTGGCTTATTGTGTTAGTTATAATATTTTGTACTATATTCATTGTATTGTATTTGCCCAAGTACACTGGCCATTTTTGTACCATACCATATCCTGCCAGGTGTATTTTATCCTAGTGAGTTGAGACTACGACCATTTGTGTTAGGTACACCGTCCTGTAGGGCAGTGTTCTTCAACCTTTTTGCCCCCTCGGATCGGTGAAAATAGGATAAATATTTCGCGGACCAGCTAAGACACAAACAAAACTAATATAGATAATATCTTATTATTATATAGGTATATGTTATAGAGTTATATAAGTAAAATTTTTAGTGCGACATCTGCTACTGCTTCTTTCTTAGAAAATTTGATATACGTGGCTACAGAGTTGTTTCTAAGAGACGAAGCGCTGCGTTAACATCCATTCGATTTCTCTGTTTGGTTTTTATAATTGACATGGCTGAAAAAATCTTTTCGCAAAAATAGGAAGTCGAAAAAATGACAAATAATTTGATAGCCTTATAACTCAAAGATGGATATTATTTTTCTAGCGATTTCCAAAATTGAGACAATGATTACATTTTATGTCGGGACACCAGAGTGACATCAGAAGACAACTCGATCAGCTTTTCTTTTTCACGAGCGAACATGACTTTGTATCTTCCAAGAATGGATTATTAATCCAGAGGTTTCCTTTACGAGCATCTTTATTTTCAGAAATAATTATTAAAATTTTCAGCTAATGTTGACTTATTATGTTGAATATGACTTTCTGGTTGACATCAGCATCAGTAAAATATTCTTCCAAAAGTGAAAACATTTCTATATCTTCCTCTTATAAGCGACTATCCCAAAGAACTAGCTTCTTCAGAAGTATGAAAAATAGCCGCGAGATGCATTGTATTGGGGCTAGTAAATATTAAATAAATAATGGTTCAGACAATAGTTCGACTACGTTCGACTACTTCGACTTCTGCGTCAACTAAAAAATGTGCTATATATTTCGCGGACCGGCAGGAATTTTCTGCGGACCAGGGGTTGGTGACCCTAGGAGCAGAAGAGTCTAAGATCCCCCTCTTTCCTTAAGGTCGACCCGCGTCATCAGAAGACTAGCTCAACTTATTGCGCGTACGTGCATTTCATACAATAAACCACCCCATTTACCGCACGCTGGGCTACCAACACTTTCTCGCTTCCGCGAGTGGTCCTTCGTTGACCAAAAATCTGTGTAACTCCAACTAAAGTCACTATATTATACAAAGTAGCGCAAGCCTTTGAAGAAGACCCCAGGGTTTGATTGGCAACGCTGGTTCCGCTATTAAGCAAACTAAAGCAGCAATTTTTACGTTCTTAAGTTTGCGTCTGCGCTGTCACATCTCTCTTTCTCGCTCTAATTTAATAACCTCCTTTGTCAGCGGTTTGAATATTTAAGGTTAAGTTTCATTTAAATTTATATATTACAGTCTGTTTCAAACGCTTAGGCGGAACTAGATTTTGCAATTTAGTTACTTTCATCGCTTAAATCGTGCTTTTCGGTCGTTTTGTTTAAGCTTTGTAAATCATACTTATAATAAACATTTTTTGGTTAAGATTAATATCATTTTAAAATGTAATTTTCTTTATATTTTGATTTTTTGTGTGATTCTTAATACAAATTTCCCATTTATTTATTTTTTTGTAATTAAAATATATATAAAAAATAATTTAATTTTGACATAGGTCATGCGTTTCTATGGTTTCATTGTTGTAATTTTAAATTTTGACATTCCAACCTGAAAAATGAAATAACCCAAGAAAGGTCCCTTGTCGTGACAACCTAAAAGAACGAAATTCCCATTTAGTTCCGCCTAAGCGTTTGAAACAGACTGTATATCCATTTTATTTAATAAAAATTAAAAAAATAATTGAAATTGTACCACAATTTTGTTATAGTGAATCTTTGATTAAAAAAATCGTGATTACAATGTTTAAAATAAAATTATTGGTAGTACTAGTTTCTTATTTTTGTATTGTTGGAATCACTGAACATCATTTGGCGACATTTTTAGCCCCAGCATGGCCGCCGTTGCGCTACTTTGTATAATATAGTGACTTTAGCTCCAACGAGGCCGATGGTTACGACAAATCGTAAGCGGGTGCTACAGTAATAAAATAAATCTTTTTTGTTCGATGCATTTGTTTAATTAAATGGATATTTGGGGAATTATGGGGGACACCTTCAAATTAAAATCTAGATATATCTCCTTTATTATTGACAACATCAAAATCATATATGACCTAAATAGTTTATAAATAAGAAAATAAATATTTTATCTCTATGAACTTTTTCATTTAGATGAATATTTGGGGAGTTATTGGGGATACCCTAAAACTAAAATATACATATATCTCTCTTATTATTTCTCTAAAACTGATCTTTTCAAATATCTCCCTTATTATTGATTTAACAGCAAAAATGTATATAATAAAAATTGTTAAGAAATCAAATCTGTATGGTTGTATATACTTTTCGATTTAATGAATATTTGGGGAATTACGGGGGTACGCTCTAAAACTAAAATCTTGAAATATCTCACTTATTATTTAATTTACATCAAAAATGTACATGAGGAAACATTAATTTTTTTAAAAGTTAAATCATGGGAAATAAGAAAATTATTAAAGAAGATTATTTAGGGGCATGAGGAGTGTTACTTATAGAGATGAAAAGATGAAATATTTCATTTATCATTTACTTAACACCAAAAATGAATATGAAATGAAACTATTTCTCTCTGTTTAATGCAGATTTTAATAAGATATATATTTGGGAAGCTATGGGGAGAACTACCTACTATCTCCCAAAATACTCTAACGAAGTATCTCACTTGTTTACTTAACATCAAAAATATAAATGTACAAAAGAGTCGTTTAGAACAGTGTTTCCCAACCGCGAGATTTTTTTTTTTTTTTTTTATGCAACTATTCGTCTAATAAGCTTTATAACCCACTTAATTTTGAGATGAAAATCTCGGTCTTTAATCTGTTAATTACTTAAGTAATAATTTGTTCCTTTTTTCACTAATTATATGTGATTTGTACAATAAAAAATGTTAAACTTTTGCGATATACATTATTTTCTAAACTTGCCGGTCCGCGAATTTTTTTTAGGTTGCTTACAGATCTGCCGTGAAAAAAAGGTTGGGAAACGCTGGTTTAGAATAAATAATTCACTTTAGAATAAAGAACCTCAACTCTTGTCCAAGACTCATAGCCGCAGTAAGAGGGGGGGGGGCGATTGCCCCTAGCGCACTTAGGAAAAGGGCGCCGATGAGCTTGACTAAGAGGCGCCACATTGCGAAAGTGAGGACCTTTTTTTTGCTCATCACTTGGAATTTGGGAAGTGAGGACCTTTTTTTTGCTCTTCACTTGGAATTTTCGAGGTGAGGACCATTTTTTTTGCTCATCATTTTGGGCGGTGAGAATCTTGTTTTTGCTTATCACTTACATTTATTTGCCAAGGGCGCCAAATTTGCTAGGCGCAATTTGGCCCCTAGCGCAAGTTTTCCTTACTTATTTATTTATTTAGCATCGTTACGGCAATCGCTGAAATGTCGGACCGAAACAGGCTTAAAAATTTCAAATAGTTAATAATGTTATCAATGAATTTCATATGATGATACATTATTTTCGTTAGAATAAATTGAGAGATTTAAAAACACACGGAATAAGACAAATTTACTGAACTTCGTACATTATTTTTAGGATAATCATCGGATAAAATCTTTGTATTTGATGTTGTTCAACAAATTTTAAATCGGTTCTGAACGGGTTAAATCTTTTTCAACCATCAATTTTTCTTGTTTAATTTAACGTGGCGCCCTACCTCGCAAAAAAGAGGTGCCAAAATTTTTATTGCATTTTTAATGGTGAGCGTAAATTGTTTGGTGAGATTCGCATTTATTGTTGCAGTGATTTATGAGCATGAAGGTTGGTAAGAGATTAATGGTGTTTTTGTGTTTTTTGTATTGCAGCCTTGTTCGCTGGGCAGAGATTTTCTTGCTGAACAGTGTGCTGTCTTCAATACCAGCCCTTTTAGAGGGAGGATTTACTTTTGGGAACCATACACTAAAGGTAAATGGATGTTAATATATATTTATACATTTTTTTTACATTTAAGAACTTTAAATTAATATGTAAATACGTTTGAAAATTGGTAAAATAATTAATTAAAAATTGTAATTATACATAAGTTTGTTATTTTACAAGTACTTCATCTTGTTACAACTTGTATTCTTTTTTGTTTGGCTTTAGTGGCTGAATGACAGTGTCGTAACTAACTGTTCTTGGGCCCTGTCACAGGGCCCCTGTGTAAGATTTTTAAAAAGGAGAACGATCAAGGTATTGGCAAAAAAGGGAAGACGGATCAAAGTGACTGAATGAAAAAAAAAAAAAAAAAAAAATGATTTGAAATGTAAATTTTTATATTTCATAGTTTCGCAGATTTCTAGTAAGTGAAGGCTGCCAATAAGACCGCCTGATGAATGTGTGGGACATTTTTTGCGTCAGAATGAACAATATTTTGAAAATCATTCATTGTCTATTGATCTATGTACTAAGAACTTTTATTTAATATCCTGCATGAACTTAAAATATATTATAAAAATTGATGTTAACAGTGAATTTTCACAAATTTCAGAATTTTGAAGATATTTAATGAGTATAAGAAGCAATAGAATACTAAATGTTAAGGACAATATTTTTTTCTAGAATCCGTTAAAATCAATAATTTTTTTGATAATCAATTTTACACATTATTTGAGTAGTAAGTGCTTTCATTAAATATTATAAAACAAAATTTAAATAATTTACGAAAATTTCGTAGCAATAAATTAAAATTTAAAAATACCAATGAAATTTTCTGTATTTACTTCGTATCTAAGTCTTCATTAAATTAATAAGAAATATTTTGATAAATAATAATAATAATTTTTATTTATATAGCTTGTAGCTAATAATAGAAATTTACAAAATATTACTTATATATAAACAACTTTACAAAAAATATATTTACATAGTTAATGAAAAAATATAATTATAGCCTATATTAATTATTACTCTCTAAAAATATTCTTAAATTCTTCTTAAATATAGTGAGTGATCCTATTGATTTTAATTCCCCTGGTAAACTATTATATTCTAAAGCTCCTCTATGCATAATGTTTTTTTTTGTGCTTACTTTCTTTGTACCCGTTATGTAAAATGACCCAGTCTGTCTCGTATTATACGAATGTATTTCCTCAATCCTTTTTAAATTTGACCCCAATTACTGTGGCAATAAACCTTTGTCCAATTTATACATAAAAATCAGACCATTATATTTAATATTTAACCATTTTAAAACATTTGACATTTTTGTTATACTAGTGAATCTGTTACATTTTAGGATGTTACGCATCGCTCTATTTTGTAGTAATTGTAATTTATAATTTAATTTAAATTTTAATTTAATTTAATTTATATTTTTAATTTAACATTTAAATGGCTTAATTTTTTTTCAATTTTACATAACGTATTTCTCACTATTAACAATTTGTTATTTGATTTATAAGTATTTCACTACTATTTATTCCTTTTTGATACCTTAAATACAAAAAACTAAAATAATTCAAACAATAGATAAATCATGACCTAATAGTAGGCGGAGCCTACTACAAAACGCATAAACTCGATTTTTAGCTATTAATTTATTTATTATTTTTTAATTATATTTAACTTCAAAAGAAGACATACACTACTTTAGCCGTAAATACTAAAAATCCATAACATTATAAGCTATAAATTTAGCCATGAATTAAAAAATAATAATAACAATTTTGTCCAAAACACAAAAGTTGCAATACTTTCCAAAGTTCAGATTAAAGTTCATTACCTAGAATTTTTTTCTGATTTTTAGTTTAATCCCTTTGGGTTAAAGTGTGCGGACCAAGAGATTTTTTAGCACATTTTTGGCTCAAATTGTATGAAAATAAAGACAATTTAAAAAAATACTTTCTATTTCTTAATCTACGTCTTAAGAGCTTTCATTTGATACCACAAAAAAATATTTTAAAAAAATAACAATTGTTTTCAACGACACAAAAAAATCGATTATTTTCGAAAAAGTATTCTGATCAAAAATTCCTGTTGAACTATTCCGGTTCCCATCAATGGTTATTATTCAAATTTTTTTGAGAATTTTAGATCAATCCCTCTAGGAAATAGGGTGGGTGAATAGAGTTTTTAGGAACAATAGTGTGAAAATCCTATAAAAAAATTATTTTCAAAATTAATTTTGCTTGGTTGTCCACGCATTTAAGAGTTTTTTTTTGTTATTAAATGCATATTTGTTTATGTTTATCTCGAGATGTGTTTTTGGAACTCTGTATAGTTTTCCTATAGGTATGTGGGTCAAAGAGTTCTACAAGCATGCCAAATTTCTATTCTATTCTTAAATCGATAGATTCAGTTGTAGGCTCTCGTTGAAACATATTGAATAACAGGAAAAGATAATAAAACACTCGGTTAGTTTCAAACAATAAAACAAGTTTATTTGATACGTATTTTGGCGTATGAAGCCATCTTCAGAAATACATTCATATAAATAGAAAATTTACAAATTATTAGTGAGGAGAGGGTATTGGGACAAATGTGACTATAATTAGAAAAACCATACCTAAAACTTAAAATTGTATGAGAAAGAGGATTAAAAGGGATTAAAAAGATGACCATCTAAAAGATGACCATGAAGAAAGACCATCTAAACTCAACTTGTTCATTCATGAGTACTTGATTTAGAAATCGCTTTTCCTAATTATAGCCACATTTGTTCCAATTAGGGTTGTACATCGAAGGCAAAACATCGATGTTTAACATCGATGTTAACATCGGCGCCTTACTATCAATGTTGAAAAACATCGAAGGAAAAACATCGATGTATCGGAAACATCGATGTTTTATTAATATTAAAAAAAGCTATTTATTTATATTATATAGGTTTTATTTAATAATGTAAAGATAAAATACGAAGAAATTAACACATAATACACAAAAAGCATTTATTAGATTTTGAAATAGAAATATTCCTTCTTAATAGTAATTAATTTCACATTAATATTATTATACCCAATATAATAATTCTAATTTGTACCTACAGTCTATTCCAAACGATAAGGCGGAACTAACCGCAATTTTCATTTTTGTAATTTGTCATTAGATATTTTTTTATATATTGAAGTTGGCTTTTCTTGAACAAAATGATCAAAAGCTTCAATCAATCGGTAAAAGTAACTAGAATTGAAAATCTAGTTTCGCCTAAACCAAATGAACAGACCTTACTATTTTTACATTTCTAAAATAAAATATTGAATTTTATTACAATACTAATGTAGTAATCTTAATGTTAATTTTATATTATTTAACATAAAAATCACACTGTCATACACAATTATTTTTACACTTTTTTAAGTTGAAATAAAGTATATTCCTTTGTTTTAGGCGGAACTAGATTTTCAATTATAGTTACTTTTACCGATTTATTGAAGCTTTTGATCATTTTGTTCAGGAAAAGCTAACTTCAATATATAAAAAAATAGCTAAGGACAACTTACAAAAATCCAGGGATTGGAGGAATAACAACTGGGAAAGTGTCAACAAGACTCAAAAAGGAAAAGGGCGTCGTTGGTCGTTCGCATTGTTTGCAAAAATTAGAAGTTTCTTCTTATTTTTTCGTATTCTGCTAACAGCTAAGAAGAATAAAAACTAACACTATTAGTATTGTTATATCACAATAGATGGCGCTTATATTTTGTGTACTAATTTTAATAAAAATTAAATTTTTAAGATGCCAGCGCCTCTAGCGGTAGTTTCTGAATTTCAAAGTTTAAACATCGACATCGGTAGTAGACATCGATGTTTTATCGATACTATCGCCAGCTGATCATCGATGGTAAAAACATCGATGTTTTCGATACATCGATGTTTTTTCCCATCCCTAGTTCCAATACCCTCTCCTCTCTAATAGTTTGTAAATTTTCTATTTATATGAATGTACTGTTAACCCTTTGTACTTCTGAAGATGGCTTAATAGGTTGAAATACGTATCAAATAAACTTATTTTATTCTTTGAAACTAACCGAGTGTTTTATTATTTTTTCCTGTTATTCTATTCTAGCTACTTTTTCTACCGTACAGACAGACAGACAAATGCATGAGTATATAATGGATATATAATGGAGTATATAATGCATGGATATAAGGTTTTTTGTTTTGGAAAAGCATTATTGTATTTCGTCCAGCCTGCAGTTGTTAATTCTAATACTTGCTAATACCTCCTGAAGTTTCTAATAGAATGTCCGTTATACATGAAGGCAAAATGTGACATTTTTATGAAAAAATTTAACATGCAAACGCCCTCTAAAATTTATCGACATGGCCGGAAAGAATTTATTTTTAACGGTAGTAGTATCATATAAGTATTTTATTGTCTTCTTTACAACTTCCGTGCTTTAACCGGGTAAAATAACGTTTAATTACTCCGTAAATAATAGCTCTAGACGTGTGGCGAATCACACTATTAACTTTTTTCTTGGAATGCCGAACGAGTTCACTAGACATCACGTATTGATACGTGGGCTGGGTTTTATATAAGTACGCACCACCTAATGAGACTATTTCGATTTTTTATGGTATTGATAATTCATACGAGGGTTACCCTTTATGTTTTTACAAACGACCACTAGATGGCAATATTGAATTGTGTCATTACTATATTCGTTAAATTTGACATTTGTTATTGTGAAATCAGTGGCAGATTATAAATTTACCAAGTAGTTTTTTGACAGTGAACGTGAAAAAAACAAGTTTGTAAAAAAATGGATATTACTCGTGAAGGTTTTCGTTGGATAATTTTTTACGATTTTAGTAAAGGCCTAACTCAACAACATGCACAGATACGCTTTGTTTAACTTTTCGTAATGAAGCTCCATCAGAAAAGACTGTTTACAATTGGTTTGCAGAATTTCGTCGTGGTCGTGCGTCCGTCAGTGATGAATCTCGTGAAGTTTGACCAAAATCGGTTGTGATTCAAAAAAACATCGATGCTGTACGCAAAATGATTGAAGAAGATCGCCATGTGACTTACCGTGAGATAGAGCCATCCTTTGGCACATCGCAGACTGCAATACATTCGTTTTTGCAGGAACATTTAGCTGTGAAAAAAATCTGTTCCTGATGGATTCCGCATAATTTGACAGAAGCTCAAAAAAAGCTCGTGTTGATTGGTGTAAGGGAATGCTAAAAAAATTCAACCTAGGCACTGCAAAATCCGTATACAACATCGTTACAGGTGACGAAACTTGGATTTATTCATATGAATCGGAAACTAAGCAACAGTGCACTGTTTGGGTTTTTCAAGATGAACCGAAACCCACAAAAGTTCGCGAAGCACTTCCAAGAAAATGATCGCTTGTTTCTTCGGTTATACTGGACATGTCGCAACCAGTCCTTTAAAGGATCAGAGAACAGTTAATGCTGAATGGTATACAACAATCTGTTTGCCAGAAGTCATCGACAAAATCAGGAAAAACAACCAAAACGTCGCATCATTATTCATCATGACAATGCAAACTCCCACACAGCACGTCAAACAATTGATTATTTGAAGGAGAAAAACATTGAATTAATGCCTCATTTGCCGTATTCATCTGGTTTACCCCCTAACGACTTTTTTTTGTTCCCCAATGTCAAACAAAACATGCGTGGAAGGAGATTTTAGCATTGGAGATTACGATGGACAGACATCGATCTGTCTGTCTGTCGGTCCGTGAACACGTGTGGAGCAAATATGGCTAAACGGCCATTTTCAAGTTTTTTGCGAATAATTCGTAACAGTTTATTTATGTATATATATATATATATATATATATATATATATATATACAAGGTGTCTCAAAAGAAGTTTTATATTTAGTGGATCGATTAAAAAAAAAGTAAGCCGTATATAGAAAAAAAGGTTTATTAATTATTAAAATACACTTTTTGGGGATTTATTTCTTAAAAATAATATCGTCTAAATGTAGACCCTCGCGTTCTCGGCAGTCATTTGATCGAACAGTAAAATTACTTATGACGTCTCGGCAGGTGGACTCAGGGATGGCTGCCATTTCGTGACGGATATTTTCTTTCAAATGCGCCAGTGAAGTCGGTTTATTGGCGTAAACTTTACATTTAAGATAACCCCATAGGAAAAAGTCCATAGGGGTTAAATCTGGACTGCGTGGAGGCCAATTAATGTCACCTCTCCGGGAGATCAATTTGCCTGAGAAAATTTCACGAACACGTGGCAGAGACATATTGGACGTGTGTGAAGTTGCTCCGTCCTGTTGGAACCATGTTCTTTGGTTATATCCAGGAAAGTTTTGCAGTTCAGGTACCAAGAAGTTGTCTAACATCTCCACATAACGCTCTGAATTCACTGTAACTGCACGCCCCCTTTCGTCTTCAAAAAAGTAAGGGCCGATAATTCCTCGCACCGACATCGCAGCCCATACGGTCACTTTAGGCGAATGTAGGGGTTTCTGATGTTTGCGTTTCGGATTCATTGCACTCCAGTAGCGGCAGTTCTGCTTATTTACGTGGCCATTAAGATGAAAATGAGCTTCATCCGAAAACAAAATGTTGGTAAACGTTGAAAATCGCTCAATCACCTGATTTACGAAATTAAGCCTCTGACTGGCATCTTGGGGCTTTAATTCTTGCACCAATTGAATTTTGTAGGGGTGCAGCTTTAGGTCTTTGTGCATAATGCGATGTAATGATGATCTATGCACATTTAAAGCACTTGCGCGCTTCCGAATTGAAAGGTTCGGGTCGTCACGAACAGACTGATTAACATTCTCCACGTTTTCTACCGTTCTTGATGACCTAGGTCGCCCGGATTTTGATTTATCCAGCGTTTTACCAGTCTCTTCAAACTTTTTAACCCAATGTCGAATGAGCGGAATGCTTGGCGCATCATTTAAGTGGCGAAAACTTCGAATACTGCAGAATTTTCTACGCGCTACAGTCGCCGAATCACCGTTTTTGTAAAACTCTCGCACGCATAACGCGCGGTCTGCTCCCGAGAAACGCTCCATAGCGACTATATTCCCAAGAGCCAGGCTACCGATTGACATAACCCCCGCGCCCCTCGGATACGTTGCGTTCACGCAGTATGCTAAATAAATATAAAATTTCTTTTAAGACACCTTGTATAAGGAAGAAATAAAAATTCTTGAATACTCGTCAAAAGTTTATTTATAAAATATTAAGAGATATTTCGACTGGTAAATCCAGTCATCCTCAGTCTAGAGTACGTTGTCAGATATTGAATTAATGCCTCATTTGCCGTATTCATCTGGTTTACCCCCTAACGACTTTTTTTTGTTCCCCAATGTCAAACAAAACATGCGTGGAAGGAGATATATATATATATATATATATATATATATATATATATATATATATATATATATATATATTTGAAGAAAGTTGATGCAAAATATAAGAGTAACAACACAATTTTTTGACTTAGTGATTTTATTTATGGAATAAATTTACCTATAGGCTATTCCAAACCTTTAGGCGGAACTAAATGGAATTTTAATTTTTGTCACGGACTAACTTTTTCCTGATTGAAAAAGGTTTTTGTTAAACAAAATGATCAAAAGCCTCACTTAATCTGTAAAAGTTACTAGATTTGAAAATCTAGTTCCGCTTAAAACAAAAAAAAAAAGCTATAATAGATGAGCACTCGGTGCGTGGAAACGCCAACTGAAATTTAGTTCAAAATTTTTAAAACATGTTGAAACGAATCTTATTTTAGTGCGAATTCTAGGGTGGCGGTCGGTTCTGTGTTGGCCACAACTGATTATTTATATAAAAAGTCTTAAACTGAGCAAAGAAAAAAAAAGATTTTTTTTTTGTTATTCTAATTTATGTTATTTTAATCTTATTTTAATTGCTATTCTATTTTATTCTAATTATTTGCACTGTTGTTATTCAAGTTTATTTAATTTTACAAGAAGTAGGTAATTAGAATAGAATAAAAAACATATACTGGGTGCATCAAGATATAGGTAAAACGATTTTTCTGGAAAACGCGATATGTGAGCAAATTGGGAAAAACTTACCCATGAGCAAAGTTTACCCAAAAAATCGAATGGTTGTACTGAAATTTTCTGGCACAAACCAGGATATCAAGGACAATTTTGATTTTTGAAACGGAAACGTATATTGTGTTGAGTATCTTTGGATAGAGCGTTTGAAAAGAAACAACTTTTTTTAAACATTTTTTTAATGATGTTACTTGTTTTACGTTTAACAAAAATTATATTCTCTATAATGACTTAGAAGGTAATAGTATATTATGCAACAAGTGAGAAATGATTATTCCATGCAAGTTTCATACTATGCTTTTTCCACAACTATAACTTTATTACTTATTTAATTTTTATTCAGTTCCCTTTAAAAACTAACAATAATTTGACATTTGTTTTCAATCTATTTATTAGGTTGCCTAGCAACGGTCTGCCATTGTTGCATTGCTTCTTGAACCTGTTATGTTATGAGCTCGGCCTGTTACGTAATGAACTTATTACGAACAGGTCAGCGGTGCGTAATAAAAAGGAGTGGGGACCGTGCTACATTTACTAACCGCTGACACACCTGTAATGAACGTATATCTATATAGTCGTGGAAAAAGTATTTTTAATTATTATTATATTATTTTTGTGCAACGTGCCTCCTTACTCTTGGATGTAGAGCGGAGTATAAGTTGAAAGTATAGTAAGAAAAAGTTATCATTTTCAGTATATTAATTCAATATTTTATATTTTAGCTGGAGAATGTGTTCTGAATTGTCGAGCAGTGGGAATGGGCTTCTACGCACAGCTGAACAGGACAGTTTGGGATGGAACCCCATGCACGACACCGACTACACAAAATATGCAAGTGGCGCCTGCTGGAACTAAAGGCGTCTGCGTCCATGGCGTCTGCAAGGTATGAATATTTTAATTAAATAAGTTAATTTTAGAACATTTTCATTTCTAAATGAGTGAAATATTGGAAATATAACTAGAAAACCTTGCTAATAAACACGTTATATTATTAATTATATTTTAATAATGAAATATAAGGAGTATCTCTAATTGTTGAAACTAAATCAGAAACTAAAGGAAAAACGTCCAAATTTATTTAACCGAATATGAATATTTTTTCATCATGGCAATGCACGTCCTAACTCAGCAAAAAAGAGCCGCGAAAAAATTCATGACTTAAACTGGGAAATTATTTCACATACGCCGTATTCACTCGATCTCGAGCCTTCCGATTTTCACCTATTTAGGTCTTTGGAACATACATTCGTCACAAGTTCAGATCGTGCGGCAATCTGTGCAATAGTGTAACAAGAATAACTGCACAATCTGAACAAAGCGTTCGTCTTTGACTTTCTTGCACAGTCTACAGAGTGGTCACGTCACAAAAAACTTACACGACACAGAGTTAACACTGCACCGTTATGCCGAACGCACCTAATAAAGGAGATATTTGAAAAGTTTAGTTTTAGGGTGCCGCCAAATACTGATCTAAATGAAAAAATGCATAAAAATAAAACATTTATTTTCTTATTTTAAATTATTTTTGGCATACAAAATTTTGCTGTTAAGTCAGTAATAATGGAGATGTATATTTTAGTTTTAGCGTGTCCCTTCGCAACTCCCAAATATTTATCTAAATGAAAAAATACATAGAAATTAGAAGATTTATTTTCTTATTATAAACTATTTTGGTTATATATGATTTTGTTGTTGTCAATAATAAGGGATATATATATATATATATATATATATATATATATATATATATATATATGTAGATTTTAGTCGTAAGGTGTCCCCCCATAACTCTCCAAATATTCATCTAATTGAAAACATGCATTAAATAATTTTTTTTTTTTTTATTATTATAAACATTTTTTGTTCTATATATTTTTCTTATTTTTGTTATCAATAATATGGGACATATTTTAAGTTATTTAATAAATAGTTTTAACCCCGAAAAACCACACTTTTGAAATGCCTTCTAGCCTATGTTCGAACCCTGGTTTTAGTCTATCATCATACCAAATTTTGTAAAAATATGTTTATTCGTTTTTGCGTGAATCTCGGACAGACATACAGACAAACAGACAGACAGACAAAAATTGCCCTCTCCTCAATCCTCCATTGAAGTTATATAAGGCTCATACTCTTCTGTATTTGTGATAAGAATTTGTAGTAAGATAAATAATTGTTTGAGAAACTCCCAGCCAAAGACCAGTGGGATGTCAGGATGGTTGCGGAAACCGTCTACTACGGCTTATTATGTCTTATTATGTCTCTCCTTTCTACACTGCGACTTAAACATGTCTCTATTATTTACTTTCCAATTTATCTATAATCTTTAACTCCTACGTTTTAGCTAGCGGTCTTCAGTCCCCAATGAACCACGTGTAGATAATAAGACACTAATTGAATCTCGGAGTCGTTATATTGAATAATAATAAGGATATAATACATACGTAATTCCACATCGCGACTACCAGCCCCGGGCAACATTAGATTAGAGACACAAGTAATCGGTAATTTGAATTCTTTACGGGTTTGCTGTTAGATAATTTTTATTTGTAACGGTACTTATTATGACATTGTTATGGAGAATATAATCTTGATTGAAAATAATACAGAAAAATAATGCATTACGAAATAAGACAATTGTGTTTTCTTCGGAACTGTATCAGTATGTAAATTAAAAATGTGAAATGTGAAACCAAACTATTTCGCCCGTGCTGTTTTGCTACACTGAATTGCATTACTCGAACAAACTGAGACCTGCATCAAATGCCTTTATTTTACGAGGGTTACCTTTTATGTTTTTACAAACGACCACTAGATGGCAATATTGAAATGTGTCATTACCATATTCGTAAAATTTGGCATTTGTTATTGTGAAATCAGTAGCAGCTTATAAATTTTCTTTAAAACAAACAAGTTTGTGAAAAAATGGATATTACTCGTGAAGGTTTTCGTTGGATGATTTTTTACGATTTTAGTAAAGGCCTAATTCAACAACAATGCATAGATTCGCATCGTTCAACTTTTGGTAATGAAGCACCATCAGAAAAGACTGTTTACAATTTGTTTGCATAACTTCGTCGTGGTTGTGCGTCCGTCAGTGATGAATCTCGTAAAGGTCGACCAAAATCGGTTGTGATTCAGAAAAACATCGATGCTGTGCGCAAAATGATTGAAAAAGATCGGCATGTGATTTACCGTGAGATAAAGGCATTCTTTGGCATATCTCAGACTGAAATACATTCGATTTTTCATGAGCATTAAGCTGTGAAAAAGAACTGTTCCCGATGGATTCCGCATAATTTGACCGACGTTCAAGAAAAGGCTCGTGTTGTTTGGTGTAAGGGAATGCTACAGAAATTCAACCTGGGCACTGCAAAATCCGTATACAACATCGTTACAGGTGACGAAACTTGGATTTATTCATATGAACCGGAAACTAAGCAACAATCAGGAAAAATAACCAAAAACATTGCATCATGCTTCATCATGACAATGCAAGCTCCCACACAGCACGTCAAACAATTGATTATTTGAAGGAGAAAAACATCGAATTAATGTCTCATTGCCCGTATTCACCTGATTTATCCCCTAACGACTTTTTTGTTCCCCAACGTCAAACAACAAATGCGTGGACAGCGATATTCATCACCTCAAGAAGCTGTTGAAGCCTTCGAAAACCATTTTTTTGAAGATACCAACTTCAGAGTGGAAAAAATGTTTCGAGAATTGGTTTGAATGCATGCAAAAGTGCATAAATCTTAAAAGCAATAAAACAGTCGGTTCCAAAAAAAAATTCTTTCTTAGTTTTTGTAAAAACTTAAAAGGTACTTTACTAAACTGAGTCTGCCATTCGTGATTGAATTCCATGTTTTTAACAGACTGTATCTTACATAAAATGTATTTTTTAGGGTTTTGTAGGTATGACCCCCTTCTTAAACCCTTTTAACGTCATTCATGCGTCTGTCTGTCTGTACGTTAGAAATTGTAGCTAAACTCTTTGCCTCACATGTAGAAAAAATATTATGAGTTCAAAGTAACATATCCCGAGATAAATATAGACAAATAGGTATGTATTTCATGAAAATATAATTTTTTTTTTTTGCTGGTATTTCAAATGAAATCTCTTTGTAAAATTTTTGCTTTATGGGATTTTCGCCAAAAATATGTCAAAAAACCCTTGCACCCGCTTAGAGGGGTTGTTCGAAAAATCTGAAAAAAAACTCTGTATTGTAAATTGATGGGAACCGGAGTAATTCAACAGCAATTTTTGTTCAGATTAGTTTTCCGAAATATTGATTTTATTGTGTCGTCAAAAAAAATAATTGCTTTTAAAATTTATTGTGTGATATCAAATTGTTCTTGAGGCGTAGATTAAGGAAAAGTAGTATTTTAAAATTCGTTTCCTTTAACACGGTTTTAATCAAAAATGTGCTAAAAAAGTTCTTGTTCCACTTCCTTTACCCCAAAAGGGTTAAACTAAATATTTGAAAACTTATTGGTAATGTACATTAATCTGAGCCGGAAACGTACGAAATATTGCAGTTTTTGTACTTTTGTCAAAATTAATTATCTTTTTAATTAATAGCTAAATTACGGCTAATAATGTTATAATTTTTTGTATTTATGGCTGAGGAGTATATATTCTTTTGAAATTAAAAATATAACAAAGACATTGTAGCAGCTAATAATCGAGTTCACTTTCACTTGATTTTTTCTTCGATAAATACATATTTATTTATATTTTTCGCGGGATATATTTTTGAAGTCTCAATATTTCTCTTACTTATGTTCAGTTCTCTATATCAGCCGCATGGCCACAATTTGTACCGAACGAACAGACTCACGTGACGGAATAAGGATTTCTTCATTATACTTATGAAAACCTAAAAATAACATGTAATTATGCATTTTCTGTTAATTTCAACACTAATCATAATAAAATATAGCTTATTATTATTGTAAAATACGTAAGTTATTTTGCTGTACGGTTATGATAAATTTGTTAAATTTTCATTTCATTGGACCTTTAGAGGGGACTTGTGCCCCCCCCCCACTGAATACGCCACTGTTGTTCAGTACAACTTATATCAGATCTTTTTGTGTGTAAAATATCATAATTTCAAAAATACCTAAGAAGATATTGATATTCACAGATATACAAAATAAAACCAAATACCGATTTTAAGAGCGCGATTGTCTCCAAAACTACTCTCTTTATTATATTTCTACTATTTCTACTCTATTTCACGTTTAAGGTATCATTTTAAAATTACATTCTGAAGGTTATACCGAAGTCAGATTTCCACTTTATCTTATTTGAATCGAGTAATTAGTTGTTTAAAACAATTTTATCAGCTGGGCGAATGTTTTAGTCGATGTGTTAGGGGGAAAAAAGATCAACGCTCCCCTTCATATAATTCGTTGGAACATATTTGGAAAGTAATATATTTTCACTTGAACAATAATTATGTCACTTTATCAAGAGTAGGCAATCTTAAAAAAATGTTTATTTATACGAAAAAAAAAAAAAAAATGCCAATATTGTTAACAATGAAGCAATTTAAAAATTAACTACTGTTGTGGTTAACAAATTTTATCATCAACTCTCCGAGCAGCGCTGTGTAATCTGCTAGTCCTGGGAGGGGCCAGGGCCGTCGCCCTCCCCCCCCCCCCTCCTTGGCTGCGCCACTGATTGTGGTTAACAAATTTTATCTTCAGCTCTCCGAGCAGCGCCGAGTAATCTGCTGGTCCTGGGAGTGGCCCAGGCTCGTCGCCCCCCCCCCCTTGGCTGCGCCACTGGTGAAGTATATTCCATTAGAACGATCACGAGCGGGTTTATCAACATTATCGCATATATTTTTAGACGCTTGTTTCATAGTAATAGTGTTTACGCCTGCAAAGTATGTGGTATACAGTTTACCAAACCGGTGTGTTAGTTGGGTTGCCTATCTATCTCTCATTATTCTGTTTACTCTATTAACTACAAATCGTCTAATTACTCTATTTTGTCTAGTAGTATTGTTCAATATTAAATTAATATTGTTAAATTTAGTTTAGTATGTCTGTTCTATAGAAATTGTGACCAAACAGCTGGATTAAGAGAGTTAAAATTTAACAAGTACGAGGGCTACCTTTTAAGCTTTTACAAAAACTAAGAAAGAATTTTTTTTATTGCTTTTCAAAATAATCGCCTCTAAAATTTATGCACTTTTTCATGCGTTCAAACCAATTCTCTAAACATTTTTTCCACTCTGAAGTTGGTATCTCAAAAACATGAAGGCTTTAACAGCTTCTTGAGGTGATGAAAATCGCTGTCCACGCATTTTTTGTTTGACATTGGGGAACAAAAAAAAGTCGTTAGGGGATAAATCAGGTGAATACAGACAATGAGACATTAATTCGATGTTTTTCTCCTTCAAATAATCAATTGTATGACGTGCTTTGTGGGAGCTTGCATTGTCATGATGAAGATGATGCGACGTTTTTGGTTGTTTTTTCTGATTTTGTCGATGACTTCTGGCAAACAAATTGTTGTATACCATTCAGCATTAACTGTTCTCCGATCCTCTAAAGAAATGGTTGCGACATGTCCAGTACAACTGAAAAATCACGCGATCAGTTTTTTGGTGCTTCGTGAACAAACAACTTTTGTGGGTTTCGGTTCATCTTGGAATACCCAAACAGTGAATTGTTGCTTAGTTTCCGGTTCATATGAATAAATCCAAGTCATCTGTAGCCATGTTGAATACGGATTTTGCAGTGCCTAGGGTGAATTTGTTTAGCATTCCCTTACAGCAATCAACACGAGCCTTTTTTAAACTTCGGTCAAATTATACAGATCTTTTTCACAGATAAATGTTCATGCAAAATCGAATGTATTTACAGTCTGCGATATGCCAAAGGATGTCTCGAACTCACGGTAAGTTACATGCCGATCTTCTTCAATCATTTTGCGCACAGCATCGATGTTTTTTTGAATCACAATCGATTTTGATCGACCTACACGAGACTCATCACTGATGGATACACGACCACGACGAAATTCTGCAAACCAATTGTAAACAGTCTTTCCTGATTATGCTTCATTACCAAAAGTTGAACAAAGCGAATCTATGCTTTGTTGTTGAGTTAGGCCTTTTCTAAAATCGTAAAAAATCATCCAACGAAAAGCGTCACGAGTAATATCTGTTATTTTTTTACTATTTATTTTTGATGCCTACGAAACCCTAGATATTTCTGTAGGTAATCATATTCGTAGATACTTCTATATAAATCTGCAAAATACTGTTCATTTCGGTCAAAGGATATAGGAGTAGCCTAGGGTTTCTTGTTTATGCCTACGAAAGCCTAGACATTTCTATACGTTATTTTATTCGCAGATTTCTAATAATAAATCTGCAAAATATTTTTCAAGTTGATCAAAGGATATAGCAGTGTCTAGAATTTCTTGTTTATGCCTACGAAATTCTAGACATTTCTATACGTTGTTTTATCCGCAGATTCTTAGAGAATAAATCTGCAAAATATTTTTCATATCTATCAAAAGATATAGGAGTGTCTATAGTTTCTTATTTATGCATACGAAACCCTAGACATTTCTATATGTAATTATATTCGTAGATTCTTAGAGAATAAATCTGCCAAATACTTGTCAATCAAGAGAAAGAGTGTCCTCAATTAGCCAATCACGAGAACCTTAGGAAAAATTGACGTCACAATGTTACGCAGATTTCATACACACACTAGCTAATTATATATGTACGATAGTATAAATTATTATTCTTTTAAATTAAAAAGTTTAAAAAAATCTTTTTAAAAAAATTATTTTTTAGTTCAATAATATTGACTGAAAATATATCGAGAAAATCCCGATTGCTAGCAAATTCCTATATATTCAAAGCTAAACGATTCAAAGGAAAATTATGTGCAGAGTTTGTTCTGGCATATGGTACTAAAAACAAATTATTTTGTCTGTTCGCATAAGTAGGAACCCTTAGAAAAAATTGATGTGAAGTGTGAATTTTCACACATTTCTGGGTTTTGCAGGTATTTAGTAACTGAATGATGATTATTTGGGATGCCAAAACAAATTTTATGTCAAAATTTTTTTTTATGAATTTTAATTCGACTGCCAAATTCCATTATTTAAGTTTCTAAATATATGCAGTATTTTTTTTATATAGCAAGATTCATTACGATTTTGAAAATTGCGCCTATGGCTTCCATTGGTTGCTTAAATCATAAGCCCCGCCCTCTGATTTCATCAAACATAGAATTAAATTATAATTTCAACACTTTCCACTGGTTATTAAATTTACGCTCTTAAAAATTAAATACAACATTTGTCAAAATATAACTAGAATTTTGACAAAATAATTTCAACATAATAAAAATGCAAAAAAAAAAACAGAAAAAATAAAATTCACTCCGTACTCGAACTCGAAACCCTTCGTTTCCAGCGCATTTTAGCTTACGACACCAGTGCTCTAACCCATTACGCTATCGCACGTCTTGCATGTGAGTGTCTTTCATTGGTATAACTTTTGTACTTTGTAAACCAAAAACCACAAAAAATGCGTTATTTTCCGAAAACATAATCTGATCAAAAATTCCTGTTGTACTATTTCGGTTCACACCAATATACATTACTTAGAATTTTTTTAGATTTTTAGTTTAAACCATCTGGGCTACAGGGTGTGGGACAAAAATTTTTTTGCACAATTTTGGCAAAAAACGCCTCAAAATAATTTATTTTGCAAAAATAAAAATTTGATCGTTAATTCACGTACTAAGGGCTTTCATTTGATACCCTACTCAGAATTTAAAAAAAATATTTTTGTTTTCGATGAGCACATATTTGTTTATTTTTTAGGGGGGTATGTTTTTTAGATGTTTTATTATTTTTCCTATGTGCGGGTCAAAGAGTTTTATAAGCATGCCAAATTTCAACTCTCTAGGTTTAGCCGTTTGGCTACAATTTTTACCGAACAGACAGACAGACAGACAGACAGACAGACAGACAGACAGACAGACAGACAGACGACAAAATGACGATATAAGGGTTTTTTGGTCATACCTACAAAACCCTAAAAATTGATTAATAAGATCTGGACAGTCTATGTTGTTCATAACTTTGAATACCTATACAAAACAGATATTAGTTATTATTCGTCTGAACTTTCGTTTTTTCCAAAGATACAAGGCTTAATATCAGTAGAGTATTTGAACTTAATATGTTTAATGAATCTATCTTGTATTTTCTCAATTCGATTAATATAAACATAATATTGAGGTGACCAACATACAGAGCAAAATTCAAGCTAGCTCCTTACCATAGAACAATATAAGAACAATAGAGTCTTGTATGAATTAAATTCCTTGCCGGTTCTACAAATAAATCCATTACATTCTATAAGATTTTTTTTTATAATTGCGTGCATATGTACTTCAAATATTAATTTCTTGTCAAAAATTGCTCCAAGATCCGTAATAAAAGAAACAGAGTCAATCTTATCATTATTGATGAGGTAATTAAAATCAATAAAAGCTCTGGTCGGCAAGAATTTACATGGCCGTTCGATCAAGTGAGAACCGATAAACAAATATATAGTTATTTCACAAAATTTTATGTAAATTATCAATAACGTATCTGAACTACTCGTACGCAGGCCGTAGTTTTATCTTCGTTTGTTATATTTAATATACGGTTGAACCATACGTTTCATTAACCGTCAGCGGCCATCTAAATTCTCGCCGAGTATACATCCCTATACCAGCCCAGTCTTCATTTTCTTCTTTTGTTTCCAACAGGAATCCATTCTGTTGTTCCCTTGGACTATACTTCCAACAGTTGTTATTACATTACATAACTTATATAAATAAAATAAAAGAATAAAATGATCATAAGAAAAACTACGCAATGAACCTATTAAATAAAATGTTCAATTTTGTTAGTAATTATTATTTATAAAAATACATCAAAGGCTACAAGCACCGCTTATAACAAGGTGATGAAAAAACTTCAAAAGCCAACGGCAAATGTTGTAATAAACTTACAGGTTTGGGACTAATAACATATCTGTATAAATACAACAATTTGAGAATATGGGCCAAATAATTTGTAATCAATACTCAATATATCTCGTTCACACCTATGATCAACTAAAAGAGAAATGGTGTTAATTTTAGAAACTAACAATAAATAACATTAACAAGCAAATTTATCTTAAATTTAAACAGAAACAAAACAAATTCCCTTTAATTTTAAATCATAATTCACAAGTAACGCCAGATAGAAAGTCTGTCTGTCACTCTCATGTCAATATCTTTTCAAAAATGTTCAATTAATCACAAATATAAATATCGAGTGAAGTAAATAAGGTGAATTTCCTATAATATCCAACAATTGCAGTAAGTATTGCATTGCCCCCGGTGGGAATTACGTCCATATATTTTAGTCGGCGCGATCATATCTGAGTTGGTGGCCTAGAGCGGCGCCCGGCCTACTACACGTAATTGGACGCGATTAACTTAATCTTAAACCTGATCGCGGTTTAGCGAACTATGCGTACATTGAGAGATCGAGATTGGAACGGACAATAGCTTTGCTACTGATTTTAATAGTTTGATTGTTAAAAATAGGGCTATTGTTTTAGAGAATCTTTTATACTGGGTGATAGATGTACTTTTTTCTACGACTGTTAAAAAACTTTGCTATATTTCACTTGTTTTTGAGCATAAAATGCGTGTTTATGGTGACTGTTATAAATGTAAGAAGTGTTAAAAAAGATATCATAAACGTTTCACTATTTAACACTTTCCATAAGCATAATACATCCACTAATGGGGGCTACACCTATATATTCATGGACTTACATGATCTCATGGGGTCAACAGAACCATCTCCAAAGACTGCAGACGTGGCTGTGCAGTCCGAAGAAGGATTAGAGTACCTTGAAAGTAATTAAATTAAATCAATTCGTGATCTTAACGTGAAATTTCAAATTTTCGTTTATTATTTTTTTTTTTTAATGTATGTATATGTTGGCGCGGATACCACACTGGGATTCCATACCTTCGATAACTCATCATTAGGTATCTTTTCGATAGAATAATGTAGGTGAAGAAAAAACAACAAAACGACAATCGCCCTTACACAATGATGTAAAATACCCGGGTATTTATTTTTTGGGGTAAATACCCGGGTTATTTCCCATTTCTGGTAAATATGTGG
The DNA here is from genome assembly GCA_963971575.1 of Liopterus haemorrhoidalis. Taxonomy (NCBI): domain Eukaryota; kingdom Metazoa; phylum Arthropoda; class Insecta; order Coleoptera; family Dytiscidae; genus Liopterus; species Liopterus haemorrhoidalis. The sequence continues at coordinate 15,278,840 of OZ020621.1, forward strand.
CTATACATTTATTGACGGAAAACTTTCGGAGTCTGTCCGTTCGTCCGTCCGTCCGTCCTTCTGTCTGTCTGTCTGTGTACACGTGCAGAGCAAATTTGGCTAAAAGGATTTTTATGAAACTTCATATTTAAGTTTTTGACATCAATGGCACGAGTTGATAAAACTTTTGATAAAAATTAGTTGACTAGAAATGAGAGTTTACTCATGTCGATTTTAAGATTTTTGCGAATATTTAACAACAGAAAAATATTTAGAAAAAATTTATCTAACAAAAGTTGCTGTAAAAACAATAACTAATAACTTTTATTTGAGACATTTTTTGAAAATTTTTTCGAAATCTATTTTTTCATACTTATATGTAACGTTTCCATGGTCATGATAAATAATAGTAGTAGCTCTGTTAGAAAATATTAGGCCAAGTTATTTCTACTCTGCTGCTAGAATGTATTTTATATAATTACTTTATGATGGCGGTCGGTCCTGTGGTGGCCACAGCTGATTTTTTCCTAATTGCTCAATTGATGATAGTATATATTTGTTCAGTTTTGTAAACTCTTTGTATTCTGATGATGGTCTCATAAGCCGAAATACGTATTAATAAATTTAAATATTTTGAAACATTACCGAGTGTTTTATTAAGAGTTCAATAAGAAAAAATTGAATAATTAAAGAAAGTTGAATATATGTACATTTCATAAATTTTTCTTTATAAATTTGACAATATAATTATTTATTATTTTTTTTTCTGAGCTAAAAGTTTTTGTTCACTCTTTTTAAAGAGTAAAAAAAAAATAATCTCAAATACACCAAATATTTCTTCTGCTGTCAACTGACGCTCATATATAAAAGAATTTGGCTACCGCTCTTTTAAAACATTTGCTCACATAACTCATTATATACTGTGCTTATACTGGAAAAATGTATATTATTTTGCAATATTCGAATATTAAATTTTGTGTTAGTTTTTGTTAAATCTCTTCTACTTGCTTTTGTTTTGTTTGACCGCTAAGCAAGGGTATGGACGTAGTTCTACTCCTGCCTATATCAAATAATTTGTGTAAAAGATATTTAGAAAAATTACAGGTTCCGCTTAGCCGTTCGCAGCCAGCTATAAATTGTAAGTGCCTTTCTGTGTACGTTAACAAAATTGCCGTAATACTGATTAGAGATGGGTCGTTCATGAACGAACCGGCTCACTGAGCCCGTTCAGTACACTGACCGAAGTGACACGGTTCACCAAATTGAAATGAGCCGGCTCACGGATACGATTGGTCGGGCGATTGTGAGCAGTGACCGGAGTGATCCGGATCTGGATCGATGTCATGTTGAACTTCGCGAGAACTCGGCTTGTAATGTATTATCATAAAGTGTATTTTGGCATCAATTTGTAGGGCAGTTTATTTGAAACTAATAGGCTTAGTCTGTATTTTCTTACAACCATACTATATAAAAATATTAAAAATATTGCCCAAATCCCAGATGTCCGATTTATAAGGGCAATAAACATCGCCATAAACTTAACACATCTGGTTTAAAATACAGTAGCTACATAAAGTGAATTGTTTGTTTCAAAAATGTTAGATAAGAGCCGGGGCTAAGCGACGTTCTACCTACGAGCGAACGACCGACCAATGACTGTCCTGTGTCTCGGGATCATGTTTACAGTTCATATATTGCAAGAACCTGCTCTAAGCAAGACCCGGCTATAAGCGACGTTCTACCTACGACCGAACGACCGACCAACCTGTGTCTCTGGATCATGTTTACAGTTCATATATTGCAAGAACCGGCTCTAAGCGACGTTCTACCTACGAACTAACGACCGACCTGTGTCTCGGAAACATGTTTACTTAACCGGATCACTGAGCCGGATCAATGAACCGGCTCAACAAACTGAACGACCTCCACTGATCCGGTTCCGCAAACTGAGCCGAAATTCCCATCTCTAATACTGATCATATTACTCTTGAATGTACACATATTGAAAACATGCCCATGAAATATGGAAACAAGAGACCTGGGCTCACCTCTGGCCGTCGCGCTAATGATGATGAGTTTAAATTTTACTTGATTTATCTGAAAGGAACTAACGGATTTAATTTGTTTTTGAAGCGTGTCATTGATTAACTGAAAAATGTTACAATAATCATTTATGTAAACATATTTAATACTTTTCTGTTGACATTACATACAATGTAAATTTTTCTTATTTCATGTGAAGTCTCGCTAATTCCTGTGAATCTAAAGTATATTTATTCACGTGCAATAAGTGCAGCTGATAATTCTTGCACAAACAGCGCCATGGGTGTATTTGATAAAAGAACAAATAATATACAAGTGCCAAGATACATAGGTGAAATACAAATAACACGAGTTTAAGCACTTACATATATATCTATGTTCTCAAGTAAATCCCTTAGATTTGTAAGCTTTATACAGGGTGTCTTCAGGGTCGCCGAGAGCAAGCTCGAACTCTTAAATCCAAAAGCAAGTTCAGTACAGCACAGCGTTTGGAATGATGACGTTGTACTGCTGACGTGAGTACGATTGTCGAGCGACGTTAATCTGGACATACCCCAGACGAGCACAACACACTACAATATTTGCTTGTGAGTAACTTACAGTTACTCACAAAATTGAGCTTACAAAAGTTTTAGAAATATACCTCTTAGGTAAAGATGCCTATAAAACAGTTTATTCAAACCAATTATTTTTTATTTCTAAAATACATTTTAGAAATACAAAACTATCATAAATGGTATAAAATTAAATAATATTTAATAAACATTTTTTAAAGAAAACAAAAAATATTTACATTTTCAGAGACACAAAATTGAGCGTACAAAAAGTAGTAATACTAATAAAATAATTAGAAAACAATCAGTTATTTTAAATTAATATTTTGTCGCGTCACCTTTTGCTTCTATTACTGCTTGAAGGCATAGACTGCACTAATTTTCCACAAACTTCTGCTGGTATATTATTCCACTCTTCTTGAAGTTTCGTTTTAAAATAATTTTTATTCCAAAATGAATTTGTTTTTATCCGAACTTTTAATTCTGTCCATAAATTTCCAATTGGATTGAGGTCAGGCGATTGTGGCGGTATTTTGAGTAATTTTGGTGCATTGTATAACAGCCATTCCTTTACAATAAGCGCAGTATGTTTGGGATCGTTATCTTGTTGAAAATAATAAACTGGTGGCATATCTAATTTTTCTGCAGTAGCCATAAGGTTATTTTTCAAGATGTTTAGATATTTCCATTTATCCATGATCCCTTCTATAAATTCTAAACTACCTGGGCCGTTTAAGCCCATAGCACCCCACAACATAACTGATCCGCCTCCGTGTTTTACTTACGGAACAGTATTAATTTTTGTTTGTTTTTTGTATTAAAAGTTGTCTGCCGTCCGTCCCAAAAAAATTAATTTTCGTCTCGTCAGAAAAAATAACTTTATTCCAGAAGCTAATTGGTTTGTTTACATACATTTTTGCAAATTCTAAGCGTTTCTTTTTATTCGTTTTTGAAATCAATGGTTTCTTGCGTGCAATTCGACCATTGTAGTTATTTTTCCGGAATATTTGGAGGATTGTTTCTACTGAAATTTGTTTATTTAATCTTTGTGGCAATTCTGACGTTAACTGAGGTACACTAATTTTAGGATCTTGTTTGATTTTTCGCAAAATAAATATTTCATCCACAGTTGATTTTTCTACCTCTGCCCGTTTTGTTTTTGATAGTATCTTCATATTTAAATTTATTTATTATTTTTTGAATTGTGGAATGTCTTCGATTTACTATATCACCTATTTCACGCATTGTATGACCCCGGGCGTATAATTTAACTATTAGTTTTCGTGTAGATTCGTCAGTCTGTTTACGTTTATTATTCATTATAATAGAAACAAAATCACTGTACTTGAATGTGGCTTAATGCAAACTAAACTAACGAAAAAAACATCTGTTGCAAGATTTAACCGATGCAATATAATTTCAGGAAAAGACAGGTCTTAAATCAATCAAAATTAACTAGTACGCTCAATTTTGTGTCTCCAAAAAATTATTATTTTTAGTTTCCCTTTACAAATTTTTAACAAATATTACTACTATACTTTATACTATTTGTAATAATTTTGGATCTGCAAGGTGTATTTTATAAATAAAAAAAATGTTTTAAAAAAATCTGTTTTATAGTCACGTTTTATTAAAAAGTATCTTTGTCAAATTCTTGTATGCTCAATTTTGTGAGTAACTGTATATACATATGGATATACACCCAATGATTAATATGTTTAATAGTAAGAAGTAGGTAATTGCACGGAACACTGAAAACACGTGTTTTATTTTTAGAGTCGATGAGCATTTTTTTTTTAGGTCATCACTTGTAATTTTGAAATTTTGAAGTGAGAATTATTATGGGGTTTGTCAGGTCTTGACAAGCGTCCACTAATCTCAAACTTCAGCAACCTTTTCAGCTGCGTCATACTAGAGACTAGTGGAGCTAAATACACACGACTGCATCCCAAACCCTGGCGATATGCAGACGCGGAAATTACGCTAGATCCAGTGCCCGCACAATGCGGAGTGACCCGAGCAGCACTGCTTTCTGCATCCTGCAGATCAAAGAGTTGGCAGAAGATCTGCAGACGGGAATGGACTCGATTTCCCTTCGATAGGAGGCTTTCATACCACCCAAAACACCAACTATCAGGACTACAAGCTTAACTTTATACCCGGGATACAGCTTTCTAAGCTCGGACAAGAGTTCCATATACTTGGACTTCTTTTCCTCCTCCTTGAGAGAGATATTCTTAGATACGTGCATGTTGATGGTTAACTTTTTTTCGCCAAATGCATAATTTGAAAGATTCAAAGTCAAATAACAGGAAAAATTTGCATTTTTCGAGGAAAACTCATTGAATCTTTTTTAAAGTATTTGATTAGACCTTTCAAACAAAAAAACAAAAAAGTCTAGCATAAAAATTAAGCGACTTATGATCAAAATAAGGTCGGTACCTACTTTTTTCTACGAAAAAATCAGTGAAAACAACCCCCTATTTACCCCCCTAATTAAAATTGATCCTCACCCTTCCGTGGTTCTCTTCATATATGTATTTTCAGTACACCCAAGAAGTTTGACCAATTTAAAATGCCTAATTTTAGAAAAATTGGAGTTTAAAGAAAAAACGATTTTTTGCGATTTCGTATTTTTCACCCTTTTCTTCAAAATATCTCCGAAATTACTGGAGATACGAAAAAAATGATAGAGCACTAAATTGTAGCTTTTTTAATGACTTAAATTTTCCTGTGCATATATTTTCTGTACAGTGAATATTTGGCGAGATATAGCCGTTTAAAACCTCTATTTACAAGCGAACACCACCTTATTCGAGCCCTTCAAACTCACCCCATTTAAAAACTAAAGGATCTTAAGGAATTTAATTTACATAGTCTTATAGCTCTTGAAAAGCCCTACAAAATAGTTTTTGAAAAAACTTTCTATCACTAAAAATGAAGGAGCTATGTTTAAAAAACCAATAAAAATTGTTTCGAAACATTCGAATAGCACGGTTCGGAGCGTAATAATCTACATAACCAGTATTTTCAGCAGCAATACGTTACATGTTCCACTTTTTCCATTCAAACTAAAATTTGAAGTAGAGGGTGAGATGAGCCTAATCCCAAATTTTTATGCAAATCGATGAAAGACGAAATCATTTTTTTAGGATAAATAATTTTTTTTATATTAATCTCTAACAAGGGTGGGTTTTTAAGGGTTGAAACATTAGAAATTGTATTCCAAAGCATGAAACAATCATTATTCAACTAATCCAAACCAAATTTTGCCCATCTTAAGGTTTACAACGTTATTTTATAATTTTTGACAATTAGGGGTAGTTTTCACCCTTAAAAAATAAACAGTACCCATGAGCATGATATAAAATTTGAAGTAGAGGGTGAGACGAACCTAATTTCAAATTTTGGTGGAAATCGATACAAGATCATTTTTTAAGATAAATACTTTTTTATTTACATTAAGCTCCAACAAGGGTTGATTTTTAAGGGTTGAAACATTATGAAATTGTATTCTAAAGCATAAAACGATCCATATTTAGCTAATCCAAACCAAATTTTACCCATATTAAGGTTTAAAATCTTATTTTATAATTTTTTACAATTAGGGGTAGTTTTCACCCTTAAAAAACAAAAAGCGTACAACGGCACAATGTAGAAAATGAACTAGAGGGTGAAATGAGCCTAATTCCAAATTTTTATCCAAATCGATGCTGGACGAAAAAATTGCGAGGTTTTGTCTTTTTTTGAGCTTCATTTCCTGTACTACGTCCCATATTCCCTAATATTAATTGAGAGATACCGATGCTCATACAGTTACGGTCAAAATAATAAATACACCTAATATAGTAACCTTATTATTTGTAGTTCGATCACTAAATAAATTCATATTTTTATTTTAACTGGCATAACCAATAAAGCACTTTATGAGCTATTAAATCCATAATATTTATCAAGAAATATTATTTGGTCATAGAAATATTTTGATTTTTGTGAAAAACTGCCTGACATGGTTGGTCAAAATAATAAATACATTTCCTAAAACTCATAAAAACAATTTGATAACGGAGTTAAGACAGGTTCATACAAGTGCATAATGTATTTATAAGTATATGTTTTACAAAAAAAATTATTTAGTTTTGTTCAAACTATTGCAAAGATGGGTAAGAATAAGCATTGTGGTAGTGAAATGAGCAACTTAATTAAAAAATTAAAAATGATGGCAATTATTTTAGAAGATTTGCTAATATTATGGGTTGCTCTTTGGGAATGGTACAAAATGTCATCAGTCACTCATTTAAAGAAGAAACACGGGATAGACCACACAAAACTTTAAAGAACGAAGATAGACGCTTGGTAAAGGAAGAGAAAAAAATCATTTCATGTCATCAACTAATTTACTAACCGAACTACAACCGAATATTTCTCCACGAACCATTAGAAGGAGGTTGGTAGAGTATAACTTAAGATCATGTTCGCCTAGAAAAGTACCATTATTAAAACCAAGACACTTACAAGCCCGTAAGGAATATGCTCAAGAACACTTTTACTGGTATGGTGCAGAAGGTATTAAAAAATGAAGAAATATTTCCTAAGTATGCGGGAAAAAACCCGTTTAACATGGAGGAGGTAATATTTTAGTTTGGAGTTGTTTTTCTTGGTATGGTATAGGTCCCTTATTTCGCATAGATGAGATAATGACGAAAGAAATTTACATCCTAATTTTGGAAACTATTATGCTACCCTATGCGGAATGGAATATGTCACTAATGACATATGCAACAAAAACATGGTTCCAGAAAAACAATTTTCAAATTTTACCTTGCCCTGCTCAATTACCCGATTTGAATCCAACAGAAAATCTTTGGAAACTAGTAAAGGATGGGGTTGAGCAAGAAAACCAAGGAACAAAAATGCATTATGGACTGCTGTTCAAGAAGCTTGTACAGCATTCCTGTAGAGAGCTATCAACGGCTCATTGAGTCGATACCCAAACGATGTCGGGCCGTTTTGGCAAATAAAAGGCATGCTATTGATTACTGAGATTATAAAAATTAGTATTATGTAATTAGTAACAGTAAAATGAATAATAAATTTTATATTTGACTAAATTTTCTCGATTGTATTTATTATTTTGACCAACCGTTTCAGGTAGTGTTTTCACAAATATCAAAATATTTCTATCACCATATAATATTTCTTGATAAATATTTTGGTTTTAATAGATCATAAAGTGCTTTATTGGTTATGCCAGTTAGAATAAAAATATAAATTTATTTAGTGTTCCAACTACAAATAATAAGGTTGGTGTATTAGGTGTATTTATTATTTTGACCGTAACTGTATGTCGAACGACTGAGTGGGCCTACAGTGGCAACGGCCTTTTTTTTTGGCTATTTATTTGCCCGTACTGGGGATCGGTCTCATTATCTCATCCTTACAAAGTGAATGAGATAACCAATACGCTACTGCAACCGCAGTGGTAGTTATTAAATCATACTTTCGGGGTCAGTTAAAGAAATCGTGAATTCTGTGGGTGTACTTATTACTAAGTACCGCATCAACCTCCAGTTTCGAAAAAAGTTTCTCACCCTTTCACCACCAAGTTTTTTAGACCTTCATGGATTTTCTGCACCGTGTGGGTGCTTCCTACATGGTTGTTTTTTAAGCATCTTCATAATTATGTGCTTACTGTTTATAATTGATTTAAAATTAATCAACAATTATACACTTGTTATTTAAATATTGCGCAATTTTTGTTGTGTAACAAATTTACACTCGGAATGCTTTTCAAAACAGTTAAGCGATGGTTTTTTAATTTAACAGCTTTTTCTGTATATCCTCACACACCTGTTGGGAAAAAAGTTTGTGGGTAGATCCTATATGAAAAATTGATGTGAAGTGTGAATTTTCACACATTTCAGTATATATTTCGTATAAGACACAACAACCAAGAATAATTACATTTTATGGTAACAAATTCACATTGAAATAAAATATATAAATACAATAAAGGAAATAAATAAATAAAAACAAAATGAAAATAAATAAGATAAAATAATATAAAATAAAATAAATAATAAAATCAATAAAAAATAAATAAAATGCAATTACGGTAGGTTTAGGTTACAGTGCTATATCTAGGTTAATCAACCATTCGGCAGCGGAGGGTGTGAGCATATATAGGTGTTCATCGCTCCCTGTGAAGTGGTATAAAGGGCATTCTTTAACAATGTGTTGCATTGTTTGTATCGAAGCTCCACATTGGCACTTAGGGTCTTGTATATAGCCCCATTTATGCAACATAGCCGCACCTAGGCCGTGTCCTGTCCGAATTCTATTTAATCTACACCAGAAGCGGCGACGTAAATCAAAGCCTGTTGGTTTTTCAAGTGGTGTAAGATATTGTGTTGCAGTTTGGGGGGCGGAATTTTGCCACTCTTGCATCCAAGTCTCTTTCAGGGTGAAATTGTCCCTTAGTGTGGCATATGGAGCCTTTCTTGGTAAGTCTATGGAGCCTTTCATCTATTCCTAGGTAAATTATGTAGATCATCATGGATAGGCAACTTCTGCTCTCACATTTCAGTGTTTTTTAGGTATTTAATAAGTGTAAGAAGTCAACAGAATGCTGGATGTCTAGGACAATATTTTTTTCTATAATCACATCAAAACAACAGTTTTTTGAAAATTATTTATTCGATATTTGAGTACTAAGAGCTACCATTTAATTTTAATACTAAATTTAAATAATTTGCGAAAGTTTTGCTTACGGTAAAGTCGTGGTCAGTAGTGGTTACCCAGTGGTTACCTGAAAACGCGTTTTAGTTACGGAACGGTAGTCACACTTCACAGTTGATAAAACAGACAACTGAACTGTCATTTTATGGACGTTATAGGTTATAGATATTCTCTTACAAACTTATTAATAAAAATATTTGTTTTATTAGTACTTGTTTACAATGGCACATTATATAAGAACATATATGATTTTTTCCGATATTATTTTTCACGACATCGATCAATATTACTAAAAATCAGTTACTTACACTCATTATTACTGTTTTAATTATAGACTATAGTAAAATAATATTATAATTTACTACTTGCACTACAAAGAAACGATTAATTCCCTTCACTTAACTCTCGCCTTATTGTAATTGTTTTGAAATTCCCGCCTTTTGTAGTTTACATTAGATCTGAAGTTTGTAGTGGGAGGAAATAACCACACTAACCACGATATTTCTACGGTTAGTTTGGTCACAAGAAAGTAACCAAAATTTTCAGTAACCACGTTCCGAAACCTAACAATTTTCCTGAAAAGGTTAATGTCGTCCACTTTCGGAACGGGAAACTTCAACCGCGGTTACTTTCGTCGAGTAATGGAACATTGTATTAGTTTATATGTGTAAGCACCTTAAGAACACAACTCGATTCTCAACTGTTAAATATTTTGTATTATATTTTTAATATAAAAAAAGGCATACACTACCTTAGTCATAAACACAAAAAATCTATAACATTATGAGTCATAATATAGCCATGAATTAAAAAAATAATTAATTAAGTCAAAAACATAAAAACTGCAATATTTTCCGAAAACGAAATATGATTAAAAATTCCTCTAGTAAGTTTCCGCTTGAAATCAATCTATATTATTTAGATTTTTTCATAATTTTAATTTAACTCCTTTAAGTCAGGGTAAAAGCTTTCTTTTGATACCACACAATAAATTTAAGATAAAATAATTAGGTTTGTTCCAACAGAAAATTCACAGCAGTTCAGAACCTGAATCAGAACTGTTTAGAATACATGTGCGAACTTATAGTTCTAGTATTCATCTTAAGTAGTGTTGGAACGAGTTAGAACCGTTGAGAATTTGGTTTGTTTATCCTAAACTATAAAATCACGAAATCAAAACAATATCTGTTAAAAAACATTGTGCGTCGTATTTTTAAACTGAAGAAATTGAACTAATGGAAAGATTAGATTACATTTGGAAATCTTTTATGCCGAAAATGTCCTTCAATAACAACCTTTTCCTCGTTGTTTGGTCATTTTATTATGTTATTAGACTTGTTGCTCAAGAAATATGGAATTCGGACTATTATTCTCTCCAAAATACTTATGGAAATATCAAACCTATCTGCTACATCTCGAATGTATCAGAGAAACATAAGAAGTTGATCCTGAGCACTAATTTAACCATTTTGGCCGGAATGGTATTTATAATATTCACATGCTTCAAAATTTGCTGGAAGTGGTTCAATAACATTTCTACTAACTCGAAAATTCATTGTTATGTCTTATTTCAATAATAACATCATTCAAGAATTCTCCATCATTTATCACTTTCGCTTGAAAATCCTTACAAATCAGAAAAATCACTGTCTTCTTCCATTACTACAACTAATTTAATCAAACAAATAAAAATAAATAAATGAGGTTAGATAACATGTTAAACTTATTCAGAATTAAAAATTCTTGTAAAATCCTGGAACTTGAAGAACGATTCAGAATCAGTTCAGATCACAATTCACTCGTTCTTGGAACATTGCACTATAAGTTCTGAATTTTTAAATCGACTTGTTGGAACCCTAAAATCGTTTTGCGCAAACTCAGTATAGTTCTGAACGGTTCTGAACTTTTGTTGGAATCAAAAATTTCTGTTCCTATCAATGTTCATTATGGAGATTTATTCAGATTTTTAGAAGAACCTCTCTGGGAGATAGGTTGGGGGACAAAAGTTTTTTGATATATTTTTGTAAAAAATACCACAAAAAAATTATTTTTTAAAAATAAAAATTTGTTTCTTTATCCCCGCATTGAGGTTTCATTTGATATCCCACCCAAATTTAAAAAATATATATATTTATATTTTCATTACCGTATTTTTCGGACTATAAGACGCACCTTTTTACATAGAAAAATGGACTCAAATTTTGGGTGCGTCTTATGGTCCGAAGGTAACATTAAAATATATTTTTCTAAAAATCATCTTATAAATTTGAGGTGCGTCTTATCGTCCCTTTCTGATAGTCCGAAAGCTTCTTATAGTCCGAAAAATACGGTAAATACATATTTGTTTATATTTATACCGCGCTCTAATTTTTGAACTCTCTGTATTTTTCCTAGATGTGGGTCAAAGAATTGTACAAATATGCCAAATTTCAACTTTGTATGTTCAGTCGTTTGGCTACAATTTGTACCGTACAGATAGACAGACAAACGACAACTTTGATTTTGTAAATGGGAATGTAAGTCATGATGGGCATCTTTGGAGTTTTTGAAAAGAATCAACTTTTACTTAAATTTAAAAAAAAAAAAAATCCTTTGGACAAGTTGTAAGTAATATATTTATATTTGCAAGTATTCACAGTACCTTCTATTTTAAACTTTATGCATCCTTACTGTTGAGCTATCTGTAGCTTGAAGTACAATAAAAGAAAAATAATTAAAAATACTTTAAAAGTGGAAGGGGCTCAAGACCGTGAGCCCCACCTGGGTGCGCGCCTTGTATAAAACATTTATGGCCGGTATTATTAGCAAAATAGTTTGCTACTAAATTTTAGTTAAGAGTTAAACTAATTTAATCCATAGATTTCGGTATTATAAAAGTTGGTTTAAAAAAGTTCCCAACTAAATCTACAAACTAAATTAGTTGACAGATTTTCTGGGTACTAAATTATAGTTGGCAACTATATTTGGATTACATTTAAATAGTGAGCATTTTGTTTACATTGAAATAATTTGTTTTTACTACATATTTATACTAAAATATATATTTGATAATTAATAACTGCAAAGTAAGTAATAATATTATACATAAAAAAAAAAAATACATATGTATAGATTTATATATATAAACAACACAAAATTTACATGTTAGGTCATCAGTATCATCTGTCAGTAGTGTATCATCACCATCCGTAAACAGTATTTCTGACAGTGATAATGATGAAAATTCAAGAATACGTAAGCCTAGAGAATTACTTGAAAGAAGACCCCCCTTTAATTATTATGATGATGAACAATTTAAACACAGATTTCAGTTTTCAAAAGATACTGTTTTGTCTATTTTTGAATTAATTGAAAATTAAATAAAGTCCTTAACTTATATTTATGCACTATATCTATTAATAGTTCTCTTTCAATTTCTGTATAATTTTGGCTCTATCCCGTTTTTTTTTCCATTTGTAATACTTATTAACTTCTACTACTTTTTTTTTACTGTCAAAATTATAGGTTATAAACGTTAAAGTGTTAAAGCTACAACAGAAAAACCGCGAAATATAGTATCTACCAGTCAGTTGTATAACTAACGTTCGGTCGGTAAATCTTGAGACTAAATTATTTTATTTGTGAACTAGTTAGTTAGTTCGCTGTCCTGATTTATAATACCAAAATTAAATAACTTGTTATATTAGTTATCAACTAAATTTAGTTTACAACTAGTTAGTTGGGTCTTTAGATATGTTATTATAATACCGGCCATTAGACATATCAACATATGAGTAACAATATACCGTTTTTTTCTCATATACCTACGAAACCCTAAAAATTATTAATTGTATAAATTTTTTAAATAATTCATAATAGAGAAAAAAGGTAAAGGAGACAAACTAAAATGTTAATTTGAAATATAGTTATCAATAGATCTCCCACGTGGTCGCGTGGGCAACCCATTGATATAACTAACTAACATCCCTTTTGTTGTCATTTATTCAATTGTCACTTGCTGTCACATCGCCCACTGGCTGCCTAGACAAATTCATCCAGACCAGACTGTCTCCGCTCTTCTTTTAAAATATGTTTTTTGTCAATAAATTGTGAGTATAATTGAGCAGGGAGGGGCCATTAACCATTGTAATGTGATTTAAGTAAGTAGCTTAGCCACATGGCATTACCTACTTAAATTATTGTGTTATATTTTTTTCAATTGTAAAAGATGTCAGGATATAATTGAGATGTGGGGAGTGGATTTGACATATAGGGTGTCTCAGAAGTGACGACAGATATATTTCTCAAATTTATTTAGACTCTAGTTTTAGAAGTAGTTATAATCCTCGGCGGTGGGAGGGGGTATTGCGGTAAGGAAGATAAGCATCGCATGGGGCGACCCATCGGACGAGTCTAAAGCTGCTTTCAGAGCTCTAAAATTAATAGACTATAAAGAAATAAATTTAAGATCGTAGCGCCGCGGTGATCTATTTTGAAACTTAGGTAGAGGGTACTTAATGTTATTGTTACATAGCTGTGAAAGTAAAATTATAGGAATAAATATATTTTACAATAGTTTGTGAACCTGTTTTACTATTTTATCAACAAGTAAGTACAGTGGAACCTCGATATAACGGACCAATGCGGGTGAGGGGGTGTCCGATATAACCGAATGTCCGTTATATAAAAATAAATTTTCTGAATAAGATATTTGTTAACTATCAAATAAAAATATATTATAAACGAAAGTTTACATTCTAATTACACTTTAAAATTGCACTATTCGTCTTCAGATGATATGTCACTATACGCCCATTGACCAGAGTCGTCAATGTTTGTTTTTGAACTTCCTGGTTTCGGTGACACTAGTTTGAAAAATGTATCAAATTTTGTTTTGATTTTTGAACTTTGTTGTTTCTTAATTATTAACTCTCTAAAATTGTGAATTTCCGCCCACAACTCGGGTGATTCCCCGAGTGTGCAGTCACGTGCAGTTTACGATCGCTTACATGCTGTCCGTTATATCCGAAGTCCGTTGTATCGAGGTCCGTTATATCGAGGTTTCACTGTATATACAAAAGTTAGCTGTGGTTAAGCGTGTTTAAGCTGTATATATAAAGCCATTTTTTTGCCTGATACGTCTTTAAAAAAAATTAAAAACTATATTTTGTGATTGTTGTAGGTTCTATTTCTGTTTGTACTTTGAAGCAAAAGTTTTCGCATTAATGCACTCATAATTTCGTCAATTCTGGTTCGATTGGACTGAAATTATATCTTTAGCTTTAGAATCTAAAGACATAAGAACTATCTAAAATTTAGATCAGGGGTCGGCAACGCGGTGCCCGCGAAGCAATTTCTAAGTGCCCGCCTAACCATGCGAAATTCTATTTCCTTATTATAATTATAATTCCAATAGATAATATTTATCAGTACCTACACGTTGTGAATAACTTATCCTATAGATAACTTAGTTACTCTATAGATAAATAATTGGAAATACGCAAAAAAATCGTTTATTTCCTTGATAACAACTTATCCCATAGATCAGGGGTCGGCAACTCGGTGCCCGCGAAGCAATTTCTAAGTGCCCGCATAATCATGCGAAATTCTATTTCCGAGCCGCTTTTAGTAATAAAAGTACTATCAAGAAGACTAGAAGTGTTATAGTTTTATAAATAAATATAATTTAATATTCATTAAATTTTAAAACTATTCCCAATATAGATAGGGTGACCAGATTTCAGTGAAAGAAAACCGGGACACAAGAAAAAAAAAGAAGGTCTTTGTTTCCTCCCAGATCCAAGTGAAGAGCAAAAAAAAAAAGGTCCTCACCACCCAAATCCAAAGTGAAGAGCAAAAAAAAAAAGGTCCTCACCCCGGACAATCCGGCGTCCCGAGAACAGTTTTCGGGACACCGGGACGGATGGTCACCCTAAATATAGACCCAATATGAAAGAAAGCAATAATAAAAATGGTAATAGAAAATTATTGCGATGGAAATACTACCACCCATCAATTTGCCAAACATTTTGATACATTATTGGAAGAATTTAATACCAGATTTGAAGACTTCTACGAATTGGAGGCATTTTTAATATTTTTTATTAGTCCTTTTTCTGAAAGAGAGGATGATGTGACTAATAAAATCGCAACATATTTCGGTATTTCCAATAAGGAGGACTTAAAATTGGAAGTTATAAATATAACAAATGACATTGAATTAAAATCACATCGTAACGAAGAAACATTCTGGAACTTGGTGAATGGGAATAGCTACCCATTGTTGAGAAAATGTGCTCTAAAATTGAAGTCTCTCTGCGCATCGACATATGCTTGTGAATATGTCGGTCTAATATGAAATACTTAAAATCAAAATACCGAACTGGCCTCACTGACGTTCATTTGGACCAATGCCTGAGAACTGGAAATTCTACTTATGTTCCACATAACAACGAATTGGCCGCAAAGTTTTATTATCAAATATCGCATTAATTATCACTTTGATATTATGTATTTTTTTATGAAAATTAAAATTTTAAATTGCATTTATATTTTTATGTTTAAATTTTTAGTTTAAATAGCGTGCGACATGGGCATCCGAATTTGACTAAATGCGCTCATTTAAATGGCGCGGAGGGGGCGGACTCGACTAATTCAGTTCAAAGAAATCTTATATCTGCCCTCAATCCATTTTCCCTATTAACTTCCACTGGCATCCTATACTTTCTGAGATACAAGCGTTTAAAATCTGACTATAACATACAGCCCATATATAGCCGGCGCTAGCGGGAGGAGGGCTCCCCCCAAAACCCCTAGTTTTTAGCGCATCATTTATCACTTTTATTTTGTAAGTGAGGACCTATTTAGGGTTTTGTAGGTATGACCAAAAAACCCTTATACCGTCATTTTGTCGTATGTCTGTCTGTCTGTCTGTCTGTCTGTCTGTCTGTCTGTCTGTCTGTCTGTGTCTGTCTGTCTGTCTGTCTATCTGTCTGTCTGTCTTTCTGTCTGTCTGTCTGTCTGTTCGGTAAAAATTGTAGCCAAACAGCTAAACCTAGCGAGTTGAAATTTGGCATGCTTATACAACTCTTTGACCCGCACATAAGAAAAATACTAAAACATTTAAAAAACATATCCCCTGAAAATATAAACAAATATGTGCACATCGAAAAAATTTATATTTTTTTTTAATTCTGAGTAGGGTATCAGATGAAAGCACTTAGTACGTAGATTAACGATCAAAATTTTATTTTTGCAAAATAAATTATTTTCTCGCGATTTTTGCCAAAATAGTGCAAAAAAAATTGTCTGTACCCTGTAACATAATATATCTTGTTGTTATAGTTACTTGTATGACAGTTAATTAATTAATAAATATATAATAAAATACATAACATGGTGGCAGCGAGCGGTTACTGAAAATATAAATAAATAATTAATTAAAAACGATTTTAAGTGCTCCAAAATGAACCTTTTACCTCCTGAACCACTGGAAATGACCGGAAATATGAACACTAACTGGAAAAAATGGAAGAAAAATTTTGATATATTTATGACAGCGACAGAAAAAAATAAAAAATCGGACGAAATCAAGATAGCTTTATTCTTGCACTTAATTGGTCAAGAAGGAAGAGAAATAATGGAAGTCTTGCCTTTTAAGGAAAATGAGGAAAAAATATTCAATATTGTGGAAGACAAATATTGTGATTATTTTGAACCCAAGAAAAATATTGTAGTTGAGAGATTCAAATTTTTTACAAGAGAGCAGAAAGAAAATGAAAATATCACTACATATGTAACGGTACTTAACAAATTGGTAGCATCTTGCGAATTTAAATCAGACAAAGAAAGTTTAATAAGAGATCGTGTTGTATTAGGTGTAAAAGATAAAAAATTACAAAAAAAATTACTGTCTGAAATGAACTTAGATTTAAAGAAATCGGTGGACATTTGCAAATCATATGAGTTGTGTGCTGAACAAATAAAATTAGTAAATTATACCGAATGTCCAAAGCAAGATTGTATTGACATTAATTTTATTAAAAAAGAAGGAAAACCTCAAATTATGAATCGCCAGAATTCAAAACAAGTAAATGTTTCAAGTGACAGAAGTGGAACGTCAAATACGTCAAATATGTCAAATGTCAATAAAAATTTTAATTGTTCAAGAACGTCAAATACGTCAAATGTTAATAGAAAATTTACTTGTTCAAGATGTGGATTTCAGCATGAAATAAGAAAATGTCCAGCTTGGGGAAAAGAATGTAGTCGTTGCGGTAAATTAAATCACTATTCTAAACAATGTAAAGTTAAATATATAAATCAAATTGACGAAGAAGACATGCAATATAATGATGAAGTTGATGACACTTTACAATTGGGTTGTCTACAGATTTCTAGCTTAACAGCAGATATAAAAAAAGAATTTAAAGAAATTATTACGGTTAACAAAATGAAAGTCCAGTTTCAAATTGATACTGGTGCTGATATAAATATATTACCGTTCAATTTATACAAGAAACTTAGACCATTACCGAAATTATATAAAACAAATTCAAAAATAACCTCATATACTGGACAAAAATTACAGTTTGAAGGAATGTGTTATCTCCAATGCGAAACATCAAAAGGAATTAAAAAACAACTGAAATTCATTGTTACTAAAATTAATTTTCTACCAGTAATTGGTGCAAAAGCAAGTTTGGAATTATTATTAATAAAAAGATTGAATGTACTAAATTGTGAAACTCCAAATAAAATTATTAAAAATTATTCAGATGTTTTTAATGGTGTTGGCAAATTAAAAAAAATTTATGATATTAAATTAAGAGCAGATGCAATCCCAGTAGTTTCTGCTACTAGAAAAATACCAAAAGCATTGTTGCCTAGAGTAAAAGAAGAATTGGATAAATTAGAGGGTTTAGGTTTCATAAAGATACAGGAAAAACCAACTGAATGGGTTCACCCTATAGTTATTGCAGAGAAACCAGATAACTCAATTCGTCTCTGCATAGATCCAAGGGAATTAAATAAATACATAGTTAGGGAACGCTATGAAATTCCAACGGCAGAATCAATTTTTTCAGACATGGAAGGCTCCAAGTATTTCACTGTTTTAGATGCAGCATCAGCATTTATGCAGATTCCACTGTCAGAAAATAGTCAAGAACTTTGCACAGTGACTACACCTTTTGGAAGATATAGTTTAAAAAGAATGGGTTACGGGTTATGCAGTGGACCAGAAGTATTTCAGAAAGTAATGACAGATATATTTTTTGGAATAGATGGTATGAAAGTCTATTTTGACGACATTATAATATATGCAAAAACTATTGAGCAGCACAATAAAATTCTAAAAGCAGTATTAGCACGGGCACGAAATGAAAATTTAAAATTAACAACAAAAAAGATGCAACTGTGTGTTGAAAAAGTAAAATATTTAGGATTCGAAGTTTCTGAGAAAGGCATAAATATCAGCAAATCAAAAATTGATGCCATTACTTCTATTAAAACACCACAAAATAAAGCAGCATTACAAAGATTTTTAGGACTAGTCACATTTGTTTCTAAATTTATTTCAAATGTGTCTGAAAAAACTGCACCTCTAAGAAAGTTACTGAGTAATAAAAATGAATGGTTATGGACATCTACAGAAGATATGTGCTTTATGAAATTGAAAAAAATATATAACAGAAGCTCCTATTCTTAGTCATTTTAACCCAAAATTAACAACAAAGTTAACAGTAGATGCAAGTAAGTTTGGTCTTGGAGCAGCTATCCTACAAGATAACAAACCGATAGCATACGCATCATGTTCGCTCACTGACTGTCAGCAAAGATATAGTCAGATAGAAAAAGAATTGTTGGCAATTGTGTTTGGAGTTACGAGATTTCATTTTTATTTATATGGTACTCATTTTAAAGTGGAATCTGATCACAAGCCACTTATATCGCTAATTCAGAAGCCAATTGATAATTTATCGCCGAGAATTCAAGGAATGGTACTAAAATTATTAAGGTATGATTTTGATTTATTACATGTTCCTGGAAAACAAATGTACATTGCAGATGCATTATCCAGAGAGCCGAAAATGGAAACCATGGAAACAAATTTTATAGATAATTGTATAAAAAGAATTAATATGTTGCAAATAACAGATAAAGCCCTTAGCAAAATAATAGAAGCAACAGTGACAGATAAATGCTTGAAAATAGTATTAAAATATATAAAAAATGGTTGGCCAAAACATAAAAAAGAGATTAGGGCTGAATTTTTTCCATACTGGGAAATTAAAGAAGAATTATACGAAGAAAATAACGTGATTTACCGAGGAAATAGATTAGTCGTTCCAGAAATTCTGCAGAAAGAAATATTAAGTAAATTGCATAGTGCACATCAAGGTATTGTAACATGTAAACTAAAAGCAAAAAATACAGTTTATTGGCCCGGTATATCATCTGATATAGAAAATGTAATAAAATCATGTAAAACTTGTTTAGCCTATTCAAAATTAAACCCGAAAGAGCCAATGACACCCCACCTAATACCTAATTTGCCATGGGAAAAAATTGGAATTGATTTTGCATATATAAATAACACTAACTATTTAGTAGTGGTTGATTATTATTCTAAATTCACGGAAATCAGACAATTGACGAGAAAAACAGCAGAATCGGTGATACGTGCTCTTAAAAGCATATTTAGAACCCACGGCATTCCTCTACAATGTTGTTCTGATGGAGGTCCACCATTTACCTCAAAAGAATATTTTGAATTTTTAAAAGATTGTGATATACAAATAATACATTCCAGTCCAACAAATTCTCAATCGAATGGAATGATCGAGAGGAACATACAAACTATAAAAGGTCTGTTAATAAAAGCTCATAGAAGTAATTTGGATCCCTTTTTATGTATATTAGAATACAATAATAGTGATAAACAAAATTTACCTGCCCCATCGACTCTTTTAATGGGAAGAAGACTTCGAACCAAATTTTTAACACATAAAAATTTATTGAAGCCTATCTATGACACAAAGGAAACATTTAAAAAATTACAAGACCTACAAGATAAAATGAAAAATAATTACGATACTTCCAAAAAAAAGTTACCCGAGCTCCATAAAAATCAGCCGGTTATGGTTTTCAATAAAACAAGAGACTGGAAACCAGCAGTAATAAAAAATCAATATAATCATAAGTCCTATTTAGTCCAGACTGGAAACAACACATTTAGAAGAAACCGAGTTTATTTAAGACCTATATTAAATCAAACTGAAGAAAAAGAAGAGGATAAAGGAGAAGATAAAGAAGAAGATAAAGAAGAAAATAGAAATCAAATTGAAGATGAAGAACCTGGAGAAGAAAATAGAAATCAAATTGAAGGTGAAGAATCAGAAGATAATAGCAATAAAACTGAAGAGGTAAAAAACGAAGAAAATAGAAATGAAAATCAAATTCAAGAGAAGAGGACTCGGAGTGGACGTATAGTAAGAACTCCAGATCGGTACGTTCCTTGGAAAAAGAAGAACATGTAACATAATATATCTTGTTGTTATAGTTACTTGTATGACAGTTAATTAATTAATAAATATATAATAAAATACATAACATACCCCAGATGGTTTAAACTAAAAATCTGAAAAAAATCTAAGTAATGTACATTGATGTGAACCAGAATAGTACAACAGGCATTTTTGATCAGCTTATGTTTTGGGAAAATAACGCATTTTTTGGTGTTTTTGGTTGACGATGTAAAATATTTAATACGTTATGTAACACAGTAAATCAGTAAGCTTTCGTAGTGTAATGGTTAGCCTTCTTGCTTCCTAAGTTACAAACTAAGGTTCGCTTCCTGTCCTGGAGACAATTTTATGTTTTTTTTTTTGCATTTTTATTTTTTTTAAATTATTTTTTCAAAATTCTAGATATATTTTGGCAAATGTTGCATTTCATTTTTAATAGCGTAAATTTAATAACCAGTGGGAATTGTAGAAATTATAATTTAATTCTATGTTTCAATGTATACGAAATCAGAGGGGCGGAGCTTATGACTTAAAACAACCAATGGAAGCCATAGGCGCAATTTTCAAAATCTTAATGATCCTTGCTATATATATAAAAAAAAATACTGCACACATTTAGAAACCTAAATAATGGTTTTAGGCATTCGAATTAAAATTAACAAAAAATATTTTAACATAAAATTTGTTTTGGTTAAGATCTAATTAAGACGAATTCGCATCAAAAGTCTCTCGTAAAATTTTATAAATTGACTTTTGTTCTTTTGTCCAATAGCTTGAGAAATACACGATGAACTTTTCAGTAAATTTATTAGTGTCTACTTTTACTGCCTTATTTATTATTGTTTGGAATTAATTAATTAATACTAAATTTTTTATCTTGTTTATAAAAAATTAACACATAGTGGAAAGAAAAAAATATATTATTTTAAAGAAAAACAAGTAGAAAAAATTCTGTTCGCATTCAAATTTTATTGAACACTTAATTTTTTCTTGGCACATGAAATAAAAATTGCATAATATATGGAATATTTCAATAAGGAAGTCATCAGAAATAATTCCATAAGATACCAAGAATTTAAAGTGATGACCTTGAAATAAGTTTTATAGCAGTTTATTTTAATTCATAATATAAATCAGTGAGCATATATTGCAATGCATATGGTACATTTCAATACAGCAGTGATATTCAAAATTTAATTCACAAAATCATAAATGTAATAAAATTTAACGAATATAATGACAATTATTTCTTAGATACGAGAGCACCTTGGCTCTAATGAAATATTGCAGTCTTTTACTCTCTTCTTGGGTACTTTCAGTAAAATTGATTTTTGCCCTCTATTATGACGTATATTTCGACCAGATTCTGTAGTCGCATAAAGTTGGCGTCGTGGCTGTACTCGGCCGAGTCTAGGCCAGCATATTTACAGTACAATACAGGGTAGGAAAATCGACATTTCGTTCGGCAAAGCTAATAATCTATTTTTTATACACATTCTGTGTAATTTACACAAGAAGCGTTCGTCATAAAGTTTCTGTGTGCTTTGTGCTGCACGAAGATCGTTCGGCATATACTATGCAGTGCAGTTTGTGTGGCACAATCGTCACAAGTTCAGATCGTGCGGCAGTCAGTGCAATAGTGTTTTTTTTTTCGCGGTAAAAATATAAGTTATTATTTCTACAAAACAATATGAGTGAAAACAATCAAGATATCATTGTTTATGCCTGCAGCATTTGCAACATAAATAGTAAAGACATGAACCTCATGATGGAACATGTAAATACACCCAAAAAGACTTAAAATTTTCTGGATACAAGTGGAAATGTACTTTAAATTGATTTGTAGTCATGCTTGGAACAGTACTCTCTGCATATTCAAACACTTTTTCCAAAATATTTTCTGGTTTGGTAAATTCTTCTGATTTGTCTTCCTCATCAAATAAAATTTCTTTTATAGTATTTAAACCATCCCAAAACCTTCATGCGCCATTTATATATTATCGTACAAAACAATTAGCAGGAGACAGACTTGATGTAATCAAACATACATAATTCAAATGTTTACAACAAAAATATATAGGTTAAAATAATAGTTTGAATAACTGCACAATCTGAACAAAGCGTTCGTCTTTGACTTACTTGCACAGTCTGCACAGAGGTCACGTGACAAAAAACTTGCACGACACAGAGATAACACTGCACAGTATTGCCGAACGCACCTATGGTAACAATAGCGAGGCGGAAATTCAGTTGTTACATGATATACACGTCAAATACAGGGCTGCTAGCTCAGGTAGAGATAATGAGATTAGCAGGTTCCAGGCAAATACTTACACCCTAAAGCGGCAGATTCTATTATGCGATCCATATCTCATGTAACTGACAGTAAATCTAGACAGTGATTTTCTTAAAGAATAGGGCTCGTGCAAATAAAAATTAATACTTAACGATTACTTTTTATTCTAAGTAACTAATATAAGCAATTGAAAATACATTATTTCCAGTTTACGCCAAAATTATATGAAATTAAATAAAACCAAATCAACGTGCCCTCTCTTAAGGTCCAGTGAAATGAAAATTTACACTTTTAAAATGTTAGTTAGTTAAATTTTTTTTTTGGACAGCAACAAAGGTTATTTGCGCCTACACTTTTAAAATAATCAGCAGCAAAATAACTAATGCATTTTACATTATATAAGCTATATTTTATTATGATTAGTATTGAAATTAATAGAAAATGCATATTCCCATGTTAAATTTAGGTTTTTGTAGGTATAATAAAGAAATCCTTATTCTGTCACATGATTCTGCTCGTTCGGAAGAAATTGTGGCTGCACTTGAATACAGGAATGAGAAATACAGAGACGTCAAAAATATTATTCCGCGAAAAATATAAACAAATATGTATTTATCAAAGAAAAAAAAATGTAGAATTTTGAGGGATATCACATGAAATTTTTTTATAGATGGATCACATTTTTTTATTAACAAATAATGAAATTATCATCTCTTTTTGTTTTTAATATAAAAATCAATATCCAACAGCAGGATATTGATTGGATCGCGGTCTATTCATACAATATTTCATACAAAAAGATAAGCAGTGACGGAACTACAAATATCCCGAAAGGGTCCTTGAAATATTTTTTATAAACAGAAAAGGGGGAAGAGATTATATTTTTAAATATATTTTTATCCTAAATAAGCTCAAGTTTTTTTTTCATTAATACTTAACAAAAATTATGTTACGGGCAGCACGCGTTTGTCCAGTTTGCTTCACTCCTCCCGGTCTTACAGATAACATCTTCAGTGTCCCCCCCCCCTAATCATGCGTCCTGTATCACTGTACTGTAACACTTTACGTAATTAGTGCTTAAAAGTGCAATTTTAGACACTGTAATGCGTGCGTATAATGCCTGCTTCCCGCCCGGTGATAAAATAGTTATTTGTGTACCATGGCTAATAAGTAGATCTTTTTTCGGCCGCAACTGAATTTGAAGGCCGAGGTGCAGCAGAGGACTTCAAACAGATAAGGATGAAAGAAATCTATTTGGCAAAGGTGCGCATTATATTTTTTGGGCGACCAAAAGTAGTTTTTATTAGAAAAATTAAATTTGTTTATTTACATTGGATAATAATTTATGGTTATTGAACAACTATTACACTTATAAATGTTTGCCTATGGTAAGTTGTTTCTGTATAACTATGGAGATCTTGTAACTTAAAAATTAACACATAGATGGTTCTAGCATTCAGCGGCAAAAAAATTTAAACTGTAACGAATCGGCCTAGACCGAAAGAAAGTTACTTTTTGGTTAGTACTAGATGATAAAAAAGAACAGTCTTTGAAATGGTCGCCCAAAAAAGTTTTTATGAAAAAAATTGCAATATTTGCAATAAGCTAGATACTTCACGACCGTAAAACGGTGAAACATCATATTACACATTAATTTTTAAAACAAATTTGATACAAAAACGTTATTCTTCCAGCCCTACTTATTCCTGGTAACACCAATGTGTGTTTTAAAAAACATAAGAATATATTCTTGTGTAACAATCGTGCAAGATATAATGAAATTCGAACGTGTTCACAGGTTTTGCAAGTTTGAAAACCACTGCAATTTAGCAACATCTAACAGACATTGGCTACGTAATTCTGGCGCCTATATCGATCACAAGAATAAAGCAAAAACTGAACTTCATCATACTGTTCTTAAGTCATATCTTACTACATAAATCTACCAATAAATCTCTGCAGATTGTCAAAACAAAACCGATGTGTACATTGCATAGATCATATATCAAAGAAGACGGAATAGGAACATTTTTTGTGCGGAATTGGGTTCTGTTGGCGCCTTGGGCTTTAGAAAAAATATGTTTACGCATAGTTTTGTGATGCTTGGATAAATGAGATGATTTAGTTTTGTCAATTTGCTGAGATTTAAAGCATAACTGTCACAGTAAAAAATTAAACTTGCTTTATTGTTTATTTTTAATTACGTCATGCATATTTTCTTTTGTGAACTCATGTGTATTACTTTTTCTGGACTTGTTTATACAGGCCCAGTGTCAAATGATACCAAATTTGGAACATATAACGAGGGGTATTCGCAGAAAATACATCTTAATAAAACAAGAGGTAAAATTGAACAATTAAAGTTTTGCAAATGTAAATATGACACTGGATAAAAAAACAGCCAAGTCTACCATATATTAATGCATACGAACAATTTTAAGTTGTGTGTTTAGATTTGCAACAGAATGTTTAAGATTTTTTCGCGCTATACCATTATCTATAATATAATACGCCAACGTGTGTCCTTACGTGGGTGCGTGGGTGTCTGTCGTATACAATCTAAAACAATTGAAGCGAGATTCCGAAATGTAACGAAATATTCCGAAGCTTACCGAAGTATATATTGACATATAACTCGTAATAATAATAGTTGTTAATTGATATGTTTACACAAAAATAATATAAATTAAAATTATTATATTAAAGGTTATTTTCGTGTCTAACTTCAATCTTGGTTCGAATTAAAATTATTACTAGCAGAAAATAATTATTTAAAAAATATTTGGTTTTGATGAAAGTAAGTAAGAAAAATGTGACTTTCTTTTCTTTATTATTATTTTTTCAATGTTTTACTATTTTTTTATTTCTACGATTAAAGTTTTAAATTACCTAACGTCTTAAATTTTCAAAAATGTAAATGTAATGCATTGAGTAAAAATTGCCTTGGTAAAAATTGTAATTATTCATATAAGCGTTACTAGGTGACAACTTATTTGAGTGAATTTAAAATTGGTTGGATATATTAAAAATATTTTGGTAAAAATTACAAATTGATACATTCAATAGTTTGCACCTTTGAAATTGTATGTCATGTTGGTATTAAAACATGGTAAAAAATTTCACTTAAAATGTCATTCCATTTGACATATGTCATAAAGATAAATGATATCATAGTTACAATGATCATAACCAACAAATCTGAAGCAGGTTTTACAGCGTAAGGAATATTTTGAAATGACAAATTTACATTTAAAAGTCAGTAGGACACTATAAAAGTAATCAAAATAACCAGATCTGGTTTGATTTTACAAAAGTGAACGCAATATATAATTATAAAACAATTAAATTTTACTGTGTAATAGTTTCTCACGATTAATTTCAAACTGATTTGAGATATAGTTTAAGTACGCTTTTTTTCGTGTGTATTTTTCCGTGTGTGTATTTTTTCATGTGCGCTTTTTTCGGTGTTCGTATTAATCCGTGTGCGTATTTTTATATTATATAAGTATTATATATATATATATATATATATATATATATATATATATATATATATATATATATATATATATATATATTATATTAAGTAATTGGAAAATTTATTTTAATAAATATATTTTAAATTTAACGTCTCAAATCATTTTCAGTTTTATTATTATAAAGGTAATGCACGAGTGAAAATGAATCGTTTTCCCATCTTAAAAAGTGAATGAATAAATAATTCGGAATAATACTCATTATTTGTCCAGTTTTTAATAATGGGCGAAGAGTTGATTCAATTTGAATTGGATGAAGTTAGGCGTATGGCTAGAGAAAGAAGTCTGAGGTGTCGAGCAAGTTCCACATTAAGGTAATGATTTGTTTGCCAACACAGTTGGCAACGAGTGCACTAGTATTAATATAAAATTGTATTTAAAAAGCTGATTAAAATAAAATAAAATTATGAATATACAATTAACTAGAAAAGAGGTTAAAAAGGAAATATTTATTATATTTTAAAACATAATTAAGGATTAATATTCTATTATGCTTCGGCAGTTACGATGCTAAACCTCTCCATTTCTTTTCTATATCGTAGAGACATGATCGCTGACCACTACTGCATCTAAAAAAAGGCTTTCGAGTTTTGGATTTATCGTCATATTCTGAGTGTATCGAAGAACACACGAATATCTCCATTCTAACTTATATCTAGTTTTAAAGTTGCAACAGATGTAAATAAAACTAGATATAGGAATATTTCATGCAACCGGACATAAGAGGTACATAGTTTTTCCTGTAAACTATATGCATCTGAATCATGGATCATGAGAAAGAATGATATGAGCTACATAAAGTCCTACAAAATATGGTCCTGGCGAAGGCTGCTATGAATCATGGCCAGAAAAGAAAAATAATGACTCGAGGAAATTAAAGAACCCATAAGGCGTCAACCGAGTGCCGAAAATGATAGCACGAGATAATAAATTCAAAATAAATGGATAAAAATTAATTACATATCCCATTCTTAGTACCAGAATTCCACACAAGATGGCAGACCAAAGTCCATAATGTTATAAACACTGTATACTATGACTGTCTTGCCAATGGTGACAGCGCCGCCATTAGGAAATTTCAAATGGCAACATAAGATAATATTTGACGAAAGAACAAATTTTTGGTAATATTTTCACAAAATTACAGAATATCTACTTTAACTGAAACTTGTTTTTAGAAACAAAAGAGTGCTTGGACTTCTTGGTTATTAGCACCCGATACATTAGTGTATACATTAATTTATACAGTTATATACATAATCTATGAGATAAGTAATATTTAGCCTTTAAATTTAACTAATAGTAACATTTTAGTGGAATTATAAATATATTAGGTAGGATATGTTAGGTAGGCTACGTAATTAAAATTGTATCATATACGAGGTGTGTAAATTAAATAACCAGACTGGCAACATAGCGTTTGAATTGGCAACATTTGAGACGTGGGACTTGGTGGGGTGGCACGCCTTCAGTACGAGTTTGAACTCGTTAGAGTAACTGCAAAACTTTTTTTTGTCAAGGACCCAGGTTTTTTGTTGGTTTAAGACATTTTCAGAAGGACGAAAGTTGATTGAAGATGAATCACGCAGCGGAAGGCCTTTATCTTCAAGAACCGATGAAAATGTCGACAGAATCCGGGAATTTGTGCGTTTAGATCGTCGGTTGACAATTCTGACTGTCAACCGACGGGGAAGAGTTGAATTTGACTTACACTACCGTTCATCAGATTTTGACCAATAAATTGGGGATGGCCTTGTCACACAGCAATTTCAATAAACGAGTTTTTGGCCAGTAAAAACTTTCCTGTGGCTCCTCAGCCTCCTTATTCGCCTGTCTTGAGTCCTTGTGACTTTTCCTCTTTCCAAGATTGAAAAATCACCTTAAGGGCCGTCATTTTGGGACACTCGAAAACGTTCGAACGTCCGTAAGCGACCAGCTGAAAGCTATTCAAGTATCCGAGTTCCAGCACTGATATGAGGATTGGAATAACCATCTCCAACGCTGTGTGGCTTCCCAAGGAAGTTATTTTGAGGGAGACAATATTGAATTGTAATTCTATTCGAATAAAAAAAAAAACAAATTTAAATCGTAAGTTGGTTTCTTTCAGATATTTGATAACTTCATTGATTTGGTTTGGATTGTTCTCCACGGCTTCTTCTATTTTGTCGAGGATGTTGCATGCGCGGCTTTCATTTCCGCATGTTGTTAAGATATGTTCCACAGTTATGTCTACTTGGCAGACATCATATATTGGCTTCGGTTGTTTTAGGAAGATATGTTGGTACATGAGGAGTGTGCACCCTTTTTGTAATCGGCTGATGGTGGTTTGTTCCTGCCTGTCGTTGTTATTTCTTGTATCTTTTTTATCTTCTTTGATTTATTATTTGTGGTGTTGTTCCAGTCTTCTTGCTATTTGTTTGTAATTTGGTATTTAAAGTCACTAGCATCTATGGTGTTGAGGAGTTTTTCTACATTTATGGCTTTTTTTGCAGCCCTATCGGCTTTTTCTTTTAATATGTAAAGGCGTTCGGATTATTTTGGTTTTTATGTTATGCGTGCTGTTCTTGTAAATATTCCTTTATTTTGACTGGTTCTTCTTTTTTAGGTAATATTTGCTTAAAGCTTTGGATTTCACTTAAGAAATCAGTGGAAATGGTGTAGTTTTTAGTTGTTCGGCCTTTTCAATGCACTCTGCCGGTTTGTAGATTGCAGTAAGTTCTGTCCAAAGAAATTAATTCTACAAAAGAAATTTTATGAAAGGAAATCTTGTGATTCGTGTCCTACTAAATGGACATATAAATTTAAGGAAGTAACCGGTTGCTTTATGATAGAAACTACAATAGAGGCATAACATCGAAGCCATTGGAGAGATATAATAAAAAAAAATGAAGATATCGTAGGGCACTACTCCTCTAGGGCACTAGAAAAGTATAGGAGTAGAGAAGTATTTCTAACCTGATACAAACTTAATATCGAATTATTTTACTGTTATATAACTTTACGATATCAAAAGTATATATTTGAAAGTACTGATGGACAGTAAACAGACCATTAGTAAGTCAGAAGCATGGCATTATGATTTCAGCATCCAAGCAGCATTAGTTTTAGTTGAAGAAAGTTTATGTCGTAAATTTACATTAAAACTGGTAGTTTTCCAGTAATTTTCATTAGTATTTTGATCATTTGGCATTTCTTGAATATTATAAATCGAGTTAACAACATTGATGTAAAACACTAAATGAAAATTTAACTCACATTCCTGTATAAAACATATGAATCGTTGACGTCATTATAATCATGCATAGATCACTAAGTAAATCTCTGGCTAAAAATCTGCGGCTTAATCCAAACAAAGTAAGTGTATTTACAAAAAGTCTGCATTCCATCAACACGAACGAACGCACTTGGCGGTATTTATATCATAAAAACGAACCAACACGCTGACATATAGCGAGAAAAAATGACAGATTCTAATACGATGAGTGATGACTACTTGTACTGTCATTATTACGGTGTTTAAAGTGTCTTATTGCAAAGGTACACATGTACTTAATATCTAGCGGAAATGTGTTTTTGGTTTTAGTTTATTAAATTTAGAATTACATTTATCTTTGAGATATTTATGTATATTGGAAGTGTGTCATGGAAAATTTGCGGGAATAACACCTACTGTATAAAAATTTTGACAAAGAAACATTGTTGAAAAGTGTAAACACATGTTCAACTTATATTATAGACTTAGGTATTTGATAACATTTTAAGAATTTCTAAATTAATATAAACTTGGCAACGGGAAGTTATATTATGTAGACTTTAAACAGCACGTGTTTCGTATAATACTAAACTGTAGGAATCAGGGGGAAAAAGCTAAAAAATCATACAGTGACAAGATCATGGTAGTAGGTGAGGCAACCACCTCTCCGATTTTCATCCGGTCTTCGTTTCTGTCTCCGGACAATTTTAGTTCTAAATACATTTTTATTGATTTTTGTCACCATTTAAAATCAAGTATGTCCGTATTTTTTAATCAACGAAATTGCTGAATACGGTATACCCACCGAGATACTTGAAGGGGAAAAGAGGAAGATCAGGTGTAACGTTTTAAAAGAAATTTGTTTATTTTATAAACAAATTAAAAACTGTACGCTAATGTACAGCAGCCTACTTTATAAAAATAAGACAATATCACATAAATTTCGGTAACCATGATTACACAATAATATACAGGTAACAAACAGTCATTTTTTTTTATTATTAGTAAAAAAATTATTGGTAAGTGGACGCACCTTTGTTCTGAGCAAAATAAAATAATTATACTGCGAAGAGTATAGAATATTTTATGAACCTGTATAGGGATTTTTTGAGAACAAAAAGGTGAAGAAGGGCATTGTATTCCTACGAAATTATTCGGATAAAAATCGTTACTTGCAAAATTTACTTTACTGAGAGCCGCATTACATCTTCAGGCTCTCCTTCCCAGTATTTCTCTTTTTTTCTCTCTTTCTCCATCTTGGTGCGTCGCAGGAAATATCCAGATCCAGCTTACGGCATTGGCGTACTGGTTTGGATAATTTGGGGCTGGACGTACCGAGAGTCGGAAGAAGGTTGGACAGAGGAAACTTCAAAAAAAAATCCAGATAAGCCTTTTAATCAAAATTATTTGTGTTATTGTTTATATATTGTTGTTTTTTTTAATTTTGAATATTAGTTGTATATATATTTTTTTATACGTTAGATTTTATTCGGAATGTGTAGGAATTTCGTGGCGCTGGTCGACCAACCCGGGAAATTTTCCAGCGCATTCTGATAAAATCATTTTAGCCAAATTTAACTTTAAATTTTTTATATTTGTTTGGTATTCATGAGTTAATTATTCTAAATTTGTTATTGATATTTATATATTTATTTTTTACATTTCTATTTGGAAGCATAATAAATTATATTTGTTTGGTATTTACTATATTCAGTCGTTATTATCTTGTGTCCCAAATATCTCATTTTAGGTTAGGTTTCGCCTAGTGAGACTGATTTAGTCAGTCTTCGTTAAAATCTGGTCTGTGCGTGGGATCTATTGGTCGGTCCCAATTATTTTATTTCAGACCAATTGGCGCCCTTATTTTTTTTTTATACTTTAATCTAATTTTGAACCGCACGACCGTGTCGGCTGTTTAAAGACTAGCCACAAGACTAAATAAACTTATAGCTGGTGATTTAGGTCACACAGGGGTAGAGTCAGGAGGTCATAGAGAGGCTAAGATGCAGCAACGAAGAAAGAAACAATAGGTACTGGGAAAAGCCAGAGGACAAACTCTGCAGAATGTGCAAGGAAAAAGAATAAACCTTGGAGCATTTAGCTAAGAGGTGCAAGGAGATAGCAGTCTGGGAGGAAAAGATAAAGGAACTGATGAGTGAGGAAGGCAAGGGAGAAAGATGGGCGAGAGAACTGGAAGAAATAAGGAGGGAGGTCGGAGAAAGAAGCCGGGATGAGAATAGGAAGAAAGAGAGGAACACTGGAGGAAGAACAAATAAATTAGATAAAAAATATTGTAAAATTATCAAATATTGTTCCTGTTATTTTATTTTATAATGGCTAATACCCTAAACGCCGCAAGGCCTAGGGAAATAAAGAATCATATTAATATGCTCACCGTATCCACGGATTCAGCATCCGTGAGATCAGTTACCGCGGTTGACTTATGACTTGACTTTGACTTTCTCGTGAAAATCATCTCAAAGTATCATCTTTTGACATGTCATCAACATGTTAGGAGTAACTAGGGATATGCAATACTGAGAAAGTATCGATATTTGGGTTTCGATAATATCGAATAAAAAGTATCGATACCGGTATCGTATCGAAACGAAATATCGATATTTTCAAGTATCGAAAGAAAAAAAGAATATATTTTCTATAAAATGTAAAAAACATTTTATTCTTATAATAATGTAATGTACATTGTAATTATGTAGTAGTGAACACTTCGCTGGGCCTGTCCTGTTTGTGTTCCGAACAAAATAAAATAAAATAAAATAAAATAAAATAAATAAAATAAAATAACAATTTAATTGTTTTACAATAATAAATAGATTAATGTATAAAGGCTATTTAAAACGTTTAGGCGGAACTAAATGGGAATTTCGTTCTTTTAGGTTGCCACGAGAACGGACCTTGCTTGGGTTATTTCATTTTTCAGGTTGTGAAAATTTTAAATTCCAACAGTTAAGGTGTTCTGTGAGTGAAATTATGGAAACGAATGTTATATTTTAAAAAATTTAATACTTTTTTAGGGTTTTGTAGGTATGACCAAAAAACCCTTATACCGTCATTTTGTCGTCTGTCTGTCTGTCTGTCTGTCTGTCTGTCTGTCTGTTCGGTAAAAATTGTAGCCAAACGGCTAAACCTAGAGAGTTGAAATTTGGCATGCTTATACAACTCTTTGACCCGCACATAGGAAAAATACTAAAACATTTAAAAAACATATCCCTCTAAAAATATAAACAAATATGTGCTCATCGAAAAAAAAAATATGTTTTTAAAATTCTGAGTAGGGTATCAAATGAAAGCCCTTAGTACGTGGATTAACGATCAAAATTTTATTTTTGCAAAATAAATTATTTTGATGCGATTTTTGCCAAAATTGTGCAAAAAAATTTTTGTCCCACACCCTGTAGCTTAGATGGTTTAAACTAAAAATCTGAAAAAATTCTAAGTAATGTACATTGGTCTGAACCGGAATAGTACAACAGGAATTTTTGATCAGATTATGTTTTCGGAAAATAACGCATTTTTTGTGTTTTTAACTAAAATATGTTAACTATTTAATACGTTGTGTAACATACCATATCAGAAGCTCTCGTGGCGTGGTTGGATTTGTCGTACGCTTAATAATATAAGTTAACTTGCAAACTAGGGTTCGAATCCTGTTGATTTTATTTTTTGTTATTTTTTTTTGCATTTTTATTTTGTTTAAATTATTTTGTTAAAATTCTAGTTATATTTGGTAAATGTTGCATTTAATTTTTAAAAGCGTAAATTTAATAACCAGTGGAAAGTGTTGAAATTATAATTTAATTCTATGTTTGACGAAATCAAAGGGCGGGACTTATGATGTAAGCAACCAATGGAAGCCATAGGTGCAATTTTCAAAATCTTAATGAACTTTGCTGTATAAAAAAAAATACTGCATATATTTAGAAACTTAAATAATGGTATTAGATATTCGAATTAAAATTCATAAAAAAATATTTTGACATAAAATTTGTTTTGGCATCCCAAATAATCATCGTTCAATTACTAAATACCTGCAAACCCAGAAATGTGTGAAAATTCACACTTCACATCAATTTTTTTACATATTTCAAAACAAGTAAATAAATGGGAAATTTTTATTAATAATGACAAAAAATTAAAATGCAATGAAAAGGCAATGGCGCCTATAGGTCAGAGTGATTGTTTAAAATATAATTAAACGAATGATTATAAAAAAAGAAAGGTGGAGTACCTTTCTTCATTGTAAGCACTGTGAAAAAGAAGCTTTATTAAAAAAAAATTAATCACATATTTATGTGTGTATAAATATAAATTATACGATATTGTTTAAAAAAAAGATTCGATACGATACTGGGTCAAATGTACTGATATTAGTAAGGTATCGGAATATTAGTATCGATACTAAAATCGCGATATCGAATGAAAAATATCGATACTGGTATCGTATCAGTAATATCGGAATATCCCTAGGAGTAACCTAGCACTTCATCTCATCATGTAGGCATTGCAATATAAATTAGTTCGTTTGTGGGTATGTATGTATGTATGTTACCTTAAAAATAAAGAACGACTGCACCGATTAATAATTTTAAAAAAATACACTAGCTTGTTGTCCTACGAAAATCTGGTTTGCAACAAAGTGTTCAGAAAATCTTCCCGCCGACTGAAGCCTGTTAAAACTTCATAATTTTTATAAACAAACTAAAAAATACTCAGGCAGAGGGCCTGAAATGGGCCCTGTTCACAGAGCTCAGACAGTCAGACCAATTCTGTAACTCAGTTACTATGCAAATAGTAACTAAATGTGTTTCTATGAGCAAGGTGAGGTACTGTCATGAATGAAAGGCATTATACTTTTTATAATATTTTATCTTGTAGTAACGTTACTACACAGTAAATTTTTACAGAATTGATCTGAGTGTGTCAATAACCACTGGGCATAGAGACGAAGAGCGAGAAAGAGATTAATGTTGTCCCAGGCAACAGACATTTTATCTAGTACGTTATATAGAGCACTGTTTCTCAACCGCAAGACCACGCTGCTGGTCCGCGATAATTTTGAAAACATATATCTAACAGAGTAAAATCATTTTGTAAAATAATTTACGACTAGTAGAACTTATACATAAAATTATAAATTTTTATTTGTGCTATACTCTATCTCTGAAAGACTGATAGTAATAAAATTTATTATTTGTAAAAAGTTATTGTTTTTCACACAGAAGTGGAAAAACAAAAGCGACAAAATATGAATAGTTCGAAACGAAATATTGTTAAAAACAACCGAGAGTGCCGCACATATTATATGGGAATACGAACTAGGGTTAAATACAATAGATCATAAAAATTTGACCCTAAAATTTTGGGGAAAAATATGGTCACAGGGGTGTGTTTAATGATATGATAAATATGGTCACAGGCGTGCGTTTAATAAAATGATAAATAGTAATATAGAAATACACAAAACCAATTTAAACGTGTTTAAAATGTGCACGCCACTGGTAATTGCCTGACAAAATGATTTATTACTATCAGGCTTTCTGAGATAGAGTATAGTAGCTATATCGCGTATAATACGCACATTTTTTTTACTAATTTACCTCATCGAATATCTAGGGTGCGTATTATATACGAGTAAATTTGTGTAAAACATATAACATTTTATCCGGAAATTGTACTCTTAAGAATGGGTTGCGAATTATACACGGGTGCGTATTATTTGCGAGATTTGCGAGATAAATTATATTTTCACCGATCCGGGTAAACTAAGGCGCGGACATTTTATGCAAAACATAATTAAAATATAAATCTTATCATTGTCATATAAGCGGTGAAATACTAACCGCATACTAAACAAGATGTTAAACAAATGTTTCCTTTTCAAAAGCTCTACCCAAATATACCAACTCGATATATGTTACCACCAAAAATCGAAGTTATCTTTGGTATTCTGTATTTCCAGTTTGTTCCGAAAATTTCAGTAGTACCATTTGATTCTTGTACGTTACAAAAAACGTATTTCATGATCTTTTTGAAATAGCCTTTCGTGCGACACGGGACAGGAAAAATTGGAAAACTTTAATCAAAGAGAGAATCCATAGGTGAATCATAACAGATACGCACTATATAGATAGATCATAATACATGATTATGATTATGATCTACACTAATGATGTCATGAGGAAGAAGAAGAAGAGATGATAATTAGTGAGATCTATGATGTTTACTCTCAGGATAAACAAGTAAATCTAGGACGATTGACGGTCTTATCCACGGCCAATGTGATATGCAGTTTTTTTTATTATTTTTGTTATTTTTATGTTTTAAAATAGGGAGAAAAAGGAAAATTTACGAACTATATTAGTCTTCTGTCCAAATGTTATATTTTATGTCACGTCATTTTCGTTATGATGCCGAACAACTGGACAAATTAGTCATATTTTAAGCTCATCGCCATCAATACGAAAACATTGAATTTTTGCATTATTTTTATCACGGACTTGTTTTGAGGGCAACAAAACCATTTACCAATTGAAAATCAGCGACACGTACCCTATGTATTACAGGTACAAGTATCATGTTAAATAATAAGAGTGGTAGATTCACGCGATCAACATAAAACAACCTTAACAAGGTTATAGTTACTTACTTTTTTGTATCAGTAGACTTTAAACTTTATTATTGACGAAGAAAAAACGTTTATCATTAATTTGTTACCCTATTTTATGTTATTTTAATCTTATCTTAATTGTTATTCTATTCTATTCTAATTATTTGCACTGTTATTATTTAAACATTTACTTATTTAATTTTATTATTAGTATGTACGTAATGAGGATAGAATAAAAAGAAAAACAGATACATACATACCTTTTTATTTGTACAGATAGATAAACGTTAGTAAACCCATATTTTGAAAATCCAACATCTTTACACAATGCTTTAATCAAGGGTCCATATTTCCACGTCATAGAGAAGAATGGAAAATATATAGCATCTTGAGCTGACTCTTTGATAGATATATTTAACAAGATATAAAATAGATAAATTTATTGTCACAATCTTTTGAATATCGTGCCCGAATCTGCGTAAACTGCGTTTATCTTATAATTAAAGCGTCGCTAAATGAAACCTATGAAAAAAGAGACAAATAAAATATTTTTAAACCAAAGGAGACAATTAAATAATATATTTAGAATACATAACAAATGCTATTTAATATAATTATGTAAAAAACCCGTCCAGACGAAAATTGGTTTCTGTGTAAGTTTATTGCAGTACTAATGTCTGTTTAAATTATCTATAAAGGTGTTATCACCAAACGTGACAAGTACGTAGGTACGTACGTACCATTGCATGTTGTGTCTTCTAAACAGAGCTGACACTAGTAAGCGCGGGGTCCGACGCAAGGACAACTGTGACCCCCCTAAAAAATCACAAGAAAACCAAATTTTATGTATACGAGGTGTGTAAATTAAGTAACCGGACTGCTTTAAAAAAAAATGTATTCGAATAGAATTACAATTCAATATTGTTTCCCTCAAAATAACATCCTTGGGAAGCCGCACAGCACTGGAGACGGTTCCTCCAATCCTCATAGCTGTGCTGGAACTCGGATACTGGAATAGCTTTCAGATGGTCGGTTACGGACGTTTGAATATTTTCAAGTGTCCGAAAATGACGTCCCTTGAGGTGATTTTTCAATCTTGGGAAGAGGAAAAAGTCACAAGGACTCAAGTCTGGCGAATAAGGAGGCTGAGGATCCACAGGAATGTTTTTACTGGCCAAAAACTCGTTTATTGAAATGGCATATTTTTGTCATCCCCAATTCATTGGTCAAAATCTGATGAACGATATTGTGAGTCAAATTCAACTCTTCCCCGATCATTCTGACTGTCAACCAACGATCTGACGCACAAGATCCCGGATTCTGTCGACATTTTCATCGGTTCTTGAAGATGAAGGCCGCTGCGTGATTCATCTTCAATCAACTCTTTTCCTTCTGAAAATGCCGTAAACCACCAAAAAACCTGGGTACTTGACAAAACACTGTCTCCGTAGCCCTGCTGAAGTTTTGCAAAAGATCCGTTGCACTGTGCCCAAGTCTGAAGCAAAACCTGATAGCACACCGTTGCTCGAAATTAATGTCACTCTTTTTAGAACGCACTAGAAAAAACTGTTTCACGAAAAAAATCGCTACAGACAACAAATTTACTCTAGCGAGTTCAAACTCGTACTGAAGGCGTATCACATGTTTACCTGCCCCCCCCCCCTTCCAGTCCCGCGTCCCAAATGATGCCAGATCAAACGCCACGTTACCAGTCCGGCTACTTAATTTACACATCTCGTATATTAGTAGCTGATGAACCCGTAGTTCATACGGTTTTTGATAAATTAATCGTCTCTTCATTCTAAATAATTTTCTTATATATACGTTTTTGTTGTAAATAATAAGTGAGATATTTGAAGATTATATGTATATAAGTAGCGACACCATGTACAAAAAACAATTATTATTAATTCCAAACAAATTTTCTTTTCTACATACATACAATTTTGATACAACGTAAATAATAAATTAGACATGTCAAAAATTTAGTTTAAGGTTGTCCTCCCGTAACTCTTGTTGAAAAAATACATAAGACAAATAAGATTTTCTTATTTTAAACAATTTTTGCTATACACGTTTTTGCTGTTAGGTCAATATTAAAGAAGGTATTTTATGATTTTAGTTTTAGATTGTACCTATTATCAATTACCTTGTACCTATTAACAAATAGATAAATATGCCTAGAAAGGATTTTTTTTTAATTATAAACAATTATTGTTATATATGGTTTGCTGTTACGTGCAGCAATATTAGGGGAAGCATTTTAAGTTTTTTAGTAAATAGTTTTAATCCCCTCTAGAAGAGTGAAAATTTTGAGATAACCATTTGAAACGTGTTAAAACCAAATATATTTGTACTGCTGTATTGACTTGTGTAAACAATCCTTTGTAATTGTTTTAGCACCAATAAAACATTATTATTATTATTATTATATGAGAGAAAATAAAATTTAAAAAAAAAACATATAACTAGATATAATTTGTAAAAAACTATTTTAATTTAATTATCTACCATTAAACAATAACTTTTTTAAATGATGTAATACAGAATTGCTTTGTATGCTACTAATAATTATTTATATTTTTATTTTTTAAATAAAATTGTTTATATATTTGCTTTTTAATTTTTTATTCTAAGAGCGGGGCCCTCTAAAGTACAGGTCACCGTGCTTTAAAGGGTTCCGCTCACGGGTGAATCGGTCGAATGTGCTTAAAGCCGGCCCTGCTATGACATTACTCTTGCAACGGTCGAGCATGGAATGAACTTCATTCAATATTTTTTACCGAGTCTACTGTGCATCTAACAGTAAACTGCAAACTTCAATTAAAACTGCTGCAACTGGTATAATTTTCGTAAGCGCCTTTTATGTATAATATTATCGGTAAATACAAGGTGTTTCATGGAATTATTTTAATGTATGTTTTAAATGTAATTAACTTTATTAGTTAAATAAATATGTAATAGGTGATAGGCATGATTTTTTTTTATTTTTTTATTATATTCCTCTTGTTGTATATAAACATAAAAAACAGTTTTTAATTTTTTTTTTTTTAATTTGAAGGCTTTAAAAAATCAAAAATGTATGTAGCGCGCGAAAACGACGTGTGACGTCATAATCCTTTCTAACTGACGCATGAGACTACTAGCCAATCCAGCGAACGGTTGTTTATGCAGCGAACATAGTCTGTTGTGAATTATTTGTTTGTGTAACTTTTATAGGTTATGTAAAGGAGAGTGATTTTAATTAAAATAAAGTTTAATTCTATAAAAACAATTTATACATGTTTACCGAATTAAATTTTATATTAAAATATGGAATATCCAGGCCCCAGTACTTCGAAACATTATCGAAAATATTGTTCAGTACCGATGTGCACAATTAGTTCAACTAGAAATCCAAAAAAACTATTTATATCATTACCTAATGGCGAAAAACAACAGAAAAGGCGAAATTTGTGGCTGAAAACTATGAGGCGAAATAAAACCGATATTTCAGAAAAAAGTAAACTTTATGTTGTGTGCATAAATGCATCAATGTTGGGTAAATTATCACTCTGAGCCCTAACAAAATCTTTATCTGCCATTTTAATAGTAAATACGTGAAAAATTGTTTAAAAACAAATACAAAACTCTCGAACAATACAATACACACACGTGTGAAGATTATGTTGTAGCTGTCTGTATCTGTGATGTGAAAACCCTATCGTTTGACGTCATACTCAGTCGTTTCTACTCGGCAACCTTCGCCCCGTGCTCGGAATATT
Organism: Liopterus haemorrhoidalis; assembly: GCA_963971575.1. NCBI lineage: Eukaryota > Metazoa > Arthropoda > Insecta > Coleoptera > Dytiscidae > Liopterus > Liopterus haemorrhoidalis. The sequence goes on from OZ020621.1 coordinate 15,319,138, forward strand.
TCAAATTTACAATATTTTAATTAAAAAATTTGGCTATAATGTTAATTAAAATGTGATTTGTGTTTTGTTAGGTGACATAACTAACATTAACATATCAAAATAATGTAGTTTTAAGGAAATACAAATTTTATGCGTATCCCCTATTATTATTATCAAAAGAAATTTTATATTTAGTGGATCGATTAAAAAAAAAGTAAGCCGTATATAGAAAAAATGTTTATTAATTATAAAAATACACTTTTTGGGGATTTATTTCTTAAAAATAATATCGTCTAAATGTAGACCCTCGCGTTCTCGGCACTCATTTAATCGAACAGTAAAATTACTTATGACGTCTCGTCAGGTGGACTCAGGGATGGCTGCCATTTCGTGACGGATATTTTCTTTCAAATGCGCCAGTGAAGTCGGTTTATTGGCGTAAACTTTAGATTTAAGATAACCCCATAGGAAAAAGTCCATAGGGGTTAAATCTGGACTTCGTGGAGGCCAATTTATGTCACCTCTCCGGGAGATCAATTTGCCTGAGAAAATTTACGAAATTAAGCCTATGACTGGCATCTTGGGGCTTTAATTCTTGCACCAATTGAATTTTGTAGGGGTGCAGCTTTAGGTCTTTGTGCATAATGTTATGTAATGATGATCTATGCACATTTAAAGCACTTGCGCGCTTCCGAATTGAAAGGTTCGGGTCGTCACGAACAGACTGATTAACATTCTCCACGTTTTCTACCGTTCTTGATGACCTAGGTCGCCCGGATTTTGATTTATCCAGCGTTGTACCATTCTCTTCAAACTTTTTAACCCAATGTCGAATGAGAGGAATGCTTGGCGCATCATTTAAGTGGCGAAAACCTCGAATACTGCAGAATTTTCTACGCGCTACAGTCGCCGAATCACCGTTTTTGTAAAACTCTCGCACGCATAACACGCGGTCTGCTCCCGAGAAACGCTCCATAGCGACTGAATTCCCAAGAGCCAGGCTACCGATTGACATAACCCCCGCGCCCCTCGGATACGTTGCGTTCACGCAGTAAGCTAAATAAATATAAAATTTCTTTTGAGACACCTTGTATATAAATTTATTGACGTATTTTTAAAAAAATGGTAAAATAAACATAAGATCTGATGCACTGTTTATTGAACTCAAGTCAACAGTCCACTCATAAATTACAGTTGTATCATGTCAAGTCGCTGTTCCACTTTTCCACTAACTAGGCACAGTGCAACATCCATAGTTCGCGTATTTATCAAACCTTGTAACTATCAACTGTAGAAATGTTATGGAATCGATCAAAACCACTAAAAATAATAATAAATTCTAGTATTTTTTTATTTTCCACGTGTCCGTCATATTACCAACCTTGAACTTCACAAAATAAACGCATACACTTGAGAACATCTGCCAGCAACTTGCAATAAACACAAATTACATCCCATAAAGAAAATATTAGTAATTACATAATTATAACAAAAACACTATCAATAACTGAATGATTAGTAATAAACTTTCGCGCATAAATATAAACAGAAGTCTAAAAATCCGTCAATAAAATAAATCATTGTAAATTACACACAGTAAAAACGGATACATAAATGAATGCCATAAAATGGAACTTTGTTTCGGATAATGACGTTAGGTATTGTTAAATATTGAGTTGGAAGCGATCAACCGTTCAATTGGATCACTGGAAATTACAAGCGATTTATTATGATGTATGTCTATATCGAAAATAGCAAAAGGTTAGTAATTATTATTTATATCCTTTTTATAACTGGTACTACACTAAAGTTCATGGTAAAGAAGTACTTTAGAATTTAAATATAATATCGAGGTTAAGTTATCTGAGTTAAGAAATAGCTGGATACTAAAAATGATAGGAAGCAATTAGAAGACTTTTTATATATTAGTTGATATTAGTTGTTAATTAACACATTACGTACTGCAATTAAAATTGAACTAAACAATCTACTCGCCCAAACACATTTTTTGCGGTTTGTTGAACTTTTTCCATATCCAGCCATATTCAATTAAAAAAATGATAGAATAGTTATTTAACGTCCAATATGTATAATGGTAGAATTAGGAAATAATTTCATTCAGCTTTTTGGACAAGAAGCGTTTATTTTAAACAACACAACGTTTCACCAACAACATTGTTGGATTCTTTGCGTACTGTACTGCGTAATTGCGTGCGTACTGGTACGCACCTTGCGATTTGTGCGTACCAGGTTGTCAGGGAGGATAGTGTGACTGCCTGTCATATTGATGCGGTAGTCAGTCTTACTATCATTCGTAATTAATTGATTTTTTGTTAATCTTTGATATTATTATATTTATCTCTTATCTTGTTGTTTGAAATGTAAAATTTAATTAACAGTCACTACCTTTGGTTATTATAGAATAATATTTAAAAAAATTTAATTCCTGTTTTTCCTATTTTCTGTATTCTTTAAGTACAAAATATTTTGTTAATGCTATTCTGCAATTTCACCATCCTTGGAGATGACTGATGTACAGTTTGTTAGAGGCACCTTTAACTAACCTAGGTAAATTAATTTATAACTATATAAGATTGTTACTTTATTGTTATGTTATTGTTATAGCACCTGAAGAAGCCAACAATGTTGTTGGTGAAACGTAGTGTTGTTTAAAATAAATGCTTCTTATCCAAAAAGCTGAATGAAATTATTTCCTAATTCTACTAAAAAATGATGTGAAGTGTGAATTTTCACACACTGCAGGGTTTCGCAGGTATATAATAAGTTAAGGCGGCATGCTGAGCGTGTAGGACAAATTTTGCTTTGTAGTAATCACGGCAAAATAAACGTAAATGGTATTGAATATACAGAGTGCTGTGATTTGTCGCTCGTAAATAAATGATGATTGCATACATAATCGCGGTTTCATTTCTTCACCCAGATGTAGTTCTACGTAAAAATATGCAGCATAGTCAAGGTATGCTCCCGTTCCTATATTTTTGTTGTTGTCGGACAACATTCGTCCTTCGCGGCTACATTAAGACAGAGGTGCGCAAGGGTCGTGAGGAACAAATGTTTATCGACATAAAGGTATTTTTACGTCGTATAAAATAACAATGCATATATTTTTGTCTATATTGTTTTAATCAGGATCACGCTAATTTGAAATATACCTATATGGTATGTATTTCAAAAATCTTCCTACTTCATGATATGTATTGTGACATTAAGTTCATTTTAGCATCTACTAAAGTCCTGACGTGAAAACTAAACCTGCCAAAATATTGCCCTATAGATCTTTTAAATTGCTCCATTGGCTTATCTTTGAGGTGTTAAGAAAAACATTGTAATGAAGTAAACTTTTGACTTATAATTTTGAGGGGTTTTTCTTATTTGGATATCTAATGCCAAGTAAAATTGCTTTAGCAAGAAATCAAAATCATAATTTAGGCTACTACATAACTATTCACATATTCACCATCACCATTTAGGTGCCAGATGCAGGCGTCGGTGATCATAAACCTCTATAACTTTCCGTCATCAGCTATATGAACGAAATCTTCATATGATGTTATTTCTAGTTTATCCTTCAGGCTGGAGATGAGTGAGATTGGCTTTCTTCCTATTCTGTTTTAACATCTTCAGAATGCATAGCTCATCATCGTAGCTCTATAATCATCTCAGACTTTTTTTTCGGCAGATTTGGAGCGTACTCCGAATCACCGGCAACTAGTCAGTAATTCGTAGCGGATGAACTACTAAGGCACTGGTGCTCCGCCAGCTTGTTGCAAGTGCTCCGCGAAATTTTTAAATCCGAATTATAGTGTTGATTCCAATCATATCTTATTACCCAGATAGAGCATTGAATCTATGTATATATGTAAAATTGATTATGTATAATGTATAATCAATGTTATTTTTACCTGTCATGTAATAATTATGTTTAATTTTCAATAAAAATGATGTGTTTGTTTTTTGCCTTTTTGATTTTGGTGCTCCGCGAATTTACCTTATGGTCAAAAGTGCTCCGTGACTTCAAAAAGGTTAAGAACCACTGTACTAAGGAGTACCGTCGTGTGCAAAACCCATTGAATTACATTGGTATAAGTCAGTGGTACTCAACCTGGTCCCACTAGTGGGCGGTAGGAATTTTTTGGTGGGCGGTAGGGGTTTTGTCACATGCTGGCTACTTTCCGTTTTTTTTTTAAATTTAATTGACGTTTTAAAAACACTAAAATGGAAATTTTTGTAAGTATTATTTAAAAAAAAATTCATAGCATTATTGAAAAACATTTTAACTAAGTTTTCATAAAATTCTTTACTATTTATAGTTAAATTTCTCGAAATATACAATTTTTATCGCCCGCGCATAAGTTTAGTTGTTTTATAAAGATTTTTGCCGCTAAATTTTGCGAAAGTATTTGGTAAGTTATTATTATTATACAACAGGTGGGCGGTATGAAAATTTTTCTACCAATAGAGATGCTAAAGTGGGCGGTAGGTATGAAAAGGTTGAGTACCCCTGGTATAAGTGATTCGCAAGCTACCCATTTATAACTTGCATCGCTAACGAGTACCTTCAGAGTAGCTCCGTGTGAGTACGGCCTAACTGTTACCATACCTCTAGTTTTTGTCCTACTTATTTACATTTACTATTATAAAGTATCTGTGGTTTAGTTTTGATATTAAATTGATCTGAAAATTTTCTTACCCTAAAGTACAATTTTTAAGTCGTTTGTGAATAATTCATGATACATTACACATAAATTCATGATGATTGCATACGAGTGTGAGTGAAATATTGAGATAAAAGAATATTTGCAATAAACTTTTTATTTGTATTCAGTTTTCCACACGTCGGTAATAAAATGTATTGAAGTGTCATGTTAATTTACGACTTTTTTATTATTTAATTTTCACGCCGAAGAAATAAATAAACATACAATTAAATATGAATAAAAATACTAGTTAGCAATTTGAATCCGAACAATGATGTAGCAGTTTTCATTACTTTAAGGTACCCTTAGTAGGCCCCATAATTATGGCACCGAAATATGAATCTTAACAAAGCGAGATTGACAACACCTCACAGTTTTTTAAAACAAACCATTACACTTAATATTTAGTTCCATTCAAATTAATGATAAATGGATATGACGCAAGAATGGAGATATATGATATACTGAAGAAGATCTACTGAAAGCCAAGTATCACACAAGAAATGTAAAGTAGACGATTGCAGTGGACAGGACACGTGATGAAGATGAAAGAGGACAGAACAATAAAGAAGATCTAGAAACGAATTTTGAACGCCCGTCGACTGTTGAGAAGACTTCGCAAGAGATGAAGGGATTAGCTAACTGATATATTTTAAATTTATAATTTGGAACATTAGCCGCGAACATGAATATTTTTAGGATTTAATCCACCAAGTATAAGTAAAAGAGAACGACAAAGTGTTACATAAAAAGTTACTAACTATATCTGTTTTCTAGATAAACATTTATTTTTGTACAAGAGTACTTATAACGAAATTTTCAAAATCATCAACATTCTACCTTATTCCTCTCCTCCAAATAACAAGCAACGGAGACAAAATAGTATATTCTGTAAGGTTGAAATGAGAAAATTCGATGCCTGAGGAACCACGAGCATCGAATTTTCTCATCCAACAGAGTCACAGCGAGCATGGAATCATTATTCCTTCACTAGTGATGGAATTAATTACACGCAAAATGCATAAGAAGATAAGTGCTTTAGAATAACATTTCAACTCTTGTGTAAATATTAACTTTCTGTAGTCAAAATTGATTTTAAAATTAATAAATTCCATAGTGGTCGTTGGGAAAGTACGTTTTTTACATCACAACTTCAAATCCACGTACATTTATTGAACACAAAAATTAAACTAGTCCAATTTCTGGTCTTTCCAATTGCCCTGTATGATGCGGAATTCTCTTATGTTACGAATACCGTGGACCGTAAAGCGTACTAATACTTCAATTATAGAAGAAATTCAAATTCTAACAAATAATCCAGTATTTTGGTCATGTGTCACGCAGGGCCTTTGACAACGTAGAAAAAATTGTCATCCATGGCAAAATTGAAGGTACACGCCCAAGAGGAAGACGTTCTAAAAGATAGATATTTATAGAACCTTCTAAAAGACAGATATATTGAGGAAATCGACTAGAAAGAAAGAATTATTACAAAAAATTAAATAGATGTTTGGGTTGGGTTAGGTTAGGTTTTTGCATATTTGCAAACCAAATAAAAAGCCGCCACTGACTCAGTCAGGGCCGTAACTAGGCAGGGGCAACAGGGGCACTTGCCCAGGGACCAGATCGAAGGGGGAGCCAGAAAGGCCTCTCAAAAAAAAAAAATCATCTCAGTTATTTTCTTTGCTTATTTTGATATATTATATAAGTTGTGTTTATGTAATAAGTTTGTTTGTAAGATACTAGATGGTCGTCAAAGGCCAATGGTATAAAATCATTGTGTTTGCAACTACCAGAAGTAAAAAGAGAACTTGAAACTGATTTGTCAAACTCTGAAGCAGTATCAAACACAAATAGTTTATTATTTCAAATTAATTACAAATTTATTTGCACTCTTTCTGTATGGAATTAGATATTATAATGCATTAACCGAACACATAAAGCCTTACAACAAAAAAATATATCTATAGACCATGCGACAAAATTAGTTGATAGTCTGCGTTGCACTTTACAAGGTCTACGGGATACAGGGTTTGAACATATTTTTGTGGATGCAAAAAAGTCGCTTTGGAAACGAATATAGAATTTGAATTTTCCAAACAACGAATTAGGCGAGTTAAAGAAGAAAAAAGTACAAATCTAAGTCCAGAAAATTTGTTTGCAATGCAAATGTACAACGTTTTTGACGTTTTACTTGCTGAAACAGACTGGTGTTATAAACTAATGAAAATTATATTTGAAAATTTTTCTTTTCTTTTTGGTTCGTCCTTAGTATCAATGAGCGTTACTGAATTGCAAAAGGCGGCAGCCGATTTGTCAAGCAAATATGATAAAGATTTGAAAAGTTATGAATTCAGTGGTGAGATTGAAAGTTTCAAGTATGTGGACTGATGCAAAATCCATACACGATTTCGAATTAGTCGAATCGTACCAGAACATCGTTGTTGCGTTAAGAATATTTATAACCCTGCCAGTGACCACCGCTTCTTGTAAGAGGAGTTTTAGTAAACTGAAGTTAATTAAAAATTACTTAAGATCGACCCTCTCACAAGAGCGTTTATCTAATCTGTCAATTATATCTATTGAACATGATATAGTGCAACAAATAGATTTTAATGATTTAATTGATGAATTTGCGGAAGAAAAAGCAAGACAAATACAATTTAAATAAATTTATGATGTTTTAATTTATTCTTTTGCATAAATATAAAATGAAATTAAAATTACGGACATAAACAATTGAAAGAATAATTATTTTGTGTTTATTTATTATGACTGTTATACCAAATTCAAAAAAAAAATAAATAACTGGAGCTTCAGAACTATCGTATAGGTATGCATGGTAAGATTTTTGTTTTTGTTTTTTTTTTATTAAAGGGGGCCCGATTTGAAAGTCTTGCCCAGGGCCCACAAAAAGCTAGTTACGGCCCTGGACTCAGTACTAGCAATTTTGACACTAAACCATGCTTGTAAATGTCCTGTGATGACCAAAGTTCTATTGGTGTATAGTATGGGGAAGATACTCTAAATGGAACTATCGAATGTTCAATATTGGACTAATTAACTAATACATACTTAGGATAACACCATGAGAATAGATCATGTGTTGAATGTTATATTGCAAAGTTGAAATGTGCAAAACTTATGTCTGTGATTAGAGCGTGTATCTGTAGTGATTTGTGATATGTTTCCCAGATACCAGTGGCGCCCAATCGGTGACGCACGTAACACCACTTGCTTTTAATTAGCCGTACATTTTTATATTTGGTGGAGGAAATAGCGGCGGCCGCGGCTGTACGGCGCTGGTTCAAAGGCTGCCACACACCACACTCACCGCGCAACGATAGCGGCCAACTTAGATGAACCAGCACTTAAAGTACAGTCAACTCAAGCTAAAACGAACCAAAATACCAAGATTTTCACTGTCACTTACAGTTAGCGTGAAGTGAACCACCGGTCCAAATTTCGCGAGACATCCCGATTCCGGTTGTTTATAGAGGCCTAGCCAGGACGTTATTAGTCCCTATTTTCAGCAAAACGTAATATATATAATAAAAACTGTAATAATTAATAGATTATATTAAAAATGTGATGAGAATTGAGCACAAATACTGTATCCTACAGAATATTATATAGAGCAGGAATGGCCAACAAGTCGATCACGATCGACTGGTCGATCGCAGAACGTTTTTTGGTCGATCGTGGCCGGCAGGAAATTATTTCAACACAAGTAACACGCAAACACTACTGAGTCGTGACTCGTAGAAACAAACTGTCATGGCTCCTTTAGTATCATAGTTGACGTTGACAATTTGCCTTCCGCCCCAGCCGTCAAGAAAGTAGAGAGAAAGTGGGAGAGTCCTGCGCCACCTGTCCAGTGTTACCAGATCAAGGAAACATCTGTTGATATATTCCTGCAATGATTTCGTGATTTATTAACTGAGAAAAAAAAAAAAAATCACGAAGAACAAGATCAAGAATGTGAAAATATAAATGATGAAATTTGGCTCAGTGATTTAGCGTTTCTTACAGATTTTACATCGAAATTAAGTGATTTAAATTTTGAATTGCAAGGAAAAACCAAGACGATAACTGAAATGATCCGCAGTATTAATGCATACAGAACAAAATTTATTATGCTAATAGAAGATCTTCAACAAAACAATTTGAATCACTTTCCAAATATGTCCGATCACCTACAAAAACATCAAAATTGTAATTATATCATTGAGAAATACTTTGCAGAAATTAAAAATGTGATTGAAGACTTTGAGGTCAGATTTCATGATTTTGAAAAAGTTTCCACATTTCACATTGAAAAAAACGTTAGAAAATGGAATTATAACTCTACAAACTGATCTAATCTTACAAGCCAGAGAACTTGAGGAATATATTTAGAAATACGTCATGCGAGAAAAGTATCCCAATATCATCAAATGTAGCGAATATATCTATTCTTGTTTTAGATCTACATATTTCCGTGAATCGGCTTTTTCATATTTGAAGTTTACGAAGACTTAATATCGTTCTCTACTTACTTATTCTCATACTGAAGATTCATTATCATTATCTTAGTCTGGATACACACCAAATTATGAACGCTTGATTAGAGACATGCAGACGCAGACTTCCCATTAATGATAAGTCATTAATAAAATATCATTTTGGTTTAATACCCCCTCCCCCCATTGTCACTTATTAGTACACAAGACGCATATTTTAGAAATGAAGAATGTGTTAAATATCAAGATTTTAGTAGGTAGATCGCGACAAGTTTTTAAGAAAAATAGTCGATCATATATATATAGAGATTGGCCACCCCTGATATAGAGTAGGCATGTGCAATTTCCAAAAGACCGAGGTCCGGATAGCGATCTAAAATACATTCGCGAGCCAGAATTTTTTAAGGATCTTTTTTTTAGAATCATCAGTTTGTTTTTTGTTCAAAATATTTATTTAATTTGAATGGGACGGTTGAGACTTCATACTGCTCACAAGTTTGTTAATGTTCGGGAAAACAACTGATGTAGAAACACGCAACGTGTTTTCTAGGTGCGAATCCGTTATTCGCGTCCTTGGTTTTGATTTAAGGAACTTCATCCTGGAAAAAAACTGCTCTCATTAATAAGTGCTTCCAAAGAGCGTTATTCTCTTCTGATCAAAAGCTGTGAGTTTTGGAAATTTGTCATCTAGGAAATATTTCTTATAAAACTCAATTAGTGAAATCTCTTTCATTTTAAATCTAGTTCTCCTGTAGCTCAAGTAGTTCCATTTGCAGAGAAAGTGGCGCTTGTTCCATATTAACATCAACCGTTTAACCGCATTTGATCTCTGAAAACAAAGATATACTCGCGGACCAGATTCAATGGGATTTTGAATAGTTACCGCGGGCCGGACAAAAGGAGGCGACGGGCCGAATCCGGCCCGTGGTTCGTAGGTGTCACATGCCTGATATAGAGAAAGGTTAAAGAAAGAAGAAGTCCTGGAAGACCAAGGCTCTCCTAGCGCTTTAATCCGGGTGAACGGTTCGGAATTACATCCAGAGATCTATTTCGGAAGGCAACGATCAAGGTGTAGATTTCCATTATGATACGCAACGTTGAAAACGGATAAGACAAGAGAAGAAGAAGTAAATTTACACGTCGATCTTCATAATTCATTGATCTTGCAAGATCGTTTTCAACACTAATTAACGTTAAATCACTAAACCGCTGTTGTCCTATAGTACTTCTTAGATAATTTTTTATAATTTTTAACTTTGAAAATGACCTCTCAGCTGACGCAGATGTTATAAGAAGTGTTAAAAACAGCATAAAAGCTGTGCATTTATTGTTGAAACAGGATAAAATTGTACTAGTCTATTAAAAATATTTTGACACGTTCTCTTGTACATAATTTAATTTTGTCCAACAATGCTGATCGAAAACTTAATATATGCTGAGGAAATGCGTTTGTTAAATCCGTACTATATATATTTTTTTGTAGTATTTTAAAGTTTTTCATCAGTTCGGAGCCCTATAATTTTGATTTTGCGCCGCGCCGGAGTGCACTCGCACTGACAGCATCCCCGGTAGCTCCGTCCCTGTCAACGGGAATTTTTTATCAGATTATTTATTCGAAAAATATCTATTTTTTTGTGAAGTTGAAAAAAAATATTTTAAAATTTATTATGTGTGTATTAAAAGGAAGCTCTTAAGACGTAGATTAGGGAACAAAAATTAAAATTTTATTATTTTAACACGTTTTTAGCTAAACATGCCTTAATAGGTTGATTGTTGATTAGTCCATTTGTTATTGAACAAACTACTTTAAAATCTGAACTTCACCAGCCTAATACATTTGTTCTTGATATCTCTGAAATAGATCAGCTCATACTATGTTGGTTGTACTGTATTCGTGAGTTCACAGATGACTCTCCAAGGAATTAGCATGCATACGCAAGCCTACAAGCATGAGCTGATAAGATCAGTGAACGATTCGCAAAACTGTCAGTGGATATGTGTCAATTAGTACCCTGTAAATTATTATAGCATTATTTTAAAATGCCTATCAGGCTATTTTAATTTAATTTGAATTTATTCACGCACTTGCGATATTGTTCCATTTATTTGTCTGACGCCTTTGCTCTAGGATATAAAAACTTATGTTTTTTTAATTCATTGCGATCGATGGTTGGATTCTAATCGAAAAAAGTATTAAGATTTCTAGATTGGTAGTCAATAAATCTATTACAAAAAGTAATTTCGCTTTTTTTAGATATTGATGTAGAATATAGTATATGATTCCGCATCCTTTTTTATCGATGGACCCCTACATACGAAAAAATGATTTTTCTGACCTCCAAATAATAGTTATTTGTGTACCATGGCCAAAAAGTAGCTCTTTTTCGGCCGCCTCTGAATTTGAATGCCGAGGCGCAGCCGAGAACGTAGATAACGGGTAGCGGGTAATCAAAATCTGAACCGGGTACAACGTAAACGGGTCGGGTACCATTGTGATCCCTTCACAAAATATCCTAAAAGACCGCAGGTTCTCCATTTGTGGTATAAAATATAGAAAATGAATTTTGGCATATTCGTATTGCGCCGGACTTTTTCAGATCGTAATTCTCGCGAAAATTGAAGGATAACTGGTATATATAAGCAGACCGAAAAACACAAATATTCTTATGATACATTTTAACATTTATGACTTTTGATTTATAATTAAAATTGGCCATATTGGTTTTTCATCATGTATCAATTTTGTAAGCTTTTATGCCTGTAGTACACGATGCGATTTCTCGTTTTGAATCTCGTACGATTTATAGTACACAAATTATTGTATCGTGTACTACAGGATTTTCGTACGAGATCTTGTATGATATTGAAAACCAACCAATATTTATTGTCTCGACCTAAAATATTGGACAGAATGAACCAATAATGCGCAGTATAAGATGCGCAAATTCATGTTCTGTGCGAACAACTGTTCTTCTGTCAAACATATTTCGAGGTTATTTAGTATCAACTCTAGCAATATTTTTCTTATTTTGTTTAAAATAAATTTGATTTAGCTGTTCACATTCTTAGGACATTTATATATACGTTTGGATTTATTCAACATCTTATTATCCAACATACTTAACTAGTGACTTATCTAAGGTGACCATTAAACATTCCAATCCAGGAAAAAAGTACCGGGGGAATTATTATTATTATTTATTTTTTTTGATAATGTTTGTAGATTTTTTTAAAACATTTCTTGTCCACAAACTACTTACAATTACAATTTCTATACTTCTCATTTATTTATTAAAGTTGGGTGTTACGCATAAAACAAATTCAACTAAATCGTTACTAATATAATGGATTATGTTTTTATTTTCTTTAAACTCTTTTATAACGATAATAATGACAACAATAATATTTTTTGATAAAGAAAAATCGTAGTTTTATAGACAAAAATAATAATAACAAACAATAAATAAAATAATAATTCCCTTCAATTTCAAATGTAATAAATTAGAACAGAAAACGGCACGGCTTTGCGAATCCAGGAGATTTACTGATTTGGGATAAAGATTATTATTATGTCTTCAAAAATTGGTAAACTATTTGTCCGTTCTAGGTTAAGTACAATTATTTGAATTCTGTCAACTTAGAAAAATAGACGTAGTGCGCATCAATTGGTACAGATTCAAAGCGATAAATATTGGATGGTATACTACAATAATTTTACATCCGTTAATTCTGAACAATATTCTCAATGCAATAATTATCGTACGACCAATCGTACGAGATTCAAATCGAGAAATTGAATCGTGTACTACAGGCTTTAGAAATTTCTTTCTACAGTGTCATGTCGAAAGCTCCTACAGTGTATTATGCATAAAAGTGACCTTGAGTGTGCAAGTGACTGTCGACAAGCTATAGAATAGAGCCCCTGACTTCTATTTTTTTTAAATTATTTTCTTTATGTATTTATCTATTTATTTTTCATATTTCCTTATCAAGTTTTCGATACTGAGTTTTCATCAAATGTAAATGAATTATATGGTGGAAATTTAAAAAACGTAGTTTTTCGTCTTTCGATTTCCATTGCATTATCTACGTTATTTCTAAAAGATCAAATTGGACAAATCGATGCTTAAACATTAATCGAGAACATCTAAACCATTTACGTTTCGCCGACGATATACTTATGAATGATGGAAATATTAAATAGCGAAGCCGAAGCAATAGGACTCCAAATCAACATCAATAAGACCAGAGTAATGACAAATTTAGTGCTGAATGGTACTTCGTCAATCTCGGGTAGACCCTTTAATCAATTGTCTCACTACAAATACCTGGGACACGAAATCACTATCGGCTGGGACAACCAAACCATAGAGATAAATAAAAGAATTGGTTTGGGTTGGGCAACTTTTCGAAATTTAAGGCATATTTCATCTGCCTCAAAAAAACAGGTATTTGATCAATGTGTCTTACCAGTCTTCATGTAAAGTGCCATGTCTCTCAGTGCCCTAACGCGAAAATCTGTGGATAAACTAGTCGCTCAAAGATAATTGACGTTACACTTTTGGATCGAAAAACAGAACTTTTGTAGAACAGACAGAAAAAAAAGTTTGCGACATAATTGAAAAAATTTCGAAGTGACAGTGGACAGGCCATGTTACTAGGGTCAATGATGGTAGATAGATGGACCAGGAAAGTACTGGAATGGCGGCCTGGAGACAGTACTAGAAACCGCGGCAGACCTCCTACTCGGTGGACGGATGATATAAAGAGCCTGGTCGGTAATTGGCTGCTGGTGGCACAGGACAGAGAGGAGTGGAGATGCAAAGGGTATGCCAGTGGTCAGCAGTGGACATCAACGGCTGATAAAGGATGATGATGATGACCTACGTAATTGTGCAAAATGAGAGCCTATTTATAAACCCAAATTTAGCTCTAATCAATTTTTTATATACTTTTAAAAATATTAAACTAAAATTTTAAAACACAACAGCGTTCAGATATGTTCAATATGCCCAGGGTCGTCATAGGCCATGCAGAGGCCCTTGGGCACACTGAGTTTGGGGCCCTTTTAGAAAGTCAAAAAAAAAATGTGAATGAAAACTTCGGTATGTACTTTTATATAGTGACTTTATTGGTTATTGGTATTATACAAATCAAATATACTTGAAGTGATTACTATTTTGAGAATTGGACTTACGTTAATGATGATGGTTTCTTCCGGGATTTCTGTTGTGCAAAATCTTCTATTATGTCCTCAAAATTTTTGAAGAATATCACTTTCTATGCACATAATTGACAAATTAGTAAGTCGTTCTTGTAACATAGTCATTCTTGTAACATAGTTCATTTTTTATTCTTTTTAGTTGTGAAAATGAGCGCTCACAAAATTTTTATAAATAGCATTAATCAAATACAAAAAATATAATATCTATTATTATTTCAATATTGATTGTTTAAAATTGAGTTGTTTGTTTCAATTTATTGAATATTTTTTCTAACAAAAATAGAAATTATTCATATCCCTTAGTTTGTATATTTTACTATATATAGTATATATGGTATAATAATGGTTAGTAAATTTGACTATACTACCGAGCAAAATCAACTAAACAATAAAATAAATTTTAAATAAATTAAAAAAATATATACAGGGTGTTTGTTTGAAACGGGGCACCCCAAAAATCTCCTTTATTTGTAAAGATACAAAAAATCTTCAGAACAAAAGTTAAACTAGACAAAAAGGCCCATCTAAAGGTTACTATAAGAATTCTGAGGCACTTCCGGGTCACCGGAAATGATGTCAACTTTTGATCTAGCATAGGGAATCGATAATTTTATATTTTTTTCCTAAACGTACATTAAATTAGCTTTACAATGACTCCAAAAAGTCATATTTTTATGTTAACCATTTCAAAATGGCGACCATTTATTTACAAAATAATAATCAACATTTTTACAAAGTCAAACGAAGCAAACTTTGAAAACAATAAAAAAAGAAACAAAATATCTCTAAAATAAACTATTTGACTATTTAGAAAAAAAAAAATTACTTTTTACAATTATTTTACAAAAAAAAAAAAAAAATGTTCGATCAAACCACCATTATTGTTCACACATTTTCTCATTCTTAATAAAATCTCTTCCATCGCCCTTATACGAGTACACTCTTGGTTATCCCGGATTGCACTTCTAACCATTTCTTCTAAATCTTCTAACATAAAATGCCGATCTAGTTAAGATGCCGATCGAGTTTTTATTAAGAATGAGAAAATGTGTGGACAATAATGGTGTTTTGATCGAACAATTTTTTTTTTTTTTTGCAAAATAATTGTAAAAAGTAATAGTTTTTTTTTTTTCTAAATAGTCAAATAGTTTATTTTAGAGATATTTTGTTTCTTTTTTTATTGTTTTCAAAGCTTGCTACGTTGAACTTTGTAAATCTTATGTTGATTATTATTTTGTAAATAAATGGTCGTCATTTTGAAATGGTTAACATAAAAATATGATTTTTTGGTGTCGTTGTAAAGCTAATTTAATGTACTTTTAGGAAAAAAATATAAAATTATCATATAATTGACAGAGGAGTCCGTGTATTCTCGGTGAAACATATTTAAAATAAGATTAATAAATAAAACACTCGGTAAGTTTCACAAATATCAGTTTAATATACTCCTGTTGATGGCGTCACTGCCGAAATACGTATAGAGTATATTAAACTGATATTTGTGAAACTTACCGAGTGTTTTATTTATTAATCTTATAAAATTATCAATTCCCTATGCTAGATCAAAAGTTGACATCATTTCCGATGAAACCGGAAGTGCATCAGAATTCTTATAGTAACCTTTAGATGGACCTTTTTGTCTCGTTTAACTTTTATTCTGAAGATTTTTTGTATCTTTACAAATAAAGGATATTTTCGGAGTGCCCCGTTTCAAACCAACACCCTGTATATTTTAAATATTTTAAAGTTATTTAAATATTTGTATACATTTTATGGGATTAATTAAGACATTTTACGTTATGCATTTTTTAAAAAAAATTTTAAGTTAAGTAAAATTTGTTTCAAAAATATTTAGAAATCTCATCTGGTTTTCGCTTTACATTTAAATTTAGAAATTTTAACGGCAATTCTTAGTAAAATTGCACTAAGAATCGAGCTCCTCTTTTTTCCGTATAAGTGACGACCTCGACATTTTGAGGCCCCCATCAAGCCAGGGGCCCTGGGCTCGTGCCCCATGTGCCCTTATGGAAAAGACGGAACCGGATATGCCAGTTAAATTTGTGTAAATTAAGCAGAAATCAAGATGTGTTACCTCATTTTTTGCACGAGATTATTTCAATATTAGTTTTGAAAAATAGTTTACACTATCCATCATGATTGTCCAAGAATATTTGTAGTTTTTAAAATTATAGCTAAAGTTGTAAATGCCACAATTCCACACATATATCCTTTATCACAAAATATTCAAAACACAACTGTCAAAATTTGGGGTGCTATGATGGGTGCAACCTAAAACTGAAACATTTCACTTATCATTTACGTTACAATAAAAATGTCTATAACAAGAAACGTACGAAGTATGCACACATCAGCTAGTAGTTGAATATAGTTAAAATATCCTATAAATACCTATAATTATCGAATTACAGATTCTATGCCAAATCTATTATTTTTGACATAGAATAATGTCCACCTACTCAGTTCTATTTTCCTTCAATCTATTTAATAATAATATTTATGGGTAAATAGGTTTATCACCTATTACTTACTAATTTATTATTTTTAAAAAGTGTGACCCAAATACGACGCAAAATGCTTGAAGCACATTTCAGATCACGTATTTCCAAGTATTTCAAGTCGTAAATTAATATTATCGTAGGAAGTTCTGGTAACAGGAACGAAGTCCCATTCGAGTAAATCTTATTGTGAAAAACTCTTAAAAATTAAGTGCAGTTCTAATTGAGTAATTAATACTGTCAGTAATTGACACACACTGCAACCAGCGATCTTAAGTGACTTGAAAAAAACTACCGTCTGTTTTAAAAGTATTTTCAACACTACAAATAGATGCTCGTTTCTTTACAATAATTTCAACTTGTTAATTTATTTTTATTATAGGCTAATGAGCATTCATATAGGAAATATTCACTTACATATTTACGCATGTTACATAAATTAGAAATACGATAATTGACTTACAGATTGAGAATGATCGTGTGATGTGAAATTTTGTGCTGTACAATCTATTATCTATTTGGAGGTGGAGATTTGACAGATATCCATATCCGCAGATAATCGCAAGAAAAAGCATATTTGTATCCATTGATTTTGTTGGTATGGATCTGTAAAATTGTAACGAATCAGCTAGTCCGGACAAAGACAAAATTTCAAAAACACCCGTCGCGAGAATTTCTTTGAAATAACGTTTCTAAAGGATTTTGCAAGGGGTATTTTAAAATAAACATTTTTAAGAATTCAGGTAATAAAATAAAATTAGAAACCTTACGTTACAGCACGTATCTTTAAAAATATATTTTTAAATGGTTCATTGTTCAAGAAGACATTTGTTCTGAGTTATTGATTAATAACTTTGAACACTAGCATCTTCTTGACCAATGCTTAACCCCTTTTTCCTAGAAACATGACTAGACTGCTTATATAAACTCCAATCTCTCTGAAGACGAGATCAGAGTATTCGGTCCGGTTAGCATTAACATCTATTTGTTGAATTCTTAGAGGCACTGTGTCGGCATTCTGGTGGTCTATCTGATTCTATTTGTTTTAATCTTTATCATTATTTTTACCTATATTTTAATATTTTAAACTAATTGTAAATATTACTTTTAATAAATCAAATGCATTAATTTTAAATCGTTTTACTTAATGTGTGTAAACCTTCACTTTTAAAAAATTAAGTGAACAGCTAAGATCTGGACTAATTATCAAGAAGTCTGATCAGTCGGTTTGTAAGTATACTAATACATATCATTTAATTCACATATCGTATGATGAACTCTGGATAACACTCACGCCTACTACCCGAACTCCTTTAGTCAGAAATCTTATTTTAGTTTGAGATCAGACTTCATATTATATCACAGGCTTGCAATCTAGTTGATAATAAATGGTCCGTTGTAAAGCAACGTATTGGGCTTGCTACAGATATTACATACGCAGAAAAGTTGAGAATGAAGGCCGGAGCGAGGGCAGTAAAATGTGAGGAGAAAGTCAGAAGGGAAGAGAATAGGAAAATACTAAGGGAATGCTGGGAAAAAAAGAATGAAGGAAGAACAAAAAGACAAATTGGCCACATGGGAAGAGACAAGAAACGAGTATTTTTGGAGACGTGGAATGGTCATAAGAGAAGCAGAGAGAAAGAGAAACGGAGGGATTGTTATAGTAGAAGAATTGAGAAAGAGGGATAAGGAGGTATATATATATAGTAGAAATATGGTTCTTGACGAAAATATAATTTGACGAGTAAATAAGAACTATTATTTCTCCTTTATAAAATTATACATTTAAATATATTATCAACTATTAAATATTTATGTTTAAAAATATTAAGAAATTATTTATCAAATTAACTTATTATAATTGGCGGAGGAAGGCAAAACTTACTGTGGACCGATAAAACAATTTTTTTTTTTCTCTGAAAATTGTATTTTCACCAATTGAAAATACCATTTTAGACATACATTTTATTTTATTTATTTATCTCACATAACGGCAAAACTTGAACGCGCACGGGTCGTAGCATTAAATATTTTTGTATAAAAATGTTTTAATCAACCCTGTTTAACTTTTCAAAAAGGCTCCGTCGAGGAAATTTTGTCCAGAGCCTCGTGTTGTAAAATAGGCACTAAACTTAAATATGTAAAATAGTTTATTTTTTATTGCATTTCTGAAACATTTTAATTATATTCGAATATTAAAAGAAATGATATCTGTTATATTTTAGTAACTTTGTTGACATTTATGTACTCCATGATTTATTATAATTATATGTTAATATGTTAATATAAGTAATAATAATGTTTACACCATAAAATAAAATTCTTAGCAACAGGTTTAGTCTACATATTGTTTTTAATATCAACAAAAACTTAATACCAGTCTAGAAAAAAAAAAACTTATCTAATGCAATAATTGTAAGTGAAACGGCATTTAATTGCAGATAACATTTAAATGTTTTGTAATTGCACTTGTATTTGCAATAATTGTAATGAATGGTTTTTGTACGTTTCAGAATTCTTTGTTTTTTTTTTTTTTTTAATCAAGTGTTACATTATTAATTTAGGCTTAGTTGTATATCAAGGCCCGACATAGGCGCCCACAGAAATTATTCTAGGGGGGGGCAAGACCAAAACATAGATATAGATGTCTTATTCGAACAATGCTTTCCACGTGGCGGGTCTTGGAACGATCCCCGCTGAGGATAAACATTTATTTTCTAGTTAAAAATGTGTTCTCTATAGTTATCTATGTTCTTTATCTTGGCTAATAGCCAAAGTTGCTAAAGCAAAAATATAATAATAAACAATCGTTTTTAGTGTTTTGTAGGTATGACCAAAAAACCCTTATACCGTCATTTTGTCGTCTGTCTGTCTGTCTGTCTGTCTGTTCGGTAAAAATTGTAGCCAAACGGCTAAACCTAGAGAGTTGAAATTTGGCATGCTTATATAACTCTTTGACCCGCACATAGGAAAAATACTAAAACATCTAAAAAAACATATGCCCCTAAAAATATAAACAAATAAGTGCTCATAGAAAATTTTTTTTTTTTTAATTCTGAGTAGGGTATGAAATTTTTATTTTTGCAAAATAAATTATTTTGATAAGTTTTTTGCCAAAATTGTGCAAAAAAAATTTTGTCCCACACCCTGTAGCCCAGAAGGTTTAAACAAAAAATCTGAAAAAATTCTAAGTAATGTACATTGGTGTGAACCGGAATAGTACAACAGGAATTTTTGATCGGATTATGTTTTCGGAAAATAACGCATTTTTTGTGGTTTTTGGTTCACAAAGTACAAAAGTTATACCAATGTAAGACACTCACATACAAGGCGTTCGATAGCGTAACGGTTAGAGCACTGGTGTCGTAAGCTAAAACTCGCTGGAATCGAAGGGTTTCGAGTTCGAGTACGGAGTGAATTTTATTTTTTCTGTTTTTTTTTTTTTGCATTTTTATTATGTTGAAATTATTTTGTCAAAATTCTAGTTATATTTTGACAAATGTTGCATTTAATTTTTAAGAGCGTAAATTTAATAACCAGTCTTATTATGATTAACAGACGATAAATTATTTTAAAAATATCGTTCATTTTTCCGTGATTACTACAAAGAAAAATTTGTCCTACACACTCACAGCATGCCGCCTTCACTTATTAAATACCTGCAAAACCCTGAAATGTGTGAATATTCACACTTCACATCAATTTTTATTTATAATTAATTGCTGGAGTATTTATAATATTTAGCTAATTAGCATTCATTGTTACAATATTTCATTTTAATTTAGTGTATTATTTATTATAATCAATTGCATTTCATTTTCTGTTCAGTTTAAAACTGTTATGTAAAAGATTACCTACAAGTTAAATAAAATAGTTATTACTATTATTATCAATTTCTTAATTTATTGAAAATTTCTCTATACATATGTATTTTCAATTAATATGCAATTACGTGCCGTTTTCATAATCATTTTTAAAGCCCTGTTATCCATTTGTTATTTAAAGGAATACTTTAGTACTTTAAAGTTGACTATAATTTTAACATGTTTTTATCCTCTACAATATTTTCAACATTAAAAAAAGAAACATATTCTAATAATTATTTTTCTCACGATTTCTCGAGAATTCTCCAGAAAATAAATCTAATTTTTCATTTTTCAAGAAATGAAAAATGTCGAGAAATCAGAAACGCTAGTTGAGTGGGCCTACGTTTGAATTTTTTTTTTTTTTTTTATATGGTCTCCATTTTGTATTTGCAATCTGTTTCATTAGAAACAATACTGTCAACAAACTGTCTAATTATATGTACATGGACATGATCGGATAAACCGCCCAATGACGGTATCCTTTATGTACAACTTCTAATATATATTACTACTGACTACACACTACATAACAACACTTATTTTAAACACTAATAAATCTATATGGTAGGTCTAAAGGTTTGTATCGTTTTAGTCTTCTTATTTCTACACTATTGTCCAAGGGTTGCACCGCTAAGTTATTGGGATGCACATTTAATTTGGTTGTATATTTTTCACTAAATTTTGTTATTTCTTCCGTCACCGATTGTACACATAAGTCTTTATGAATAATATTATTGTTGACGTACCACGGGGCTTTTACAATAGTTCTAAGAATTTTCGATTGAAATCGTTGTATAATATTTACACTGGATTTACTAGCTGTTCCCCATAGTTGGATTCCATAAGTCCATATAGGTTTTAATATAGCTTTATATATTAATAATTTGTTTTCAAGTGTTAATTTTGATTTTCGTCCTATTAGTCATTGCAATTGGATAAATTTTAGCTGAAGCTGTTTTCTTTTGGCTGCTATGTGTTTTCGCCATGTAAGTCGTCGATCTAGGTGCATGCCTAGATATTTACAACTTTCTTCTTGCGGCAGCTCTAAATTATTTAAATTAACAGGGGGGCAGGTGTTTTTCCTAGTGGTAAAGGTGACATGCACCGATTTGGATTCATTGGCCTTTATACTCCATTTTTTTAGCCAAGATTCAATATTATTTAAAGAGTTTTGTAGACATTGTGAAGCTCAATTTGGCTTATCATGAGCCGCAAGTATTGCGGTGTCGTCAGCAAATGTAGAAGTAAATATATGATCTGAAATTGGCAAGTCCGCAGTAAATATAAGATAAAGAACTGGCCCTAGGACACTTCCCTGAGGGACTC
The DNA here is from genome assembly GCA_963971575.1 of Liopterus haemorrhoidalis. Classification (NCBI taxonomy): domain Eukaryota; kingdom Metazoa; phylum Arthropoda; class Insecta; order Coleoptera; family Dytiscidae; genus Liopterus; species Liopterus haemorrhoidalis. Next base: position 15,341,269 of record OZ020621.1, read on the forward strand.
CTGAATTGATTGGATAGAGGCAGCTGTACTCTTGCTTATATTTAACTTGGAAATATCTGTTGCTTAAGTAGGATTTTAGAATTTAATAAAGGGTATATGGCAGTATTTTCTTGAGTTTAAATAGTAAACCTTGGTGCCAGACTTTATCGAAGGCTTGTGCAATGTCCAGGAATGCAGCTGAACAATACTTCTTCTACGGTTGAAATGGCCAAGTATTTTTTTGAACAATCATTCCCGTTTTGGGATCAAACACACGATCCCACACTTACAAAACGAGTGAATTGACCATTACGCTACTGCAATCGCATATAAAGCAAACAGATCAAATAAAGATAGGTTTGTTTAGCTTTTATCGCAAAACTATAGTTTTTAGCTACCGTCATAAATACAACTTAATGTTAAAAATTTCTTAACCTAAATTCTAGTTTCTAAATCTGAATAGCCTGACAATCACTGCCCTTCACCATTGTAACAAGTGCACATACTTAATAAGATTGACATGAGTTCCCAGTATAATGTTAAGTTAAGCAAATCTTCTAAGTATGACAAGCAAAGCATCTGATTTACAGCATCTTTACATTTTCTAATTATAAACCTATATACAACATGTCATATTTGCAATTATGATATCCATCTTACAAAACAAAAAACATCCCAGCTTTGCCGCACTGCGAATCAATCTTATATCAAATAAAATAAAATAAATTTGCATAGCACACAACTCGAGGGAGCCAATCAATTACGTATGAATGCGACTTGACAGCCTCGACATGAGCTTCTGTGTTGGGTATTATTGTACAGGCTAATGTTACAAGATAGACATCGTGTACAGAGATAGGGCTCATGATATCACTACTGTAAAATGAGTTGTTCTATTTTGACATGTTAGAATAGGTGGAACTTCTCAGAATACAGATGCAACTGACAGTGCGTAGTTCTTCGACTTACTGCTACGGGTTTAATTAATTCAAGTGGAGTACCTTTTTTGCGCACACCGCTATTTATCCACTTTTTAGGGTTTTGTAGGTATGACCAAAAAACCCTTATAACTTCACTCATGTGTCTGTTTATACCAGACAGGACCGCGCCTAGCATTTGCAGGGCACCGGACAAAACTGAAGTTGGGGGCCCCCATCTATATATGGAAATGGAATTGGATATCATAATGGTTTCATTATGAAATTAAACTTTTTTCTATTGTCATTAGTAAAAATGAAACATTACACGGTATAATCTTAAATTATAATACTGTAATTACTATTTTTCACATTTCATAATGTTTATTATATTTTATGAATTTCGTTTAGAAGCTTCCGAAGAAGGGTCCTTTTTGCGGTGGACATAAAATTTCGAAATTATTATTTATTAATTTTTTATTTTTTATTTTTGCGGAATAAAAAAATTAAAAATTACTGGCCTTTGCAACTGTGGCAATTAGCCAGAACAATTTGTGAAAAATTCCATGCCTGAACGGGATTCGAACCCGAGACCATAGCAACGCAGAGAACATGTGTTACCACTACGCTACGCCGGTCGGCAAGAGTTATATTGGCAAAATAATTTTGACGAACGATAAAGCCGCCTTAAACCAAGCTTGACCAAATGGGGTGTGTCACACCCCATTATATTAATAGTGGAAATGATGTATCTATTGACAATATTTATGAATTAGTTAATATTTAACAATAATTTAATTTTTAATCGACAAAAAAATCAAAAACACCATTTACAAAAAACGATTTCGAGCGCATTTCGAACGAATTATAAATAAATAAACGTTGTTAGTATCTAATAGCAAATAATTCAAAATTCAAGCTTTGCTTGAGAAATGAGAAAGAAATTGTCTCCCCCACCAAAATACATAGACCAATCAGAGAGCTAGCTTAATTAGTATGTGTGAGAGTTGGTGTGAACGAGAGATGCAATGTTGTCAGTCAACACGAGACGCACCTCGAAGTATGATGCAATTTAGGAAAGAAATTGGCGTGATTTTAACTTTTATTGAAAAAATTATTAAAAAAGCATTAAATAATTACTTTGAAATTTTTTTTTTGTAATATTGTTCTATAGGCTTGACAGCATCTAACTGTATAAATTTTACCTTATTTTAATTGATATTAAATGAGAAAAGCCTAGGGTATACTACACCCCACTTGGTTGGATGTGTATATTTTGGTCAACTACGGGTTGATGGTAAATAAGACAAATAAAGTAACACTAACAAAAAAAAAAAAATTAAAGTTTTTTTAATTGCTACGTACACAGTTATATTTAGAGTTTAATTTAATTTTTTCTAAATATTTTTAAAACTTGGGATAATATTTTTAATGGATTTTATTGTTATATTTCTTGACGATAGAAGCGCGGGGCCCTTAGAGACGTGAGGCCTGGGGCCAATGCCCCACTTGCCCAAAAATTCGATTATACCCCGCAATACATTTTTTTTAAATATTTTTTTTATCAACACAAGAAGATCGAAATTTTTTGAAAAACAATACTGATGAAAAATTCCTGTTCAACTGTTCAGTTTTTTGACATATTTTTGGCAAAAATCGCAAAAAAATGATTTTTAAAAAATAAAAATTGCTGATCCACGCATTAAGAGGTTTCATTTGCTATACTACTCAAAAAAATTTAAATATATTTACTGTTTTATTAAATACATATTTGTTTATATGTATCCCGGGATGTTTTTTTTTTATCTCTCAGTATTTTTCCTATATGTGGGTCAAAGAATTGCCAAATTTCAACTTTCATGTTAAACCGTTGGGCTAAAATTTCTGTAATACAGACAGACACATGAGTGACATTATAAGGGTTTTTTGGAGGTAATACCTACAAAACCCTAAAAATGTTTGAATAAAAGTTATTTTTTTCAAAGGCTATATCCCGAAATAACCAACAGGATATACGTTCTCATTTAAAAAAATAATTAAGTTGTCCTTGATATCATGTACTTGTGTCCGGTTTATTCCAAAAAATTAGAGTACTACCATTCGATTCTTTCAGAAAGAAATGCCCCAGAGATGTTCATTATGATAAGGTCGTCCAAACATAATGAACATTTTGTTGGCTAGCAACATAAAAGAATATTAAAAAAAAAAAATCAAGTAAAAACGATGATTATTGTTAATATTATGACGAATATGATTAGGTTTGTGGGGGCATTTCTAGGATCTAATTAAATATATTAAATAAAAATATATTATATAAAATTAATATATTATAACTAATTAAATAATTTTATTTTAAATAATAATGATAATTTTATTTTTGAAATTACCGCTCCCACAGGTTTTCCTAATGAGATGGCTATGGCATAGAGCAGGAGTCCCTAAAGTACAGCCCGCGGGAGCAGAAGTCGCGTTTTTCGTGAAAAAACGTATTCTCTCTTTATTTATTTATTTATTTATTTATTTAATACATCTGTCCCAACAGCATAGCCAAAATTGGACAGGAACATAATTAACAATATTAAGACTTAAAAATTAAAAACTATTAAACATAAAAAAACATAATACACAAAAATTAATAAATTTATAGAACTTTATATGAAAATTATTAGAATTATTAGAATTATTAGAACAGTTCAATTTTTGTATTCTGCTCATAATATGAACACATCCTGTTCAATGGGGATTTGAGGAATAGATTGGTATGTGCCTGGGGAAGATAAAAAAGTGAGGCCTTGTACGGAAAGATGGGATGTGGAAGTTTAATTGTTGAAAGGAAAGTGGATCGTCAATTTGATTTGATGCTAATTTTTTAAGATAGTTTGTGGAGCTTAACTCACGACGCTCACTTAAAGATTTGGTGGAAAAAATATGAAAAAGGGTACTATACGAGAGATCGAAAGGGGGGTAGGATCCCATAACTTTAAAGTAGATGAACTTTAAAAATTTATGTTGCACTTTTTCAATGGCATTCTTTTGAATCTCATAAATGGGATCCCATACTATTGAACAATATTCAATTTTAGAGCGAATGAATGCATAATAAAGTGTGAAGATAACGTTTATGTTTGAAAAAGTGCGTGAATTCCTGATAATAAATCCTAGCATTTTATAGGACGAAGAACAAATCGTATCTATATGCGAGTTGAAAGTAAGTCTACTATCAAACTCGATGCCCAGATCCCGGGTACTTTTTTGATACATCCTGTTGTCAAGAGATGACTTTTTCATAAGGGTTTTGCTAAACAAAATGATCAAAAGTCTTATTTAACAGATACAAATCTAGTTCCACTTAAACCAGGAATGATAAAATCATAATTAATACACCTATTCTGAAAGGTACATGTTAAGTCTACTGCTGGTTGTGGTGATACGAGGGTTAGCGTTTATGTTTTTATAAACAACCACTAGATGGCAATATTGAAATGTGTCATTACTATATTTGTAAAATTAGACATGTGTTATTGTGGAATCAGTGGCAGCTTATAAATTGACCGAGTAGTTTGTTGACAGTGAGCGTTAAAAAAAACAAGTTTGTTAAAAAATGGATATTACTCGTGAAGATTTTCGTTGGATGATTTTTTACGATTTTAGGCCTATCTCAACAGCAATGCATAGATTCGCTTCGTTCACCTTCTGGTTCACTTCGTTCAACTAAAAACGTCGCATTATTCATCATCTTGACAATGCAAGCTCCCACATAGCACGTCAAACTTTTGATTATTTGAAAGAGAAAAACATCGAATTAATATCTCATTGCCCGTATTCACCTGATTTATACCTACTTTTTTTTGTTTCCCAATGTCAAACAAAAAATGCTTGGACAGCGATTTTCATCACTTCAAGAAGCTGTTGAAACCTTCGAAAACCACGTTTTTGAGTTACCAACTTCAGAATGTTTCGAGAATTAGTTTGGACGCATGCAAAAGTGTATAAATCTTAAAGGGGAATATTTAAAAAAAATGATGTGAAGTGTGAATTTTCACACATTTCAGGGTTTTGCAGGTATTTAGTAAGTGAATGATGATAATTTGGGATGCCAAAACAAATTTTATATTAAAATATTTTTTTTGTTAATTTTAATTCGAACGCCTAATACCATTATTTAGGTTTCTAAATATGTGCAGTATTTTTTTTTATATAGCAAGGTTCATTAAGAATTTTAAAAATTGCGCCTATGGCTTCCATTGGTTGTTATAAGCTCCGCCCCTCTGATTTCGTGTACATTAAAACAGAATTAAATTATAATTTAAACAATTTCCACTGGTTATTAAATTTACGTTTTTAAAAATTAAATGCAACATTTGCCAAAATATAACTAGAATTTTGAAAAAATAATTTAAACAATATAAATATTCAAAAAAAAAAAAACAAAAAACAATATTGTCTCTTCTTGCAGGGTTCGATCCCTTTCAGATCGAGTTAGTTGGGTGAAAAGCCAGGTTCATAACCACTAGACCAGCATACACCTACCAGTGTAGCGTGTTACAAAGCTGTAACTTGTGTACATTATTAGCCAAAAAAAAACACAAAAAATGCATTTTTTTCAAAAACATAATCTGATCAAAAATTCCTGTTGTACTATTCTGGTTCACACCAATGTACATTACTTAGAATTTTTTCAGATTTTTAGTTTAAACCATCTGGGCTACAGGGTGTGAGACAAAAATTTTTTTGCATAATTTTGGCAAAAATCGCTTCAAAATAATTTATTTTGCACAAATAAAAATTGGATCGTTAATCCACGTACCAAGAGCTTTCATTTGATACTCTACTCAGAATTATAAAAAAATATTATTTTTTTTCGTTGAGCACATATTTGTTTATATTTTTAGGGGGATATGTTTTTTAGATGTTTTAGTATTTTTCCTATGTGCGGGTCAAAGAGTTGTATAAGCATGCCAAATTTCAACTCTCTAGGTTTAGCCGTTTGGCTACAATTTTTACCGAACAGACAGACAGACAGACAGACAGACAGACAAACAGACAGACAGACAGACAGACTGACAGACTGACAGACAGACAGACAGACAGACAGACAGACAGACAGACAGACAGACAGACAGACAGACAGACTGACAGACTGACAGACAGACAGACAGACAGACAGACAGACAGACAGACAGACAGACAGACAGACAGACAGACAGACTGACAGACTGACAGACAGACAGACAGACAGACAGACAGACAGACAGACAGACAGACAGACAGACAGACAGACAGACAGACAGACAGACAGACGACAAAATGACGGTATAAGGGTTTTTTGGTCAAACCCTAAAAAGCAATAAAACAGTTGGTTACAAAAAGAAAAATTTCTTTCTTAGTTTTTGTTAAACTTAAAAGGTAGCCCTCGCATATGTTAAGTCTACTGCTGGTGGTGGTGGTAACATGCACTGGTCAGATTTTTAACATACCATCGTAATTTAAATATACATATTAGACCAGAATAGGGGTATAAAATTAGAAGATAAAATGAAATTATGGTTTTTCTAAAAAATTACACTACATTTGACACACTAATTTTAGACATAATCCTAAAGCTTAAAATTTAATTAAAAATTAATATTTATTGATTATATTTTTTATTACATTCTCTAGTTTGACATGTAATTATACTTAACCAATAAATCTTTTTTGTTTCAAAAAAACAAGATATATTAACCAAAAACTCTTTTGTTCCTACCCTCTAACCAACAAAAACTATCCTAATAACTCATTGTCCTTGGAGATCCTGAAGGATTGTTCCTGTGACGTTTCCACCACGTGGTTCCGCACTATATATGTTGGAAGTGCGCTCCACTAGAGCATTCTCGCGTCAACCTCTCTGGCAGACGGAGCTGGCAGTGTATCTAACCGCGATATTCGAATAAACATCGCGATCTACAGCGCCTTATTTAAATTTCGTGTGTGACAATATATAATGACAGGTGTTTGTGATAAGTGATAATGTTTGTAAAAGCGATTTTGATATTGTTGGTGAGTTTGATTGATTAATTATTATATGATATTAATTCGTAATAAGACAACTATTAGTAACAACTGTAATGAAATAAAATCAACTATTTTTTAACCTTATCCAGACGCAATTGATCTGCAAGGTACACTGATCTCATTAGCTGATATATGGCAATTTGAGTGTCCAGGAGTGTAACTTGTCTACTGTCACATGCACACTGCACTGTAGGGTTGTACATCGAAGGCAAAATATCGATGTTTAACATCGATGTTAACATCGGCGCCTTACTATCGATGTTGAAAAAACATCGAAGGAAAAACCACGATGTTTCCGATACATCGATGTTTTATTAATATTATATAAGCTATTTATTTATATTATATAGGTTTTATTTAATAATGTAAAGATAAAATACGAAAAAAAGTAACTTATAATACACAAAAAGCATTCATTAGATTTTTAAATAGAAATATCAACCTTTTTTAGTAGTAATTAATTTCACATTAACATTACCCAATATAATAATCCTAATTTGTTCCTAATATTTTTACATTTCTAAAATAAAATATTGCATTTTATTATAATACTAATATAGTAATCTTAATGTTAATTTTATATTATTTAACATAAAAATAACATACCGTCATACACATTTTTTTTTTCACTCTTTTAAGTTGAAATACATATTACATTTTTTATAACACTAACATAGCAATCCTAATAATAGTTTTATTAATAAATAAATTATAATTATATTTCCCAATACGGTAATTCCAGGGATTGGAGGAATAACAACTGGGAAAGTGTCAACAAGACTCAAAAAGCAATAAATTTGTTGGCGTCGTTGGTCGTTGCATTGTTTGCAAAAAATAGAAGTTTCTTCTTACTTTTTTCTTATTCTGCTAACTGCTAAAAAGAATAAGAACTAACACTATTATTATTGTTATATCGCAATAGATGGCGCTTATATTTTGTGTACTAATATTAATAAAAATTAAAATTTTAAGATTTCAGCTCTCTAGCAGTAGTTTCTGAATTTCAAAGTTTAAACATCGACATCGGTAGTAGACATCGATGTTTTATCGATACTATCGCCATCTGACCATCGATGGTAAAAACATCGATTTTTTTAAAACAAACATCGATGTTTTCGATACATCGATGTTTTTTTCCCATCCCTACTGTACTGTCTCCTACGAGATGTTGTTTTGTATTTGACATTGTTGTAAATAAGAGGAGCCATTTTGACATATTGTGATAGTCAGAAGAGACTTGTAACAATGGGTTATTCTGAATAGATTTTCTAGAAGTCAGGGCCGTGCGGTGATATTTTGGCGCCTGGAGCAGCAGACATTCTTACAAGGCGCCTTTATACTTAGGTGATAATATTTATAATTATCAAGGCTGCCAACTTATTAAGAGTGCAATAGTGGGGGGGGGTCAATAAAGTATCTCCTCACCATTTTTATATATATTTATATTCCAAGATTTTATGAGTTTCACTGAAACAACCCTTATTAAAAGGATTTTCTTTCTGACGTTTTTTCAAAAACGTTTTTTCGGCGAGATAATAATAAATGTTTAGGGTAAAATAATTATACTCTATCTCCGAAAGACTGATAGTAATATAATTTATTATTTGTAAAAAGTTATTGTAGTATCACACAGAAGCGGTAAAACAAAAGCGACAAAATATGAATAGTTCGAAACGAAATATTGTTAAAAACAACCGAGTGTGCCGCACATAGTATATAGGAATACGAACTAGGGTTAAACACAATAGGCCATAAAAATTTAACCATAAAATTTTGTGGAAAAATATGGTCACAGGGGTGTGTTTAATGATATGATAAATATGGTCACAGGCGTGCGTTTAATAAAATGATAAATAGTAATATAGAAACACACAAAACCAATTTAAACGTGTTTAAAATGTGCACGCCACTGGTAACTGCCTGAAAAATTATTTATTACTATCAGGCTTTCAGAGATAGAGTATAATAAATATATATTAATGCAAGTAAAAGTCACAGTTTTGATCAGCAATAATAGTTTTTAACATCAATAATTAAACACTAACAATCAGTGGCGGATTAAGTTGCTTGGGGGCCCTGGGCGGTAATATTAAAATGGGCCCTCTACCATTTTAAATAGAATGGAAATATTTGTATGTAGGTCTCGGTGGACCCCTCGGTTACGTGGGCCCCGGGCGGTCGCCCAGTCCGCCCACCGCTTAATGCGCCTCTGCTAACAATAATAAACAGATATTAAAGAATTTAGATTAAAACTAATTGCAAAAGACATCTTACAATTGACTAAACTCATATCACTGCAAAATAATGCACTCACTAAGAGTGATTGTGTATGGCTGGAGGAGGGCGTATTGTTAGGTGCAATAAAAACGTTTGATTAGATGCTGCAAAACTTTGATAATAATTTTCCGGTTTCATTGCATTTATACCGCCTCGCCTAACAGGCCAACTATCGAAGTGCATTGTTACTTATGTCAGAGTGGGGAGCGGTGATCTCGTCAAAGGTCGGCTCCCGAACGAATTAAAATTTCTTTCTAGAACAGGTGCTTATACTTATTTTATAAATAACTTGAATACACCTCTCTTCCGAGCTGTTCCTGATTGCGGGACAATAAATAGGCTTCCGGGACGATTTAAGGTACCGATATTAAAGCGGGACATGGATTGGTAATCCAGCACTAAAACGCCTGATTAATCCTAAAACCCTAACCTAGTAAATATCTAAAAAGTAAATCATAACGGGTTTTTTTTTTTTAGAGGTATAGAACTTTAAATTGCAATAAAACAACGATGGATTATTCGATTGACATGAATTTTTTTTTATTCGAAAGATAATCTTGTGGCATTACATTAAATCATACCAACAAGACGGCGCAACATGTCACACAGCTCGTGCCACAATCGATTTATTGAAAGACACGTTTGGTGACCGCCTAATTTCACGTTTTGGACCTGTGAATTGGCCTCCAAGATCTTGTGATTTAACACCGCTGGACTACTTTCTGTGGGGCTATGTAAAGTCATTGGTCTATGCGGATAAGCCACAAACGCTTGACCATTTGGAAGACAACATTCGCCGTGTTATTGCCGATATACGGCCACAAATGTTGAAAAAAGTCATCGAAAATTGGACGTCCAGATTGGACTACATCCGAGCCAGCCGTGGCGGTCATATGCCAGAAATCATATTTAAAATGTAATGCCACATGTAATTATCTTTCGAATAAAAAAAAATTCATGTCAATCGAATAATCCATCGTTGTTTTATTGCAATTTAAAGTTCTATACCTCTAAAAAAAACACCCATTAGAATAAATCCTAATAAATCCTAAAAAAAGCCTAATAAATATAAAAAAATTGTGGAAATTATCAAACGCCTTTATCGTATTTCTTGCACTTGGCGTAAGAATCCTCCTCTGTCTGGTTATCACTATCGGTTTAGCTAGAACGGCGTAGATGGAGTCTTGTAGAGGCGGCGATAGCACTTTTAGATACATTGTAACGATTACTTATACATTCTTTTATTTATATCGACAAAATCACCGCTCATTTGTACGCCGACCAAATAAAATGTAATATTTATAAACAAAAATAAATAAAAACCTAGGAGTAATTTATAAAGATGCAACAAGCAAATAATAAAATTTTTATTATGAAAATACTAAAAATAAACAAATGTGAAATATCTGAAAGGCGCCCTCGTGACCCAGGCGCCTGGAGCGATCGCTCCATTGCTCCATGCCACCGCACGGTCCTGCTAGAAGTGCTACAAAATACTTATTAACAGAGCCGCAGTAAGGAAAACTTGCGCTAGGGGCAAAACCGTGTTTTGGCGCCCTTGCAAAAAAAAGGTCTTCACTTCCCAAAATCCAAGTGTTGAGCAAAAAAAAAAGGTCCTCACCTTCGCAATGCGGCGCCCCTTATTCAAGCTCGTCAGCGCCCTTTTCCTTAGTGCGCTAGGGGCCGTCCCCCCTCCACCCCTCCTTACTGCGGCTCTGCTTATTAATACTAATTTCGAAAATGTATCCTTTCAAGAATATTGACTATGAGATACAGGCGTGGACACATGAATTTATCTTGGGGGGCTCAGAAGATGAAATTATTTAAAATATTAAAAAGGTTCTCATTTCTAAACTACAAGTGATGACCAAAACAAAAAAAATCCTCACTTGTATTTTGATAAAAACACGTAACAACCATATTTTTGAGCTTTTGAGGGGGAAGCAAGACTCGTTTACATTGTTAAGAACGTTTTATTATTTTTTTTTGTAAACATATAATTTAAGATTATAATATCTGCCATATACATTGCTCCCGAGTCGTTAATTTTACTATTTGCCTGACGGACGTTAATTTCATTTATTGATATGGGGTGTTGTAATAACACTATGTTATAGGTTGTAAACGCCTAGGTGGCGCATAAGTGAGGTTAACAACAAGTGTACAATTTACAGAAGGTTATATGCAGTTCAGAAATGCAAAATAGACGTTGATGTGGTTATTGATATAAATTTTGGATCGAGTTCCGTTCCTAGAACTTGTATTATTTTTATTATTTTTTTTAACCACAGAATAGGACTAAATGCGCCAATTACTCTGTGACTCACGAACATCCATGCCCTGACCAGGTTTCGAAAACGGGACCTTTGGCTTTTGAAGAAAAGCAGGAGTGCTACTTTACGCTACCAAGGCCGACGAATATGTTTCGTTCGAATATTGTTCGTTATATGTTTTAGTTATTTATGTTTCAAATGTATTAAAGAGAGAAATAATTAAGAGAACAATTTTAATAACTTGACATTTTATACCGACAATAGGGGATAGGCATGATTTTTTAATTTTTTTTTATTATATTCCTCTTGTTGCATATAAACATAAAAAACAGTTTTTAATTTTTTTTTTTTGTAATTTGAAGGCTTAAAAAAAACATAAATGTATGTAGCGCGCGAAAACGACGTGTGACGTCATACCCCTTCTAACTGACGCATGACACTACTAGCTTACCGGCGTACATAGTCTGTTGTGAACTTATTTGTTTGTATAACTTTTATAGGTTATGTAAAGTTAGAGTGATTTTAATTAAAATAAAGTTTAATTCTATAAAAACAATTTATACATGTTTACCGAATTAAATTTTATATTAAAATAGATAACTTATATTGCAGTATTTCAATTATGCCTCTAACGTTTTGAAACTTCATGTAAACAATGTAGTAATATTCTGACATCTAAATTACATAAATATTTATATTTTACAGAGTTGCAGCGTTTGTGTACATAAAGTTATAGAATATAAAATAAAAATTACTTTGACACGTATTTCTTCAGCACTGTAGCATTCATTATTTTTCATATATTCCATGAGCATAAATGCATCAATGTTGGGTAAATTATCACTCTGAGCCCTAACAAAATCTTTATCTGCCATTTTAATAATAAATGCGTGAAAATTTTTTTAAAAACAAATACAAAACTCTCGAACAATACAATACACACACGTGTAAAGATTATGTTGTAGCTGTATCTGTGATGTGAAAACCCTATCGTTTGACGTCATACTCAGTCGTTTTTACTCGGCAACCTTCGCTCCGTGGTCGGCTTATTTCAAATTTACAATATTTTAATTCAAAAATTTGGTTATAATATTAATTAAAATGTAATTTTTGTTTTGTTAGGTGACATAACTAACATTAACATATCAAAATAATGTAGTTTTAAGGAAATACAAATTTTATGCGTATCCCCTATTGTGTACATAAAAATTCGGTTCCACGACAATTCGTCTACAGACTTTACGGCTACGACATTTCGTATACAGACATTTGGTATACGGACTTCTCGACTACCACGACAATTCGTTTTCAGACTTTTCGTCTACTACGACAATTAGTATACCGACTTTACGTCTAGTGACATTACGTCTACCAGGTTAATACGTCTACTAAAGTAAAATTTAATTTTATTTTATTATAAACAATTTATAAAAAAGAAGTTTCAGGGGTATTAGTAAAAAGATGATACGGTGCTTCAAATTTAGTTATAATGCGAATAAAATTAAATGAATACAATTTACAATTACATTTTTTAAAAATTTTTTAATGCAACAAACCAATATTCAAGAAAAAAAAATATGCTTGCATTATAAACAAAAATATTTATTTATACAGAGCCAATTAAACAAACCCATTCAAAATGTGCTTTTATACATAAACATAACTCTTAATAAAAAAAAGTAGACTACATATATTCGACTTTATTTCTTAAAATAAAAGAAGTGCTGACTGTTTGCAAGAGTATGCAATTGCCTCTAAAAATATTTCAATTTGAATATAATAAACTTGTGTAGTTAACAATAATATGAATTTTGTGTTTTTATATATCCAAAAATATTTATAGACAATTAATGCCCTATTTATAAGTAAAACTTGAATAATATTTCTAAATAAGCTAATTTTAATTGATTGAGGGTATAGTTATATGACTTCAAATAAAATTTATTGAAATTAAAGTAATATCATAAAAAATACTCACTATAATCTCACTATAAACATAAATAACTACACAAGTTTATTATATTCAAATTGAAATATTTATATATTTTAGTAGACGAATTAACCTGGTAGACGTAATGTCAGTAGACGTAAAGTCGGCATACTAAATGTCGTGGTATAGTCGGATTGCTGATAGGTGACTGTTCGTTGCTACAAGTATCGATATACAATATTATATGCTTTCTCTGTCTATATCATTTATAATTATTTGCATACCCATAGTAACGTATAGTGACGCAAGTTGACAACTAACCTTCCAAATTAGTTTAATAAAAAACAAAGCATTAGAAAGAAACGGCATGATTCGTAGATATCTTTACTAATTAGAGCACGAAAATAAATTCACAGCAGGACTCAAACAAACAAAATTATTAATTTTAAGGTAATAATTATAAATAAGGAAAAACTTATACTCATACGTAAATTTTGGATGATAATTTGTTGTTTATTTAAATTAAATTTTTATGTTTCCCCTAAGTACAAAGTAATAAAATATTAAGTAAAAATTTATTTATTCATATAATATATTGCTACAAGTTGTATTTAAATGTTTATTTTTTATTTTTAAAAAATTAGTCACTGTAATGCATGATATCGTCGTCATCTGAACTATTGTTGTCATTCCTTGTATTTATTATTATTGGATTAATATCATCAACAATACTTTCTCTTTCCCACCATTCATTTATTAAATTTTCGATTTTTTTTAACAGATTTTGCCCAAGTTTCACATCTAATTTGATCATAGGGTACTTGCCACATTTTCAAAACTTCGTTATCACTATATCTGTTTTGACCATTATGTCTATCATAATAATTTTTTGTTGTACCCCAAATTAGTTCAATGGGGTTAAACTGGCAGTGATAAGGAGGTAATCTGAGTACTTCATGACCATACGTTTGTGCCAATGTATCAATAAAATAAACTGGTTCAGATTTTAATTTTCTTCGTTTTTTCGTTTAGATTTATTACATTTTATAATTCTACGAATTGTTGATTCCGAAATCTTTAAGGCAGCTGCTACTCTTTGACGGACACAAGATAGAGAAATAAGTGGCCCATTGTTCTCTTTTTCGGAATTAAAATATTCCAGCAGATTTAAAATTAAAGTGTGTGATTTTAATAATTGGCCGCAAGATCTATTAATTAATATTATTAACAGAAACTGACAGCTAAGACAAATAACAAAATACATTTTTAAAATCGCTGAAAAATGGTAACTAGATTATTATATGAATTCACTACTTGATACATACATTTAACAGTCACCAATCAGCAATCCGACTATAGACGATATTGACGAAGTCTGTATACGAATTGTCGTGGTAGACGAGAAGTCCGATTTAGGGTTACTGTGCAATTATTACAATTATAAATGTTTGACTGTCAGTTGTTGCAGTGTAACCATGGAGGTCACACATAGATGGCGCTAGCATCCAGCGGCCAAAAAAATAAGCGAATCGGCCTAGGCCGAATAAGATTTACTTTTTGTCCGGTACTAGATGATAAAAAGAACTGTTTTTGATATGATCGGCCAAAAAGTAGATCTTTTTCGGCCGCTTCTGAATTTAACGGCCGAGGCGCAGCCGAGAACAGATAAGGACGAAAAAGATCTTTTTGGCCAAGCTGCACATTATATTTTTTGGGCAACCAAAAGAAATTTTTATTTTATTTACTTATAAAAGAAAAATTATATTTATTTATTTATATTGTATAATTTATGGTTACTGAACAATTATTGCAATTCTAAATGTTTGACTGTCAGTTGTTTCAATGTAACCATGGAGATCTTGTAACTTGAGGAATAACACATAGATGGCGCTAGCATCCAGCGGCCAAAAAAATAAGCGAATAGGCCTATGCCGAAAGAAATTTTCTTTATGGCCGGTACTAGATGATAAAAAGGACTGTTTTTGATATGATCGCTCAAAAAAGTGTTTTATTTATGTTATTAAAAAAAATTGTAAAGTATGAATTTTCGCACATTGCACGGTATCGCAGCTATATAATAAGTGAAGGCGGCATGCTGAGTGTGTAGGACAAATTTTGCTTTGTAGTAACCACGGCAAAATGAACGATCTTTTTAAAATAATTTATCGTCTGTTAATCTAAGAGCTTTAAAAACAAATTTTTTGTTAAAATATTTTTTTGTTAATTTTAATTCGAATACCTAATACCATTATTTAGGTTTCTAAATATGTGTAGTATTTTTTTTATATAGCAAGGTTTATTAAGATTTTGAATATTGCGCCTATGGCTTCCATTGGTTGTTTTAAGTCATATGCTCCACCCCTCTGGTTTCGTGTACATGACACATAGAATGAAAATATAATCCCAACAATTCCAACTGGTTATTAAATTTACGCTCTTAAAAATTAAATGCAACATTTGCCAAAATATAACTAGAATTTTTACAAAATAAAAATGGAAAAAAAAACAAAAAATAAAATTGTCTCTGCCCGGAAGCGAACCCTAATTTGCTGCGTAGCAAGCGAGCAAGCTAACCATTAGTTCAGGATACGCCTATAGTGTGTTACATAACTATAGTATATCCGTATAATATACATAACTATAACTTTTGTACATCGTCAACCAAAAAAACACAAAAAATTAGTTATTTTCTGAAAACATAATCTGATTAAAAATTTCTGTTGTACTATTCCGGTTCACACCAATGTACATTACTTAGAATTTTTTCAGATTTTTAGTTTAAACCATCTGGGCTACAGGTGTGGGATAAACATTTTTTGCACAGTTTTGGTAAAAATCGCATCAAAATAATGTATATTGCAAAAATAAAATTTTGATCATTAATCCACGTTCGGTTTTCATTTGATATCCTACTCAGAATTTAAAAAAAATATTTTTTTCCCGATGACTACATATTTGTTTATATTTTTAGAGGGATATGTTTTTTAGATGTTTTAGTATTTTTCCTATGTGCGGGTCAAAGAGTTGTATAAGCATGCCAAATTTCAACTCTCTAGGTTTAGCCGTTTGGCTACAATTTTTACCGAACAGACAGACAGACAGATAGACAGACGACAAAATGACGGTATAAAGGTTTTTTGGTCATACCTACAAAACCCTAAAAATTAACCGAAGTTCAATCAAACACTCTGTAAACTTATGTTAAATATCTAAAATTTCAAAATCTGACAAATTATAAAATTTATACTAGATATTAAATTTCATTATGATAAACAGGAAAAAATATGCGTTCTTGCAAATTTATTAAAATATATTTTGTTAATTTATTCATATTTATTCTGTTGTTTTACGGATCTCAAAAAAATGTTCGAGCCGCTGAAGGGTCTAAGGTTAAGTACCCCACTTCAAAAGAGAAAGTAGTATTCCTGTTATATGATATATAACTTTACCGATTGATCAAAAATTCGATGTCAATAAAATTCAAGTATATAAATATTTAATATAAAGTTCGCATAATTTTAACTGTAACTGTGAACGATGGTGTTTGATTTTTTTGAAGATGTCGTGTTAAATGTGTTGGCGCCAACTCACGATTTTTATTTCAAACTTTACTTTATTACCTCATCGATAAATATTTTGATAATTTTTGCAAAGTTAATATTTAGATTTTGTTAGATACATACGGATGTGTAATTTATATATGTCATAGAATTGAGGAAGTGAGATTTCAACTTCTTGATATTCTTAGAACATGTACAGCGTGTATTACAGGGATTTAATTTTGAATTTAACTTTTTTTTATCTGTTTATTATAGGGTGACTATTTTCTTAAGAAGGCAATGCGGGACGGGGCAAAAAAAAAATTATGTGAAGTGTGAATTTTCACACATTTCAGGGTTTTGCAGGTATTTAGTAACTGAATGATGATTATTTGGGATGTCAAAACAAATTTTATGTCAAAATATTTTTTTATGAATTTTAATTCGAATGCCTAATACTATTATTTAAGTTTCTAAATATGTGCAGTATTTTTTTTTTTTTTAGAACATAGCAAGGTTTATTATGATTTTGAAAATTGCGCCTATGGCTTCTATTGGTTGCTTAAATCATTAGCCCCGCCCTTTGATTTCGTATACATTCAAACATAGAATTGTATTATAATTTCAACACTTCCCATTGGTTATTAAATTTACGCTTTTAAAAATTAAATGCAACATTTACCAAAATATAACTAGAATTTTGACAAAATAATTTAAACAAAAGAAAACTGCAAAAAAAAACAGAAAAATTAAAATTGACAGGATTCGAACTCTAGTTTGCAAGTTACCTCTTTGGCAAATTACAAAGCAATGACGAAACGCACATCGCTATGAGCGCTGAGTTATCTACTGGGTTACATAGCGAATTAAATATTTAACATATTTTGGTTAAAAACACAAAAAATGCGTTATTTTCCGAAAACGTAATCTTATCAAAAATTCCTGTTGTACTATTCCGGTTCACACCAATGTACATTACTTAGAATTTTTTCAGATTTTTAGTTTAAACCATCTGGGCTACAGGGTGTGAGACAAAATTTTTTTTGCACAATTTTGGCAAAAATCGCGTCAAATTAATTTATTTTGCAAAAATAACATTTTGATTGTTAATCCACTTACTAAGGGCTTTCAATTGATACCCTACTCAGAATTAAAAAAATATATATTTTTTTTTTCGATGAGCACATATTTGTTTATATTTTTAGGGGGATATGTTTTTTAGATGTTTTAGTATTTTTCCTATGTGCGGGTCAAAAAGTTGTACAAGCATGCAAAATTTCAACTCTCTAGGTTTAGCCGTTTGGCTACAATTTTTACCGAACAGACAGACAGACAGACAGACGATAAAATGACGGTATAAGGTTCTCATCTCCCAAATCCAAGTGAAGAGCAAAAAAAAAAAGATCCTCATTTCCTCAAATACAAGTTACAATGCGGGACTTTTGCGGGACGCATCTTAATGCGGGACAAAATGTTAGAATGACAAGAGGGACAGTCCCGCAAAATGCGGGACGAATGGTCACCCTAGTTTATTATACTTATATATTGAATAGTTGATAGTTTTACTCAGTGAAACTCACATATAGGTAAAAGGTTCTTAAATGAGAAACTTTGTAAAGTTTCACAAGGTTAAGTTAATCATGGTGACTGCAGTTTCGGTGTTAACCATTATCAGAGCTACAATAATACAAATTAGAAAATACAAGTTATTTATATGTACAAAAGGGGTGGTGGTAACAGTTACAGATTAAAAAACAAGTATATGTCAAACAGTATCTTGTAATCTAATCTCAGATTATAAAGTTTAGCAAGGGTGGCTTTTATGTAAAAGCAAATGGGCAATGTCTTCCTAAGAAAAATGAATCTTTTTATTTTAAATGTTAACATTTTAATGTTAATTTTTTAAATTCAATCTTTAAACTTAAGACATTATTTATTTTTATACGCTCTGCTCAATTTGAATTCGCGCGATAGTCCACACCCCAGCGCTCCCATTTTTCCGGCTTTCAACTATTTTGCTCCAGTTTATTTAAATTATTTAAAAATAGAAATGAGGATCTTTTGTTTTTTTTTAAGGTCATCATTTGTATTTCAGAAGTGAGGACCTTTTTTTTATATCATCACTTGAAATTTAGAAGTGAGAACATTATTCATAATTCTAATAATTTTGTCTTCTGCCCCTCCTCCCAAATTCCTGGGTGCACCACTGGTTTTGCGTATTTTGAATACTAGAGTAGCTTAGACATTCTAAGAATAACTTTTATTCAAAAACAATGGTAGGCCTTTAAATATGACATCTATAAATAAAGTTAAAAATAAAGAAGATAAAGAAAAATGTTTTTTCTGTTTCTCTTGTTTAGTTGTTAAAGATAAGTTTATCGATAAAGAATGGGGCGAAAAAGGTGTGATTGATTTAAAATATTTACTAAAATACATAACTTTAGTATAGTGCAATCTTTCGGCGACAATGAGCCAAATTTAATCGAAAAAAAAGTGAGGAGAAATAGGAAAGAAAAATTACATACATTAAGCATGAATCTTTTTTTAATTATATATATATAACGCTGAACCTGAACCCTGAACGTATACGTTCAGGGTATTAGCCATTACAAATAGAAATAAAATAAATAAATAAAATAACCAAAACAATCCAAATTACATAACGTACAATAACAGTACAATTTAATTTACAATATATTACATTTTCCCATTTCTTTCTTCTTGCTCTAGTGTCCCTCTCTTTCTTCCTATTCTCATTCTGGTTTCCCTCTCCGATCTCCTTCCTTCTTGCTTCCAGTTCTCTCGCCCATCTTTAATTTATTTTATTCCATTCTCTTCCCTTCCAACCGTTTCTTCACCCCTCCTCCTATCTCCCTTCCTTCCTCCCCATTTCCAGGTGACCTCAGCTCCCTTCCTTCCTTCCATTTCTCGCCTTCTGCCTCCCACTGGGCCTCTTCCTTCCTTCCTTTACCCCTTCCTGTTATCCTTCCCCGATCTCAATCCTTCTTGCCTCTAATTCCTTCGCCCACCTCTCCCCCCTTCCATCTTCGTGCAACAGGTCTAATGTGCTCCCCGACCATACTGTCGTCTCTCTACACCTCTTCGCGAGGTGCTCTATGTCTTCTTCCTCCTCCCCGCACATCCTGCACATCATATCCTCCTGTTTCCTCCAGTATCTATTTCCTCTCTCTTCATTCCCGCACCTTAGCTTCACAATCCTCCTAACTCTCCCTCCTGACCTTCCTCTTTCTCCCTTCAAGTAGCTTGGTACCACTATAGTTCTGACCTCCTTATATCTTCCTGCGCTCCTTGATTTGTCTATTCTGACTGTCCTTTCTTGCTCTCCCACTTCCTTATCCCTCCTCCACAACTCTTCAATCACGCTTATCCCGTCTTTTCTTCTCCTTTCCACCTCTGCCGCATCCACTCCGCATCCACTCTGCATCTCCAGTAATACTCCTTTCTAATCTCCCCCCATGCGTACAATCTTCCTTTCTGTTCCTCTCTGGCTCTTTCCTCCCAGCATTCCCTCATTATTCTTTTGTCTTATTCTTTTGTCTTTTTTATATCCGATATTGTGGAAGTGTCGACGCCATATTTATCAGACCAATAATGTTCTGAGTCACCTCATTTCAATGCACTGATGATATCTAATTTGTCTTTTAAAGATGCAACACGGTTTCTTTTCGATGACATATCGGTAATATTAAAAGAAAATATTTAAATTGCACGTCCCGATACGTCATGACGTGAAAACCGGTACACAGCGTCGTAACACAGCGAATTCGTAAAATAATTTCCTCGTTTAAAAGAATCCGGATAATCGAAAATTCGGATAATCGAGGTCCGGATACTCGAGGTTCTACTGTAATTGGGTTATCGAAGGAACGCGTGCATTTTATTTTAACTGAGTAATTGAATATGCGGAAGCTATCCGCAAAATGGGGGACGTGTTTGCTCTTTGCGGAGAGCAAACTCATTCGATATCAGGCTGGTTTGGATAGGTTTATAGCAAATTTGCTTTTTTCATTAAAAATAGACAAGAAATCTTTATATAAATTTATTTATTCTGAAGGTATATTATTATATTAAAAATTGGACTTGGTCACTTATCAAGGGAGTTACCTTGGGCCTCTTTTATTTAATATCTTTATTAATGATATAAATAGTTGCTTTCAATTCTCTAATTTCCTTTTATATGCCGACGAAATTTTAAAACAACTTGTCGCTATAAACCCACGATATACACATAGAGATATAGATAAAGGCGCAATTTTTTGTGTGCCCTTTTGTCATCAAGTGCATTTTGGAATATCTACTCCCCCGTCCTCAAATGGATATTTTACTTTCTACCCTCCCTCTAATCTCACTTGAATCGGCAAGCGCGTACAGTACTATTTTTTACAATAACTCACTAATTTTAATTGAACGATAGAGTTACGATATTGGTATTATCTGTAAAATTGTGACTGACATGTCAAATATTTTGAAAGATGCCATTTCAGAATTACCATCCTAAGATGATATTTTAAATATGCAATATAAAAAATGAAGTTTCTCTGTTAGTTACGTATTATAAAATGAGATATATTCAATTCAAAAAGTAATTACATAAGGGTTGGCTATAGAAAAATAAAATAATGTCTACTGCAAGCATTATATAACAATATAAACTTATGACATAAAACAACAGTGATGACAGTTAATTAATTCTAAAGCTTCCAGTAGACATTATTTTATTTTTCCATAGCCAACCCTTATGTAATTACTTTTTGAACTCAAGGTACTTTGGAGCTATACAAATTCATAATAATAATAAAATACATAATATTTCAAACGTTTAAGCGGGATTAATTGAATTTTAATTTTTTAAATTGTCACTATCTCAGTTTTCAACGATTGGATTGGGCATTTGCTAAATAAAATAATCAAAAGCTTCATTCAATCTTTAAAAGTTACTAGATTTAAAAATCTAGTTCCGCTTAAATCAAAGAAACCAGCTATAGTTCTGGATATAATTGAATGTAAGAAGATACTTGAAAATACTCATAAAGAGTTGTCGGGCCACCGATGATGATAAACTGCAAGCAATATATGAATAAATAAAAACTTAGCATTTACAGTCTTTCAAATTACTTCCTTTGATTTATTATTTTCACAAAGTTAATATATCAACTATCCAATATAGTAAATGTACCCCTGAACCGACCCTGTTAGATCGCATCAAAATCCCTATATTTTCATAAAAGCATTATTGAAATAGGTTCGTTGCACCTAGATTCAAATCGTTTTATTCGCGAACCAGCGGTACTGAACCAGTTAGGTATTAAGTGATTATTGTACGTTACTTTAAGTGGCATGTACTGTAGAGAGTGCATTTGAATGAGGAGAACATTCTCGAGCTCGCATTATCTACAAATAATAAAACGTTTGTATGTACTTCAGACACTTAACTGTTTAGTTTTTCTTATTTTTTTTTACTTTTTTACTGGCGTTGGTGTGAAATGGGAAAATGATACTAGGAATTTATAATTGTTAATTTAAAGACAGAGGCGTCAACAGAGAAAGGCGCAACTATATTGTTTACGATAGACTTGGAGTTATTTAAATATTCAATTTTCTCCAAGAAATACTTATATTCAAATTGCACATACAGGCGTACTTTGGTTTTACGCGGGTCGCTAATACGGCGCTTTGCAATTATATTCATATTTATTATATTCGGTGCTTCTATTGGACTTAAAGAATTTTCGGAAATACCGTGCGCATTAAGGTTGGAAAAATAGTAATATAAAAATTAATTACTAATTAAATATAATTGGAAAATTATATTGTAAATTAAATTGTATGTTATGTAATTTGGATTGTTTTGTTTTGTTTTGGTTATTTTATTTATTTTATTTCTATTTGTAATGGCTAATACCCTGAACGCCGCAAGGCCTAGAGAGAAATAAAGAATATATAATTGGAAAATTAGTAAATAACAAAAAATTTATGTGAAGTGTGAATTATCATGCATTTAAGGGATTTGTAGGTATTTAATAAATGTAAAACTCCAACAGAATCTTGAAGATGTCTAGGACAATATATTTTCTATTATCACATCAAAATCAACAGTTTTTTTTAAATAATCATTCGTTATTTGAGTACATACAAAGAGCTATCATTTAATTATTTTAAACTAAATTTATTGGTCACAATAAAATAAAAATTAAAAAATCTCAGCGATTTTTTGAAAAATCGAGCTGCATTGTTTCGTATCTAATTCTTCATTCTATTAATAAGAAATATATTGATAAATGGATTCTTTTTAGGGTTTTGTAGGTATGACCAAAAAACCCTTATACCGTCATTTTGTCATCTGTCTCTCTGTCTGTCTGTCTGTCTGTCTGTCTGTCTGTCTGTCTGTCTGTCTGTCTGTCTGTCTGTCTGTCTGTTTGTCTGTTTGTCTGTTCGGTAAAAATTGTAGCCAAACGGCTAAACCTAGAGAGTTGAAATTTGGCATACTTGTACAACTTTTTGACCCGCACATAGGAAAAATACTAAAACATCTAAAAAACATATCCCCCTAAAAATATAAACAAATATGTGCTCATCGAAAAAAAAAATATATTTTTTAAATTCTGAGTAGAGTATCAAATGAAAGCCCTTAGTACGTGGATTAAAGATCAAAATTTTATTTTTGCAAAATTAATTATATTGAGGAGATTTTTGCCAAAATTGTGCAAAAAAATTTTGTCCCACAGCCTGTAGCCCAGATGGTTTAAACTAAAAATCTGAAAAAATTCTAAGTCATGTACATTGGTGTGAACCGGAATAGTACAACAGGAATTTTTGATCAGATTATGTTTTCTGAAAATAACGCATTTTTTGTGTTTTTAACTAAAATATGTTGAATATTTAATTCGCTATGTAACACACTAGATAAGTAAGCTCTAGTAGCGTAGTTGGTTTTGTCGTGCGCTTTGTAGTTTGCAAACTAGAGTTCGAATCCTGTTAATTTTATTTTTTCTGTTTTTTTTTGCATTTTTATTTTGTTTAAATATTTTTTTTAAATTCTGAGTAAGGTA
Organism: Liopterus haemorrhoidalis; assembly: GCA_963971575.1. Lineage (NCBI taxonomy): Eukaryota > Metazoa > Arthropoda > Insecta > Coleoptera > Dytiscidae > Liopterus > Liopterus haemorrhoidalis. The sequence goes on from OZ020621.1 coordinate 15,365,308, forward strand.
TCAAATGAAAGCCGTGGATTAACGATCAAAATTTTATTTTTGCAAAATAAATAATTTTGAAGTGATTTTTGCCAAAATTGTGCAAAAAATTTTTTGTCCCACACCTGTAGCCCAGATGGTTTAAACTAAAAATGTGAAAAAATTCTAAGTAATGTATATTGGTGTGAACCGGAATAGTACAACAGGAATTTTTGATCAGATTATGTTTTCGAAAAATAATGCATTTTTTGTGTTTTTAACCAAAATATGTTAAATATTTAATTCGCTATGTAACCAAGTTGATACGTCAGCGCTCATAGCGATGTGCGTTTAGTCATTGGTTTTCTAATTTGCTAAACAGTTAACTTGCAAACTAGAGTTCGAATCCTGTCAATTTTAATTTTGTTTTTTTTTGCAGTTCTTTTGTTTAAATTATTTTGTAAAAATTCTAGTTATGTTTTGGTAAATGTTGCATTTAATTTTTAAAAGCGTAAATTTAATAACCAGTGGGAAGCGTTGAAATTATAATTTAATTCTGTTTGATGTATACGAAATCAGAGGGCGGGGCTAATGATCTAAGTAACCAATAGAAGCCATAGGCGCAATTTTCAAAATCTTAATGAACCTTGCTATGTAAAAAAAATACTGCACGTATTTAGAAACTTAAATAATGGTATTAGGCATTCGAATTAAAATTGATAAAAAAATATTTTGACATAAAATTTGTTTTGGCATCCCAAATAATCATCATTCAGTTATTAAATACCTACAAAACCCTGAAATGTGTGAAAATTCACACTTCACATCAATTTTTTTATAATTTCAGAAACGTATTTCTCACTATGAACAATGTGTTATTTGTTTTATAAGTATTTCACTACTATAAATGATTTATTCCAATTTGGTACCTAAAAAATAAAAAATAAAACTAAAATAATTCAGAATCATGACGTATAATAGTAGGCGGAGCTTACACTCATAAAATTGATTCACAGTTGTAAATTTTTTTTATTAATTTTTAATTTCAAGAGAATGCCGACCGGCGTAGCGTAGTAGTAACACATTTGCTCTGCGTTGCGAAGGTCTCGGGTTCGAATCCCGTTCAGGCATGGAAATTTTCTCAAATAAAAAATTGTCCTGGATAATTGCCACAGCAGCAAAGGCCATAAAATTTTAAAAAAATAATAATTCAAGAGAAGACATATAGGTACTATATTAGCGATAAATACAAAAAACTCATAACATTATTAGACATAGTATAGGCATGAATTAAAAAAAAAAATAAATAAATAATTTAGTCAAAAACACAAAAACAGCAATATTTTCCAAAAAAGCAATCTGATCAAAAATTCCTTCTATAAGTTTCCGGTTCAGATCACTGTACATTCCTTAGATTTTTTTTCAGATTTTTAGTTTAATCTCTTGGGCGCGAGACAGTTATTTTTGGAAAAAATAACTTAAAATAAAGAAATTTTAAAAAACTACTATCCGTTTCTTAATATACGCTTTAAGGCGGCGCACAACCCTATAGTTCTCAATAGTTTCTTATACAAAACTAATAATCGGAAATAAAATTAATAACAATCTATATATCAAAATTTGCAGCGAATTTTTATCTATCTAATAGGATATTTTTAATTGTAGAAAAAACTTTAATGTAATTGTAAATAAGGAAATTGCATAATATACGCCATCTTGTAAACCAATTGACGCATATTTGCGTACGATGCGGCAAATTGTAGCTAAAGCTTCATTCTACAAATATGTTTATAGCTATTTTGCTCTATTCTGAAAATTACTTATAGTTATTATACTTGGTAGTCTATTTTTACCGCCATCTTGAATATGCCGCGGTTTTCAAAATAGGTGTTACAAGAAAAATGATTTAATCTTTTTAAAGAATACGTGTAGCAAGTGGCATTCCAATATCATCAAGTATAATATTATTCGACGAAGGTTCTAAACTATAAGGAATCAAGTCGAAAAAAATGTTGACGTATTATTTAAACATTTCTACACAAAACTATATAAATATAAAAGTAATTCGAAACCCACAAATAGATTTAAAAAATTACAGAACAATATCGTAGTATATGCATAAATACTGATGGCTATTTTAAAGTTATTGATATTATTTTTACAATAAATGTTTCTACAATTAAAAATATCTTATTAGATAGATAAAAATTCTGTGCTAAATTTGATGTATAGATTGATACAAATTTTATTTTAGATTTTTAGTTTGGTATAAGAAATTAGTAACCACTGAGGGTTATACGCAGCCTTAAGAGCTTTCTTTTGATACCACATAATACATTTTAAAAAATTATTAATTTTTTAACGACACAAAAAATGATATTTTTTTAAAAACAAATCTGTTCAAAAATTCCTCTTGATATTATCATAGAAATGGTATTATAAATAAAAACTGCATTTTTGCATTTAGATGATTATTTGGGAAGGTACGGGGAGACACCCTAAAGCTAAACTTTTGAAAATCTCCCTTATTATTGACTTAATAGCAAAAACGTATATGACAATAATTGTTAATAATAAGAAATCTTTCTTTTCTTATATACTTTTTCGATTGGACGAATATTTGGGGAGTTACGGTGTTAGCCCTAAATCTAAAATCTTGAAATATCTCACTTATTATTTACTTTAGATCAAAAATGTATGTAATGAAACCTTTTTTTATATCTCTTCAATACCGTTTTTAAGATATATATATATTTTGGGAGTTATGGAGTAAGCTACCTATAAACGAAGTATCTCTCGTATTATTTACTTAATATCAAAAATATGATATATACAGAAGAATGGTTTAGAATAAAGAAACGATTATTTTGTGTTCTACTCAGGGGCGGATAGGTAGAATTAAACCAGCCCGGGCGAAATGTGACATCGGTCCAAGAGTAAAGTAGAAAATAATAGTAATACCTAATAATAACACATTTTTTTAATGAATACAACTTTTCAAGCTCTTGCAAAGTGACCTACTATTTTTGTTTTTAATGTCTACCTCTTCTTCTTCAACTATTGTGTACTATTAAGATGTACTATTTCTTCATTTTGTTCATCGTTCTCGTGCACTGTTTCGCCGACATGGTGAAAAGAAAACTTATTTAGAGATTTTATAAAATCTTCTCAATTTGATGCAAAATTGTATAATTCTTCATGTAATTGATCTTTGCTGACATTTTCTTTAAAAATTTTCAATAGTTCAACTAGCTTTGTTAACCTGAAGGTATTCTATTTCTTACCTTGTCAAAATTTACAGGAGAGAAAAGTGCAATGTCAGCATATAACAATTCCATTATATCGAAATCTTTGTTCTTAACTGGTAACCAATATATCGAAAATTATGAGTTTCAATTTCAAATTTCTTTTGCAAATTTTGAATAGGACTATCAACTACTTTCCTTAACCATTTTTCAGTAAAATTAGTACTTATTTTTATGTCAATTTCTTCGTGTATGTTAAGTAAATTTGAAGACCATATAATAAATGTAGTATGTGTAAGATGCTTACTAACCAAATGTCAATATTAAACTGAGTAAATTTAGTGAAAAGGAGTATGTTATTTACAGTATTAAGTTAAACCGAATAATTCAATAAAAGCAGCAAGCAGCACATTATTAAACACTTGCGGCATCTAATCAAACTAGGGATGGGAAAAAAGCATCGATGTTTTTACCATCGATGGTCAGATGGCGATAGTATGGATAAAACATCGATGTCTACTACCGATGTCGATGTTTAAACTTTGAAATTCGGAAACTACTGCTAGAGCGCTGGAACCTTAAAATTTTAATTTTTATTAATATTAGTACACAAAATTTAAGCGCCATCTATTGTGATATAACAATACTAATAGTGTTAGTTCTTATTCTTTTTAGCAGTTAGCAGTATAAGAAAAAATAAGAAGAAACTTCTAATCTTTGCAAACAATGCAACGACCAACGACGCCAACAAACTTGTTGCTTTTTGAGTCTTGTTGACACTTTCCCAGTTGTTATTCCTCCAATCCCTGGAATTACCGTATTGGGAAATATAATTATAATTTATTAATTAATAAAACTATTACTAGGTTTATTATATTGTAATGTTAGTGTAAAATTAATATTAGGATTGCTATGTTAGTGTTATAGAAATGTAATTTGTATTTCAACTTAAAAAAGTAAAAAAAAAATGTGTTTGACAGTATGTTATTTTTATGTTAAATAATATAAAATTAACATTAAGATATTAGTATTATAATAAAATGCAATATTTCATTTTAGAAATGTAAAAATAGTAAGAACAAATTAGGATTATTATATTGGGTAATGTTAATGTGAAATTAATTACTATTAAAAAAGAATATTTCTATTTAAAAATCTAATAAATGCTTTTTGTATATTATAAGTTACCTTTTTTCGTATTTTATCTTTACATTATTAAATAAAACCTATATAATATAAATAAATAGCTTTTTTTAATATTAATAAAACATCGATGTATCGGAAACATCGATGTTTTTCCTTCGATGTTTTTTCAACATCGATAGTAAGGCGCCGATGTTAACATCGATGTTAAACATCGATGTTTTACTTTCGATGTACAACCCTAAATCAAACGCCTTTATCGCAATATTTCCACTTCACCACAAGCCGACATTGTTATGTCGGCTCCCTAGTCATAATTTTTACATAACCTTAATATTTATTGCGTCTACATCAAATCAATAGTATTCATTGTTCATTACTGAATTGGCATATTATGAACAATTGCTATTTAGTTATATGTGAGATATTAATAGATAATTTTTAACGTTTTAACCTCCACATTTTTTATTTATTATTTTTTTAAAATGTTTTGTCATGTTTTTTATGATCGGCCAAAGCGGCCCATTTAGTGATCTTTCCACCGGGCATTTGCCCGGTAGCCCGCTGGGTGTATCCGCCCCTGGTTCTACTTGAAACTGAAATCTCTCACTTATCATTTACATTACAGCAAAAATATACACTACAAAAACCGCACGAAGTACGGGTACTCCAGTTAGTATATAATGTACTGATTCGTATTATATATAGAAAGTAATTCCATATTTAGTTAAAAAGTGGAATTTTGTGGACATACCGCATTTTGAAAGTTCGCTCCTCACCTACATAAATATAACATAATTATTGTAATTATCCCATTAGAAATATTCTTACAACTATCCTATATATATACATATATATGTACATTTTTTGTGACATTTTGTACGAGTTATCAGTAATAAGATCTTATTTCACATCATATATTTGTCGTTGCATTATCTAGATCAGTTCACACCTGTGTGCGTATGACACCACTGATTTAAAGCACTCTACCAACATTAATATTTAGAATAACCCTGTGCCAAATCATACTTGTCTAAACATAACACACTTCTCATACATCTTTTAGCAATTACTAAAATTTACAGATCATTTAGTTTTTTTGCACACTTCAATTTATTATATTTTATGTTATTTGACATTTCTTACGTTACTCTTTCATAATTTATTTTAATTTTATTGGTTTTTTAAATAGATATTCAGAATTATGTATTTTTCGTCTAGTGTCTGCCTTATCAGTTATGGCGAAAATTATAATTCTTATATTACAATTATATACTGTTTTACATAAGAGTTTTATTACTGAAAGATAATGAAATTGTTTATTAATGAACTGGAAACCATAGTACTGGTTAACGGCCTAAGCTGCCAAGACCATAGAATACGAAGAAATAAAAAAAAAAAAAAAAACTGGAAACCAGTGCCGTGGCAAGAGGTGTCCGCAACAGGCGTCAAAACAATAGGGGTGCCGCAACCAGTGCCGGGTATTGCTAGTACGGAGCCTAAATTAAAATTACAAAAAAAAAAAAAATTAGCTATGTATGGACCAAGGGTGTTACTAAGATGATTACGCCTGGAGAGTGACCCGACGGCCTCTAGCCCGAAGGGTGGATGTCGCTCGATAGGCGTAATCATCCAGTAACGCCAATGGTGCATACAAGATTTTATTTTTCACTTATAATAAAAAATAAAAATGAACGGATATTTATACCTGCCTTCACATAAAATAAAAGGTTAAAATTAAAAGATCTGGTAGTTTATGACAATAAACGTGCATTTATAGACAAAAAACAAATGTCTTTTTATACTTTGCGTTCACAATAGGTGCTTTCCAGATAGGTGTGAAATAATCTGAACTACTCCGAACTGATCTTCTCCAAACTACTCTGAAAATGTTTGCAATGTGGAACACTTTCGTGGAGTATTTAGTGGAAAGAACTCATACTTCATAATAGTACGAATTTCCGACCGTTCCATTTTCAACAAAATTAATTTTTAAATAAAGTTTTTGATATTTTTTAGAGCATGCAATGATTTCTTTAAACAGGCGAGCCGTGTAACTTTTCAACAAAAAAAAAAAAAAAAAAAATAACGGTAAAATATTAAACCAATGTCAAATAATAAGCTGTTAAAGTTGGCAATATAGGAAAAGATACTGTTAGCTAAAGCTGAAGAAAAACTTCAATGCGCCGATAATCAGTTCGGATTCAAGAAAAATCACGGTACGGAAATGGCAATCTATACCTTGAAATCAACCATCGCCATCGAGTAAATAGAGGGAAACTTCTTGAAATTCTAAGAAAGAAAAATTTTCCGGGACGCTTGGTAGATATACTAAGAGAATGGTTCGACGAAGAGGTCAAACGTGTACGTTGAGGTGCAGAAAGATCTGCTCCTTTTAAACATAATCTGGGAGTGAGACAAGGTAGCCTCTTCTTATCACCTTATCTATTCAACGTGTATATGGACGACTTAAGTATGCAGTTGAATAAGCTGAATACGGGATGTGTGATGGGTTCCTGTGTTATCAACCACATATGCTATGCTGATGACATGGTACTACTCTCACCCTCTTTGGCCGGCTTGAATGAACTAGTGAAGATTTGTGAGTGCTTCACCACAGAGCACGGACTGATCTATAATGTCAAAAAGACTGAATATATTGTTTTCCAACAGAAGTGCAAGAAGTACAGAGTACCGAATCTTAAGTTGTGTGGACAGATACTATCGCGATTGTCGTCCGTGATATACCTCGGCCACATAATGTGCGACGATCTTTCGGACAATACAGACATTAGTAGGCAGTGTAGAATGTTGTGCGTGCGCGCCAATATGTTGAATAGACGATTTGCAAGATGCAGTAAAGGTGTGTGCAATTGCCTATTCAACTCATACTGTGCCTGTGTTTATGCATCACCCCTATGGACAAATGCAACAAAAGCAATTAGACAAAGATTCAGAGTTTGTTATAATAACACCTTTAGAATTATAAATGGCTTGGACAGATTTTGTTGCGCTAGCCTTATGTTTGTGCAAAGTAGAATAACTGACAGTTGGGGTATGCTGCGCAAACGAAATTTTTCTCTGCGCAGCAGGCTTTTGCTGTCAACAAATAAACTAATCGTTAATTATATGAAAACTGATGTTATGTTTAACAACCATTGGGGTAAGCAATTGGTGCTTCACTAATATCTGAATCTCTATTGTGGACAGACTGGACCAATGGTTGTACTATGTCTTCTTTTTGTTTTCTTTTATGTTATATCTTTCTTTATAAGTTATATAACTATTCTGTACATTATCTGTTTGTTTTGTTTGTTATTTCTTGTATATTATATGTATATTGTTTTTGGTCTAGATGCCGGGAAATAAAGGATAATAATAATAATAAATAATAATAATATTATTAGCTACAAATGTCATCCTTGATGACCTGATACATGAAAGAAAACGATTAGCAAAAATAAAAATTGTTTTTTCATTCCGGAAAAATTGTTAATTACTTCATCAAAGTCCAAATTTCAGGCCAAGGAATATTCGATTGACAACACTGCTAAATTGTGCAACCTTTCTTGTCCCATGGAATTCTTTAAATATGTTTTTATTAGTTTTAATTTTGAGAACGATCGTTCGGCACTAGCGGTAATAACGGGAATTGTCAAAAATAACATATTAAAGCAGTACATACTTCAAGGAAGCTTGACGACACAAAATAATTCTTTATAATTAATAAATCTGCGGGATCCCTTATAGAGGTGAATTTTTCGATATCGTGTCTGAAAGTAGATCGAAAGTTTTTTTATACAAATCGAATGATTTTTTCAAGAATGCAGGATACATAACACTGAAATTGCAAACTATTTATTCATTCCAAAGAAGCGAAATCTTGACTGATTTATGATGATATCCAATACACGATAAAATACGTTCAATCGGACCAAACTTTCGGGGTCTTGCAGACGTTCATCTTCGCAAATTTCTTCTATCGCAGAACGGGGCACTCGGGGTCCCCTCAGGGCGAGGGCTAGTGGCATTTTGTCAGTTCTGCCACCCTATTGTTACGCCCCTGTAATTCAGTTGACGAGTGGCCGCAGAGACTTAAGCGCTGTGTAATGGCCAGAGGTGGTTGAATTTTGGTGGTTGGATTTTGAAAACTGATTGGTGTTTCTGGTTTAAGATGTAAACTTTCGCTATAACAGTATTTATGACAAGACTAGGTATTTTGATAAAAGTTTACAAACCTCTGGTACAAGCTATATGAGCTTTAATTTAATGTCTTTGTTCTAAATATTTGTAATTTAGATCAACGTAGTTACAACGTTTAGAATATCGTATAATAAACATTAAATGAGAATTTTTTCTATTCTCAAAAATAAATGTTATTTAAACAATATTTAGGTTAAAATCGTGATAACATTTTTCAGAAATTTAATACTCATATCTAACTCTAAACTATAATAATTGATAAGAAACCGCAAAATTTAACAATATCTGTTTCCTTATGGTATGAGACAATTTATTTTTCCCGACCCTCATATATTGAGGATAAAAATTGTTTTCATAGCAATTTTTAAATTTCGTAATTTTTACAGATAAGAACGAATTAGGCTTTTGTAACAAGAACCATGATGTTAGTCCGTCGGTTCGTCGTTCTGTCTATCGGTCTGTGGACACGTCTAAAGCAAATTTGGTTGAACGGATTTTAAAAAAATTTGATACTGAAACTTCGCACGTGAATATCTTATATAATCTAATATAATTTGAAATAGTATATATGCAACGAGCATTCACTGACTATTTCATGCAAGTTTCATATTATGCTTTTTCCACTACTAAAACTTTTCTACTTATTTAATTTTTATTCAGTTTTCTTTAAAAACTAACAATAATTTGGCAGTTCAACCTATTTATTACTAGCTAGTTGTCTAGCAATGGTCATGAACCTGTCATACGACATGTAAATTCACTTAAAATAACAATACTTGCGTCAACTGATTAAGGCCGCGGTCTGACTGATTGAGTGCTGTCAATCGTTTGCTGTCGAACAAATTTCAAACACACGTTAACTAAGGGCATGCGTCGCACTGAACCATCGTTTGCTGTCAAGTAGCATCAAGTTGTTTGCATTTCAAACCGGTTTGAATTTCACACGACGCCCGACGCAATAACACATGCGCATTTAAGCATCCATAACCATATATTATTTGACAGTTGGATTGTCAATTTTTGCGCATACATACTAATATTGTATAAAAAACAAGTTATTGCCCAAATATTACCTCAAAAGTCAAAATTAACTGTTTGATAGTATTATTTTAGGTTGGAATATGCACTATTTGACAAGTGAGAAACAAATTTACTTGACACTGAATGATCGGCAATACTCGGTCAGTCAGACCAGTTATTAAATTTTTAAATGACACTACACGACTCGGCGCTACGTTACACGACGGCGCTCGATCAGTCAGACTGCTGCCTAACTGACTGATCAAAACCAACCCTATCAAAAATTACATTTGCAAAATTCGACAACTTTAACTATATTATTTAATTTTAATCCGGTTTCCTTTACAGACGAATAATAATTTAACATATGTTTTCATCCTATTTATTACGTTGCCTAGCAACGGTCCGCTATTGCTACTTGAACCTGTTATGTAATGAGTTCAACCTGTTACGTAATGAGCTTATTACGTAATATGAGCTTTTATAAAGTGTAATATTTAATTTTTAGTTTAGATGTACTTTACACATATAATTGATGACTATCTATGTAAAAGTGTATTTTAACAACAATTATTAAGCAAAAACCATATTACTTACCTTTTTTAATGTATTCTATAGAAATATTTATGTTCAACCACGTTTGTCAATTATTTGTTTTCTTGTTTTCACTTGTTTATGTTTAGGTATGCAACCCGGCATACATGAAATTATACAAACAAATTTTACTTCACTGACAATTTGACGTTATTTCACTGATGATTTAAAAAAATATATTTTTTTTTACAGTCGATAAGGTTTGCTATAGTCTGTTTTTTAATTCCTAGGAGTAAATGCAAAAGGAAGATTTACATCAGAACATTTTAAGAAGCATTAATGTTTGTAAACTAAAGGTAACATTCCCGCAAGTATTAAATTTAAAAATATGTTGCATCTGAAAACCAATCATGTGATTAATTTACCTGACATTTTGACAGAATTTTGAGGTTGACAGTTTGAAGTAATGGCTGCCGTTGTCATGAAAATGTGCTGTATGTAAAAACGACTCCCCGGCAGCCAATCACAGATCAGCTTACTGGCACGGTATTTTTGAATCGCTCCTACGAATTAAAAAATAAAGTATAGTATTGTTGGTTAATTGTTTAGCCCTTTGACTTTATCAAGTTTTACTAGCGCCACCTACACCTAGAACTTCACTCAATAATATATCCCATCCTCGTATATATATATACTCGTATACATCCTCGTATTAATCAACTATAAACAACCGCAAGATTTAACAGTATCTGTTTCGTTACCATATGAGATAATTTACATTTTCGTTTGACGTTGTATTAGAAGTTTAGTTTTCTCACAATTTGAAATGCATAAAACGATTGTGACATGCACTGGAGCCTTTAATTATAAGTAAATTAAGAACTGTATCAGTTGGTAGAATACTAATTAGTTTGAAAACTAATTAATATGTTACTCGGAGCTCCGAGATAAATGTCTGACTATGTTCTGAAATAGTTTACATATTTAAGGCCACACAAATAAATTAAATATTATATAGATGGACCGACGATAGATGGACCGATTAAATATTATAGAGAATTACCGAAAACTGGCTATTATAATCCCAAGACAGAAAGGGCTGGAGGAGTAATGGAGGAGACTTATGCTCAGTTGTGAACAAATTAAAGGTTAAAACCTAAGTGTAATACAGATTTTAATAATTTAGAGAAACAAATGCATTTACTAGATTCGATGTAAAGGAGAGTTGGGCAATACCGACTAGTAGACAATACCGTCAGTAGAGTTTTTCATTACGCTGCCACTTTAACGTAATTCAACAAATCCATCTACCTACCTAGTATCCTACCAACACCGGATCCGATCTGCTTCAGTGTGCTCCCGAAATTAGGGAATGTACCGGTGGAAAAGTATTGAAATCTTTGGGAAAACTTTGGTGATCAATTTTTTTCCCAACTTGCACATACTTTTCACGCGTTTTCAAGAAAAATCGTGTTACCTTTATCTTTATAAACACTATATGAAGATTTAACATTTTTAGGGTTTTGTAGGTATGACCACCAAAAACCCCTTAAAACGTAACTCATGTGTCTGTCTGTCTGTCTATACTGTAGAAATTGTACCCAAACGGATTAACATAGAAAGTTGAAATTTTGTATGCTTATACAACTCTTTGACCCACATATAGGAAAAATATTGAGAGTTCAAAAAAATACATCCCTAGGTAAATGTAATCAAATAATAAATATTTTTTTTTAATTATGAGTGGGGTATCAATTATAACCTCTTAATGCGTGGATAGAAAAGCAAATTTTTATTTTTGAAAAATCAATTTTTTTGATTGGATTTTCGTCAAAAATTTCTAAAAAAAACTTTAGTCTCCCACCCTATCTTTCAGAGGGGTTTCAAAATCTGAAAAAAGTCTCCATAATGTACATTGATGGTAACAGGAATAGTTCAACAGGAATTTTTAATCAGATTAGTTTTTCGAAAAATTATGATTTTTCTGTGTCGTTGAAAAAAATAATTATTTGTTTAAAATTTATTGTGTGGTATCAAAAGAAAGTTCTTTTAACATGATTTTAGTCAAAAATGTGCCGAAAAAGGCTTTGTCCCGCCTCTTTTTACCCAAGGGGGTTAAACTAAAATTCTGAAAAAAATTATAAATAATGTACATTCATCTGAGCCGGAAACGTACGAGTGGAATTTTTCATCAGATTTCGGTTTTGAAAAATATTGCAGTTTTTCTGATTCTGACAAAATTTAACAAAATGAATTTAAATCTTTATAGAGAACGTATATTTAATATGAACCTGGTATAGAAGCCATTTATCAGATATTTCTTATGATTAAAAATAATATAAAAAATAATATTAAAAAATGTGTCTTAGACATCCAGTATTCTGTTGACTTCTTAAACTTATTAAATGCCTTTATTAAAATTGTAAAAAATCATTCAACGAAAACCTTCACGAGTAATACCCATTTTTTTCACAAACTTGTTTTTTTAACGCTCACTGTCAGCAAACTACTCGGTCAATTTATAAGCTGCCATTGACAAATGTAAAATCTTACGAATATAATAATGACACATTTCAATATTGCTATCTAGTAGTCGTTTGTAAAAACATAAAAGGTAACCCTCGTAGGAGTATTATTTATTTAGCTTTTTTTTTACTTTGCAAATCACAACTTTAATTTTCCAAACAATCACATAAAACCTTTTATTGCGGAACTTCCATAGATGACAGATCGTAGATCAGTACCATTTTATAAGTTCATTAAAAAATTGAAAAATAACGCACTTTTTCAATTTTTTTAAAAATTTTTTCATTCTTGTTTGCGCGTTTTGAATGGTACATGTTCTAGATTAATTTAATAATTTTATTTTATACATGTAATAAAGAGGAAGACACTGATACCCAGTGGCGCAGCCAGGATTTTGTCTTGGGGAGGGCCCGAATCAAATTTCGAGGGCACGCGGGCCGAGTACGGCCCTCAACCTTATTTTTTGTGGCCCCTGAAGTGGTAATCAAAATCACTTGAACTTATTTAGAGGAAAAATATATTTAAAAATGTAAAATATACTCTCTTCCCCGTTTCTGTTTATAAAAAAATGTCAAGAAACCCTTCGGGATATTTAAAGTACCGTCACTGCTTATCATTTTGTATGTAAAATAGACTGCGACCCAAATCAGTTCCACACCCCTGCTTTTGGATATTGATGTTTATATCAAATAATAATTCCATTATTTGTTGATAAAAAAATGTAATTGTTAATCCATGTATCAAAAACTTTCACTTGATTTTTTCTTCGATAAATACATATTTATTTATATTTTTCGCGGGATTTATTTTTGCCCCAATATTTTTCTTACTTATGTTCAGTTCTCTAAATCAGCCGCTTGGCCACAATTTGTACCGAACGAACAGACTCGTGTGAAGGTTATACCGAATTCAGATTTCCACTTTATCTTATCTGAATCGAGTAATTAGTTGTTTAAAACAGTTTCATCATTTGACTGGGCGAATGGTTAAATCGATGTGTCAGGGGGGAAAAGGATCAACGCTCCCCTTCATATAATTCGTTGGAGTATATTTGGAAAGTGATGTATTTTCACTTGAACAATAACGGCCGCTATCAAGAGTAGGCAACCTTAAAAAAATGTTTATTTATACGAGAAAAAAAATAATAAAAAATGCCAATATTGTTTATAATGAAGTAATTTAAAAATTGACTACTGTTGTGGTTAATAAATTTTATCTTCAACTCTCCGAGCAGCGCCACGTAATCTGCTGGTCCTGGGAGGGGCCCAGGTCCGTCGCCCCCTTGGCTGCGCCACTGCTGATACCAGTATCTCAATTTTAGGTTTTGTGTGAAAATTCACGTTTTGGATGTTACCTACTTATATATGAAAATTGGTTTAGAATAATGAAACGATTCTTTTCTGTTCAATGCGGTTTTTAATAAAATGATTATTTGGTGACATAAAAACGTCTGAAGACAAACACGTCAGCAAGTTTTATATAAATTTCTCTACATGAATATAGTGCAATATAATTATTACGAGTGTAAGTACCTTTAGACTGAAGTTGTATTGGTTAACCGCAGTGACCACAAAATATAATTTAACTTTCTTTTAAATACCATATTTGGAATTTAGTTAGTTATTCACAACGCCACAAATATACTTTTAAGCAGTCAATCATTTGAATTACAACACTCTAACTGCACTACAATCTTTAATTATAACTAAATTAACAAATGTGTCAGTTAGGCGGCCGCACACGAACTATTTCCTGTACTAAAACCATTTAATGTAGCCTGCTTTTGCATATGTGAATGTGTGTGTTTATGTTTAAATACTTCACTGCTGTATTGCTAAAAAAGTACCGGAACGCTCGTTGATCAGCGGCGGGAGGAATACAAAAAGTAATATATACATATACAGGGTGTTTGTTTGAAACGGGGCACCCCGAAAATCTACTTTATTTGTAAAGATACAAAAAATCTTCAGAACAAAAGTTAAACTAGACAAAAAGGCCCATCTAAAGGTTACTATAAGAATTCTGAGGCACTTCCGGTTTCACCGGAAATGATGTCAACTTTTGATCTAGCATAGGGAATCGATAATTTTATATTTTTTTCCTAAAAGTACATTAAATTAGCTTTACAATGACACCAAAAAATCATATTTTTATGTTAACCATTTCAAAAGGGAGACCATTTATTTACAAAATAATAATCAACATAAGTTTTACAAAGTTGAACGTAGCAAGCTTTGAAAACAATAAAAAAAGAAACAAAATATCTCTAAAATAAACTATTTGACTATTTAGAAAAAAAAAAACTATTACTTTTTACAATTATTTTACAAAAAAAAAAAAAAATTACAAATGTTCGATCAAACCACCATTATTGTCCACACATTTTCTCATCCTTAATAAAAACTGTTCCATCGCCCTTTTTTTGTCACTGTTCATCAAAATTAAGCTCAATCAGTGAAGAAAGACGGTTCTTAGTTATAATAAAAAGTTCTGTGCTTAGCAATATACTTATTGACATAAAAAGTTTTATGTGTATTTTAGTGCTAGTAGAATAGGTCTATATACGTAAACTAGAAGCAGTAATGCATGCAGACACAACCTTTTAAATTAAAAAAACTCATTTTTTCCGTAATAAATGGCAATATAAAATTATTAGGAAGGTGGAATTATGCACATAGATCTTTTTATCACTTTTTATCTAAAAATCTAATTTTTCTCAAAATTGTTGATAGAATCTTTTATTTTAAGGTCGCGCTTTGTCGCCAGTCTATTTGTGATGGTTAGTTCTTCCAAACCTGAGACATTTTTTTAAATCAATTAGCATTAAAATATACACACATACCACTTCCGTACATTAATATCCTTCGTAGTTGTGATAAAAATAATTGTCCTTTACTTTGCATAACATAATAATTCACTTGACAAGTCTAACATCTGTTTCGACCATTGCTTTTAAGCGCCATTCAACATGTAAACATTTTAAAAAACGCATTTCAGAATCTTGAATAAATAACGAAAATTTCTAATTTTTTATCACTTCTTAAAACGTTTCTATTACGAAAATACTGGTATACCAATAAAAATTCTAAATGATTAAGGACACATCGGTCATAACGAAATTCCAACGGGCAATTCATTGAAATCATCTGGCACTTTTTTCAACTTGTAAGTTGGCAATATAAGATAAAATACACACTCAAATTATGTAACACATTTTAGTGTGGACCAATGAAACTGTGAGATAAGTAATAAAACAAAGATAACAAACGAAACAAACTGGTCCAGAATTAGTTTCGAGGGTAGCTATACTGTTACAAGGTCAATACTTTTTTCTTTTTTTACAGTGACGGAACTATAAAAATTTTCAAAAAAAAGAATAACAATCGTTAATTGCGTTACATAATTTTTGCATTAAAGAACAACATTGTACATAATATATAGAGGTTGTCAATGTAACGAGAATAAATATAGAAATGAGTATATCCATCTGTTGACCAATAACAAAACTAAATATACCACCAATTAAAATATACAGAGTGATTTTAAAATCTTGATAATACATAACGCTTAAAGGGAGGCAAAATAGTATAGCTCTTACAAATTTATTATACAAAACTGGTAATTAGAAATAAAATTGGTAAGAAACTGTAGATCAAAATTTGCAGCGAATTTTTATCTATCATTAATTGTAAAAAAATATTATTTAATTGTATGTGGCGGCAATGGTTTATGGACCATCTAATATAATTTCTTATTACTAATTTCCGTCGGATTTAAAATGTTTCAAAAGTATTTTTACTACTCTATTTATTTTACGATTCCAGTTATTTTACAAGTTTTATATTTTCCAAATAGTCACGTATTTTTCCTTCATTAAAGCCTGGAACAGAATGCACAGTGCGCTACGCCGTCAGCGCGCCGTCATTTGCGACGGCGTTGCGTAAAGCCTGGAACAGAATGCACAGCGCGCTACGCCGTCAGCGCGCCGTTATTTGCGATGGCGTTGCTGAGAACGCCGTTGAATTTTCGCCTGCCCACAATGCAATCATTTTTAACGCCGTCAAGTGTCACTTGACAACCTATATCTGTGTTTATACGTGCGCTTTCTTTTATTAAAAGTATAATGGATGATGAAGACTTGTGTGTGATGTTATTTATGTTGTATGCAAGTTATTTATACATACAAACACTTCACCATTCAGTAAAAACTGAGGTTAGGTGTTCTGCGTCAACGTTCAACGGCGTCAAAAGTTGGAAGTTGACGAACATTCAGTATCAACGGCGTTCGAACGCCGTAGGACGTTGTTCATTCTGTGCACTTGCATAGTACAGCCTTGCTTTTAACTTTGCGCTGACAGTTTGCGCAACAGTATGCAAGTTATTTATACATACAAACACTTCACCATTCAGTAAAAACTGAGGTTAGGTGTTCTGCGTCAACGTTCAACGGCGTCAAAAGTTGGAAGTTGACGAACATTCAGTATCAACGGCGTTCGAACGCCGTCAAACTCGTTGCATTCTGTTTCCCATTTTAGCGCCGTTGAGATTTTCGCCTGCACACAATGCAATCATTTTTAACGCCGTCAAAGTGTCACGTGACAACCTATATCTGTGTTTATACGTGCGCTTTCTTTTATTAAAATTATAATGGATGATGAAGACTTGTGTGTGATGTTATTTATGTTGTATGCAAGTTATTTATACATACAAACACTCTACCATTCAGTAAAAACTGAGGTTAGGTGTTCTGCGTCAACGTTCAACGGCGTCAAAAGTTGGAAATTGACGAACATTCAGTATCAACGGCGTTAGAACGCCGCTAGGACGTTACACATTCTGTGCACTTGCGTACGACAGCTTGGTTTTAACTTTCCTCTGACAGATAGCGGCGTCCAAACGCCGTCAACGCGCCGTAGAACTCGTTGCATTCTGTTCCCCACTTTAAGAGATTATTTTTACCCCAAAAGGTCATAAACCAGCTGGCCGCTACGGGTACCAGCCTCTGAGTTAGCAACACTAACCAGCATAGAGAAGGAAAGACCAACCAGTTACCGATACATCTTTGAGCAGTTAACATCATATCAACCAAAATACAAAATCATTTAAAAAACACTGGCATTTTTTTATTTAAAATCCTGCAGACATAATAATCCCACATGTAAATAAACAAATTGTATTATAGACGGCATCTTATAAACCAATCGGCACATATTTGCGTATGATGCGGCAAATTGTAGCTAAAAAAAAAAAAAAAATCAAAAGGTCAAGAATGTCAAAAATTGCGTAAAACCTTGTCAGAAAATAAAACGGCAGAATTAATGGTGGTTCAAGCAAGTTGTAATTTTTGAATATAACCCTTTTCACACTAGAACTTTAAGATCGGATGTTAAAGTGAATGTGTCTTTAAACGCTAATGTGAAACCATATGGCCTCGTCTAAATACAAACGATGTTTAAGACAGAGATCTGCGTCTTAAACATCGTCCGCATTGCCAACATAATTTCTATTATAAAAAAATACTCTTTGAATTTGTGCTGTCAACATTTTATATTATGATAAACAAGAATACTGTATTATATCGACGTTATAAGAAGTTTATACTTATTGTTATAATAAAATTATTTATTTTAATAATGTGTTTAATAAAATACAGAGTTACAATAATTGAGATAAAATGTATCGACTTACATGTTAATACAGGTGTAATATATTCTTTATTGTAGTGTCTTTATTGTAGAATGAAATGAAATATCCATATTTGTTTATAATAATTCAAAATGTGCGTCTGCGCAGACAGTTCAAAACTGGTAATTTCATGACGGTAACTTAAGGACAAAATTACTGTAGCTGAGGACAGCACCAGAGATTTAAATATCAAGTGTGAAAGCATACCGATGTTAAACATCAGGGAACTTTAAGTTCACTCGTCTTAAAGTTCTAGGGTGAAAAGGGTATAAGCACATCTTCAAAAGTTATGTATGATAATTCGTAGTCCGCAAGACTTTTAAAGGGGCGCTACGAGTTAATGCTTAAACCGTAGTCAAAGCAATATGAAGCTGAGAATAGGTTAAACTTTGCCTTTGAATAAAAAGACTTCATATTCAAAGAACTCTTTCTTTTGCTCCCTCTTCCTCTAACCAATCTTTATACTTCTAAAACCTCAGATTGTACCGTAACACTCTCTTTCCTCTGTATTCGCGCCTCTATTGTTCACACTCTCTGAACTCCATACCATTCTTACCATGACACCCCTTTCATGATTCAACATTTTTTGCTCCAACAAAAAACTGAAAATTCCCAGTACGTCACTGCGTAATTCATTGGTCTGGACTAATGCGGTTTTTCTGATGGGCCATGTGTTGTGAGGTCCGTATAGTCGCGGCCACGGGCGGAAATGTCACCGAAACCGCAATGCGACTTAATGTCGGCACCATTCAGTTCTCCGCTCTATCTCATATCTCAGGTGTGAGCTGATAACACTAACCCCACGGTCTAACCTGACAACCTGCCAACCTGCCCTACCACATTAGCTTATAGGTCTATACAGTCATTTTCATAAATATCAAACCTTAATGATGTACATTAATCTTGTTTTATTATTTTTATTATTATTTTAATATTTACCCGCATAAGATTATATCAGAATTATGTTATGCATAATTCTGTAAATATCAAGTATTTAGTAAATGTTATTTTATTTAGATTATATAAAACAAGTTCGCGATTCACGCAAGTTTATCGTTCTAAAGGTTATAGCACAGATTGAAAAATGGTTAAAATTGAATGCTGTATAAATACGAGGGTTACCTTTTATGTTTTTACAAACGACCACTAGATGGCAATATTGACATGTGTCATTTCTATATTCGTAAAATTTGACATTTGTTATTGTGAAATCAGTGGCAGCTTATAAATTGGCTGTTGGGGGCGAAAATGGAGATAAGTCATATGTAAAAAGTCCTATTTTTTTACATATGACTCATTAACACCTTTTTCACGCCCATCAGCGAATTGACCGAGTAGTAAAAAATGGATATTACTCATGGTTTTCGTTGGATGATTTTTTACGGTTTTAGTAAAGGCCTAACTCAACAATAATGCATAGATTCGCTTTGCGCAACTTTTGGTAATGAAGCACCATCAGAAGCACCAAAAAATCAACGTTGCTGTACGCAAAATGATAGAAGAAGATCGGCATGTGACTTACCGTGAGATAGAGGCATCCTTTGGCATATTGCAGACTGCAATACATTCGATTTTACATGAACAATTAGCTGTGAAAAAGATCTGTTCCCGATGGATTATTTGACCCAAGCCCAAAAAATTGATGTGAAGTGTGAATTGTCACACATTTCTGGGTTTTGCAAGTATTTAGTAACTGAACGCTGATTATTTGGGATGCCAAAACAAATTCTATGCAGTATTTTTTTTATACAGCAAGTTCATTAAGATTTTGAAAATTGCACCTATGGCTTCCATTGATTGCTTACATCATAAGTCCGCCCTTTGATTTCGTCAAACATAGAATTAAATTATAATTTCAACACTTTCCACTGGTTATTAAATTTACGCTTTTAAAAATTAAATGCAACATTTACCAAATATAACTAGAATTTTAACAAAATAATTTAAACAAAATAAAAATGCAAAAAAAAACAAAAAATTAAATCAACAGGATTCGAACCCTAGTTTGCAAGTTTCTTATATTATTAAGCGTATGACTAATCCAACCGCGCCACGAGAGCTACTGATGTAGTATGTTACACAACGTATTAAATAGTTAACATATTTTAGTTAAAAACACAAAAAATGCGTTATTTTCCGAAAACATAATCTGATCAAAAATTCCTGTTGTACTATTCCGGTTCACACCAATGTACATTACTTAGAATTTTTTCAGATTTTTAGTTTAAACCATCTGGGCTACAGGATGTGGGACAAAAATTTTTTTGCACAATTTTGGCAAAAATCGCATCAAAATAATTTATTTTGCAAAAATAACATTTTGATCGTTAATGCACGTACTAAGGGCTTTCATTTGATACCCTACTCAGAATTTAAAAAAAAAATTTTTTTTTTTCGATGAGCACATATGTATTTGTTTATATTTTTAGAGGGATATGTTTATTAGATGTTTTAGTATTTTTCCTATGTGCGGGTCAAAGAGTTGTATAAGCATGCCAAATTTCAACTCTCTAGGTTTAGTCGTTTGGCTACAATTTTTACCGAACAGACAGACAGACAGACAGACAGACAGACGACAAAATGACGGTATAAGGGTTTTTTGGTCATATCTACAAAACCCTAAAAAAGGCTCGTGTTGATTGGTGTAACGGAATGTTAAAAAAATTCAACTTGCACTGCAAAATCCGTATACAAAATCGTTACAGGTGACGAAACTTGGATTTATTCATATGAACCGGAAACTAAGCAACAATCCACTGTTTAGTAGAGGTGTGCAGGGGCTCGGGCTTGGCCCGTGGGCCCAGGCCGTCGTTTTCGGGCCGTCTGACATGTATTATATTCGGGCTCGGGCCGGATAAGAACAATAATACTTTTAAATAATATATTTTTAAACCTTCGTTGAAAAATATATATTTTTTTTTAAATTTCTAGTTTTATAATTATTACAAATTGTAAGCAATTTTTGTATCATAATATTTTTTGAACGAGGTTTATTCGGGCCGAATTTAAAATTTTGTCGGGTTTGGGCCGGGTAGATGCAATAATTGTATTAATATTTTCGGGCTCGGCCGAACATAACATAACGGGCCGGGCCGGGTAAAGGTGGTCCAAAATAGGCCCGTGCAGACCTCTACTGTTTGGGTCTTCCAAGATGAACCGAAACCCGCAAAAGTTGTTAGTTCACGAAGCACTTCCAAGAAAATGATCGCTTGTTTCTTCGGTTGTACTGGGCATGTCGCAACCATTCCTTTAGAGGATCGGAGAACAGTTAATGCTGAATGGTATACAACAATTTGTTTGCCGAAGTCATCGACAAAATCAGGAAAAACAACCAAAAACATTCTTCATCATGACAATGCAAGCTCCCATACAGCACGTCAAACAATTGATTATTTAACGAAGAAAAATATCGAATTAATGTCTCATTGCCCGTATTCACCTGACTTTTTTTGTTCACCAAAGTCAAACATAAAATGCGTGGACAGCGATTTTCATCACCTCAAGAAGTTGTTCAAGCCTTCGAAAATCATGTTATTGAGATACCAACTTCAGAGTGGAAAAATGTTTCGAGAATTGGTTTGAACTCATGCAAAAGTATATAAATCTTAAAGGCGAATATTTTGAAAGGCAAAAAACAGTTTGTTCAAAAAAATTTTTTTTTTCTCTCTTATTTTTTGTAAAAACATAAAAGGTAGCCCTCGTATCTATATTTATTGACAACCGAAAAATATATAAAACAAAGTTTGTTTATAGTAAGAAAACAAATCTTTTTTTTTCAGTTCATTTAGATGAATATTTGGGGAGTTACGGGGGGACATCTTAAAACTAAAATCTACATATATCTCCCTTATTATTGACAACAACAAAATAATGTATGACAAGAATAGTTTATCATAAGAATAAAAGGCGAATATTTTAAAAAGCAATAAAACAGTTTGTTCCAAAAAAAAAAAAATATATATATTTCTTTTTTAGTTTTCGTAAAAACTTAAAAGGTAGCCCTCTTACAAACAGAACAACGCACCAACTCACACTTACCTTATGGTTCAGCAATTTTTGGTGAAGAACAAAGTCACTCTTGTTTTCCATACACCATACTCACCTGATTTGGTCTCATGTAATTCCATCCCCCAACTGGAGAGTTCTAAAAGCTATCTTAAAGCTTCAAAAGAGATCTAAAATCAATTCCAAAAGGTACCGACAACATATGTTCTCAGAAGTGAAAAAGACACTGGCAGCAATGTGTAGTCGCAGAAAAGCAGTATTTCAAAGGTGATAATTAAAATGTAAAATAATTTCTTAATAATAATGATTTATGACCCTATTTCTCGATTTTTACCGACCGCCAACATATATAAGGGAGGTATTGTGATCATACCGATTTTGACATTTCGAGATTTCGATGGATCTCCACGAATTGAGGTCCCTACATAACGTTTTGACTACTTTTAGCATGATGTCTGTCCGTTTGTCCGTCTGTCTGTCTGTCCGTCTGTCTATCTGTGTACACGTGCAAAGCAAATTCGGCTAGAAGTATTTTTATGAAACTTCTACAATGTTCCATTACTCGACGAAAGTAACCGCGGTTGAAGTTTCCCGTTCCGAAAGTGTACGACATTAACCTTTTCAGGAAAATTGTTAAGTTTCGGAACGCGGTTACTGAAGATTTTGGTTACTTTTTTGTAACCAAACTAACCGTAGAAATTACGCGGTTAGTGTGGTTATTTCCTTCCACTACAAACTTCAGATCTAATGTTAACTACAAAAGGCGGGAATTTCAAAACAATTACAATAAGGCGAGAGTTAAGTGGAGGGAATTAATCGTTTCTTTATAGTGCAAGTAGTAAATTATAATATTATTTTACTATAGTCTATAATTAAAACAGTAAGAAGGAGTGTAAGTAACTGATTTTTAGTAATATTGATCGATGTCGTGAAAAATAATATCGGGAAAAATCATATATGTTCTTATATAATGTGCCATTGTAAACAAGTACTAATAAAACAAATATCTTTATTAATAAGTTTGTAAGAGAATATCTATAACCTATAACGTCCATAAAATGACAGTTCAGTTGTCTGTTTTATCAACTGTGAAGTGTGACTACCGTTCCGTAACTTAAACTCGTTTTCAGGTAACCACTGGGTAACCACAACTTACCACGACTTTACCGTCACCGCGACCGCGGTAGTTAGGTGTGCAGTTACGGAACATAGTATTAATATTTAAGCTTTTGACATCAATGGCACGAGTTGATCAACTTTGGTAAAAATCGGTTGACTAAAAATGGGAGTTTACTCATGTCGATTTTAAGATTTTTGGGAATATTTGCAACAGAAAATTATGTATTTCGAAAAAAATTATTTAACAAAAGTTGCTATAAAAGCAATAACTAACAACTTTTATTCGAGACATTTTTAGATTAAACGAAAAAATTTTGAAAAAGTATCTATTTTTTCATACTTATATGTAACGTTTCCATGGTAATGATAAATAATATCTCTGTTAGAAAATATTGGGCCAAGATATTTCTACTCTGCTGCTAGAATGTATTTTATAAAAGTAATTCGTGATGGCGGTCGGTCCTGTGGTGGCCACAGCTGATTTTTTTTTATCTATAACTTGTACGTAAAATTTTTCATTCAGATGAATTAGACAAACGTCTGATTTCAACAGAAAAATCATCTAATCGAAATAAGTAAAATAAACAAACAAATATATTTATTTACTCAAATTTTAATCTTCCATTTAAAATAACATATCCCACGCAGTTTCATCACATTATATTTTATTTGCCTTTAAAAATATCTGCTAATCTCTCCCTATAAATCTATTAACACGTTATTTATCTAAATAATTAATATTAATAACAGTAACAGATTGAACAATAACGCAATCTTTAAAGCAGATAAAACCTTCATCTATTTTTTTCAGTCACCTTCGGTTAAATCTCGAATTAAGACGAGGATTAGTTTAACATCTTTGACAAGTGACAGTCGATGGGTTTTCTTTTAACAAGCATTATGTTTGTCTTTTGTTTTACAGATGATTTTTTAAGTGTGTTTGAACAGTATTAGATGTCAGTTTTGGCGATCCTACTAATGTATATTGATGACTATGTCAAAGAACTATGTCAGGAATTTTATTATATTCATATTAGACAAAAACAGGGCCGGCTCAAGGGTACCTGACGCCCCGATGCAAAATTAGGTTAGACCCCTCACATATATTTTTTTAAATAATTTTTTTGATAACTATTGTAAAATAAAACAAAATAAAATAATAATATTTAATTACCATGCGATAATTTCCATGCGATGCGCCCCAATGCGGCGCATCGCCTGCTTGCCGTCTTGAGCCGCCTCTGGATGAATAGGCTTGAAATCAACTTTAAGAACACATCTAAAAACAGTGGAAAAAAAAACAGTTAAACAGCTAGAAACTGAAGAAAACCTAAAAATTAAAGGTACTGAAAAGTTCAAATACAAGGGTATTGGACTTATTGACCATAAGTCCTTACAAAATCTAAGATAATGCGCTAGTAGCAGTGTTACCACCTGTCCGGGTTTGACCCGGACAGTCCGGGTTTTGCTCTACATGGCCGGGTGTCCGGGGGAAGCCCAAAAATGTCCGGGAATTTAGAAAATTTAGCAAAACGTCAATAATTATATATTTTTTAACATACATTATTAATTTTTTTAATTTTATTTTCTTTTTTCAATATTTTGCGTTGGTAGTAATGAGATGACATATAGGGGAATCCCATATGTTAATATTGAACCAATTGTGTACAGTCTATTCCAAACGATTAGGCGGAACTAACCGGAAATTTCATTTTTGTAAGTTGTCATTAGCTATTTTTTTATATATTGAAGTTGGCTTTTCCTGAACAAAATGATCAATAAATCGGTAAAAGTAACTAGAATAGAAAATCTAGTTCCGCCTTAACCAAAGGAACAGACTTTAGTAGTAACTTGAGTGAGTTTTGAGCATTCATTAGAGCTCCTAATTTGTAATAATTTAAAAATTAAATGCGATGAATTTCGTAGTATAGCAATAGGCAATAAAAAGCTTTTAGAAGCGACACGGGGCAACTTATGTATGTTTCTTTAAGCTTTATG
The DNA here is from genome assembly GCA_963971575.1 of Liopterus haemorrhoidalis. Taxonomy (NCBI): domain Eukaryota; kingdom Metazoa; phylum Arthropoda; class Insecta; order Coleoptera; family Dytiscidae; genus Liopterus; species Liopterus haemorrhoidalis. The sequence continues at coordinate 15,390,744 of OZ020621.1, forward strand.
ACATTATTTTAGTACATTGGAATGATTAATTTTACCTTTTTTTTGCTCGCAAAATTTTTATGACCGGCAACAACATTTAAAAGGTGGCAACACTGGCTAGTAGTATCGAAACAAGTTTGTTTTTGAAAAGTACCATCTGTCAATAGACCTCTGTCGCCATATTTTCAGCCATATCCATCGCGTGGTTTCATTTTTACAATTGGTTGAAGCAACTTTTGTTATTTTGAAACAATGGAAAAAACAAGTTAAGTGCAGTTTCGTTTCGTGCAGTGATTAACACTTTCATTTGAAAGGCAATACAACGAAATAAATTAAATAAGAGTTGGATGAAATTCATCGTGCAGATGTACCAGCGTTCAAATCTGGTTACAATTGGCTGAATGAGTTTAAACCTGGTCGTGCCATCCATAAGTGATGAACATCGTTAGGGATGTTGGGGTGACTACGCCAAAAATGATCCACAATATGGTCTTGAGTGATCGACGAGGAAAAGTGCGCAAACTAATTGAGGCCACAGACATATATGCCTCAGTGGTTTAAATTTTGCATGAAAAATTTAGTATGAAAAAGTTGACGGCAAGATGGGTGCCGCGTTTGCTCACATTGTAGAAAAAATAAATAATAAAAAGGGTGTGGTCGATGGCGAAAATGCATGAATTACGCTTCGAATTGTTGCCGTATCCACTGCATTCACTAGATTTGGCCCCCAGAGACTTTTTTCTGTTTCCAAACATGAAGATATGGATCGCTGGAAAATGATTCACGTCGAACGAGGAGGTAATCGCTGAAAGAAAATCATTTTTTTTTTTTTTTAGAAATTCGACTTTTTTCCTCAACATACTCTCCTTCAAGAGTGACCATTTCATTCCAACGATCCTCTAACTTTTCGATGCCTTCTTTGTAGAACGATTTGTCTTTGCCCTCAAAATAGGCCTCGGTTTCGGCAATCACTTCTTCATTTGAGTCAAACATCTTTCCCTGGAGCATCTTCTTGAGGTTTGCAAAAAGCCAGTAGTCGCTGAGGTCCAGATCTGGAGAGTACGGTGGGTGAGGAAGCAAGTCGAAGCGAAATTCATTCAATTTAACCATCGTTTTCATCGACTTACATCGTGACACGGGGCGTTGTCTTGGTGAAATGACACTGTTATCTTTTGCATGTGAAGCCGTTTTTTCTTGATTACTACACTCAATCGGTCCAATAATGTCATGTAGTATTCGCTATTGATAGTTTTACCTTTTTCAAGATTGTCGATAAACAAAACACCATGCGCGTCCCAAAATACGGATGCCATAACCTTGCCATATGACTTTTGAGTTTTTGGTCGCTTTGGACGACTTTGACCGACTGCTGTCCACTCAGCTGACGATCTTTTTGATTCAGGTATGTAGTAGTGGATCCATGTTTCATTCATTGTCACATACCGACGCAAGAAATCCTTTTTATCTCGCTTGAACAGCTCCAAACAGCGCTCTGAATCGTCGACTCGTTGTTGTTTTTGGTCCGGTGTAAGCGAACGCGGCACCCACTTCGAAAGCAATTTACGCATGCTCAAATTTTCGTGTAAAATTGTAAACTCACTACCTTCTGACATCTTTAAGGTGTCAGCTATCTCACGCAACTTCACTTTACAGTCTTTCAAAACTATTTTCTGGACTTTTTTCATATTTTCCGGAACAACTGCCGATTTTGGGCGACCAGAGCGTTCAGCATTATTGGTGTTCGTACGACCACGTTTAAATTCAGCATACCAATCAGTAATAGTTGATTTGTCTGGTGCAGAGTCTTTATAACGCTTATCAAGCCACTGTTTGACAGCAACACTATTTTTTCTCATAAAAAAACAATGTTTAATCTACACACGAAATTCTTTTTTATCCATTCTTTTGAAAATTACAAAACTGGAGTCACTAAAACTACTGTAACCTCTAAACTAATTGTCAGAATGTCATTAAATTTTCACACGTATCGTTTGAAGGTTGGTACTATCCAGAAATCATATGGGTCTGTCAACTTTGTTGCCATATATATGTTAGACCGGAGACTTATTGAGTGAAGGTTACGAGGTCGCTTAAATTAACGACGAATTAGGAATTATTAGGAACGAATTTGGAAGCCTTTCGCATTTTTACAAAGGACCTCCAGTAGTCCGCGGACCACCAGTTGTAAAACACTTTTTTTTAATCTTCTGTAACATTCTTGTATTCCCTAATAAAGTTTCTAAAGTATTTTAATTTAAATTTTTCATCTTATATGTTAAGTAAAAAGTTTAAAAACGAGTTTAAATTTTGAGTGATTTCTTTCAATTCCAAACATTCTAAAGAGTTTTTTCATTTAAAGTTTTGACGTCAACCAAAACGATCTAAAATGCAGAAAGCGGATTCACCAATATAGCGCTTTTATATGTATTGATACCCAGTGACGGATTAAGCGGATGCTGAACCTGTAGGCCCTGGGCATGAAAGAGGTCCCGCAACGGCTATAAACATTTTTCATAGCTAATATTTTACAGGATGTCCAATAAGAATTTTCTGGTCGCGGCGTCCGACTTTTACGTCGGACGATTTTCCAGGGTTGCTAGAGTTTTCCTATTTAAAGAAAGATAGTCAAATTATTATAACGAGGATTATCTTTTATATTTTTACAAACGACCACTAGATGGCAATATTAAGTTAGGTAGTTAAAAATTTTGGCACACAGCTACAAAGACTATTTGCGCCATGGCAATATTAAAATGTGTCATTACTAAATTCGTAAAATTTGACATTTGTTATTGTGAAATTAGTGGCAGCTTATAAATTGACCGAGTAGTTTGTTGAGAGTGAGCGTTTAAAGAAACAAGTTTGTGAAAAAATGGATATTACTCGTGAAGGATTTCGTTGGATGATTTTTTACGTTTTTAGTAAAGACCTAACCCAACCAACAATGCGTAGATTCGCTTCATTCAACTTTTGGTAATGAAGCACCATCAGAAAAGACTGTTTATAATTGGTTTGCAGAATTTCGTCGTGGTCGTACTTCCGTCAGTGATGAATCTCGTGAAGGTCGACCAAAATCGGTTGTGTTTCAAAAAAAACATCGATGCTGTGCGCAAAATGATTGAAGAATATCGGCATGTGACTTACCGTGAGTTAGAGGCATCCTTTGGCATATCGCAGTCTGCAATACATTCGATTTTGCATGAACATTAAGCTGTGAAAAAGATCTGTTCCCGATAGATTCCGCATAATTTGACCGAAGCTCAAAAAAAGGTTCACGTTGATTGGTGTAAGGGAATGCTAAAAAAATCAACCTAGGCACTGCAAAATCCGTATACAACATCGTTACAGGTGACGAAACTTGGATTTATTCATATGAACCAGAAACTAAGCAACAATCCACTGTTTGAGTCTTCCAAGATGAACCGAAACCCACAAAAGTTGTTCGTTCACGAAGCACTTCCAAGAAAATATGCGCTTGTTTCTTCGGTTGTACTGGGCATGTCACAACTATTCCTTAGAGCATCAATTCCCAACCTGTGCTCCGCGGAGCCCTAAGCGCTCCCCGTGCACTTCTCAGGGGCTCCGCAGCCGTTCCAGAAAATTAAATAAATAATAATTGAATAAAATCAAAACAATTAGAAATAAAACAACAGAATCAAAATAAGAAAATTGGAAATTACATTTTGAACGAAAATTTGCCAAGCTGAATGTATGTCCGAGTGATTTCTGACTCAAGACAGTTTATAACTTTATGCCTAGCTGGAATATGATCGGCGAGATGTATTATTGTTTGAATAATCTGCGTGTATTTTGATCATTTGCTTTATTTTATAAAAATCTATCTATCTATCAAAAAGTCAGCTGTGAAAAAAAAAGTGAATATATTGTGAAAAAATCTGCCCCCTCCTCCTTAACATTGCTTCTAAACAATATTAATTTGTAAAACATAGAGTAGGCCTTAGGGGCTCCGCCATAGAAATTGATTCTGAAAAGGGCTCCGCAAGTCAAAAAGGTTGGGAAACACTGCTTTAGAGGATCGGAAAACAGTTAATGGTATGCAACAATTTGTTTCCCAGAAGTCATCGACAAAATCAGGAAAAACAACCAAAAACATCGCATCATTCTTCATCATGACAATGCAAGATCCCACATAGCACTTCAAACAATTGGTTATTTGAAGGAGAAAACATCGAATTAATGTCTCATCGCCCGTATTCACCTGATTTATCCCCTAACGACTTTTTTTGTTCCCCAATGTCAAACAAAAAATACTTGGACAGCGATTTTTATCACCTGAAGAAGCTGTTGAAGCCTTCGAAAACCATGTTTTTGAAATACCAACTTCAGAGTGAAAAAAATGTTTCGAGAATTGGTTTGAACACATGCACAAGTGTATAAATCTTAAACGCGAATATTTTGAAAAGCAATAAAACAGTTTGTTTCAAAATTTTTTTCTTAGTTTTTGTAAAAACTTAAAAGGTAGCCCTCGTAATGGTGAACTTGTGAATCGAGATTAGAACGGCTGTTGATGGATCTTGGGAAAGCGACCATACTTATAGGGGAAACTTCCTAAGCGCCCTGACATCTGGTGGCAATTTGCGGAAGATACGAAAGTGACATTGTTTTGTTTTGTTCAATGGAGAAATACGTGTTTTTTTGTTGTTTGTGTTTTATTTTTGTGAATCATGAAAAAAAAAAACAATCAATTTTGTTGTGTGCCGCAATGTAAATCGTGAATAAGGAAGAATTCCTCTTAAACATTCCATAATTTACCTTAATCGAAAAAAATATATAAATTGCAACGACGTTTGGAGGCAAAGAGAAAGTGCATCGTAGGTTTTTATGGACCCAAAAACTAAAATGTGCAAAAATCCAAGCCCATGCATGCACGTTTGTTTGCATTTTATGAAAAGTGATTTTTTACGTCCAAGAAAAGACTGAAAAAAAGCATTTACCTCTCCCAAAATTTGCCTAAATCATCAGTTGATATAAAAAGGCCCTTCTACTTTTTCACACAGAGATATTAATTTTTACTAATATATTTACCATATTTTTTGTTGTCATTATATTGACCGACAGTCAAAAATAATTAAAAATACAATGAAAAACTAAACATTTATTTAGAATAGTATATTATTACATATTTTGTAAATCGTAGATTACCTTTAAATAAAAAAAAAGCTCGGAAAACAGGAAAAATACAACTCGTGTTCATTTTCACCATGTAAACAAATACACGAGTAACAGTTTGATGTCACTTTCGAGTGTTCCAGCTTTGCCGCATATGGCGCTGCGATCTTAAAAAGTTTCTCCTATTATATCGATAGAGTCAATATAATTATTAATTGTATTGTACATGATACATGCGGATTGCCTGAGATTATTTGTCGCCTACTACGAATGTAGGCTGCAAACCTGCAATTCTGATCTTAAATTTTCACTAAATAATATGCGATAGTCCGAGTAAATTATATATTTCTTAAAATAAATATATCGTAGAAATTTGTTTTGAATTTTTCAATCTCTGCACTCCGTCGCATATAGGGGGATTGCCAAATTACAGAACAATATTCTAATTTTGGTATAACCAACGTATTAAAGAGATTAATAATAGCATTGCAATTCTGCAAATTCCTTGTGTTACGTAAAATAAATCCCGTTATTTAACAATCTGTCAGTAACTTGTCAATGTAGAAACCGAAATTAAGTCATACGATAGACGTAAGTCTTTTATATTACTTGGTCTGGTCAAAGCATGCGAAAATATTTTATAATTATAAATTATTTTCGATTTTGCTCTTGTGAAGCTCATGACGTAACATTTCAATTAATTGAATTCTAGTTTATTGTCCTTACTCCATTGCATTAAATTATTCATGTCAGTTTGTAAAAACTTACAGTCATTACTTGTTTTAATTTTTCTATAAATTTTTAGATCACGGGCAAAAAGTTTATATTTGGAACGGTTTATACGGCTACTAATTAATAATTAGCTACTAGTTAATCATTTATGAAGATTAGAAATAGTAGGGGACCTAAATCGCTTTCTTGCGGTATACCAGATTTAGCGTGAAATTTGTTAGATGTGTGATTATGATATTTTACATAAAAAATCCGATTTTATAGATATGTAGAATAATAAATCGAGAACAAAAATGATTACGTTATTAAATTTGTTTTTTTAATTGGCTCGTATAATTTTTACCGGCTGGAGTGCCCACTGCACTTAACCCGCCTATGTTGATACCCCTGATTAGTAATTAGTAAGGAGTATAGATCGATAATGAAAGATAAAAAAATTGATGTGAAGTGTGAATTTTCACACATTTCTGGGTTTTACAGGTATTTAGTGACTGAATGATGATTATTTGGGATGCCAAAACAAATTTTATGTCAAATTATTTTTTTATTAATTTTAATTCGAATGCCTAATGCCATTATTTAAGTTTCTAAATATGTGCAGTATTTTTTTTATATATCAAGGTTCATTAAGATTTTGAAAATTGCGCCTATGGCTTCCATTGGTTGCTTAAATCATAAGCTCCGCCCTTTGATTTCGTCAAACATAGAATTAAATTATAATTTCAACACTTCCCACTGGTTATTAAATTTACGCTTTTAAAAATTAAATGCAACATTAACAAAATATAACTAGAATTTTGAAAAAATAATTTAAACAAAATAAAAATGCAAAAAAAAAACAGAAAAAATAAAATTAACAGGATTCGAACTCTAGTTTGCAAACTACAAACCGCACGACAAAACCAACTACGCTACTAGTGCTTACTTATCTAGTGTGTTACATAGCGAATTAAATATTTAACATATTTTAGTTAAAAACTCAAAAAATGCGTTATTTTCACAAAAATTCCTGTTGTACTATTCCGGTTCACACCAATGTACATTACTTAGAATTTTTTCAGATTTTTAGTTTAAACCATCTGGGCTACAGGGTGTGGGACAATTTTTTTTTCACAATTTTGGCAAAAATCACCTCAAAATAATTTATTTTGCAGAAATAAAATTTTGATCGTTAATCCACGTACTAAGGGCTTTCATTTGATACCCTGCTCATAATTTTAAAAAAATATATTTTTTTTTTCGATGAGCACATATTTGTTTATATTTTTAGGGGGATATGTTTTTTACATGTTTTGGTATTTTTACTATGTGCGGGTCAAAGAGTTGTATGAGCATGCCAAATTTCAACTCTCTAGGTTTAGCCGTTTGGCTAATTTTTACCGAACAGACAGACAGACAGACAGGCAGACAGACAGACAGACAGACAGACAGACAGACAGACAGACGACAAAATGACGGTATAAAGGTTTTTTGGTCATACCTACAAAACCCTAAAAATAAAGACTAAAAAATAAAACTAAAGAGTTTTATCTATACTTCTTAGAATTATAATTTTTCACGCTGATTATCTTCTGCTTATGTAAATGTGTTTAATTATCCCGATATGTTTACAAACATTACAAGTGCAGTAATTACTTTCACTTAAAATGGAAGTAGCTCTGTCAGGAGTGAAACATATCGCTATTCTTGTTATTCCTGCTACTCGGTTCTCGCTAGCATAAAATAAACATGCTTGAAATATCAAAAACATTGGCGTGCATTTTTAAAAATATTTCCACCTTTATAGTAATAACATTCTTTTGATGGGTATTGCCAGTCAGGTTCAGTCACATAATTTATCCATCTTATACCAGGTTTACAAGTATAAAATGCGGATTTTTTTTTTTTTTTTAATAAAACACATTAATCTCAAAAGAACAGTAAAAGTTTATTTATTCAAAGTATGCTCCATTAGAAGTTATACATTTTTCCCATCTTTCAGGCAATTTGTGAATACCTCGCCAGTAGAACTCTTCCCCTTTCCCCGCAAACCATTCATCTAGCCATTCTTTCACATTTTCATTTGAACAAAAGTGCTGCTCGGCAAGTGCGTAACCCATCGATGCGAACAAGTGGTAATCTGAAGGGGCCAAGTCTGGTGAGTAAGCGGCATGGGGTAGCACTTCCCACTTGAGTGCCTCCAATGTGTTGCAAACTGCTTTTGTGATGGACCGTTATCGTGAAGAATGATTACCTTGTGCTGTCTTCTTTCGTATTCTGGTCGTTTTGTCGCAGTTGTTGTTGGTAGCGTTGGGTATTAACTGTTTCACCAGGTTTTAACAATTCATGATAGACCACACCCTTTTGGTCCCACCATGTACAGAGCATTGTCTTTTTGCCAAAGCGATTCGGTCTTGCAGTTGATGTGGATGGTGAGCCTGGGTTCACCCATGATTTTTTGCGTTTGGGATTTTCAAAATAAATCCATTTTTCATCGCCAGTAATGATACGATGCAAAAAAGACTTTCTTTTGTATCGTGCCAGCAAAATTTCACAAGTGTTTTTGCGTTTTTCCATCTGCCTCTCATTCAATGCATGTGGAACCAATCTACCGACTTTCTGGATCTTACCCATCTATCGTAGGCAATTGGAAACAGCTTGTTGACTAACGCCTAACTGCTCTGCTAGTTGTTTTTGTGATTGACTACCGTCTTCCTGTAGCAATGTTTCCAATTTTGTATCTTCATTTTTTTTTGGAGGTTTTCCATGTTCTTTGTCTGTAAGATCAAAATCGAAACCATCGTTCACACGTATCTTGCGATGGAGCATATTCACCATAAGATTCTCGAAGCGGTCGGTATGATTCAGTAGCAGTTTTTTTCAAATGAAAACAAAACAGTAGTACTGTCCGCGAATGCTCTTTATTTGGCACAAAATTTGACATTTTTAACACAGTAAAACAAAATTATATGATCACTTTTCAAATTATAACCTATACGCATTTGATACTTAATGATAACTTAACAAAACGCCACATGTGTTGAAACTTTGAACTAAACACTTTGTTTGCGCGGCAAGTTTGAAAAAATCCGCATTTCATACTTGTAGACCTGGTACTACCCCGCTGGAACTCTTTAATATATTTTTCTTCTATGAGTACTGTCAGTCAGACTTTTTAGCAAATTCACCCGATTTATCATGGTGCCCAGGTATTTGAAATTATAAACTCTCTCAAAAGTGCTGTCATTAATTTTTAAGTTGGTCATTTTCTATTGACTACGTCTACTAACAATAATATACTGGTATAATGTGTTATAAGCTTTCCTGAAAACAGTTAAGACATTATGAACGTTGGTGTTATGTTCCTAACATTTTTCAAGAATTTGTCTTAATGGGAAAATTGGATCTGTTGTTGATCTGCTAGATCGAAATTTCGCCTGGTAGTCACCAATAAGTTCTTCTGCGTATGGTGCAAGTCGATGCAGGACAATATTTGAGAGGATCTTATATTATGTACGAGGGATGTTTCCAAAGTTCTGGGAATTTAGCTATAATTTTTATTATTTTGTTAATTTTCGTCAATATTACAATGTAGATTTTCAACATAATCTTCATTTAACTGAATACATTTATCCCAACGATAAACTAATTTTTTTAAGCCGTCCTCAAAGAACTTTTTCGGTGTCTCCTATTGAGTTTCTGTTCTGGTCCCAACAGCCTTGACACCCAGCGCGGTGAAATCTTGCTAACGCCCAAACAATCATGCAAGATGTCATGAACTTGTCGTGTACCTATCCCTAGGCGCACACTAACTTGACGAATAGTCATTCGCCTCTCCTCTTTCAGTAGGTCTTCGACGGCAGTAATGTTTCTTTCATTTACCGACGTGCTTGGGCGCCCACTGCGTGGATCGTCTTCTAGTGATGTTCTACCGGTTTTAAAACGATCGATCCACCGATAAACAGTACTTTGGGATTCTGCAGACTCACCAAATACGCCTTGCAGACGCTGAATAATTTTTGATGTTTTCACACCTTCTTTCCACAAAAAGAAAATTATTGCTCTTTGATATTTTGCTGCGTCTTCCATGGTTACAAAAACAGTGCTGTGAAAACGCGTCTATATCAGTCGAACACCTAAATCAGACTGAACAATATTGCACTAGATAGTTGCATAAACATGTCAAGACTTGTCTGGCACCAATAACATTGCCTATAAGTTCTGCGTATTTTAATTATAGCACAATTCCCAGAATTTAGGAAACATCCCTCGTACATAGTAGTGAAATCCCACGATAATTTCCACAATCCAGTTTATCTTCTTTTTTATGGCTCGGGCATGTTACAGTGAATTTGCATTCTTCGGTAAGCTCTTTTCTTCTCTATATCATCAAAATAAGATCCTGTAGTCTCTTGTGAAGTCTTTTTCCGCCAAACTTCAGAAACTTCAGAAATTGCTAGGGATGTCATCTATTTCTGCTGCTTTGTTATTCTTTAATCTGTTTATTGCTTCTTTAACCTCAGATAGTGTTGATTTGTGGATGTATTTTCGGCTGTCTGTCTTTGGATTTTATCTTCACGTTCTGCATCAAAATCACAGTTCTAGTAAGTTCTCAAAATATTCTTTCCATCGCTCTAGCACTTCTGTCGAATTTGTGAGCATGTTGTTTGTCGCATCTCTTAAGTCCGTTCTACATTATACTTTTTTCAATACTATCCAACTTTGACGTCATTTCAACTTTTGATACTACAGGATATAGTGGGGGAAAAAATAAGAGACAGCGATATCTTCCATCATTTATTACTTTGTGATATTCTACACTTCCAACTTAAAAAATTCTAGGTTCAGGTGACAGACAAAAGTTTGGTTATAGAACCAATTCTAGTAACCAATTTAAAAATATTGTTTAGTTGTGCTAAGTTTATATTTAATTATATGTTCTAAATAAAATTCTTATCAACTTAATAAACTTCTAAAAGTTAAGTTGTAAACAAACACTAAAAAGTTGGTAGTTGGTACGACTGAGAAATATACAACTGTCACAAAAAATTTGACCAGAGGTAGTTTTGAAAATAGTGTAGTTTGTAGTGTAGCATCGAAAGTTGGAAGGAAGTATTGTGTTTCACATTATACTTCTTTATACAAAATCTGTAGTGCTTCGCAAAAAAATATAATGTAGAACGAACTTTACAGTTTGACTCCTTGTCTGATGATTTCTTGTAATGTACTTTATTTTGCGGAACATACTTCGACTCTGATTTGTCTGATTACTCTGATTTTCATTTCGATCTCTTCTGTTATATTTTTTAGGTATTTTTTCTTTTTATTTCTAAGCACTTATTAAAATAACATATTATTAATAATGATTAATTATTAATCAAGGGGCCTCGAAGTCATGGGTCAGTGGTAATATTTTTAATTTATATGAAATTTAAGTAAGGGCCCCTGATTATACTTACATAGCTCTAATTAATTATTTAGATAATATTATTAGTAAAATGTGTTATTAACAGGGCTCGGGCGTTTTTAGGCAAATCTGCACTAACGACATTATTAATGAAATATTCATAGACGTAGAAAAATTCATATCATAATATCAATAAATGGATACTCATTATCTAAAAACATTCCTGTCTTATTAATACAAATGCTACTACATATGTGTTTCCATAATGTGCATTGTTGAATGCAATATCATTGTGAGATGTTATCATTGTTAAGAAATGTTATTAAAGAAAAACATTTCTTTTAATGCAAACGTCAAATACATTCAAACCTGTAATATTTTGAACCGTTATTTAATCTGTATAAACTTTGCAAGTCCTGTCAACTATTTATTTTTCTTCTGAACTGTGAACAGATCTGAACAATAATGTTTCTTTCATTTACCGACGTGCTTGGGCGCCCACTGCGTGGATCGTCTTCTAGTGATGTTGAACATAGAACTAATGCCGATGGATTACAAGATAATTTTAATACCGACCAGCGTAGCGTAGTGGTAACACATGCGCTTTGCGTTGCTAAGGTCTCGGGTTCGAATCCCGTTCAGGCATGGAATGTTTCAAAGAATAAGAATTGTCCTGGTTCATTGCCGAAGCAACTAAGGCCATAAAAAAAATTAAGCCATCTCGTGACTTTGGCCTTTATTTAAATAATAAAATTGACGCAGTTCTTCAGAGAAATCTACACCTTCGTATATTAACACAAATTTATTCTGATGACAGCCCCGATTTTTTAAAACCATATTTTAATCAATATCGAAATTATTTTTGCAGAGCCCCCCGGTCATTACTTGTGAAGTCGAAAGAATTTTTTTACTTAGAAATATTGTTACGCCAAGCGGAAATAGTTTTTCTGACGAAAATTTAGAAAAAGTCTGCATTATAACTTGCAATTTATCCTTTTTGATCATCTATTTTTAATTAATATTTTCAAGTTGAAAACTATATTGAAAAACCTCAATACGGTGACTATTGTCGGTGTCTAACACAATAATTAGGGTCTTCACAGTTAAATTTAATTGGCATACAAGAGATTAGACTCATTAGGAGCGTATTAAAAATAGATAAAGTACGAGTTTCGGTTTTGACAAGTTCGGTACATGAATAAAATGAATAGTTTTTATTGAAAAAAAAAAAAACGTGCCGCTCGCAAGCGTCAGTGACGGCTTAGGCCTAGCTATGTCTTAGCTCTAGTTATTAATTTTTATTTAAAAATTAGATTACATTATGTAACTAAATTGAATAGAGTTTTAACTTGCTTTAGTTTAATTCACTGTATTGATATCTGACCGAAGTCAACTGCTTATTTCTGGCTGAGTTGAGGTTCTAGCCATACCTACGCCCGAGAAGCTACGGACCACCCCATAAAAAAACATGTAAGGAGGAAAAGAAAAGATATATGGTAAAGGAGCAGGAAGAAGTGGGAAAGATAAGGAACGAAAAGCAAGCCTGGGAATATATAAACAGGATGAGAGGGAAACAAGGAGACAGGAGTAACAAGATTTCCATGGAGAACTGGAGGAAACACTTCATGGAGATATTAGAGAGAAGCGAAAAAAGGAGGAAGGAAGGCGGGGGGGATAGAAGGAGTGAAGGAGGGACAGAGGACGAATCAGAAGGGGTGGAAGAGAGAGAAGGGGAAGAACAGGGGGAGGAACCGTCAGGGATACCCGGAGGACTGGAGGGAAGGGGTGATTGTACCGATATACAAGAGAGGAAACAAGGAGTTAGCATGTAATTATAAAGGTGTGATGAGTTCAGCGTACAAGGTATACGTGAAAGTGCTGAACGAAAGATTAGTGGATGAGATGGAAAAGAAAGATTTACTGGAGGAAACGCAGTTTGGATTCAGGAAGGGAAGAGGGGCGATTGACGGAATATTCGCTGTGACTCACATAGTAGAGGAGAGGTTAAAGAGAAAAAGAGGGAAAGCGTATATGGCGTTCGTGGATTTGAAAGCGGCGTTTGACAGGCTGGATAGGGAGGAGCTATGGAAGGTAATGGAAAGGAAGGGGATAGGAAAGAAGTTGATAATGAGGATAAAGGAAATATACAAGGGGACGAGCTATAAGGTGAGGGTAGGCGAGGAAGGGACGGAAAGATTTTGGGTGAATAAGGGGGTGAGACAGGGTTGTCCGCTGAGCCCGACCTTGTTCAACTTATATGTAGCGGATTTAGAAGGGACTATGAGGAAGGGACAAGATGGGGAGGTGGTAGTAGGGAAGATGAAATTGAGGACATTGGGGTACGCGGACGATATTGTATTGATGGCAGAGGAGGAACATGAGCTTAAGAGAATGATTGAAAGGGCGGATAAATATTTCAAAATGCGGATGCGAGATGCGGAGAGGATGCGACAGAGGTGGAAAGGAGAAGAAAAGACGGGATAAGCGTGATTGAGGAGTTGTGAAGGAGGGATAAGGAAGTGGGGGAGCAAGAAAGGACAGTCAGAATAAACAAATCAAAAAGCGCAGAGAGATATAAGGAGGTCAGAACTATAGGGGTACCAAGCTACTTGAAGAGAGAAAGAGGAAGGTCAGGAGGGAAAGTTAGGAGGATTGCGAGACTAAGGTGCGGGAATGAAGAGAGAGGAAATAGATATTGGAGGAGACAGGATGATAAGATGTGCAGGATGTGCGGGGAGGAGGAGGAAGATATAGAGCACCTCGCGAAGAGGTGTAGAGAGATGACAGTATGGTCGGGGAGCACATTAGACCTGTTGCACGAAGATGAAAGGGGGAGAGGTGGGTGAGAGAATTAGAGGCAAGAAGGATGGAGATTGGGGAAGGATAACAGGAAGAGGAAACGGAAAGAAGAAAGAAAAGAGAAAAAATATTGTAAAATATAAAATGTATTGGTTGTTATTGTTATGTATTTTTGGATTGATTGTTTTATTTTTTATTTTATTTTTATTTTTTTGTAAATGGTAACACCCTAAACGCCGCAAGGCCTAGGGGAATAAAGAATATATATAACTAAATTGAATAGAGGTAGAGAGCAGTCGTGTAGACTTTTTTATAATACTAACTGGTTGTTATTTTATTTATTTTTTTGTAGAATTTGCAGTTTTAATTTTAGTTTATGTACATTATTTTAATCATATTACCTTCTAGTTCAAAAAATTAGAACAAAAACTAAATTTTATACACATATTACATGGATATAAGCTAAAGTTTTGACCAGGTTCAATATGGCAGCTGCCTGTTTTCCACGCCACACCCTCTGTTTACATTCTCTCCATATCTCTATGTTCCGAACGGAAACAAACGGTATTTTTATCGTTCTCAGTCTTAGCCCAGAACAACTTGCTCTAAAATCATAAGTTTAACACTGTATGTGCTAAAAGAATGCGATGATCAGTAAATGCTTCTTGTTTATATAATTTATTATTTGTATATCATTTTTCGCAAAAAATAATAATCAGACTGGAGGTTATATACAGATTAAAAGATTTCCGAAAACATGAATGATTTCATTGATGAGTAAAAACATAAAAAATAGTTCTAAAAAATGTTACGAGTTACTCATCAACATAGACCAAACATTTCCTGCCAAATTCCCGCTAAAAATACTCAGTTACTCATCTGTATTTTTAATTACTTCCACCTAAAATTAATAGCTTCACCAAAAAACTTAATTCATTTCATTGAAACAAAGCGACCGTCTTTAACTGAAATAATGTTTACGAGCCTATTATGAAAGCAACGAGACAGCGGACCAATCTGTCTTTCAATTCGCGCATTCGGCCGAGAAATTGGGCCAATATATAATGAACTGCGAAGGAAGGACACCCGCCGATTGATAAATATGTTGATTTATTATTTTAAATTTCACGCTGTTGTGCTTTTAAAATTAATATTAAAGTTGGAGATTAAATTCAAGTTAGCATTGAACTACAATTTTCATTATTTTGATTCATCAACACCAAGCAAGTCAACGCCAAAATTTGTGTAATAAAGAGAAATTCAACTTTTGAAAACAGTACATACAGAAAGGGCTTACCGTTTAGAAAATATTTTGTCTTTCTTTGAGCTGTGTGAATCGGATTATTTTTGGCCTCACTCATTTAAAGTGCCAAGTCTTCCCATTTATCCCATATGCCAATACTTGCTAGATCCTCGGTTAGCTGATTTCTTCATCTTTTGCAAGGTCTTCCCACCGGTCGACGGGTGTTTCATTTATCTTCATTTTTGGTTTTGTAGGTAGGACCACCAAAAAACCCTTATAACGTCACTCATGTGTCTGTCTGTCTGCCTGTACGGTAGAAATTGTAGCCAAACGGTTGAACATAGAAAGTTGAAATTTGGCATACTTGTACAACTTTTTGACACATATATGGGAATACTATAGAGAGTTCAAAAAAATACAGCGCGGGATAAATATAAACAAAATGTATTTAATGGAAGAATAAATATTTTTTTAAATTTTGAGTGGGATATCAAATGAAAACTCTTAATGCGTGGATGCACAAACACATTTTTCTGTTTGAAAAATGTTTTTTTTTTATGGGGTTTTTGTCAATATAATGGCAAAAAACTTTTGTCCCCCACTCTATCTCCCAGAGGGGTTTAACTAAAAATCTGAAAAAATCTCAGTAATGTATACTGTTGGGAACCGTAATAGTTCAACAGAAAATTTTGATCAAATCGGTTTTTCGCAAGATATTGATTTCATTGTGTCGTCGAAAAAAAAATATTTTTTTAAATTTTATTGTGTGGTATCAAAGGAAAGCTCTTAAGACGTAGATAAAGGGAAGTAGTTCTTTATTTTATTTATTTTTTTTATTTTAATACGATTTTTTCCAAAAAAGTACTAAAAGTGTCCCGCACCTTTTAAACCTAAGGGGTTGAATTAAAAAACTGAAAAAATTCTAAGCAACGTATATTGGTATGAGCCGGAAACGTACGAGATGATTTTTTTATCCGATTTCGTTTTTGGAAAATATTACAGTTTTTGTGTTATTGAAAAAAAAAATTTTTTTTTAATTTAAATTTTATTGTGAGGATTTTAAATGGAAGCTCTTTAAGTGCAGATTAAGGAACGTTAATTGATTTTTGAAATACATTTCATTTTGAATAAATTTTGCTAAGTATTAAGAATTTCGTTTAATATCTTAGCTAAAATTAAAAAAACATATTTGTATATACATGAATACATTTTGTTATGGGTAGAAAAGAGGTACGTAAATTTATTTTGCATATATCGACTAGGAAAATAAATAAATAACTGGCCGGTTGCTGGGATTCCATTTCTAGTAAAGAATCTGTTCGTTTTTCATATAGTCGCAATATAAATAATGTCTCTGTAGGCGTTATGCTCTTGAGTGACACAAGATTGTCCGCAGTGTTGCCAGGTCTGGATTTGAATGATATTTTTGCAATTATACAAAAAAAAAAAAAAATGCGTTAATATATATATATATTATGGTATGGTCTGTCCGTCCGTCCGTCTGTCCGTCTGTCTGTCTGTCTGTGGACACGTACAGAGCAAATTCGACTAAAAGGATTTTTATGAAACTGCATATTTAAGCTTTTGACATCAATGCCACGAGTTGATCAACTTTTGGTAATAATCGGTAATATAAATATTTAGCAACAGAAAAATATTTCGAAAAAAATTATTTAACAAAAGTTATTATAAATGAAATTACTTATAACTTTTATTTGAGAATTTTTTGATAAAACGATAAAAAATTTCGAAATTTTTTCTAAGTATCTATTTTTCATACTTAAAACGGTACGTTTAAGTAAGTTTAATTCCATGGTCGTGATAAATAATATCTCTGTTAGAAAATATTAGGCCAAGTTATTTTTACTCTGTTGCTAGAATGTATTTTATACAAGTACTTTGTGATGGCGGTCGGTCCTGTGGTGGCCACAGCTGATTTTTCTATTATAATTTCATGATTCGATCTTATATGACTTCGCGGTACCCCGACGAAGCTTTCACGCCCCCCCGGTTGAGAAACGCTCCTTACAGCACTGTTTAGTACTTTATTCATAATTCATTAATTTAAAATTATAAAAATACAACATTGAAAAAGTATTCCCCTAATTTCTTTGAGCAATGTATAAACAACTAGTACTAAAACAGAGGTTTGGTTGTAAATCAGAAACTGGTTGTAAATCCCATCTAACAATTCACAAATAAAAATTTATGTCAAGGGTAAAATTTTCATGGGGCTTTTTTTACAGTTGTAATAGCAAAATTCCATTTCCAATTTACTTTATAATCGTAATTATATTTAGCAAATGGGTTGTTTTTGCTATAAACTGTTTAATTTAGAACGTATGTGGCTAATTGATCCGAGAAATGGGGCCAATATAAAATGGAGTGCGAACATCGTCCAGCGGTCACCCGCAGATTGAAATATACGTTCAGTTTCCAAGAAGTTACTGGGGTATTTGAACATTAATATAGCGACAGCAGGAGATTAGACTTTTTCAGCATTTTATAGCAAAGTTACTTGAAGCGTGCAATGTTTGCTTTAATAATATTTACTATTAGTTTTCATGATTTACTGCAATTTTATGTCTGAAGGATTCGTGTATTTACCCTATTTATTATATTTATTCTGCAAAATTTATTCCACACTGCGGTTAAGGAAAGAATAGTTTTAATGATGATTTAGTGGTAATATTAAGCCTGTAATACATGATGCGATTTCTCGTTTTGAATCTCGTACGAGTTATCGTACGATAAATATTCCTAACGGTATCGGTCACGTGACTATGCGCAATAATCTACTGCGTCGATATCTGTTCATTTCTATACAATATTTTCGGTCTGGAGCATAAATATTGGATGGTTTTCAATATCGTACAAGATCTCGTACGAAAATCCTGTAGTACACGATACAATAATTCTTGTACAATAAATCGTACGAGATTCAAAACGAGAAATCGCATCATGTATTACAGGCTTTATAACTATCAATACTAATATTTTCCATAAATTTAACTCGTTTTTTATGACATATTGTAAAGGGGCTCTCGACAGGGCCGGATTTGAGGCGATTGGACCGATTGCACCAATCGGGCCCCGCGCTTGAAGGGGCTCCGCAGCACATCAAAATTTATATATTTAAAAATAGTACATGTTACAAAAATAAATATCTAGGTATATTATTATTATTAAAAATAATCTAAAGAAACATTAGAAGATCGTTTTGAACAATTAAAAAATTGATGTGAAGTGTGAATTTTCACACATTTCAGGGTTTAGATACCTGATTTAGTAAGTGAATGATGCCAAATTTGGGATGCCAAAACAAATTTTATATTATTTTTTTTTTTTTTTTTGTTAATTCGAACGCCTAATACCTTTATTTAGGTTTCTAAATATGTGCAGTATTTTTATATATATATATATATATATATATATATATATATATATATATATATATATATATATATATATATATATATATATACCTATATATATATATATATATATATATATATATATATATATATATATATATATATATATATATATATATATATATATATATATATATATATATATATATATATATATATATATATATATATATATATAGCAAGGTTCATTAAGAATTTTAAAAATTGCGCCTACGGCTTCCATTGGTTGTTATAAGTTCCGCCCCTCTGATTTCGTGTACATTGAAACAATTAAATTATAATTTAAACAATTTCCACTGGTTATTAAATTTACGCTTTTAAAAATTAAATGCAACATTTGCCAAAATATAATTAGAATTTTGAAAAAATAATTTAAACAATTTAAAAAATAAAAAAAAAAAATACAAAAAATAATATTCTCTCTTCTCGCAGGGTTCGATCCTTCTCGGATCGAGTTACTTGGGTGAAAATCCAGCGTCATAACCACTAAACCAGCATACATGTTCCAGTGTAGCGTGTTACAAAGCTATAACTTGTGTACATTATTAGCCAAAAAAACACAAAAAATGCGTTTTTTCCAAAAACATAATCTGATCAAAAGTTCCTGTTGTACTATTCCGGTTCAGACCAATGTACATTACTTAGATTTTTTTCAGATTTTTAGTTAAAACCATCTGGGCTACAGGGTGTGGGACAAAAAATTTTTTGCACAATTTGGGCAAAAATTGCTTCAAAATAATTTATTTTCCAAAAATAAATTTTTTATCGTTAATCCACGTATCAAGGGGTTTCATTTGATAGCCTACTCAGAATTATAAATTGTTTTTTTTTTTCGATTAGTACATATTTGTTTATATTTTTGTGGGATATGTTTTTTAGATGTTTTGGTATTTTTCCTATGTGCGAGTTGTAATGGGTGTTTTTTTTAGAGGTATAGAACTTTAAATTGCAATAAAACAACGATGGATTATTCGATTGACATGAATTTTTTTTTATTCGAAAGATAATCTTGTGGCATTACATTTTAAATATGATTTCTGACATATGACCGCCACGGCTGGCTCGGATGTAGTCCAATCTGGACGTCCAATTTTCGATGACTTTTTCTAACATTTGTGGCCGTATATCGGCAATAACACGGCGAATGTTGTCTTCCAAATGGTCAAGCGTTTGTGGCTTATCCGCATAGACCAATGACTTTACATAGCCCCACAGAAAGTAGTCCAGCGGTGTTAAATCACAAGATCTTGGAGGCCAATTCACAGGTCCAAAACGTGAAATTAGGCGATCACCAAACGTGTCTTTCAATAAATCGATTGTGGCACGAGCTGTGTGACATGTTGCGCCGTCTTGTTGGTATGATTTAATGTAATGCCACAAGATTATCTTTCGAATAAAAAAAAATTCATGTCAATCGAATAATCCATCGTTGTTTTATTGCAATTTAAAGTTCTATACCTCTAAAAAAAACACCCGTTATAAGCATGCCAAATTTCAACTCTCTAGGTATGCCGTTTGGCTACAATTTTTACCGAACAGACAGAGAGACAGACAGATAGACAGACGACAAAATTACGGTATAAGGTCATACCTACAAAACCCTAAAAATCATAATGATTTATTTGGGTTTTTGGGAAGGTTTCGAAATATGGAAAAAGAACTAAAAAAACATGCAGCAGATTTAGAAATTGCTCTGACAGATTCTAAGATTACACAAAATAATACATCTATTGATATTGTGAAGAAAACAGACTTAGACGGTAATATGTTAGTCGAAGAAATGGAAGCTCTAAAATCTATTCTTTCATCCAAATATTTCCAAAACCCATTTCAAATGTTTCAATTTTTATCCGAAAATAACAGAGCTACGGCATTTCCAAACCTATTTATTACCCTTCGAATATATTTAACAATTCCAGTGAGCGTTGTTTCTGGAAAGAGGTCATTTTCTAGATTAAAACTTATAAAAAATAAGACCGACAATGCCTCAGGATAGATTAAACAGTTTAGCGATCATATCGATTGAGAGTCAAGAAGCAAGACAGTTGGATTTTGATACTATTTTAGAAGATTTTTCAGAACAAAAACTTAGGAACATGTAAAACATCTCTATACCTATAGGTTTATATTCAATAAAATTGAGTTATATTCATTCATCAACATATTAGAAGATATTTCATGACAAAAATATATGTAGTTAATTTCATTTAAAAATATAGAAATACTAAAACGAATCTATATTTTTTTTTATTCAATAAAATGTAGTTGTTTTTATATTTGTTACAGATTTTGTATAAATTGATGTATAAATTTGTCTACCTTATGGTTCATGACTTTTGATTTTTATAATTGGATTTTGGATTTTGTTTTGTATAAATATTGAAAACCTATATTTCAATATGTAAATTCTAAATGTTAATTAATTTTGTTATTTAAAGTTTGAGAGGCCCGCAAAAAAAATTCAATCGGGCCTCGAACTTATTGGATCCGGCCCTGGCTCTCGATATACGAGGGTAGGTCAGTAAGTCTTTACAAAACAATAGAAAAACACATTATTTTGGGTTGATTCATTTTTATTTCTCAACATAGTCTCCTTTTAGCTCGATATACTTCGCTCAGCGTTTCTCCAACTTTTTCAAGCCATCCAAAAAGTAAGATTCCGGAAGGCCCTCAAAATATGCATTTGTTTCGGCGATGACCTCCTCGTTCGACGTGAATCTTTTTCCGGCGAGCCATTTCTTCATGTTTAGAAACAGGAAAAAGTCGCTGCGAGCCAAATCTGGTAAATACGGTATATGCGGCAACAATTCAAAGCGTAATTCATAAATTTTTGCCATCGAAACTGCACAAGGGTGCACCCCTAAATTGCCTTGATGGATGAGTACTTTCTTCTTGGTCAAATGTGGGTGTTTTTTCTTGATTTCTTCTCTCAACCGGTCCAATAACACCGCATAATACTCTCCATTTATAGTTTTTCCTCTTTCCAAGTAATCAATGTAGATGATTCCACGTGCATCCCAAAAAAACGTGCCCATCACTTTGCCGAATGATTTCACCATCATCGCCTTCTTTGGAGCCGAATTACCTCCAGAAACCCACTGTTTCGACTGTTTCTTTGTCTCTGGAGTGTAGTGGTGGATCCATGTTTCATCAACGGTTGTGTATCGATGCAGAAACTCGTTAGGATTGCGACGGAAAAGTACCAAACCAGACATTGAATCGACCATATGTTTGCGTTTATTCTCCAATGTGAGAAAACAGGGCACTCATTTTGCTGATATCTTTTACATACCCAATTTTTCGGGAAAAACTGAAACCACTGCGCCATGTGATATGTCTGTGGTGTCATCTAGAGATGGAAATAAAAAATAATTAAACGATTGATTGATCATTTGATTAATCGAAATGTTATAATCGATTTTCGATTAAATTGGTAGAAAATAATCAATTCATCGATTATGAAATAAAACACCATATACACTCCCTGACAAAAAAATGGAACTTAATATTATATTTTAAAGGCTAATATAAAATTATTTAACCATTTTATTAGGAAACTATAAGTAATACAATGTCTGCATAAACAAATAATTTTGTTGCTAATTAAACAGGCTGTAACAATAAATACTGTCCGTTTGAACGAAGACTATATAATATCGCATATTAAGTACGGTAAGTTTTAATAGAAATAATTGTTAAAATAAAATTTACCCTTCTTAGGGATTTTTAAACAACTAAAAGTCTTTTATTGTTTAATAAAATTAAAATGTGGCCGGAAGACGTTATACGAGCTGCGTCATTATATGAAGATTGGAATAACGCTGGTGTTTTGGATGTAGCTAAAAATTCTATTAATTACGCTATAAAGCATCATCAGCGAACAGTATCCACGAACCATAAGCACTCGAAACGACTAATTTCTTACCCTAATTGTTCTACGCGATCGTAATTGGTCCTTAACTCTTCTCGCACGTCATTTCTAAGAAGATCGAAATTTGGTAATTTCATCACGAACTGTCCAAAGATGCCTGAGGAAACAAGGGCTTGTTTTCAGAAGACCTGTAACTTGCCAGGCTTTTCTTGCAAATTATCCAGTTGGAAGATTGCGTTACGCTCGTGAGCATTTGAACTGACTGGACGCAAACTATAGCAGTATATCGTGCAGAAATGAGTAGCGGTTGAGTTTAATTCTCCAGATGGGCGAGA
The DNA here is from genome assembly GCA_963971575.1 of Liopterus haemorrhoidalis. Lineage (NCBI taxonomy): Eukaryota > Metazoa > Arthropoda > Insecta > Coleoptera > Dytiscidae > Liopterus > Liopterus haemorrhoidalis. Next base: position 15,413,653 of record OZ020621.1, read on the forward strand.
ACGAGTGTTCTGAAGGCCTAGTAATCTAGGGACTTTATTGAAAAGAACAGAGCAAAGTCATCTATCGACCAGTGTTTCAACAATACAACTAAGTAATTTCTTGAAAATAAAATAATTTTATCGATTAATAATAAATGAATCGATAAATTATTAATTAATCGAAACCAAAAATATCATATGATTAATCTATTAACTGAATCAAAATAATCGATTATTTCAATAATTCGATTAATCGTTGCCATCTCTAGTCTCAACAAGTTTGCGCATCGTGGATCATTTCTGGTATAGTCAGCTCAAGTGGACGTCCCAAACTATATTCATCATTTGTAGATGGGATAAATGTTTTTTTTTTTCAGTTTTTTTTCTTGGACATAAAAAATCACTTTCCATAAAATTCAACGAGCAAACATGCATACATGGGCTTGGATTTTTGCCCATTTTTAGTTTTTGGGTCCATAAAAACCTACGATCCACTTTCTCTCTGCCTCCAAACGTAGTTTCAATTGATATTTTTTTCGATTTAGGTAAATTATGGAATGTTTAAGGATTCTTCCTTATTCACGATTTACATTGCGACACACAATAAGATTGATTGTTTTTTTTTTCCATGATTCACAAAAATAAAAAACAAACAACAAAAAAACACGTATTTCTCCATTGAACAAATCAAAACAATGTCACTTTCGTATCTTCCGCCAATCGCCACCAGATGTCATGGCGCTTAGAAAGTTTCCCCTATGGCTAAAAATTTGACAGCATTCTATTGACAGATACATACAGGTGTTTTTCAGAAACAAACATGTTTCGAGACTACTAGCGTCATCTCTAAGATTTTGTAATGACTTATTGACCTATCCTCGTATTCTTGTGAACTATACGAGCCCTGTCCACTATTAGTTGGCCCAGCTACGAAATTTTTACTTATTGGTGTTCAATTAACAGAATGCGAATAGCTTATGAAATTTAGGTAATATTTTATTTTCAATTAAACATTTTAGAGATTTATGATTAATATTTACAACTATTAAAGTAAATTAATAAGAAAAACATAATATTTCCATTGGAAATCCATTAACTTGGAAACCTATTGCAGAAGTTACCACTGGGTAACGTCACCTTTCATTTTTATAACGGCATTAATTCTTCTAGGCATAGTATCTACAAGGTCTTGGCATTGTCGAGGAGTAAAATTATCTCATATTTCTTGAAGCTTTAGTCTTAATTCTGGAATTGTTCTAGCCGGTGTTATACGCAATCGTTTTTTCATTTCGTGCCAAAGTGTCTCGATGGGGGATAAGTATGGGCAACTTGAAACCCACTCTAAAAGTAGAATAGAATGATGACGGCCATGAAACCATTTCAAAGATTTTTTTGACGTATGGCAAGCGGCTCCATCTTGTTGAAAAATAAAATCCTCCCCAGAGAATAATGCATGTTCCATAGTTGGCAACAGAGATGTCCAATCCTCTAAAATACTTAAATATTTGGCTGTGTTAACAATGCCATCGATAAAGTGAAGTTTTCCTACACCTCTTGCAGACATTGAACCCCACACCATGACAGATGCTGGAAATTTCACCTTCCTTTTCAAGCAATCGGGATGATATGCTTCATGTTTCTGACGAACAACTCTGCTCTGCTTGACTTCAAACCTAGACTCATCGCTCCATTGCACGCTGTTCCACTTTTCACAATTCCATATTTTATGTTCTCTTGCCCATTTCAACCTGTTTTTCTTTTGCTTAGACGTTAACAATGGTTTTTCCTTGGCCTAGGAAAGTTTTATAAATTTCTGTAAATATACATTTAAGAGTCCGATTAAAAAAATATTACCTTATAGGTTCCAAATCCTAATTTTTTAGCTTCCTTATGACATGTAGACCTTGAAACACGTCTTCCAACAACATCGCTCCACAGTACACTCAATTGACTGTAGTTAGCACGTCTGTTATCCTTAATAATTCTTTTCAATGCACGTTTGTCATTGTCCGTCAGTGTAGTTTTCTTCACGTACTGGGGCTTTGGGGCAACTGAACCACTTGTTTTGTACAATTTTACAATATTTCTAATAATGTATCTTGACAAACCTAATAATTTTCCGATTTCGAAATTGGTTTTTCCTGTTTTTGCTAAGTTTACAATGATTAACCGATTTCTTTCATCAATAGCTTTACCTCTGCCCATGTTTTAAAATTATTTAGACTTAACACTTTTAATACATCACAGTCAATAAACAAACTTTGTTTTCCAACGCCAGCTACGCATGGCTACCGCAAAAACCCAGTTATTTTATATACAGTACAAGAATTCATGAACTCAAAAAATACGTTTGTTTTACGAATATTATTTTTATAATCACAAATTAAATATTACGGAATAAATTTTGACCCCTTTGCTTCTAATATGATTATATTGTCAAAAAATGTACAAAGCAGCATTTACTTTTACTTATTATTTAATAATTTGTAAAGAAACTGAAAATTTCATAGCTGGGCCAACTGAAAGTGGACAGGGCTCGTACTACGGAACTACGGCAAGTCTATTTTGAAAATAAATATAATACAACACGAATCATAATAAATAAAGTAATTTACGAAGAGTTATAGAGGTATTTTCTTTAATATCCAATTCTAAAAATCAATAAGAACATTTTACTTACAACAGTTATTAGCATTTGATATATTACCCAGAGAAATCTATTAAATTACCATACCTGCATTGAATCAAAACATTCATTTGACATAATCTATTACACTAAATAAAACTAAAAGGTATTTGTCATAACTGAAAACAAAAACATGAATAAAAATACAAAAGAAACAAAGCCTGGCACATGATTTCTGTTGGAATAAGACAGTTGACAGTTGCAATCATCATTCATTTGAGCGAGAGAGGAGAGAACAGGAAACAAAACAAGTAACAAAATGGTGAGGCTGCGGTGGACGTTAATAACTCGTGGCAGCTCTCAATTGAGGGAATCTGTTGCAGATTGCGATCATCCGTGTTAAACTACCGTGAATATTCGCCATTTGTATTAAGAAACAGAGAATGACAGATGGAGCTAACATGCAATCATTTTGTGAGAAATATAATTTATTTATGACAAGTTGTAGACATATAGAAATTAAAAAATTTGACACGGCCAACACATAACTTTCTAATTATAATTTAATTTTAATTTCAAATTTACAAATTCATCACTAAGAGCAAAACATTAAATTCGAATCAATTTTTTGAATTGTGAATTTTCAAACATTTCAATAGTTGTATGTCAGTGGCGCAGCCAAGGGGGGGGGGATAGGCCCGGGCCCCCGCCAAGGAAGGGGTGAAGACCTTTTTTTTCTGTTCATCACTTGTATCTTGGAGGTACCGACTTGTTTTTTTTTTGCCCATCACTTGGATTTTGGAGGTAACGACCTTTTTTTTTAAGTGAGAACATTATTTATATTTTAAATAATTTTGTCTTCCGGGCCCCCTCCAAACAAAAATCCTGGCTACGCCGCTGTTAATAATAATAATAATAATCTGGAAGTTTGTTCAAAAACTTAGTTCCCATTATATTGGGCTGGTTTCTTGCGTCATATCTTGAAAAGGGTATTCTAAAATCAGTTCTATTGCGAGTGGAGTAACCATGAAAAGAACTATTCGTTTTTAAAGATGAACAATTTTCTTTTATGTAAATTAGGATATGGTATATTTAAAGTGCTGGAAAAGTTAACTGTATGAACAGTTCTTTACAAGGTGTGCTCCATTTGACACCGCTTTAAATTCTAATACATCTCTTCTGCAGCCTCAGGCTGCAGAAGAATCTCAAGGTGTCAACTGAGTTTCCCCACAAAATAATACCATAAGACAGAGATGATTGAATGTAGGAAAAATATGCTATTTTCATTGTTAAATATGTTGTTATCTTGGATAGCTTATATAACAAAAAGTTGTATTTATTAATATTTGTGGCAATGCTATTTATTTGTAGCTTCCAGTTAAGTTTGTTATCCAGGATAAAGCCAAGAAAGTTTTGGCTTGGTTGCTGAAACCCTCGTAACATTCATTAACGCGCCTGTTAAATGTAAATAGCATATTTTTTGTTTTGTCAGCGTTAAGATATGTATGTATATTTCAACTCTAGTAAGTATGTAGTTATGGCAATAAAATAGATAGATATTGTATATATCGCAACTCACGATTTATCGAGGTAAATATATCGATTAATATTTTATGGCTTTTATTTTTCTCTAAACCCTCTTACTCATGTCTATAATATAGGTATACAGTAAGACCTCGTTTAACGCTTCTTCGATTAACGCTGATTCGATATAACGCGGTCTGTCCGAGCTTAAAAAAAGCTCAAAATTTACGCTGATTCAAATTATTGCGGCATTTCATTGATTCGTATCTAATGTATCCAAGGATTCTCAACGAGAAGAGCCTATCGTTGGCCAAATTATTAGCCTAATCGATACAGCAGGACTATGAGATGTAGAGGAGCAAGATATTGAGGAGTTACTGCAGGTTTCTGGTGAGAGTCTTAGCAACGACGACCTTCAAGATTTGACAGAACCAGGAATTCTTGTAAATCCTGAATATATTGATTCTGAAAACCAAGAACCCAAAAACCTTTCCACAGACTTCCTAGGTAAAAGTTTGGTAACGATAACCGAAATCGTTGATCAAATTGTACCGAACGATCCAGATTTTGAAAGGAATACAAAAGCAACACGAGGCCTTTTGGATGCGATCTCCTGCTACCGACATTTGACTAACTAGAGAAAAAGTAAGCAACAAATGACACTAGATGACTTCATCTCAAAAAATCAAGATTTTCAGAAGAGCCAGGACCTTCATTACAAAATAGTATATTGTGTAACAAGCGTAGAAAGTATACATTTTCCTATTGAGAAAGATATTTGCCGAAATAGATATCTTTCGAAATCGGCAAATGTACTTTCTGCGCGTATCACACATACTATTTTTTCTACGAACACCTATTTTAAAAAAATTCAAAAAATAAGAAATAGAAAAAATTTATGTATGTTAGATTTATATGCATAATAGGTGGCTTGTCGTTGCTACGATGTTCATAAACAACTAAACGAATGTCAAAATAATTATTTTAATATACATTGGTATTTGTACGTTTGTTAAATAATAATGTATGAAGATGAAGTAAGCAGCGAGGCTGACAAGGAGATAGAGGAAGCGGCAAAGAAAATAGTGTTGGAACTCTTGTCGCAAAATTCAAGAGAAAGGTAATCGTACATATATAATTAGCTACCGTGTGTTAGTGATTTCGTAACACTGTGACGTCATTTTCCCTAAGGTTCTCGTGATTGGCTAACTGGGAAACAGGGTGTTCCCAGTTTGACATGATTGACAGGTATTTTGCAGATTTTTTCTCGAAGAATCTACGAATATAATTACATATAGAAATTTGTAGGATTTCGTAGGCATAAACAAGAAACTCTAGATCTAGATACTCCTATATCATTTGACTGATATCAACAATATTTTGCAGATTTATTCTCTAAGAAACTGCAAATAAAATAACATATAGAAATGTCTAGGGTTTCGTAGGCATAAACAAGAAACTATATACACTGCTATATCCTTCGACCAATATGAATAATATTTTGCAGATTTATTTTCTTAGAATCTACAAATATAATTATTTACAGAAATGTCTAGGGTTTCGTAGGCATAAACAAGAAACTCTAGACACTGCTATATCCTTTGACCAATATGAACAATATTTTGCAGATATATTCTCTAAGAATGTACAAACATAATTACATACATAAATGTCTAGGGTTTCGTAGGCATAAACAAGAGACTCCTATATCCTTTGACCGATGTGAACAATATTTTGCAGATTTATTCTCTAAGAATCTGCGGATAAAATAACATACAGAAATATCTAGGGTTTCGTAGATATAAATAAGAAACTCTAGACACTCAAAAGATATGAAAAACATTTTGCAAATTTATTCTCTAAAAATCTGCGGATAAAACATCGTATAGAAATATCTAGAGTGTCGTAAGCATAAGTAAGAAACTGTAGACACTTCTATATTCTTTGATCGATATGAAAAATATTTTGCAGATTTATTATTTAAAAATCTGCGGATAAAATAACCTATAGAAATGTATAGGGTTTCGTGGGCATAAACAAGAAACCCTAGGGTACTCCTATATCCTTTGACCGATATGAACAGTATTTTTCAGATTTATTTTCTAAGAATCTACGAATATAATTATATGCATAAATGCCTAGAGTTTCGTAGGCATAAACAAGAGACTCTAGGTACTCCTGTTTCCTTTAACCGATATAAGCAATATTTTGCAGATTTATTCTCTAAGAATCTACGAATATAATTAGATAAATAAATGTCTAGGGTTTTGTAGGCATAAACAAGAGACTGTAGATACTCCTGTTTCCTTTGACAGATATGAACAATATTTTGCAGATTTATTCTCTAAGTATCTATGAATATAATTACCTATAGAAATGTTCAAGGGTTTCGGAGGCATAAATTAACGTCTCAAATTATTTTTAGTTTTAACAATATAAATGTAATGTACTAAGTAAAAATGAATCGTTTTCTCATCTTAAAAAGTTAATGAATAAATAATCTAACTATATAATTAGCCATTCAATTTTTCTTCTCGTGATTGGCTAACTGGGGACACCCTGTTTCTTGATTGGCTGACAGGTGACGCCCTCTCCCGTGATTAGCTAATTGGTGATATCCTGTCCCATGATTCGCAGACTGGCGACGAAATTAGGATAAGTTAAACAATAAAACCAAATACACCTACAAACAATTGAAATTTTTATATTATAAATCCGTCATTGTTGACGGGTAATAACCTAGTAATATATATAATAGTATATTGTGTAACAGCCAACTCTTTGTTCAAAGGAGGAATTAATTTTAATACTTTAAATAATTGTCAAATAACAATTAATTATAAAAAATAAACATAAATGTGTAGTATTAGTTAATTTATATTGACCAATCGGAAAATACTTTCTGCTCTAGAGCGGAAAGTATTTTTCGATTGGGTTGCCTTGGATACAAAACACTCCTCAGCAAACATCAATTTTCCACTTTGCTATGGCACCAGAAAACGATATAGCTTTCTGATAGGTGTGTAGAAAAATGAACTTTATATTTCTATGTGCATATGTTTGTGTTATTTAACATATATTATTATTACGAAATTTTGCCAAGTTGATATGATGTATATCCGAACGATATCTGACTCTAGCCGGTTTATGACTCTATGACTAGCTGGAATGTGATCGGCGAGATGCATTGTTGTTTCAATAATCTACGTGTATTTTGATTATGCTTCATTTTATAAAAATCTGTCTATCTATCAAAAGTGAGCTGTGAAAGAGAAAGTGGATTTATAGTGAAAAAACCTACCCCTCCTCCCGTAATATCACTTCTAACAACCGTTCATTTGTAATACCCTTTTCACACTAGATCTTTAAGATCGGATGTTTAAGTGAATGTATCTTTAAACGCTAATGTGAAACCGTACGGCCTCGTCTAAACACGACCGATGTTTAAGACAGAGATCTGCGTCTTAAACTTCGCCCGTATTACCAACTTAATTTCTATTATAAAAAAATACTACTTGAATTTGTGCTGTCAACATTTTATATTATCATAAACAAGAATACTGTATTATATCGACGTTATAAGAAGTTTATACTTATTGTTATAATAAAATTATTTATTTTAATAATGTGTTTAATAAAATACAGAGCTACAATAATTGTGATAAAATGTATCGACTTACATGTTAATACAGGTGTAATATATTCTTTATTGTAGTGCCTTTATTGTAGAATGAAATTAAATATTCTTAATTGTTTATAATAATTCAAAATGTGCGTCTGCGCAGACAGGTCAAAACTGGTAATTTCATGACGGTAACTTAAGGACAAAATTACTGTAGCTGATGACAGCACCAGAGATTTAAACATCAAGTGTGAAAGCATACCGATCTTAAACATTGGTGAACTTTAAGTTCACTGGTTTTAAAGATCTAGTGTGAAAAGGGTATAAGACATAGGGTAGGCCTAAGGGGCTCCGACATAGAAATTGGTTCTAAAATAGCTCCGCAAGTCAAAAAGGCTAGAACCACTGCTCCAAACTATCAAATGTTTAGCTGTAAGACAGAAAAAAGAAGAAAAATTCGTATTATTCATATTTTCGTTTATATTTTTTCCGTTATTTAAGTTCGGTATCTAGATTTGACTTTTCTTGTGTTAACATTCCATCATGTGTATAATTCCGATTTATAGAGTAAATACAATCTTAAAAGTTTTTTGATGTATATGTGTTCTTAAAGTTACAAATGAAATAAAAAAACTTGTATAATATATTTATAACAGCGGATGGACGGACAAGGCTATAATATATCATACATGATTCAGTTACCGCCCATTGGTAAAATTTCCGGGTCCCAGTCATAGTCACTCTTTAATGACGTATTTATGGACAGTTGTGCAATTCAGAGGGGCGGTCACCAATCAACTTCCTTACATATATTGTATTTTTATACAAAATATTTAAAAATAACTTATTCTGAAGAATACTTATAAAAATAATAATATCCGGTTTTTTAGATTACATTTCCTTATAAATATATGCAAAATGAGAAAACTTTAAGAAACCACAACTTCGGTGACTATACGTCCTTTATTATAGAGGACAGTTATTTACATACATCGGAAAAGTCTAGGGATATTGAAAAAAAATATGAAAATATGTATATTGCTTATTGTACATTTAGGCCCGGTCTTTCCACCTTCAGTTAAAGTCCCAGGTAACTATCTGACAGATAAGGTTATTTGTAACTTCATCTGCTGAATAAATGTCAATACCAGTCATTGAATCCAATACGTCGGTCTCATTATCCGTTAGATAACTATCCGATAGATACATTTGTATAGAAAGAAGGGATGACATTTACTCAGCAGATGAAGTTACAAATAACCTTATCTGTCAGATAGTTACCTGGGACTTTATCTGAAGGTGGAAAGACCGGGCCTTAATGTTGTGTGTCAATTAAAGTATGCAATTATGAGTAGTTGGCTGTGGAAAACAAGTAAAAACAATAATCAATAAGACAAAACGAATACAAATTTGACAAATTTTATTCAGTCCATGATCCGTAGGTTGATCACATTTTATTTTAATTCGATTTAAACCATATATATTAATAATTGCAGTGTTTTTAAGTAGTGACATTCTTTTTTAATAACGGAGCGCAGTATTTAACTATCCACGAGATGAAACGTGCGATGGGACTTCTACAAGCTGGCTTCAGGCAAGTTGACGTAGTCAAACGGATAGGAGTTTCTCAAAGTGTCATCAGTCGGTTATGGAGGCGTTACAGGGAAACAGGGAGTCCGGCCGTACAACATCCAGGACATGGTCGCTGTACAACAGCAGGTCAAGACAGATTTTTGGTCTTAAATGTTAGAAGATAACCTAATATTACAGCACCCGAATTGGGAAGGGAGTTACAGCGAGCGCATAACTTTAGTTAGCATAACCGTTAGTCGCGATACTGTAAGAAATCGTCTCCACGAAGCTAATATTCTATCTCGACGACCAATCAGATGCCATCTCTTTTCTAGAGATAATCGCAGAGCAAGATTAGACAGGTGTCACAATTTTCAATATTGGTGTGATAATGATTGGGCTACAATTTTGTTAACTGATGAGTCCAGATTTGTAATTCATCCAGATTCTCGTCGAACAAGGGTATGAAGAAGATCCGGTAATTTGGAACGTTCGAGGCACGTCCAGGAAGTTGACAGTTACAAAGGTGGTACTGATATGGCATGGGGTGGGATAATCATTGGCGGTAGAACTGATCTCGTTTTTCCCAATGTATTTTTAACAGCACAATAATATTTGGATAATATTCATCAACCTATTGTGCGTCCATTTTGTGGTGCTGTTGGTGATCAGTTTCATCTTGGCCAGAATAATGCTGGCCATATAACTGGCTGGATAACGAAGGTATTGATGCGATATCATGGCCAGCACAGTCACCGGATTCAAATCCGGTTGAACATGTGTGGGACATGCTTAAGACAAGAATTACTCCACATATGAATAACATCCACGATAATGTTAGATTCAGAGAGCTTCTAAGAGCAGAATGGGCGCATTTACCTCAAGAATACATCGATAATGTTATTTTGTCCATAAATCGCAGATGTAGGGCTGTGATCGACTAACGTGGAGGTCATACTCTCTATTAGCATTTGTTATTTTTTTTTTCATTTTTTACAATTCTGTACATTAATCTGTACATTAAAAGATTGTTTTTTCAAATATTGATTATTTTTATAAATAATATTTAGCTTATTTTGTTGTAAACTATTCTTTATTGAGTATTTTCATTTGAAAAATACATTTTTTTAAATGGAATTTCCTGCAATTTTTAGTCTATCGCATAAAAAATGTATATATTTTTAATAAATCATTATGGCACTACAGGTCTTAAACCAGTATTAAAAAGATTGTTAATATTAGATTAAAAACAAGTAAATCACAAACAAAACAGATATATAGGCTATTCCAAACAATTAGGCGGAACTAGATTTTGCAATCTAGATATTTTCATCATTTGAATCGTGCTTTTTGGCCGTTTTGTTTAAGCTTTGTAAATCATACTTACAATAAACATTTTTTGGTTAAGGTAAATATCATTTTAAAATGTCATTTTCTTTATATTTTGATTTTGTGTGTCATTCTTATAAGCAGTTCATTTTTGTAAGAACAAACTAAGAGGGAATTTTGTTTTCAATAGTTTGCACCTTTGAAGCTGTATGTCATGTGGGTATTAAAAAATGTCACTTTTTTGAAAATGTCGATCCATTTGAGAGATGTCATAATGAAAAATGATATCTTAATTAGAATGATCATAACCTTATCAACCTAAAGTCGGTTTTACAGCATAAGGAATATTTTTAATTGACATTTAAAGTCAGTAACACACCATAAAAGTAACCAAAATAACCAGATCTAGTGTGTTCTTACAAAAGTGAACAGCTTATAATACAAATATCCCATTTATTTATTTTTTTGTCATTAAAATATGAAAGAAGCATTTTATTTTTGACATGTCATTCGTTTTCATTGTTTCACTGTTGAAATTTTAAATTTTGAAATTCCAACGTGAAAAAATTACTTCTCGTGACAACCTAAAAGAACGAAATTCCTATTTAGTTCCGCCTAAACGTTTGGAATAGCCTGTAATTTCGGTGTTTCATAGCCACCTATTTTATTGAGATAAATGTTAAAAATCAAGTTTTAATAACTTTTTTCCACGACTATATAGATATATGTTCATTACAGGCGTTCAATACAGGCGTGTAAATTCAGCACCTCCCCCCTCCTATTTATTACACAACGCAGACCTGTTACGTAATGAGCTCGTTACATAACAGGTTCAAACAGAAATAGCCGACCATTGCTAGGCAACGTAATAAATAGGTTGAAAGCATATGTCAAATTATTGTTAGTTTGTAAAGGGAACTGAATAAATATTTATTAAGTAATAAAGTTATAGTCGTGTAAAAAGCAAAGTACGAAACTTGAATGGACTAGTCATTTCCAACTCGTGTAAACTGCAACTTTCATACTCGTGTGAATTGACCATCACTTCATGCTCGTTTCATAATATACTATTTATTTATTTTTATTAATAGTATATATATAAAAGACCAAATTTCTTTCTTAACGTAAGGCTAAGTTCCTGGGTGCTAACGGGTCTTGCAGCATGCGATCAGTCACTAACTGAGTGGTGGGAACAGGAACGACGTACCTCGACAAAGCAGCTAGCTTACTAGCTAGAAACAGCTATACCGTTGATGTCCAGGATACGGCCTGCGGGCCGTGTCCGGCCCGATACTAATTTGTAACACACATGCATTAAGCAGCTTTTTAGGATTTCCTAGGTATAATGAAGAAACGTTTTTGTTTTGTTAATACAGACGATTCCGCTTAATTGGGCCACCGATTAATTGGGGCAGCCGCTTATTTGGGACAAATCTCAAAGAACAGAAACCAAACCAAGGAACCAACAGTAAATTTACATGTTTAATTGGGACAACATTCCGCTTAATTGGGACAGTTAAGATCACAGTACATATTATGTTACACATATTCTCAAGAAAATGTACAAAGAATTTAATATTACAGCGTTATTTTATGCAGGAAGGAAATGAAGGGAGCCCTACATCCGCACTGAAAACCTGTGCTGATTTTGTAGAAGTGAAATGTTACAAAAACAAAAGACAGACTACACTTGACGAATTTTTGCATTGAATTAAATTGTATGTACCTATTTATTATTTTATTTTGGAATTTATTATTATTTTTCTTAAAAGTTTATATTTTTTGGTTATATGTAATTTAAAGTTTTGTCCAAGAGTTTATAAAATAAAATTATTGAAAGAAAAATATGCATAGTTTAATTTTATGTGAAATTCGCTTAATTGGGGCAGCCGCTTAATTGGGCCAAAATGCCTAAGTCCCGATGTGTCCCAATTAAGCGGAACCGACTGTATACGCAGAATCATGCAAATTTTAATAATTGATTCCTGCTTATATTGATTTATATTCGATATCAGTTTGCCAACGTTGTTGGCAAGGGGTCTGCTAGTATAGTAATAATACGTAAGTTTTGCGGATAACGAAAACAATAAAATTTGTTTATTTAAATTTTTTATTGTTTTTCAAAATAATCACCTTAATGTTTAATGCACTTTCTATCTAATCCTGAAAGCATCGTATTCTGCTCTAAACGTATTAACATATTTCTGTATTACTTAATAAATATACTTTAACTATATAATTTAAGACAGGTGGATTTTTATTTTTATTCATACTCACATTACAGTTAATTCATGTTAGAACAACTTCGCCCAAAAATATTTATCAACATGCGTTGACAACTTAACGAGCTAACTTGTATCTATTTACACTGCGTTCAAATTTACATGTAACAAAGTATAACCTAATTGAGTCATTCCTATGATAGAAAAAAAATGTACAACCTGATCCTTTAGCAATTAAATTTAATATAAATTTAATAACTTTGAACATATTAATAGCTATTTCAGCAAACCCTTAAACGAGAAGTAATAATTTATCAAGTAAATAACAGTGTCTATCTCATTCTATGTCACATTAGATATTATTTATAGAGTTACATGCATTAAACAGTGCATATAGTAGTGTGTTTAATAACAGGAGCAGATATGTTTATTGCAATTATTGGACTAATATGGCGGATATTAATAGTTGATATATTTGAATATTCATAAAAGTAGTTAGTGACGCTATTTTAATATAATAAATTACAGTATTTTAGCGTTTTATTGATATTAATTAATTAGATGTCATAATTTTAATATAAAGTTTAATTTTTATGGCGTTTAATTACAAATATTGTTGTAAATATTAGATTGGTGTGTTCTAGATCAGTGTTACTTAAACTGGGGTCCGCGGGTGAAGGCCAGGGGGTCCATCAGTCAGCGACCAGCTCAGTGTTCAAAAAGATATAAATTAATTCTAATGACATTTATTTACTTTTTTAATTTTGTATATATATTTTTTTAATTAAGAATTTTTGGTCTACTACTCTGGCCATTAACCTTTAATCTTACATAATATTTAGGTACAACTTAATTTTATTTTGTAATATGAAATTGTTTAATATTCCTAATATTATTTTTGTATTTAAAATTTAAATAATTTAATTTAACTTATTTGACCAAATTGGTATATGAATAAATCCTCCATATTTAAAAATTGCATTAATCAGACTAACGGAGAATTAACATATAAAAACTATAATATTTGGTTTAAGCGGAACTAGATATTAATATCTAGTAACTTTTATCGATTGAATGAGGTTTCTTGACCATTTTGTAGCGAATTCTGATATGTTACTTTAATATTGTACCATTTATTATCAACTAGGTAGCGATCCTGTGATATAATATGAAGTCTGATCTCAAACTGAAATGAGATTCCTGACTAAAGGAATTCGGGTACTGGGCGTGAGTGTTATCCAGGGTTCATCATTACGATATTTGGATCTTAGCTATTCACTTGTTCTTAAATGTGAAGGTTTACACACGTTAAGTAAGACGGTTTAAAATTAATGAATTTGATTTATTATAATGTACTATATACAAGAGTAAGTGACTGATTTAAAATATAGGTATTAAAATAATGAAAAGATTAAAACAAATAGAATCGAATAGATCACCAGAATGTCGACACAGTGCCTCTAAGAACTGAAGGACAACTTAGATGTTTACGCTAACCGAACCGAATACTTTCTCCGTCTTCGGAGAGACGGGTATTTTTATAAGGCATTTCTAGACATTTCTAGGAAGAAGGATTAGAAGTTATTAGATAATAACTTTGAACTTTGAAAAAGTCTCCTTGAACAATAAACTTTTAAAAAAATATTTTAAAGTTACGTGTTGTAAACGTAAGGTTTCTAATTTTATTTTATTATCTGAATTCTCACAAATTTAGACTGTAAAGTATCCTTTAAAATCCCTAAAAAACGATTGCAGCCCCTTTCAAAGAAATTCTCGTGACGGGTGGTTTGTGAAAGTTTGTCATAGGTAAATAATTTGTCCGGGCGGACTAACCGATTCGTTGCAATTTTATTGAATAATTTCTCCATTCAATCGTGAAAAAGTGAGCTCATGACAACAAAAAAATAAAATTCCTCTTTAGTTCCGCTTAAACATTTGAGACAGGCATTAAGGTAGTCCTCGAAGAAAGTTTGAATCTCAAAGGGGTCCTTGTGTTTTACAAGTTTAACAACCGCTGTTCTAAATACTAGTAGTCCGCTGCCTACTAACTAATATTATAACTATATTATTTGTGTATTATATTAACATGAAACCCTAAAATTTTCACACATTTCAGGGTTTTGTAGGTAATTAATTTGGAAGTAATAACAAATTCATAAATTTCGATAATTTTTGAAAGAATAAGGCACGTGCTTCTATGTAGAGATAACAACTGTACTTGGGATGCGCTTGCAATAAGACCCAGCTATAGCTATCCAGTTTTAGCCTGTCAAATAAATACTGTAAGCACGGTGTTGCAAAACATTCGATAACTTTCGAATTAATTATCATATCAAAAATTCCTGTTGTACTTTTCCAGTTCACATTCATGTGCATTACTCAGAATTTTTTCAGATTTTTATATTATCCCCGCTGGGTAAAAGGGTGCGGGACAAGGGATTTTTTAGCACATTTTTTGAAAAAGTCTCATTAAAATAAAAACATTGAATATATATATATATATATATATTCCTCTCCTTAATTTACGTCTGAACAGCTTCACAATAGTATTACCTACTATTCTAACACGACTAAGTCGTCCACTGTTTCCCTTAAAAAAAAAGTATATCTGGGGGGGGGGCAGCTAGGGACCTCAACAGTTTTTAGTTTAAATTATACTCCATTATTATTTTATTTAATAATCACAGAAAACACAACCAAGTTATAATTTATTGTAAAAAAATTATACAAATATCTGCAAATATAGTCTATTCTAAACATTTAAGCGGAATTTGAAGTATAGTAACTTTTAACGATTTAATCGGGCATTTGACAATTTTATTTAAGCTATTGTAAATCATACTTACATTGAATATTCTAGAATAAATAGACGTGTCATTATTAAATTTCATTGTTTTGTTTCATTGAGTGTCATTTTCATTACATTTTGATTTTTGGTGTCATTCTTAATACAAATTTCCCAAAATTGTAAAAATGCGTTATATATTTTATTTTTTATAATATGTCACTCGTTTCCATTTCGCATTTTTAATTCTTTTTGCCAACATGAAACTTGAAACAACTTGGGCAATTCGGTTCTCGTGACAACTTAGGAACCAATGAAATAGACTTTACCTAACATGCATATTAAATAAAATTATAAAATATAAATAACAAAAATAGATGACTAGATAACTAATTTCAGTATTATTTTATTTTATTTATTTATTTATGTTTTGTCTTGTTAGGTAAAATGTTAAATATAAAAAAATTTCTTAAACCTGTTAAAAATCATGCTTACCGGATACTTAAAAAAAGTTTGGATTCAGGTTTTGGTTCACTGACCTTGATATATAAATGGGTCGGTTCAGGTTCAGGATCACGAAAAATACAGGTTTTTTCGGGTTTTCGGTTCAGGTTCAGGTTCGGGTTCAACTTCAAGTCCCTGCTCGTTAGATCTTCGGTTAGCTGATCTCTTGCGAGGTCTTCACACAGTCGAATCAGTAAATTATGTTCAAAAAGAAATATTAAATCTGAAAATATTCTGAAATAATGTAAATATTTACGTTATAATCTTCATAAAAATCTTAAAATAATATTAATAACCTTTGGGAATTAAGAGAGCCTGTAAATCATATTTTCTCAAATTCTTCAATCGTATATCACATGAAATAATCAAATTTATAAGTTTTGCTTTAGTACCAAAATTAGACACTCGATTACATATTAATATGCAACGCAATATATCTACTCAGTAAAATGAAATGCCAAAAATCTTATGAAATATTTGTTTTCATTACATTTACATTACGAAAAGATCCAAAAATAGCTCCACTTTGAAAATTCTGCCCCTTGTAATTCTACAACCCGCTTTACGTATGTGTATTTCAACTTGCATAACTACAACCAAAACTAATTACACTAAAAATGCATATAATTAGTTTGAAGATATGCTTTGTTCATTCATTCATCAAAGTTGCAAAATAGTTTAAGTGTTTAAAATAGTTTAAAGAGACAGTTTGTCTATGTGTATATATCGGATATATTCTGGCAAGACATCTGACAGCGGTAGAACATATGTTAGTGTCGACCGTAGATTGTTTTGTGTGTTTCTTAGTATTCTTATTCAAAATAACAACAAACAGAAGTGTAAAAGATTCAATTTAGATTTTTGAACGTGTCTCAAAGGTAATAGAATTATTCTACGAACAGTTTATTTAGTTACCGTATTTTTAGGATGATAAAAATTGTAATTTAAAGAATATTTTTATTTTTGTCGTGAGCTAAGTGTTACAAGTTTACTCGGCTTAATTGGGTTGCTTTACAAATTTTAAACAATTGTGTGTTTTCAATGCTGAGTTTTGGATGCAACTTCAAGATGTAATGGCTTTCGATTTCGATCAATTTTTTAGTATTTGTGATTAGCGAACCTGTCCTAACCGGAAATTTTATATTTTCATCTCATTAAACTTTTTCACAAACTTTCATCTTTAGGAGAGAATATTGATGACCTTGCTCAGTGACTTAAAATTAGTCCTGGGACCGGAAGCAGTTTTTTTGGTTTCTGGTGCAGGATTTCGGGTAAAACTGAGTATGTAATCTTCGAATAAGACGATACGGGATACCTGATTCCAGATACCTGGTTCCGGATACCCCGGTTCCGGATATCTGGTTCCGGGTACCCGGTTCCAGATACCTGGTTTCGGATACCCCGGTTCCAGATACCTGGTTCCGGATACCCGGTTCTGGATTTAGACCCGTTTTACATTTTCTTTATTTATTATTTATTTTTTTGTTTTTTGTTCATCACTTTGATTTAGACCCGTTTTCTTTTTTAGAGTTTTGCAGGTATGACCACCAAAAAGCCCTTATGTGTCTGTCTGTTTGTCTGTACGGTAGAAATTGTAGCCAAACGGCTTAACATAGAAAGTTGAAATTTGGCATGGTTATACAACTTTGACCCACATATAGGAAAAATACTGAGAGTTAAAAAAAACACATCTTGAGATAAATATAAACAAATATGTATTTAATAAAAAAATAAATATTTGTTCAAAATTTTGAGTGGCATAACAAATGAAACCTCTTAACCCGTTGATCAACACGCAAATTTTTAGTTTTAAAAATCATTTTTTTTGTGGGATTTTCGCCAAAAAAGTGTCTATTTACAATCTGTCACACATATATGTCATCATGTTATAGTTGCTATAGTTACATATTACAAGAGACCACCAACAACTAGGTCTGATCCTAACATGTATATTGAGACCGGAATAACGCCACAGGAAATTTCGATCAAAATATTAGTTTGAAAAAAATCGTGTGGTATCGAAGCTCTTAAGACATAGATTAAGGAACGAAGAGCAGTTTTTTTTTTTAAATTTAATATAATTTAGCCAAAAATGTATTTAAAAGACTCTTGTCCCGCCCCTTATAGCCCAGGGGGGTTAATCTCATAGTGTGAAAAAATTCTGAGTAATGCACATGAATAGCCAACCAGTATAGCCGTATAACGGAGTATAACGGAGTATAACGGAGTGACCGGGCTCGGTAAATCGTGCAGTTCGGGCTGGTGAAAACAGTCTGAATTGTGAAGTTGCTGGTTCGATTCTCCGTTGGTGATATTATTCAAATGAGAATAATATGTTTACATTACACCAACTTTCACAATCATTCACCCCTCATACAAGTGTAGTAGATCGCCCCCTGGCATCGGCGACTAGCCTCGTTGCATAGTCCGATGTAAAATATATAAAATAATAAAATAATAATAATAATAAATAAAATAAGTGAACCGGAATAGTACCACAGTACCCGTGCTTACAATATTTATCTGGCTGATTGGAGGCAATTCTCTCAGTTCTGTCCAGGTATAGCTATAGCTTGGTCTTGATTTGAGCTCATCTCTAGTACGGTTGTTAGTCTCTAGATCAGTGTTTCCCAACCTTATTTTTACCATGCCCCACCTAAGTCTTTCTAAAATTCTGATGCCCCTCTATGTAACATATACATATTTTTTTATATTCAAAAATTGAATTACCGTATATTCCGGCGTATAACGCGTATTTTTAACATTGAAAGTTTTGTCAAATTTGTTGGGTGCGCGTTATACGCCGGGTATAAAACTTATCCGTTCGAAGATTAGAATGGTAATAGTGTAAATAGGGTATAAATAGGATTCCTGTTATATAATGAATACATAATATAAATACTAATCAACTAAACTATCTAAATTTATACATATTTATTTATATTATTTATATACATAACAAAAAAATTACCTTAATTATTAATTTAAATAATCTTTATTATGACATAAAAAGTTCATCAAATTCGTCTTCGCTAATATTATCAGGTATATCATCAAATTCAGATGTACTTTCGTCATTAGTTTATACATACGGTTGTTATGAAGGAATATTGGCATAAAAGTGTTTCCAGGAAAGCAGATTATAAGGGTGCGCGGAATACGAGGAATACATGCAAAAATTAAAATAAATCTATTCAGATTTGAGGTGCGCGTTATACGCCGGAATATACGGTATTCCCTTATTGGTTTTAAACTCAAGACGAGCTCATTATCGAATTGAGCCCTCTGAACAATCATATAGCCCCCGTGTGGGGCGTGGGACCTACGTTGAGAAACACCGCTCTAGATAGAAGCACGTTGACATTCTTTCAAAAGTTATCCATAATTATGAACTTTAATATGCACCTACAATTTATCACTTACTAAATACCTGCAAAATCCTAAAATTTCAATCAAATTTTATTTTTTTGATCATCATTTAATTTTTATGGGTACCCAGTTCTGCGGTCGGTATACCCTTTTTGATAAATTTACTAATTTTTAGGGTTTTGTAGGTATGACCAAAAAACCCTTATACCGTCATTTTGTCGTCTGTCAAAAAAACATCTAAAAAACATAGCCCCCTAAAAATATAAACAAATATGTGCTCATCGAAAAAAAAAATATTTTTTTAAAATTCTGAGTAGGGTATCAAATGAAAGCCCTTAGTACGTGGATTAACGATCAAAATTTTATTTTTTCAAAATAAATTATTTTGACGCGATTTTTGCTAAAATTGTGCAAAAAAATTTTTGTCCCACACCTGTAGCCTAGATGGTTTAAACTAAAAATCTGAAAAAATTCGAAGTAATGTACATTGTTGTGAACCGGAATAGTACAACAGGAATTTTTGATCAGATTATGTTTTCGGAAAATAATGCATTTTTTGTGTTTTTAACCAAAATATGTTAAATATTTAATTCGCTATGTAACCCAGTAGATAAGCCAGTGCTCATAGCGATGTGCGTTTAGTCATTGGTTTTCTAATTTACTAAACAGGTAACTTGCGAACTAGAGTTCGAATCCTGTCAGTTTTAAATTTTTTGTTTTTTTTTTTGCCGTTTTCTTTTGTTTAAATTATTTTGTCAAAATTCTAGTTATATTTTGGTAAATGTTGCATTTAATTTTTAAAAGCGTAAATTTAATAACCAGTGGGAAGTGTTGAAATTATAATTTATTGCTATGTTTGATGTATACGAAATCAGAGGGTGGGGCTAATGATTTAAGCAACCAATAGAAGCCATAGGCGCAATTTCCAAAATCTTAATGAACTTTGCTATGTAAAAAAAATACTGCACATATTTAGAAACTTAAATAATGGTATTAGGCATTCGAATTAAAATTCATAAAAAAATATTTTGACATAAAATTTGTTTTGGCATCCCAAATAATCATCATTCAGTTACTAAATACCTGCAAAACCCTGAAATGTGTGAAAATTCACACTTCACATCAATTTTTTAACGATAAAACAATTTAGTTCTAGATAATATATATTGTATTTGACTCGCATATAATGGCTATATTTCACTTGAATAATTACAACTCTCGCCTACGGCTCGGGTGGTAAACTTCATCTTCGTACGATATAGCCTCCATTATCTCCATTAACTCTTGTTAACCCTTTACTGCATGAATTTTTATTTTTGGCTGAAATAATTCATAGGCATTAGGAATCGGTTCTTATTGATAGAAATATTAATTAAAAAAATATATTTAAAATATTAATTATTAATTTTATGAAAAAATAATAATTTAAATAATAATATAGGGTTTGTGCCATACATGGAACATTATGATTCTACATTATGTTCCAAAAGAAAATGATTCCGTATTATTTGCTCATCAGTTGCTCGTTGTCTTCACTAGGGATTAAAAGCAGTTGCCCTCGAATTTTTGAAAGAAAAGTTCGTATCTTCTAGTTGTCCTCTCTCAATAAATTCAGAGTTATCGTTGAAGTGCAAATTCCGCTTGATATCCTCAAATCTATTGCAGCCCATTACTTGAGATACTGCAGGATCCATTGCTGTGTATGTGGCATATATGACATTCATGAAGTAAAGTTCTGATTCAGTTTTAAAAGTAAAATAAAAAATAAAAATCGGAATGTGCCATATATGGCACACTATGCGGTAAAGGGTTAAACAAAATACAATTACCGGCTTACAAATTGCTTGTTTAAGACATACATTGTTAAAAATATAGTTAAACGTGTTGTTCCACAATAATGTTCATATTGCTGTTCCACATAACATAGTTCAAAAGCAGCGCTATGGAATAAAACCGTATAAAGCTGAAGGTTTCCGATCGGGAACAGCGGCATCGCCGATTAAAATCGAAAGTTCTTGATCAAGAACAGCGGCACTGAACTTGTTAACAAATCTACTGGGAGCCCAAAGAAAATTTTGCGGGGTGTAGGACAAAATATACAGTAACGCCACTGTTGTTGCATAAATAGCTATAATATATCTCACAAACAATTTCTCTATAAAATATCTTCAACATTTTATGGCCACTAATTCATTCGCAACCTTGCAATCTCATTACTTTTCGGCTTCGAAAATTACATGTTCCAAAGCAATAACTCAATATTTCAACACGTATCTTAATAACGATTTTACATCGATAAAATTACCCAAATTTTCCTAAATTACTTCACACCTTCTCACCCTTTGACCGACAAAAAAACATATTTTTTCCCTATTAAAATAATAATAATACACATATTCAGTAATGACTTCATCTCAAACGATATCTCTTGATCTTGAAGAGGATCATAGCTTGCGGGTCGTTGAGTATTATCGAAGTCTTTCTCAGAACACCGATCGCAGCGCCGCCCTGAAATCATTTACCCGACAAACGGCCGATAAAAGAATCACTGTGTGGGAGATGATTACTATATGTAACGAGGGGTTTTATTATTTTTTTATTATGGAATTTGTAAAATGGTTTTCATGATTTTTACGAACTGTATAATTTATGATGTATTATTTCTAAGGATAAGATTATAGTAAGAATTCTTTTGCATATTAAATTAATAATACACAGTTGCAAAGGCTACAGCAATTGTAGCAGCATTTTTAATATTTTGTACGTATAAACAAGAAGGTCTTAAGCCAGGTCCAGATAAGCGAGCCGACCCTGTAATGTATCGCGTAATGTACCTCGCCGTGTAACTTTTTTGTCTAGTTTGGATGAGATCACGTGCACAAGTCGGTTTTTGTCGCCAACACAAAGGGATTCGCAGGCGTTGGAGGTAGTTTATATCAGTGTTTCTCAACAGGAGGTCCGCGGACCACCAGTGGTCCCTAGAAAAGTTTTAGTGGTCTGCGAAAGTTTTTGTATGTGTTTTTTGCAGTTTTATTTTTATTTTTTATACACATTTTTTATGTAAATAATTTATATTTTGCTTATTTTCTGTAAACTTTCTGTGATTTTCTACAAATAAAATAAATGTATTTAGTAGCACATTAAATATATTTGTTTTCTTGCAAAAAAATGAACCAACAATTATTATTAGTGGACTGCGTTAAAACATTATGTATTATACTGGTCCGCGTTGCGTTTTTTGTTGAGAAACACTGGTTTAGATGCTAGCGAGCATACATACGATCAGTCATATTGTACGAGGGTTACATTTTATGTTTTTACGACCAGTAGATGGCAATGTTGAAATGTGTCACTACTATATTCGTACAACTTGACATTTGTTATTGTGTAATCAGTGGCAGCTTATATATTGACGAAGTAGTTTGTTAACAGTGTGCGTTTGTGAGAAAATAGATATTACTCGTGAAGGTTTTTCGGATGATGTTTTACGATTTTAGTAAAAGCCTAACTCAACAACAATGCATAGATTCGTTTCGTTCAGCTTTTGGTATTAGTTTACAATTAGTTTGGAGAATTTCGTCGTGGTCGTGCGTTTGTCAATGATGAACCTCGTGAAGGTGGACCAAAATCGGTTGTGGTTCAAAAAAACATCGATGCTGTGCGTAACATGATTGAAGAAGATCGGCATGCGCCACCGTGAGATAGAGGCATCCTTTGGCATATCGCAGACTGCAATACATTTGATTTTGCATGAACATTTAGTGCCGGTTTCTGAAAGCATAGCTGAGTTTAATCTTTTGGTTAAACTTGGTTACAATATAACAATCCCATAAGGAACCATAGCAACAATTTTCTAACTATTTGGTTATAGTTAACTAGGCTATCAGAAACCGGCCCATAGCTGTGAAAAAGATCTGCTTCCGCATAATTTGACCGAAGCTCAAAAAAAGGCTCGTGTTGATTGGTGTAAGGGAATGCTAAAAAAATTCAACCTAGGCACTGCAAAATCCGTATCAACACCTGTAGCAACATCGTTACCGGTGACGAAAGTTGGATTTATTCATATGAACCGGAAACTCATCAACAATCCACTGTTTGGGTCTTCCAAGATGAACCGAAAGCCACAAAAGTTGTTTGTTCACCAAGCACTTTTTTTGTCACGAAGAAAATGATCGCTTGTTTTTTCGGTTGCACTGGACATGTTGCCATTCCTTTAGAGGATCGGAGAACAGTTAATGCTGAATGGTATACAACAATTTGTTTGCCAGAAGTCATCGACAAAAACAGCCAAAAACATCGCATCATTCTGTATCAAGACAATGCAAGCTCCCACACAGCACGTCAAACAATCGATTATTTGAAGGAGAAAAACATCGTATTAATGTCTCATTTCCCGTAGTCACCTAATTTATCCCCTAACGACTTTTTTTGTTCCCCAATGTTTTCAACATAAAATGAGTGGACAGCGATTTTCATCACCTCAAGAAGCTGTTGAAGTCTTCGAAAACCATGTTTTTGAGATACCAACTTCAGAGTTAAAAAAATGTTTCGAGAATTCGTTTGAACGCATGCAAAAGTGTATAAAATACCTAATAGTTTGTGTAAAAACTTAAAAGGAAGCTCTTGTATATGGAGCAATGTGATACGTAATTCCTAGATTAGAATTGAAATGTAAACATTTAGGATTAAAACCGCTATAAAATTTGAATGAAACAAACTCAACGATAGTCAATCATAGGTGCATCATATTAAGTCGCTAATCCCCTACGTATCACGCAATTCTCGAATTTTTTATTAAACCTCACATTTCTTACGGTACTTATTGCGTTGAAAGTGCTATAAAAACCAAACTTTTATATAATTGCATTAAATCAGTAAAATTATGAATAGAATTTTCTTGTTAAACAATTACCATATATTAGCGGAGACAGGCATCTCTCAGCGCAGCCGAGATCTGATCGGCGAGTAATAAGCACACATCAGTCTCTATCTAGCGAGATATAACTAGTAATTAAATATTTATATACTGCAACTAACACCATTATTCATATTACAAAACTGAGGTCACACCACAGAGCTAAGAAACAGAAGAGCACGAATCTGGGAAACTAACGGGTGTTTTTTTTAGAGGTATAGAACTTTAAATTGCAATAAAACAACGATGGATTATTCGATTGACATGAATTTTTTTTTATTCGAAAGATAATCTTGTGGCATTACATTAAATCATACCAACAAGACGGCGCAACATGTCACACAGCTCGTGCCACAATCGATTTATTGAAAGACACGTTTGGTGACCGCCTAATTTCACGTTTTGGACCTGTGAATTGGCCTCCAAGATCTTGTGATTTAACACCGCTGGACTACTTTCTGTGTGGCTATGTAAAGTCATTGGTCTATGCGGATAAGCCACAAACGCTTGACCATTTGGAAGACAACATTCGCCGTGTTATTGCCGATATACGGCCACAAATGTTGGAAAAAGTCATCGAAAATTGGACGTCCAGATTGGACTACATCCGAGCCAGCCGTGGCGGTCATATGCCAGAAATCATATTTAAAATGTAATGCCACAAGATTATCTTTCGAATAAAAAAAAATTCATGTCAATCGAATAATCCATCGTTGTTTTATTGCAATTTAAAGTTCTATACCTCTAAAAAAAACACCCATTATAAGTATACCCAGAAGCGGCAAAAGGCATGGCAACAGGGGCACAGGACCAGGGCGCCACGTTGTCAGGGGCGCCAAAAGAGCGTTCAAATATACACATTCTCAGTAGCGTACCCATAAGTTTATGAAGAGGAGGGGGGAAAAATATATGATATTCTTATATTTGTTTGGAACAAAAATATAAATTTTTATTTCTATATAAATATATGTACAGCAAATCTATTTAGTACTGGCTTGTGGGAAATCAGTTTCGCGCAGAGGAAGAACGCATTCGGAAAGAAAGAGAGGGTCGAGCGCATGGACTGTACAGTTCGAGACACAAGTTTTCATCAAAATATTAATTTTTTCCACAATTTAATGGATTACTTTTTATATTTCATATTTTCTGTTCACTTCTTTCTTTCTGTTTTCTAGGTGACGAAAATGTGGAACATTCACCTGAATTTAGAAAATTATAATGT
Source organism: Liopterus haemorrhoidalis (assembly GCA_963971575.1). Lineage (NCBI taxonomy): Eukaryota > Metazoa > Arthropoda > Insecta > Coleoptera > Dytiscidae > Liopterus > Liopterus haemorrhoidalis. Next base: position 15,439,322 of record OZ020621.1, read on the forward strand.
ATAAATAATATAACAATGAAATAAAAATGAAAAGCCTGTTAAGAACTGAACTAAGTTTACCAAACAAAATAAATGTTTTTGTTGAACAGCTTTGTTGCGTCTTATAACAAAGATATTTATTATGATTGTTAATTTAGAACGTGAAATTTCGGATTCTTTTGTTCAAAATATTTGTTCCGTCCGTGTCTCATCTTTGTATTAAAGTTATATTGTATTACAACTTTTAACTTGTCTAACCTGCAGACACTTTTTTTTCCCTTGTTAAATCTACTTAAACTTCTTGCAGAAACGCCTGTGCACGCTGAAACTCGATCCAAAATATTCTTCAAAGGTATAATCACGTTCCCTGCTGCAGCTTACTTAGTCATAAAGTCAATCACATACTAATAATCTCCTTACACTGACTATGGTTTACGCGCCCGCATAATTTCGTCTTAAATTCCATTATACTTTTTCATCCGAATGTACTTTCACTGATGCTTGCAGCAAGACAGTCTGAAGTCAACTGACGTCCCCACTCCAATTTCTAGTGATTGCTACTGCGCACCCAAGGTCATCTGCCAGGCTTAAATAGATGGACTGTAGTTATTAACTCTCGCTCCCGGCTTTGCTCGGAGGCAGTTCGCAAAATTGGCGCTATTCGTCGCCACATCAGTAGTCAAAACTCAGCAATCGGAGAATCCATACGCTTGTTTGACCGTTCAAATGGTGCATAATAAAGAATCCTGGACTAATATATACGTGCAAAAGTGCAAAAAGTGGCAAAAATTTCTACATGTTACAACATTTAGAAAGAAAATATGTAAAACGATAAAAGATTCAAGTATTGGAAGAAAAAATGAGGGTCCATTGAGCCATATATTTAATACTTTTATATAGCCCACGCCTTATCTTACTATATTGGAAAAATATCTGGCGACGAAATAAAACGGAAAAAATGGCTTCTCAGTTTAAATTGTTTCTTAAAATATCAAGTTAATTTTTTAGGTTGTTTAGGAGTAATTTAACATTTCATAATGCATTTATTTATTTGGTAATAATTCTTGTTGTAAGCTAAACTGACGCATGCGCGTATCGTATTACGTATCAAAGGAATTTATCTTCGTTTGGCGAAGAGATACCTCAATCTCACGATAAGTCACATGACGATCTTGCAGTATCAGTTCACGCACAGCATCAATGTTTTCCGGAACAACAACCGATTTTGGGCGATCTTCATGAAATTCGTCCTTAAGCAAACTACGGCCACGATTGAAGTCGGCAAACCATCGATAAACAGTAGTCCTTGATAGTGCTTCATCGACAAAAGTCGAATTAAGTTCATCGATGCACTATTTTAGAGTTAATCCACGTCGAAAGTTGTAAAAACTAATCGCTTGAAAATGCTCACGATTTAATTCCATTTTTAGCCGATATGAATTTTTTCAAGTTACTGTAAACAACAAAAATAGCGCTCGTACGTCAAAACGTTCTGAGTATGTATACCGTCAAACTTTACGATAGAAGCGTCAGTTGCCAGATAGCAGTACTAGTATAGCTAGGGTGACCAATTTGTTAAGAAAGCAATGCGGGACGGAGTAAAAAAAGGTCCTCATTTCTTCAAATACAAGTTACAATGCGGGACAAAATGTTAGAATGCGGGACTTTTGCGGGACGTATCTTAATGCGGGAGACCCAATCAAAATGCGGGACAGTCCCGCAAAAAGCGGGACGAATGGTCACCCTAGTATAGCGCCTAGTATATGGTCACCTCCAGCAGTCGATTCAAACTCTTGCTGGCGTCAATATGTTCTCTGGTAGATGGAAGAGAGGTTCGAACTGGAACAGGACGTATCTCCATTTGTACTGTTGGTTCTAAAAGTTTAGAATCTTTATACAATGAATGAAATATAGGGGTAATTAAACCGGGATATTTGTAATGATATATGTTTAAAATGAACTGTTCTATAAATAAACATTAAAATAATAAGTAAGAATTTACAGAAACGCAATAAGTTCGATTTTACTAAATTTTGTCTGAATGATTATACCATTCTCTTCCAACCCTGATGCGTCCAACGTCTATGCATCCAAGTGCATATCAATTAAGAGCGTTAACAAGCAGTTGCAAGTAGCCCAAAGCAATAAATTATAAACGATTTAAGTATATCTGTACACAATGACCAGTGGATTATTAATTACGAGGTGTTCGGAGTTCGCTTGTAATCGCCGTTATGCAATTAGGAAGCTGGGTGGCTACTCAGCGCGCATTGTATGACGAGAAGCTCACTCGCGCGGAAAATCACCTCCCGTCACTATTGATGGAGTCAGTGTGGGAACATGTGTGAAAGAATGGCATAATAGCCAATAAAAGGACAATGAAAGTGTCAAAATAAAATTTGTGGTATGCTTTGTCAACAGGATAACATAAATCATCACTTCAATAAAACACTGAATCTTTCCTTGAAAATGTGTTTATTAAAAGCTAGATTTACATTTTGACGCTCTGCAATAAGTTCTCATCAGCAATACGCATGTACCATAAAACTGTAAAAATATTGCCTTAAAGTTAAAAAACTTACATGTAGGCACCCTGCCTACATGTCTCAGGGTTTCAACATCGTCTCTTCGGGCTCCGAGTTTTGTTATAAAATCTCCGGGGTACGCTAATTTTATCTAAAATTACCGTAAATGGTTTATAGCAATGAAAATAACATAGTTACGAACTGGACTGATTTTTATTTTTATTTTTTATTCGAATAGAATTACAATTCAATATTGTCTCCCTCAAAATAACTTCCTAGGGAAGCCACACAGCGCTGGAGACGGTTCTTCCAATCCTCATAGCACTGCTGGAACTCGGCTACTGGAATAGCTTTCAGCTGGTCGGTTATAGTCCTTTCACAAGGACTCAAGTCAGGCGAATAAGGAGGCTGAGGAGCCACAGGAATGTATTTACTGGTCAAAAACTCGTTTATTGAAATTGCAGATTTTTCTCATCCCCAATTCATTGGTCAAAAATTGATCTAATGAACAATAGTGTGAGTTAAATTCAACTCCTCCCCGATCATTCTTACTGTCAACCGACGATCTGAACGCACAAGATCCCGGATTCTGTCGACATTTTCATCGGTTCTTGAAGATGAAGGCCTTTCGCTGCGTGATTCATCTTCAATCAACTCTCTTCCTTCTGAAAATGCCTTAAACCACCAAAAAAACAGGGTCCTTGACAAAACACTGTCCCCGTAGGCCTGCTGAAGTTTTGAAAAAGTTTCCGTTGCAATGTACCCAAGCCTGAAGCAAAACCTGATAGCATACTGTTGCTCGAAATGAATGTAACTCATTTTTAGAACGCACTAGAAAAAACTGTTTCACAAAAAAAAATCGCTACGGACAACGATATTACTCTAGTGAGTTCAAACTCGTATTGAAGGCGTATCACAATTTCACCTGCCGCCCCTCCTAAATTTTGATCTGGCAACATTTGCCAGACAGTTGCCACATCAAAATTTACACTCTTCGTATTTCTGTGATGCGTTTTTGGCTCTTCTTGCTGACTTTTGATATACTATCAGTCGTCTCTTACTGCTGTATATCTTTTATCCGATCTGTAACCTCCTGCGCCACTTCCTGACTCGTTTATTTCCTTTGCCGAGTATCCGTTATATTCAAACCAGTTTCGTCTTTTCTCCTTTCATTTTGACTGTATCCTTCTTATGCCGTCCAGTGTTCCACTACAGTTTGATAGAAAGATAAGTGAGCTACTGAGAAAAAAATCTACATACAGTAGTCTGCACTTGCTTAAATGTCCTTGTTTAAATTTGTTAAATTATTAGAGGCATTTTGTAGTGGTATAAAATTCCACATTATATTTTTAATAACTTGCTGTTGCGTAACGAAAAATAAAATTTGATGTGGGTTATTTTTGTAAATTTCATATAATTGAAATATTTGATGTCAGAAAGTATTTCAATATGTTTACATTTATCTTAAAGGTGCATTTTCGAAATCATTTTCTGTTGAAGCCATATATCATATTATAATTTTAAAATTGGCAACCGGCCATTTTTCTCAAGTTTAACAAGCATATTTATGTAAACAAATGTGTTTGATAATATTTCAAATATTTCAACAATTTAATTCCTTCTGCGAAATTGAATGATATTTTTAACTTTCTATTAAAATTTTCTAAATTGTAGACATAAATAATATTATTTATAGGAAAGACATCTTCCTTTCTTGACCTGATGATTTAGACCGGTGTTCAAGATCCAGGTTATTTTTATTATTATTTGTCATACGCAATAAATATTTAGGTAATTTACTGTTTTCTAGCAATTGAACACTCTTTGAATTTTATTTTCATACTGAATATTTTTTCGCATTACAAAATTTAATTATTTTTATCTGTATCAATGTCTCCTAAAATTTTTACCAAGTAATAATTAAATATAAGACAAATTTTATTGTGATTTTGTCTATTTATTAAAAGTAACTAAATAATGTACTATATACACTAATTATTTAACAACACTTAATTAATCAATATTAATATTCACTACGCTTTTATCTAGTTTATCATGTTGTGAACTTTACGTTAACCCTTTACTGCATGAATTTTTATTTTTGGCTGAAATAATTCATGAGCATTAGGAACTGGTTCTTATTGATAGAAAAATTAATTTAAAAAAATATATTCAAAATATGAATTATTATTTTTATGAAAAAATAATAATTAAAATAATAATTTAGGGTTTGTGCCAAACATGGAACATTATGATTCTACATTATGTTACAAAAGAAAATGATTCCGTATTATTTGCTCGTCCATTGCTAGGTGTTCTTAATCAGGGATTAAAAGCAGTCGCCCTCGAATTTTTGAAAGAAAAGGTCGTATCTTCTAGTTGTCCTTTCTCAATAAATTCAGAGTTATCGTTGAAGTGCAAAGTCCGCTTGATATCCTTAAATCTATTGCAGCCCATTACTTGAGATACTGCAGGATCCATTGCTGTGTATGTGACATATATGAACATTCATGAAGTAACGTTCTGATTCAGTTTTTAAAGTAAAATAAAAAATAAAAATCGGTATGTGCCTTATATGGCACACTATGCGGTAAAGGGTTAACTCCGAAATAAACTTTATGTATCGATAATATAACGAGAATTCATAACGAAAAAAAAAAAAAAAACTGCATGAAAGTGACAGCTGAGACGATGTTATGAATAAAATAATTGTTGTGCCAAATTTAGCTTGGCAGCACTATAATTTTGGTTTTGTTAACGAATGGTCTTCACGATTTATCTGCTCTTGTCTTAGTCCAACGTAAGATCTAAGCTGTTTTGGATGTCCATTAATTTTAAGTCGATTGAAATTAAAGATGCACCGAAACTTCGGTTTCGTTTCGTGTTCGGCTGATTCGGCGTATTTTTTTAATATTCGGCTTTGGCCGAAGCTGCAGCAATATTCGGTATTCGGCCGGCCGAAGCGAAAAGTTTTAAGAAGAAATTATTGGAAGATTTGATACTATATTTGGACATAAATATTATATTATTTCTCCAATGTTAGATCCGAGGTGTAAGTTATTTTTCTAGATAATAAAAGGTCTGAATCTGAATCGGATGCGAGTGATGAAGATGACACGCTTCTATCAAAAGTGATGATAATATCTAAAAATAATCAAGAAGAAATACAAAATACCAGTCAATTATGGCAGTGTTTTGACGGCATCCCTTCTACTATTTCATCGCCTCTATACCAAAATTTTATATTAACCTACAAAATTTTATATGCTTCGGCGGAATATTCGGCGCTTCGGCGAAAATGTAAACCGAATATTTGGTATTCGGTTATTCGGCAAAACCATGCTTCCGTGCATCTTTAACTGAAATGTTTTCTTTCCAACGCTTACGCGGGCGTCCTCTTGGCCTTTTACCAATGGGCAATTCTCCTCACACTAATTTTATGAAGCGATTGTTTGGCTCCCTGCGGATATGCCCAGTCTACTGCAAACGTTGTGCTTTAGTTTCCTTCACTATATCTGGCTCACCATACAGTTCTTCCAATTGAATGGAAATAAATTCGAAAATACGCACATAAAATTCCAAAAGCATTTTCAGTCCTTCTTCTAGCTCGAGATATTAGATAGTCAACAGAATTTTGATGGATCACACATAAATTGTTTTCTCGGCTAGGGTTTCAACAAATTTTCGTGCAAAGTAAAAGCTTCGTCTCCAACAATTTTTCTTTCAAATAAAACTGACGACGCACTAAAATTTCATATGTACCTTCTGTATCACTCCTTTTAAAACTATCACTTACTTTTAAACGTCCCAAATTGTGTTCTGATAACTCTTTATCTTCCAAAAATATTAATAATGCCAAGTCAAGAACATCAATTTTAAAATTTCTTCTTTAATATTATAATTCGTTTTATACGACACATCGTCAAAACGAGTACTTTAGCTTTACATAACTGTTCACCGTCAGGACGGTCTTTTTCTTTCCGTCACATGATATCGTTTACCGGCATATTACGGCCGCTTAATGACGGCAGAGCAAACAAAAGCTTTATACCCTGCCTTATAACACACATATCTGGCCAGATTTTTTTTTATGCTATGCGGTGTAAAAATGTTGCTTAATTTTCAGTTTATTTTACAAAAAAAAAATATTTTTCATTATTATTACATTTTGCAAATGAGGTCTTATATGACCCGTGTTGTAGTGCTGTCCCAAAAATTGTATTTTGAGTGTTCGAATTATCACACATCCGAGTTAAAGAAGTTATTCTGTACTTGATGTTTACTAGTCATAAGAATATCGCTACCCTTGCTTTTTCCATACTAACTGCTTCAGAAATAGATAGATAGATAGATTCATTTATTGTGACCATATGGTGTATACAGAATACATTTTGTTATATTATTCATACTAATTATTCAAATACAATTACACTTATCTCGATATAAACACACAGACAAAAAAATATAAAACGTTATTACTTTTTTTATATTTTCCCAATTATTCCCATGACCTTTCTCTTTCTCAAAATTTCTTTTAGCCAGTCCAGACCCTCTCTGTTCTCATTTAGGTTCTCTGCTACGTTTCGCGTGTCTGACTTTAATTTACGGCAGTTCGTCAGCCAGTGCTTCACTGAGTCCTCTTCTTCTTTGCAGAATCGCATACTCTCTCCTCCAGCTCTTTCCAGTTTTTGTTTGCCTCTTCTTCGCTCTTTGCTCTGAATCTGGTTATGTCGGTTTTTCATTATTTTCAAATAAATAGGCGTCCCGAGACTGTGCATTTCTTTTTTTTTTTTATTTAATGGCCTTTGCTGCTGTGGCAATTAGCCAGGACAATGTTGTGTGGTGCATGCTGGATTTGTTAATATTGTTCAATGGATGGGCTGGAAAATTTCCATGCCTGAACGGGATTCGAACCCGAGACCTTCGCAACGCAGAGCACATGTGTTACCACTACGCTACGCTGGTCGGCTGTGCATTTCTTTATAATTTTTATTATAATTTGACGCTTCAATTTTGCTAATTATTTATTGTCCTTCTATCTCCCAGTCTCTCGTTGATACTTCTTTGATTAAAGTGTTATTTATCGTCAGCCTTTCCACTTCTTTTAATGAAAAACCCTTATTTTCAAAAAACTTTTCTTTTTTACTTCCCATTTGCTAATTTTTTTGTAGTATTTCCTTCGTTTTTGTTTATTTCTCTTAAGCAGGCATATAGAATTTTCGTATTTTGTCCTTGGGATATTCCTTGCTCATATTGCCATATAGAGCCCTTCTACCCGCCTCTTCCTTTATTTTTGTTCTACCGCTCTCCTTTAAAACAATGTAGTCCGGTGTATTCCAGTCCAATCCCAGTACCCATTTGAAGTACTGTGTTTGTAGTTTTTCTATTTTGGTCTCTTCGGTCCATCTCCATATTTCCACACCATACATAAATATACGTTTGACTAAAGAATCAAACATCTTTTTTCTAATATTGTACTCTGGGCCGAACCTTTTTTCGCCGATACTCCGATACTTTTTTGATGCGACTCTTGCTTTCTTCACCATTTCATTTATATATTCCAAACTCCCATTGCCTTTGAAATAGTAGTCAAGGTATTTAAAGCTCTTAATTTTTTTTACGATTTCTCCTTTCCAGCTACATTGTTCATTTTACAATATTTTTTGTTTCTATGTACAAGTTTTTGATACTCTTTATTACTACTTTAAACTAAGGAAGGAATATAAGAAATGGGGTTTAGAAATGAATGCTCAGAAAACTGAATACCTCGTTATTGGTGAGAAGGGAAGAGACCTCAAAATAGATGATGAAATCATCAGAAACTGCCAGTCATTTACAACTAGTCAAATAGAAGAAACGAAACCCTTTACTAAAACCCCTTTTTTCTAAAACATTTTTTGCAAGTCGTGTCTGTCTACTGAATCAAATACTGCTTTTAGATCTGCAAATAACACGTACATCTTACCATTTTCCTTCTGGACTTCCCTTCCTATGAGGTAGTTTAAAAGTTGCTCCAGAAATATATTGTCATAGAACCAAGAGAATTCCGCGCTATATATGTATTTAATTTTCCTAAATGCTCGCTTAAAGGGTTAGATCCATATAGTAACCATGCACATATCTCTCCAACACTCATTTTGCTCTAATAGTTCGGTCAATCTAAATTTTCAAAATTACTGCAATCTCCCAAAATCGTAATGCACAATTCTATTAGTGATTGCATTATTCTTTGTATTACAGCATCCAATACTAATTAAAATTGGGAACACAAACCAAAGTAATGTGATTGTATTGAAATTGCTTCCAACGAGATATGTCTCCATAATTCCCTGTATTCAATAATGTAATGCAGTGGATGTGAGTCATAATTCTCTATGCGGTGTAACTACATGTACATCCATTCAATGTGTACAGGGTGTTACAACATAAACAACGGCGCAAGGTGCGGCCCGGAGAGATTAATAGACCGCTCATGTCATTTTATAACAGGTAATTGCGGTCACTGTCTATTGTATTGTACTGCCATTTACCTGATGATAATACACCGTTCGGATACTTCAATCATATTACATGCAATCTTGTAACGTACTAACTGCCTGTGGATAATATGACAATCAGAAAATATTGATACTAGTACATGGGAAATTTAAATTAAAATATAGAAATTTAAACTAAAATTACAGCAAAATGGTGTGTTTTGGCTGTCATTTTGATTCGTTATGTTTCTATCAGTTGTTATTTTACCGTTGAGTAGAGCATACGGTAATTTGTATAGTATGGATATTTCTTTTTCCAGTAGAAAATTGCTGATAAGAAAAATATACTATTTTGACTTAATGCGTTCACAGCTCTTAAATTAGTCGACTATAAACTACGACTTGTGCACTGTTTATTTTCACTAACAAGTTGGTCATATGGTAACCCGAGCGACCGTATACTGCTATAAATTTAATGCATTATGCTTTATCGACTGTAATTACTGCGTTGATTTAATGAGACAGACATATAAACACACATTAGCTATCTTACTTTACATAATCTAAAAAATCAGCTGTGGCCACCACAGGACCGATCGCCATCACAAAATACTTGTTTAATTTACGCTGCTTTATCAAAAAATGTCTTATATAAAAGTTGCTAGTTATTGCTTTTATAGCAACTTTTGTTAAATATTTTTTTCAAAATATTTCTCTGTTGTGAAATATTCGCAAAAATTTTAAAACTGCCACGAGTTAACTCCCATTTCTAGTCAACCGATTTTTACCAAAAGTTGATCAACTCGGCACGAGTGCCATTGATGTCAAAAGCTTAAATATGAAGTTTCATAAAAATCCTTTTGGCCGAATTTGCTCTGAATGTGTACACGGACCAACAGACAGACAGACAGACAGACCGACATACATCATGCTAAAAATAGTCAAAACGTTATGTAGGGACCTCAATTCGTGGAGATCCATTGAAATCTCGAAATGTCAAAATCGGTACGATTACAATACCTCCCTTATATATGTTGGCGGTCGGTAAAAATATTGTCACACATATTTCAACAAATTTCGGAAATCGTAAAACGAAAAACGAATGCTGTAGTTGCGGTTATAATTTTGTTATTAAAATTTAGTAAGAAATTACGACTTCGCTAACGGTGGATTCGTAAAAGACCTGTAATAAAAGAAATTTTGCACAGACTAACACAAATAAATTAGATAAAAAGTCTGTTCTAAAATTTGAACAGACTCAAGCTGATGGTAAGAGGCTGTAAAGAGGCCAATTACCATCGAATATCACTGTCTGGAAATACAACACATTAAAATATGGTGCAAGCCTTCACAAATAAAACAGTAAGTTCGATTCTCTCAAGAAGAATATCAGTCTTCCCATGAGTACTCTGTCGTCACCTAAAGCAACTGGCAGGTCATACCACAGGCCTAACCTCTCCCTGACATCCTCGAACTGTACGTATTCAATTAAAAAGTGTAACACAGACGAATCTGTGTACACGTCTCACATAGAGGGGAATCTTTACCTCGAAGAAGGTGTCCATGGGTCCACCAACAGCGGCCTATATGGAGGCGTGTGATGACGGTTTCCTCCCTGCGGTTAATTCAGTAGGAAGAATCCCATGGTTTAACGTCTACCTTAATCTGCCTCAACTTAACGTTCTATATGCTGCTCCACTTATGTTGCCACATGGTTAAAACCAGATGTTTCAGATGACTCTTTGCGTCATCTGTAAATATGAAACCCACATGAATCATATGTCTATGGGAGGCGGCTTTTACAGCTGTATCTGCCGCTTCATTGCCGTTAATACCAACATGTCCCGGTATCAAAAGTAGCTCAACCCTCACATTCTGAGCATTCAGATTGTGGAGTAGCAACCGGATCTTTAGTACAAGAGGATGCACTGGATTTGGATCTTGGATGCTGTTCAAAGCGCTTAGCGAGTCTATTCTATAGTGACGGTTCGCCTGCTTCACACAGCAGGCTTGGTAGTGGGCTAGTGCGAAATGCACCTGTGGCCAATCTAACCCCAGTGTGATGTACAGTGTCAAGAATTCTTATCTCTTGGTGTTTAGCTGACTTATAAGCTAGATATCCATAGTCCAGCCTAGAACGCACTAGAGCAGTGGTTCCCAACCTATTTACACCGGCGGACCACATTTCCAAATCACATTAGAGTTTCGGACCACCACCACGTATTATTTAGATTTAGATTAGTGTCTTAAATTAAAATCTTTAAATATTCGCTACTAAAGGAATAGTCATATATTCAATAATACAAATTGGTATTCACTATAACATAACAAGGAAAATGTATCAAGAAAAAGCAGTCACAGCGTCTAAAAATAAAGTTTATGGAAAAAGAATAATGTATTGGTGTAGAAATAAGAATTAAAATATTTTTTCTGTTGTTTATTCGTAACAACAATTTACAATACATTCAGTGGGAGCCTTGTGCTTGCATATCGCTTACCAATTTTTCGATATTAGGCCTTAAAGAACGTAAAGACAATCTCAATGCCGGCTTCACATCTAAACGGTTTCTATGCTTCGTCTTAATGGCATTAAGCGCAGAAAATGCAGTTTCACACATGTATGTTGAATAGAAAGGAAAGAGTATTTTAAGTGTTTTCTCGCTCAGTGCTGGATATTCTTCCCGAATTATAATCCAAAAACTAAATCAAAAGTTACTAGTTTCAAAACTGGTACTGATCGTGTACAAAAACATTTGCAACTTTTTTTTTCTAAGTGGTTTTCAGCCACTGACGGAACGAATCTTTTATTGCTGCCGAAGTCGCGGACCACGGGTTAGGAAACACTGCACTAGAGAACGATATAAACACAATATGACAGTGCGGTCTGCACCCCATGTCTTGTGACTGTGGACCCGCAACAAATAGAGCGGCTTTTAGCATTTTTTCTTGACGGACAAAAAATGTGCCCGCCAAGTTAGACGACTATTAAAAATGAGACCCAGAAATCTGGCAGTATCGGTAAATGGTAACTGTGCTCCATTTAGCATGAGTGTAGGGTTGGGATGGACACCCCTTTTCTTAAAAAATGGGCCAGGTATAAACTCGCTCAAAAGTGTTTAATTTTTCATAACGCATATATAAAATTAAATTTATGAAAATAAACAAAAGTCTAAACAATCAAACTGTGATAACAATTTATGCGGGCACTCGGTAGAAGCTATCGAGTCATGGTGTCTAAATGCTACTAAGGTAATAGGAAACTGAAAGAGAGAAAATGAAAAAAACGTCCGTACGGAATAATAAACGGAAAATAGTATGATAATAATTTATTACGTACAATACAGCAAGATCAAATGAATATAAAGCGCTATGTAAAAGACATGTAACAGACAAAATTCCAGATGTGGCACATGTTGGCATGCCGTTATTACGCATTAATTGAAAAGCATTTTTCCGCTCAGTCACTGTTCCAAATTCGTAGTGTGTGGTCCAGTGTCAGTTGGCAATAGGTCGCACTTACAATCATGTCGTCACTATGAAATACGGAAGACGAGTTGTGTCTTCAACTTGCCTTACATTCTTATTTGCCAATGTATTGTTTTTTAATTGATCCCATTGCTGATATATATTACAATAAATTGACTGTGTGAAGTGAAATGATCTCTATATTTACACAGATGTTCATTAGATATTTTTACTTGGATTGATTTAAAATAGTTGAATTGCGTTTTGTTTGCTTGCTAAAATGTATGTATAGTACCCACTAATTGAAATTTTAAGAAAGTTATTTTATTTACTATAACATATCTGTAAACATAATTTTTTGGCAGCATTCATTAGACCAGTGCTGAATTCCAGAAAAATGTTCTCTTCTGTCCTCTGAATTATACCAAAGCCCATTTATTAATCTTAAATCAGTTTCACTGTTTCAGTATTTTTGGGCAGTTCGTTTACGATAAATTATATTCTCTATAACGACTTGATAGTAAAGTATTTTTATTTACAAGTGTTCAAAGCGTTTAATTTCTATTTAAACTCTTTTCATCCGTACCTGCAGCTACAGGAGCATAATAAAAATTGATGTGAAGTGTGAATATTCACACATTTCAGGGTTTCGCAGGTATATAATAAGTGAAGGCGGTATGCTGAGTGTGTAGGACAAATTTTACTTTGTAGTAATGTATCGTCTGTTAATCATATAATAAGACTGGTTATTAAATTTACGCTCTTAAAAATTAAATACAACATTTGTCAAAATATAACTAGAATTTGACAAAATAATTTCAACATAATAAAAATGCAAAAAAAAACAGAAAAAATCAAATTCACTCCGTACTCGAACTCGAAACCCTTCGTTTTCCAGAGAATTTTAGCTTCCGACACCAGCGCTCTAACCCGTTACGCCATCGTACGCCATGCATGTGAGTGTCTTACATTGGTATAACTTTTGTACTTTGTGAACCAAAAACCACAAAAAATGCGTTATTTTCCGAAAACATAATCTGATCAAAAATTCCTGTTGTACTATTTCGGTTCACACCAATATACATTACTTAGGATTTTTTTAGATTTTTAGTTTAAACCATCTGGGCTACAGGGTGTGGGACAAAAATTTTTTTGCACAATTTTGACAAAAATCGCATCATAATAATTTATTTTGCAAAAATAAAAATTTGATCGTTAATCCACGTACTAAGGGCTTTCATTTGATACCCTACTCAGAATTTAAAAAAAATATTTTTGTTTTCGATGAGCACATATTTGTTTATATTTTTAGGGGGGTATGTTTTAGTATTTTTCCTATGTGCGGGTCAAAAAGTTGTATAAGCATGCCAAATTTCAACTCTCTAGGTTTAGCCGTTTGGCTACAATTTTAACCGAACAGACAGACAGACAGACAGACAGACAGAGAGACAGACAGACAGACAGACAGACAGACAGACAGACAGACAGACAGACAGACAGACGACAAAATGACGGTATAAAGGTTTTTTGGTCATACCTACAAAACCCTAAAAATGTAAATAATTAAAACTATTTCAACCACCTTCTGACGCTCCTTTTTGCCAATGAAGGTGAGGCGAGTGCCTCACTCGTCTCTCCCTCGGCACGACCCTGCTATTGTATTAAAAAACTTATTCTACAACTAATTTCTTTATAATTGCATTTGCTCGTCTTTTGTGCAAATGGAAGAACAATTTTGAACTATGTGCATTATAATATATAGTGGTGTAGTTATTAGCACTCCGGTATATTTACAGTAATTTACATTGATTTACAAAGATGAATGTTGACATTAATTTACAATGAGGCATATTTACAATTTTATGATAAGACGTTTATATTAGATAATTAAGGGCCAGTTGCACCTCTAACACTTAAACTTTAAGTATAACTTAAAACTGTTAAGTGACGTTTATTTCATTGCATCGCTGTTTAAGTGGAACTTATTTTTTGTTAAGTGAAACCTAAATTAAGCCCTAGATTAGATTGGGCTTATTATTTAAGTGAAACTCAAATGTCATATGTTGACAGTTATTGAAAATATAAGTATTAACATTTTTAATTATAAGAATGGATGGTGAAGTAATTGTGGACGATGAACAAGATATTTTGGAAATATATTTAGGTTTTATCGAAAAAAGTGTATGAAGGACAAAATTATATGTAATAATGGATGAACATTTCAAAAATATTTCGATAAATTAAGATACTGTGTGCCAGTTATTAGAAAAATTGGATTGAAATTTTTAAATGACAGCTACACGAAAATCTGTGGGCATCATCTACAGAAACTAAATGCTAATATAATTAACCTCGAAATAATTTTATTTAATATTAACATCTATGTATTTAAATCCATGTTGTTGTTGAAAATAAAATTATTTAGAACAAATAGCAAGACTTAATTTTTGATGTTTATGCATTGTACTAGTATTAGGTATTTGTAATAATAAATAATTTCTTATTACGTTTTGTAATTGACTTTTTCACTTTTGCTGGGGAAGCCATATATACTAGGGCCGACTTTGGTGAGTAGGTACGGGCTATTTCATACCGTTACGCGGAACTAACTGGAATTTTCATTTTTGTAAATTGTCATAAGCTCTCCTTTTAAGGTTTGATGAGGGCTTTTGCTAAACAAAATGATCAAAAGCCTCATTTAAACGGTAAAAGTTACTAGAATTGAAAATCTAGTTCCACTTAAAGGAAAGAATTATATTATATTTCGATTATATTTAAAGTTATTTATAGTTTACTTTTATTCATATTTATTTATATTTGCATACATATTCCGATTTAAGAAATTTTGAATACTTTACGATTTTACTCTACTTGTTGTTATCCAACAACCGTAGCTGACTATTATTTACCACGTTAAATGTTAAAATTAGAATTTGGTAAAAACAAGTGACAGTTATTCTTGATAAAAACATTACATATTTAAATTATTTCGTGTTTCACCACCTTAAACCATTCCTTAATAAAGCGCTCCTCAAAAGTAGTCGGTGCAATGCATTTATTTTTTAAGTGTCACTTAAATTTAAGTTACACTTTGTAAAGTGTTAGATTTATTACAAAGCGGTGCAACTGGCCCTTAGAAATAATATTACATTTTGGATTTAAATGTTACGGAATAGATCTGCTTCTTTGAAGAAGTCCAATAAAATATTTTCATTTTCTGGGCTTAGAGCTTCTTTCAGGTTGTCTGGTATTTTGCGCTTCCGTCTGAGTTCTTTATATAGTTGACACTCCAGGATTATATTTTCTACGGTTAAAGTTTTATTGCAGTTGTCACAGTTTTCCACCTCTTTTCTTTTCATTAGATGTTGGTGTGTAATAAATGTGTGTTCTCTGTTCTTTTCTGTTGCCTACTGGAGTCCAGGGTTTTGTGTCTTCTTTTATATGTCGAAGTTTGTTAGACTGTGTTCGTTATTCTGTACCATTGTCGTTTCCAGTCTTCTTTTATGTCTTGCCATAAGTTGGATTTGATGTCACTGGTAGGTACGGATATCGGTGTGATTGGGAGGTTTGCTGCCTCTTTTGCTGCTAGGTCTTCCTGTTCATTCCTTCTTATTCCCACATGTGAGGGAACCCACACCAAGGTTACCTTTTTCCACTGGAGGGCCACGTTATGGAAGTTTTCCTGTATATTCTGGATCAGTGTGTCCCTTGAATACCGTACTTTATCTGCGTCGAGTATATAATTTTTTTTTTCCTTTATTTTAGGGGCACTTCAATGTCTCAGATTATTAGCACCCCATAGATAATAAATATACATACATATTAGATAATTTTACAGCTTTCATTAATAATAATTACTTATAATAATAGCAAACAGTAGTAATAATAATAATAACAAAGAGTGATACAATTTGGTGGTTTTAAACAGTTTGCAAGGCTAAATGTCTTTGATCATGTTTGCGTCTATCAAGAAATTTATGATATTCTCTTGGTTTTTGTAGCTGAGCGCAGAACGGAGTTCATCTGGAATGTTATATTTTTCGCTTGATCTGTCGTATTTTTTACAGTGGATGAGCTTGTGTTCCACTGTTATAAGGGTGTTGCACATATCACAAACTGGTTGTTCGGTTTTATCTAGGAGGTGTTTATGCGTGACTTTTGTGAGTCCTATGCGCAGCCTGGTAATAACGGTCTGATTTTTTCTGTTCTCAGGTGTTTTACTTGGTTCGATTTTGTCTTTAATTTCTCTTAATTTATTGTTGGTAGTTTGTTGCCATCTAACGTTCCATTCTTCTTTTATTTTAACTTTGATTTTGTTTTTTATGTCATTCTCAATGGTTATTTCTGTAATTTTTTCTATACTGGTTGCTTCCTTCGATGCTTGGTCTGCTACTTCGTTTCCTTCTATATTTACATGTGATGGTATCCATGCCAGTACTATTTCTTTATTATTTATTTTGGAGTAGTGAATATTTTCTTGGATTTTTTTAATTAATTCTTGTAAACAACCTAAAGAGTCCGTATATTTGATAAACTTCTTGTTTGGGCTATGATTTATGTACTCGGACGATTGAAGGATACTGTAGACTTCTGCTGTGAAATTGCTTGCGTCATCGGGAAGACGATGTTCTTCTCCAATAATTATTGACTCCCCGGTCTTATTGTTCATTCTGGATCCATCAGTATATATTTGGATATAATTTTGATATTTTTTGTTTAGTTCTAAAAATTGTTGCTTATATATTGTTGGGTGGGTAGAGGATTTATTTTGGTATATAATATTTTATATTTTATGTTAAAGAGTTAAATCCATTTTGTTTCTACATAAATAATGTGTGTTAAATAATGAAAATATAAATACACATTTTTACCCTTCTCTTAAAAAATATCTGACGACTCTTTAGTAGTCTATCAGAAAAAAATCTGTAGGTGCAAGATGTATATAAACACAATTATGTATGCATAAAAATTCAATTCGGTGTAGTTTTTTCTACAAATTTTTAAATTACAGTAGCCAAATAATTTTAATTTATGAAATATTTTTTCTTTACAGAGTGTCTCATCAGAGGGGGTTATTGGAGCTATATCTCCACCGAGAGGTCCTGAGTTGTGTTCTGAATGTAGCGGTGGTTGCAAGTCCGAGTCTCTCTTCTTCCTGAAACCGATACTGCCGTCAGGATATTCCTTCGTTGACACCATACCCAAGGGTGCATGCACCATATCTATATCACAGCTTAAACACACCCGCAACTATATTGGTAAGTAAATATAACGTCCCTATTTTATAAATGGCTATCCTGCAGCAAGTATTCCTACACATATGGATTTGCAACATGCCCATTTTAAAGACATGTTTGCACTTTGATATTAATTTAAAAACCAAAACCGTGCGGTGGCATGGAGCCAGTAGAGCATGCGCCTCAGATATAAAAGGGCGCCAAATCTAGTTAGATTACATATTAATATAGGATATGTCGGCTCCATGCGTCAAAATACCACGGAACGGTACTGCTAAAACCTTTTTGTCGTTTGTATTAAAAGTACATCATCCCTAAAGTATATCATCCTTAATTTTAAAGGAAAAACAAAAATGGTTGTATTGTGGAAAAGGCACAGCCTCATCTGACAAACTATGAATTGTAACAGGAAATTTTTAATTTTATTGTAGTGCCACACTTACTTTGATAACGATGTGAGGGTCATATAATTTCGTGATAACCAGGATAATTTCTAGCTCTGCCGCCGCTCTGGGCAAAAATGATTTTTGCTGCTCTTTATTGTTAATGTTTTCCTCGCTTTCAAAAAAGTGTTCGAAACCGTTGTTATTAATATTTCGCTTAATTAACTTCAATATTACGGACTTAGTGGAACCGTTTCAAAGTTTCAAACAATGAGATTTGCTGCTTAAGTTTTGCGGTTTAGCTGTTTCTTGATAGATGTTGGAATCGTCAAATTTTTTTTTTTTTGAATTTTTCATGTTTTTATCTTAATTTGAGTTAAAATAACACATTTAAATAAAATTTCTATCAAAAATTAAACTAACACGCTAAAATTTTCGAGCCATGATTTTTATGAGTGGTATACCACAATTTGTTTGCCGGATGAGTTCCAAAACGTACACAAAAAACGACCAAAAGGGAGAATCCTTCTTCATCATGACAGTGCACTATCACATACTGAAGCTAGGATGCCGCATTCCTGATCGCTTCAGGAGTGGACGAAATGAATCATCCGCCCTATAGTCCCGACTTAGCGTCTTGTGACTTCCTCCTCTTCTCTTTTATAAAGGGTAAAATGCACGAATTAAAATTTAATAGCTCTGAAGTGGCAATCGAAGCCTATAAAATCATATTTCTGAGGTGACACCTGACCGATAGCCCAGTGCTTTCAAGATTAGTTTTACCGGATGGAAAAGTCCATTGAACATGAAGATGAATATTTTGTTGTTTTCGTCGTTACCCGCAAAACATACGATCTCCATATATATCTATATGTTTCGATCTAAAGCAGTGCCGGATTAAAGAAGGGTGGGAGGTGTGGCCGCCTCGGCCCCCCGGTCTTAGGGGGCCTTCGGTTGTATGTTAAATTTTTTTATTTAATAATTTTATAATATATATGAATTATTTTTGCTGAAAATATTAAATGGACCAAAATGAACTTCTTGGAAACAAGTATCTTTTGTCATTTTTGGAATCATCTTCTTTCAAGATTCAATGCAACAAATAAATCTTTGCAATCTTCCGCAACAAAAGGACAATAGATTTGTTACAATCGTTGGTCGCATATTTAGATACATTGCGGGACAAATGTGATGATATTGATGCGCAAGCTCAAATAACTTGTGGTTCCTCTGAGTACATTACTACAGGTATGAAAACAAGCAAAAGACATGTGGACAGCATCGAAGCAGACGAACTATATTAGCAGGAAGAGAGAAGTTTCGTATAGGAACATTTTTGTGTACTGTTGATGTCCTTAAATCTGTATTAAACAATCGAATATCTGCGTATGTGGAAGTATATGAAAAATTGAAAGTAGTTTCAAGTTCTTGTTCAATGACATCACAAAATAATTAAGGAAGAAACAATGAAATTGGCAGGAAATTATCTCCAAGATTTGGAAAAGGACGTATTTTCCTAATGTTCAGTATGCCAAACAGAAAAATTATATAACAGCATCGGCACAGGCTAAGTTATAGGGATTTGCAGCTAAGCACCCTACCATCTGGTGAGCGTTTCATGAACTTGTGTACATCAGATAACATTTCGTTTTGTGTATTGGTTTTGTATGAAGTTTGTTTTTAAAGTTTTATTATAATCATTGAAAAATGTATAATACATATTGTTGTGTGCCTATGTGCAATTCATTGAAAAGAAGAAACCCGGAAATATCGTTTCATTTGTTTCCACTAATATCAGACACCGTACGGTTCGAAACAAAATTGGGAAAGCAAGAGGTTAGGAATCGACGCGATGTTTAGATAAACAATTTAAAAATTGGAAAAAAAGTGAACCCTTATATCAAAGTTTGCTCATTACATTTTAATGATAGTGACTACAAAAAATATTTTCAATTTTGTATTTATTATCGCATATCTTGAAAATTCCTGTTATTGTGTGTGGGTTTGTAATGCACAAGTTTGTAGGCATAATGCATAAATCTTTATGAACTCTCTGCTTTTTTCAGTGACTCCACACAATATTATATGCCCAGCATTGTAGATTTCTACCCCTTGGTAAACAACACGGGAATTATTATTTCCCCCAATATAGTTAAAATAATTGA
The DNA here is from genome assembly GCA_963971575.1 of Liopterus haemorrhoidalis. NCBI lineage: Eukaryota > Metazoa > Arthropoda > Insecta > Coleoptera > Dytiscidae > Liopterus > Liopterus haemorrhoidalis. Next base: position 15,459,552 of record OZ020621.1, read on the forward strand.
CAATGGAAAACCGCCATAACTTAAAACCAGATCACAAAATGTAGTATTTTAGATGTTTACAAGTAATGTCACTTCACAAAATCAGAAAATCCCAAACAATTATTTATTTTTTGTCGTTTTTTGATACACTTTTCGCTATTATTTACTATAGTGCGTTCGAAGGTGAGTTTGCAGTACAGGGCATATGGAGTAGTTCTTTTTCATACTCTCTAATGGGTTTACATAATGACGCTATCCTTTTCTTGCTTGTCGACGTTGCCAGCTCTTAAATGCGCTGATCTGTGAAGACGCAGTATTCTACAAATGGTCATTTGTTTTTGTTGAGTGTTATTTTGAGTTTTATAAGAGCTGATTTTTGTAAATCATACAAGTTTTTTATATTATTATAATTGACACATTTGACACTTTTACAACATTTGGCAACAGCGCTCCCATTTGCCATAAGAGCTATACTGCAAACTCACCTTTGAACGCAGTATAGTAAATGTCAAGTGGTATCTGATTTAGAATGGTTTCAAAAAAATCCGCGTGGCGCTACGATCTTAAAGTTTTTCCCCTATTAAGTAAACATGAACTTGAAAGTGGCTTCCTTAGTGTATCAGTTGCATTACGGATGTACCCAGTGGCGGTTCCTGAGTACGCGCTGTGGAACTGCAGCTCTTACTTGAAAATAATATAAAAAAAATCTTTTTTTGAACTCAAAATGCATTTAACATAGTAATTGTGGTGTGAAAATGCTTTTTTTAAATATATTTGGAACATTGAATGCTATTGTTTCATAATTATTTACAAGTTTTCTTTAAATAAGTCTACGTCGCGCTGCTTATATCCTAGCGTCAAGGAAAGTGCAAATGTAGCCTTGTAAAGGGGTAGCGGTGCGTAGGCAGTAGTGATAAACTGGTGGGGATCGGAGCTAGAATGCTGTTAGCCTCACAATAACAGTGATGACAGTACCACAGATTAATACTACTAGCAGATACGAAACTCAGCGTCGGCACCTTTGAAGTAACGCGGCATAATTTGGTGACCTTCAGTCACGGCTGCCATTTTGCCGTTGGTGTTGGTCGGCGGGAATTTTAACGATAAATTTTAAACAAAAAAATCTATTTTATGATTTTTTACACAATAAGTAAGAAATTAGTAGTAAATATTGGATATTTAATTTTATATAATTTTTGTTACAAGTAGGATTTAACAGGTATTAGGAAAAAATATTAAAAAAGAGAAATATTCAAAATATATATTTGCTTATTTATTTGTATAATTATTATAGTTATATTAACATTTATTATTACTTACAAAATAGGATAGACGTACATAATCATAATGAAATTAAGAATAATAATACATTGTTTTTAAGGTTTTGTAAATACGATGAAAAAAAAAAACTTATACCGTCATTTTGTGGACTGTCTGTAAAAATTATGGCCAAACGGCTGGACTTTTTTTTAATATAGGTAAAATTCTTTTTTAGACACCAATATTGGTAGTGTCGGACTCACCATACATTGGCATGGTATACCGACTAAAAAAACCTGTTTGCCACTAGATTCCGCCAAGGAATTATGCTAAAAAGGAAACAGCTGGGTCTAGAGAGTTGAAATTTGGCATGCTTATACGTCTTTTTGACCCCCATATAGGAAAAGTACTAAAACTTCTAAAAAAACATATCAACCTAAAATTATAAACAAATATGTGCCGTAGCCCACAGGGTTTAATCTAAAAATCTGAAAATAATTCTAAGTAATGAACATTGACGTGAACCGGAATAGTACAAAAGGAATTTTTGATAAGATTGTTTTCGGAAAATAACGCATATTTTGAGTTTTTAGAAAAAAAAAATATTATTTATTATTTGTAAAAAATTATGGATAATAATGTAACGGACTTTTTGTATTTTTGACCGGGGTAGAAATACATCAGTAATGAAGTCGTAAGACTTCCTTTGAAATTAAAAAAATAAAAGCCTAAGGTGCTTTTAATTATGAAAATCTTAACCACCTCGTCCTCGAATACCAACTGATTATTTAATTTTATCCATTTTTGTTTTCAATAAAAATCAAACAAACTAAAAGCGCGTGTTAATTGACAGTAACTGTATACTGTCCGACAGATATTTCGTGGCCGGGCGTGAAAGATGCGCGTGAAATTTGTAGTAGGGATTATAACTTTGGCGAATTGCATTATTTCCTACACACGCTATTACAGTCAAGTGCATAAGTGCAACATACAAAATATATTAAATATTTAAAATCATGGAGACAAAGAGCAAACTAGGTGGACGTGCTATTAATAGTCAAAAATGTTACATTTTTATGTAAGTATATTTAGCGGGAAAACATCTGTATTACATTATTACATAGAATGTAAGCCTTTATTGTTTACAATCTACTTGAAATTTCTGGAGTTTGGAAAAAGACGCGGGACGGGGGTGCTCTGGCCAATAAACAAGTCTACAAAGTGAACGCCAAATGCAGTAATCACTTAAATCAAGCAGCTGCGTTTCTATAGTTTTGTTGTTCGACTGTGATGGGAGGAACTTGTGTTTATAGACATACCTAATACCCTTTTCACACTAGATCTTTAAGACGAGTGAACTTAAAGTTCACCGATGTTTAAGATCGGTATGCTTTCACACTTGATGTTTAAATCTCTGGTGATGTCATCAGCTACAGTAATTTTGTCCTTAAGTTACCGTCATGAAATTACCAGTTTTGAACTGTCTGCGCAGACGCACATTTTGAATTATTATAAACAATTAAGGATATTTCATTTCATTCTACTATTAAAAGCACTACAATAAAGAATATATTACACCTGTATTAACATGTAAGTCGATACATTTTATCTCAATTATTGTAGCTCTGTATTTTATTAAACACATTAAAATAAATAATTTTATTATAACAATAAGTATAAACTTCTTATAACGTCGATATAATACAGTATTCTTGTTTATGATAATATAAAATGTTGACAGCACAAAGTCAAGGAGTATTTTTTTATAATAGAAATTAAGTTGGCAATGCGGACGAAGTTTAAGACGCAGATCTCTGTCTTAAACATCGCTTGTATTTAGACGAGGCCATACGGTTTCACATTAGCGTTTAAAGATACATTCACTTTAACATCCGATCTTAAAGATCTAGTGTGAAAAGGGTATAACTGATGAATATAATGCACACGTGTAAGAATGTGAACTTGTTTCTCTGACTGTACCCTATATCTGACACTGTCTTTCATAGTGCCATCTCTGTGCGCACTAAAAGACACGCCCGGCCACGAAATATTTGTCGGACAGTACAACACCAATAACAAAATGGCGCAAGCGATAAGAAAAGTAGAATGGGGAGTTTCGCATCTGTAGTAATTTGTGACAGTACTGTGAAATTATTGAATGTATTTATTTAAGTCTTAACTGAAATCGCTATACCTATATTATCTCTAAAAATCTATTGTTTAGGTAGGTATTAAAAATTAGTCTTTTCTAACTTTTTCTTTTAAATTTATATAAGTATCTTAGCCTAACAAATACGTTTCGAATTTTAGATTATAAAACAGTAGGTTTAAAAAATGAATACTCTCAAATCATTATTGGAAATTCCATTTAACAGACGAAAGTTAGAAGTAAAAATTGATATTAAAAGATTGGGGCGACGCACACTAAATTCTAATATTTCGGAAAGTACAAAAAGCAAAAATTATAATTATAAGAGGCAATTCAACAGAGTCTTATATAATAAACTGTCGTGGTTAAACATCTAAACCTATCCTTTTATTATAATTTGCAGCTCTGGGTCCCAAAAAGTCACGAGCCGCCTCTAAATGTACCTTTCTTTGATAGTGACAAATTGTTCCAGTGAACGTTCGTATAGTAAGCTATCGCGTATTAAAAACAGATTGAGGTCTACAATGGGACATCAGTGCTTAAGTAACTTAGTAAATAAGGCAGATAATTTCGTTAGTCAAAATTATTGAAAATTTCGCGAATGCAAAATTAGAAAGAAAAAAAAAATGTTTAAATAATATTTAACTCCTCTGGGAACTGAAAAGATAGTAAGTTACCTATTATTATATATTTTTAATTATTTTTTTTTTACTTTTATATATCATTTGCAATAGAATAACTTTTATAGAATAACTGTCGATATGTAGGTATTAAGATATATATATTTTTTTACAAATAATGCATAAAATTATGACAATAGACAAAATAAAATTTTAATATTATTATTCAAGTATGCTTTACATACTTTGTATATCCTTTGTATAAGAAAGTAAAAAACTATAGAAAACCATTTTATAGTTTGCTGAAAGTCTATTTTAGGGACATATGGTATATTAAAAATGTGAGGCCTCCCTTACATCAACCGCCCCGGGCCCTCCTGAAGCTTAATCCGGCCCTGATCTAAAGTATATTCTAGTCATTTTTGCGACATAGATGCTAACCTCGAGATGATATGATATTTGATGTCTTATTTTCTTTAGTTGTATTTAACGTATATCTTGCGTAAATATGTGTAAAAAAGAGGGATATTTATTTATTGAACAACCCTTGTGTAAAATCACAGATTTCATATAATTTAAGATTTTCGGCGGGTTTGACAGGGTTGGCAAAGGTCTTAAGTAATTATATTTAAGAAAAAAGAGATCAACAAATATCACTCAAAATTTATGAGCCTCATCTCTCTAAAGCTTAAATGCTTTCCAGAAATTAATAACTGAATATATTGCAGTGGGTCCTCAGTAAAACCCTGAACCGAAACTCCATCTTCATAAATAAAGAAGATATTCCTTTGAGAGCGGTGTAATGGGACACCTTGTATAATTTATAGTAGTATTTGAAGCTAAATTAGTATATTTTGTACTCCTATAAACTAAAAATTAGTTTACAAACATTCCTCTTTTTTTTATTACACTAAAAAACACATTTCTTTTGTAAAACAATTCGTTTAAAATTCTATAAATAACATGAAATTCTTCACATGTTTTTAGAAATATTCCCGCAATTTATTTAAGAGAGGCTTTTAAAAAGCGGTAAACGCAGCTAACAACACGTTATAAATTTCTCTGGGTGCGATGAGAGAGGTAACAATTTGTGTTAGCACTTCGCGAGTCATCACGTCCGCTTTAAATCACACATGATTTACGAATTGTTAACAGCCGCAACATGGATTTAACAATGTATTAGAAGTTTGAACACGATTTATTTATGTAAACACGCGTCAACTATTTGTCATTCTAAGCTCTTCATAATTTAACTATCTTCATCTATAATGGTATCATCGGACGATCGATGTAGCGTGGACCGTAGCGTGCTATCTTTAACGAAATAGGGAGAACAATATAAACCCATTTATGAAATCTAGGGATATTATACAGTGAAGAGCCTCTTTGATCTGGAGCATTAACGGAAGTATAAAATTTATTTGAAAAATTATTTAGGGAAAAATAAGGAATTTTGACCTAAAATTTTAAGGATTGTGGGAATATAATGACTGCAGGTTTTTAAATGAAGAATGGTAGTGTGAGAGTTTTTAAATGATTGTATTTCAAGAGATATGAGATGAGAACAACTTGAAGAGGTACAGATAACTGACTAATATTGTTAACTCAGGGGCTGTGACCGTAGCGGCTAATGGTTTATGGCCTGACCTTTTTGGGTAAAAATAATTTCTTAGGAAAGGAAATTACGAATAGACTTATTGAAAGAAAACTGAGATGTACAAACTATTAATTTTAAAACTTAAGAAACATTTTAAACCCAACGGAAATGTGTATTAAAAAATTATTGAACCAAACGCCGCTACAGGATTTTTAGGGGAAAATGTAAATGTAAATAAGGTTTTCATTTTCGTTATCTGACAACACTGGTTCATTCTAAAAGGGACCTGATTCTTGTAAGGTTTATGCCAGCTTTTTTCTTCGAGACAAATTTTCAGTCCAACAAATCTATCTTCCAATCTATATATCAACAAACCCATTTTCTTCAAAATATAAGATTTATTTATAAATTAATTTTATAATTATAAGAAAAACAAACACATTGAATCAAAATTTATATATTTTTTTACATTACTAGCTGGAGTAACCCGTACTTCGTACGGTTTTTGATAAAGTAGTGTGCGCCTTAAAACTAGGTAGTTAGATTTAGTTGTGAGTAAAAGCTTAGAACAGAAGAGGCCGAAACTTGAGAGTCATATACAATGAATGAAGTTCGAGCGGACCGGTCAGTACAAATTTACCTAGAATTTTATTTAACAAGCATATAATGCAGGCTATATTTCACGAGGATGACGTTCACCACCCGAGCTATAGGCGAGAGTTGTAATCATTCAAGTGAAATATAGTCATTATATGCGAGTCAAATACAATATTTTATCTACAACTATATGCATAATTTTATCATTAGAAAAATAGCTAATTTAATTATGTGTATATATATATATATATATATATATATATATATATATATATATATATATATATATATATATATTCTTTATTCCCCTAGGCCTTGCGGCGTTCAGGGTGTTAACATTTACAAAAAAATAAAAATAAAATAAAAAATAAAACAATCAATCCAAAAATACATAACAATAACATCCAATACAATGTACATTTTACAATATTTTTTCTCTTTTCTTTCTTCTTTCCGTTTCCCCTTCCTGTTATCCTTCCCCAATCTCCATCCTTCTTGCCTCTAATTCTCTCGCCCACCTCTCCCCCCTTCCATCTTCGTGCAATAGGTCTAATGTGCTCCCCGACCATACTGTCATCTCTCTACACCTCTTTGCGAGGTGCTCTATATCTTCCTCCTCCTCCCCGCACATCCTGCACATCTTATCCTCCTGTCTCCTCCAATATCTATTTCCTCTCTCTTCATTCCCGCACCTTGCCTCGCAATCCTCCTAATCCTCCATTATCAATAATAAACATATCCATTATCAATAATGAAATATCAACATTTGTGTTATTATTCATCTATGACATCTTCAGTAGACGTCACCCACATTTCAAAAGCCTCAAGTTTTTTAATGTATTCTTGATTTAAATCTCAAGTTCCATATAACAGAATAAAGAGCACGTAGCACCAGACAATTCTCATACGAAGTTGTAGATTAAGGCCTTGATCGTTAGAACATGTTTTATTCTCATAAACACATCTATTGCCCTCTTTATTCCTACCGATATTCCAAACTATTTAATTTAGTTATTAACCTTTAAAAAACCAGTATACGATTGCAACAAAGCTGACCATTGATTTTATATGTATTCTTCAAAGAATGAAGCTAATTTAATTTAAAAATACATAATATACCAGATATTTATGCAAAAGAGCTTGATGAATCAGTTTCATCGAGAATATTGCATTTATTCTTGCTGTTTTTACTTTTTTTAATTTATTATTTGTATTATATCTGAAGGAAAAATATTGTTATCATTGGGTCTGTTCGTTGAGCTACTTCTTACGGTTTATCATCGTCAGGAGTAACCGCAGAGTTTGTAGGAGAGGATTAAAGAGTTCTGCGCTATCCCCTTCGCGGATGGCGGCGCCACTTACTTGCATTTCTACTTCTATCTATTGAAATACCTTTGATTTATAACACGAACAGTTTATGATAAACAGAAAAATGATACTCCACTTCGTCCCTATGCACATGCAATGCGTTATTGTTCTGGATTGATTTTAAACGACGCTTTAGAATATATTATGCAAACTGCCACTTATAATAGTACAATTTGCACAATATCTATTACAACCCCCTGTAGGTATATGAAGTGCCGCCACTGATAAAAGAACTTAAACGTGATGATGAGGCTTGCAAGGGTTTAGAAAGTACTTAAAGATGGTTTCCAATAGACGTAGACGTAGAAGTGAAACGTAGAACGCAGATTTTGTTGCTTTGGTTTCCAATAAACTTAGAATATCATGTCAAAACTCTTCAAGTTATCCTCTTTGTAAAAGAATTTTCGTAAAAAGTGTCAAATAACAGGTATTCACCAAATAATATGGACGATGATTTAGCAATGCTAGCAATTTTTATGGATACTATTATGCTAACTATTCGCAAAGAATGTCGTAAACACAAAATATCTAAAGCACAATGATAGCTTAGACAAACATCCATTAGACCGGCGTTTCTAGAATCGAATCCAAATGTCGCCCGTGCGCAATCTTTCACAAGACTACCGTCTACTAGCAGGATTCTATAGAATTCATTTAGGGCATCGCCCGTGCGTGGCGCACACGTTTAACACGAGCACGCAGCGGCCCTGGTACGACGAAAAGTTTCTACTTTTAGTACGAGTTTTCTAACCAAATTCATTAATGAACGTTTACACCGGTCAACAGGAATTTTGAGTCTGGGTTCTGCATATGTGATTTTTATTTCTTTCACATTATTAATTAAAGAAAAAATAGTTTTACCCGAAAAAGTTTGCTTTTGTAGCTATCAGAATGAAATTACGGATTTTAAGAAAATTTCCCTTTTTTCAGACCTTTATTGTATGTAACAATAATACAAACTTTTGTTATGAATTTGAATCAGTTTTATTTACAAGAAAACCATTCGAAACAAACAACTAATGTAACAGAATATATAAAAAAGTTTAGAAATGATTATTTTTCGTATTTCTTCTGTGATTGTATGGACTTTCTTGTATTAGCCCCCAAATATAGTCCCCCGTCATACTCTCATTTTATTGCCCCTGATAACGACGTTCAAAGTCTATCACGTTTTGATGAAAACGTTCACCTTGTTCTTCCGAATAGGCTCCCATGTTATCTTTAAATTGGTCCAAGTGAGCATGTAACATACGCACTTTAAGGGACATTCTGCAACCCATGAGTTTGCAATAAGCAAAGTTATCAAGTATAGTTGCAATAAGCAACTTTGTAATTGTCTGCTCTGTTGTTTCCGAGAAAACCATGAACCACTGCTTTCAGGCTTTCCTTTCATGAGTATTGAGTATCTGAAAATTCGTCACTGGCCATTATTTTCTTTATTTGTGGTCCGACAAAAATAAAGGTAGCAAGGATATTTAGTATAACCGCCTATGCAAGGCGGTCGGAATCTCATGCATTCCTTCTGACTGGCGTCTTTTCGTAGACAGTTCAACAAAAAGTTTAAAAGCTGTACTTCTTCACAATGGAAATAGATTTCCATCTCTTCCTTTGGATCATTCCGTAATGCTCAAAGAAAATTACGAAAATGTAAAAATGGTGCTTGAGAGTTTAAAGTATGATGAGTATACCTGGTCAGTGATAGGAGATTTTGAGATGGTTGGATTTCTGATGGGATGCATTCCCATCAGAAATCCTCTTGTTTTGATAAATTCGCCGCAAATATAGCAGGATGAGTCTACCTCCTGTTTCTACTTTTACGTATATTGGAAATGTAGGTAATGTAAGAAATGTAGGTATTGGAAATGTAATTACGTATATTAAAAATATCCATGTAGGATTCTACTTTTACGTATATTGGAAACCATCCTTCATGGTTAAAAAATCCTGATGAAACAATACAACTAAACATTAATTTGTAATTTACGAGTTAATAACGATATCTGGAAAGAATCTTCATGTACAAACTAGGTTATTGTTATTGCCAAAACAATTGAATGAAGCCGGCATGTCGCTGCTTTAAAAAATTCTGTTTGCGAATGGAGCAAACAAATACCCGGAACTATCCAGCATTTGTTTGTTCGTAGATGTGTACTTCAGAATTTCGATCTAGCAACCAATCCATTCCAAACGGGAACCAAAAATCAAATATTACGAAATAAAACCGTTACAGAAAAAAAGCAATACCATATTTTGAATAATTTAACTCTGAAAACAAAACTGATAAAATGGAAATGAATCTGTATATATAAGATTTTACGTAGAAAAATCGATTGAATAATATTTTTGTGGCATTTGGTCTGGAGATAATAAGACATTTGAATGTATGGAACTGATAAGGCAAACGCATGAATTAAGTTTAGAAATATTTAATGCATGAGATATATTTTTAACATGTTATATAGAGCCCTGGCATCAAACGGAGCAATAAATTTTAACCTTGACTATTAATATACTTCAAATACACTGTTGCTGCGAAACACAGCTGACTCGTCAATACAAAATTATGAATGAATGTTAGAAAAACATTTCATATACTATATATATTTTTTTTTAACTAGAAAAATATTCGAATTCATTTATCGTACCATAAAATAAGGATGCCACTAGTCAATTATTTCTAAAAAATGTTCCATTTTATTCAGTTATCAGAATATTAATAATATTTATTATGTTCAAAAATGTTTAACTTTTATACAATCGTCAATATTACAAATTTTGAAATTTAAATAAATATTCATTGTCTTTAAAAATGTAAAGGCGTCAAACAAGAGTCTAATTAGGGTAACGAATCTCATTCAAATCACTAAAGTCATTTGCAAGATATTCATCAGTGGAGTAAAATGTTTTTGGCTGTTAAATAAGTCTTGGTTAATATTTTAAAATTAGACAGTCTTAAATTCTTGATGTGGTTTGGAAGAACATTAAAAAATTTAATTGCAAAGTAATTTGCACTATATTTAGACCTATCCAGTCTAGTATAGGTAGGACGAATTTCGTTCTCATTTCTCGTGTCGTGCCTATGGACCGAGGAATGAGGTGAGAACTCACTAAGATTTTCACAGATGTACAGGATACAATAAAAGATGTATAGGGAAGGTAGGGTTAAGATTTTTAGTTCAACAAAACTACGTTTACAGTCCGATCTGTTAAATTAGCTAAAATATTAATTGCTCTACGTTGAAGCGTGAATAGACGCCCTGTATGAGGAGAGTGACCCCAGATCAAAAGAGCATACGTTAACTGGGATTGGATCGACGCGAAGTAGTAGGTTTTCATCGCTGCCAGAGATGCACATCATTTAACGTTAAATAGACAATAGATATTCGAGCAGTTTCTTGGCTAATTTGTTTATTTGGAGGTCCCAGGTTAACTTACAGAAAATAACAAGTCCTAGAAATGTTACCGAAACTGGCTTGTTTATCTCCTGTAAGTTTCTAGTCGAGAATACCATGTTCTGAGTCTTGTTGTTGTTCACATAGTTAGCCCTTGTCACTGATTTTAAAACTTGCGAGGACCATTGCATGTCTGAAGTGACAGTTATTTCAAGATCAAGTTATTCAGTGACTTGTTTAATTGGAAGAGTATTTAATTTAGTTAGTTTTAGTTTTTTTTTTAGTTTAGTTTTTACATTGAGAGATAAAAACCAATCATTAGACCATAAAAAAATCAAATTAATGTCATCCTACACAATCGGGAGTTTATTTGAAAAATTGTAAATTTTGGTGTCATCTGCATCGCTTTTAAGGCAGCTATATAAATTAAGAAAAGCAAGGGGCCAAGCACAGATCCTTGTGGAACACCACTAAGTACAGGTCGTTGTTCCGATAACATGTTGCCATTTTTGACTTGAAAAAATAGGTCGGTTAAGAAGGTGTAGGATAAGAATGTTCCAGTTTGTGTAACAATCTTCTGATTGGAACTTTGTCAAACGCTCTCGAGAAATCTAAGTAAATAATATCTAGAGGCAAAGATCGACTATGTGCCTTCGTCCAGAATTCGGTTGAAGATAGCATATTTGACGTAACTGAGCGCCCAGGAAGAAAACCATGTTGCTCTTCAGGAAGAACTTCATTTTCGACTAAAAAGCTTGTTAAAGTCTTAGCATTAATTCGCTCCATAACTTTCTTAACATAGACCCAACACTTACAGGGCGGTAATTGCTGGCTAATAGTTTATCTCCTTTTGTAAATAATAGACCCAACATAATAAATATACAAATAAAGCGAACTACAACGAACGTCAAATATCTGAATTGAATACGAACAAGAATAACCATACACGAAGTAAAAATTGAAAAACAGCACAGTTCGTCGTTTTTACGTTACAAGTTACGAGGTTTTCGCAAATTGTTTATTAATGTTATGTAGTAGTATTTAAATAAAACTAATTTTCTCCGCTATGTTGTTGGCCACTGGCTTTGTATCTAGTTTTTCTTTGAATTCTTCAACGCTAATTCTATTTAATTTCGTTTTACCTTCAATTTTTCTCAGAAATCTCATTTTAGAGCTTTTTATTTTAGATCTGTGCTTTTCTTTAGTATTCCAACGGTAATATAAATTAGAGATATTTCTAGAAAATTAGTTTTTTTCAAACTTGCCCTGAAGAAACTGTTAATTCTGTAAACATTCTATAATTTACTTATTTCTAAATTTCAGTACCTCATTAGTTTGTGAACTGAATAACAGGTTGATTCTTTTTACTCTCCACCACTTACTGCTAAACGCTGTAAATTATCAGCTGCGTGATTGATTAATCAAATAAGTTAACTGTGAAGAGGCTATTAGCTGCAAGAAATTAGCCACTGAAATAATCTGAACAATTTCCTGATACCCAGGTGGTACCTCTTAAGATTCTTGCTGTTCTTTCAGTATAATCAGACTCCATAAATGAATAATTTAATATGTTAATTTAAGGTAAATACATATTTGTAATGCCACAATATGTAAATTTGATTGATATTCTTAATTACTGTAAAAATGGAATAAATACTGGTCTTGCGCTATTACAATAAAACTATAGAAAAAATGGTAAAGTGATTATAAACACCATTATTCAACATAATGTGAATGGTGAATTATATACATTGTTTTTTAAATCACAAGGTTAGTTTATTGTTATTAAAGGATTGTTCTAATCCTTTATAATTTTTTCCTGACAAATTATAGCATCCAGTAATCAAAACTATTATATAAAAAAGGAAAGAAATCTTTACTAACTAATTAGCGACCTATAAGTCTCATATCATCATTCTCTATAACAGCGGTTCCCAACTGGTGGATCGGGACCCACACAGGGGTCGGCTTGGCGTTTTTGGGGGTCGCCCGTTTGCGTGAGATATATTCACTTGGAGGACATCAAAGAAGAGTTTCTGTTTTGTAGAGCACTACAAACTACAGTGGTACCTTGACTTACGAATGTCCCAACTAAAGAGTTTTTCGAGATACGAGTCGTCTCTCGGCCGATGTTTTGCTTTGAGTTGAGAGCTAAAATTCGAATTACGAGCGGAGAAGGTTATCTCTACAAGTGAGATGAAGGAAATGTTGGGAATGTGGGAGAATGTTTCAGAATTTATTCAAAAGAAACACCAGAATAAGACATTTGCCGAACTCATTTCAGAAACATTGTGAAAGGGAGGATGAATTGGACAGGTTTTTATCGAAAACCTTGCAGATGAAAGTGAAGAAAGCGTGGCGAAAAGGACAAAAATCAGCTAATAAGATTCAGTTCTGCAGTTCAACCTTTCTTCTCCACCTCTGTCAGTATCTTCAAGTCGTCTGATCTTCTGTACCTTGATCTACATAATACTTAATCAGTTTACTGCAGTAATTCTATTGTATTGCGCTATTATACAATATTCCTTATTTATAAACACAATTTTCTTATCTAAAAACATGTAACAAAAAAATTGAGGTGTGTTTTGAGGGCCCGGAATGTATTAATGGCTTTTCAATTCATTCCAATGGTAATGTTGATTTGACATACGAGTAATTTGAGTTACGAGCTCCGTCACGGAACGAATTCGGAAACTCGTTAGTCAAGGCAGCACTGTACTACGAAAGGTGAAGTCGTCATGAAGATGATAAGTTCATTCTTTGAAAGAAATTACTTAACAAGGGCTTTCAGTCAAAAGTTTACTTTCAATCAAAAGTCAAGAGCTTGCACCCCAAGCAAAGGGATTACACTGCATGATTCACCGATTTTCCCTTGCTACCAAAACTCTTCCAAAGCCGTTGCAAGAAGTGCTCGACTCGTGCTGGATCGCGCATCCAGCTCAACCTTATCTTCATTCAAGCGCCAAGTGTCAAGGCGTGAATGTGGCCGTAAGTTTTGAAGAGACTGAATCAACTGAGGCAAACAAAACTCACCGTACCACTTGGCCGTAAATGTGTTTTGTTCTTCTAGGATAATTCTTGTAATAGGGACTATTACAAGAATTATCCTTACGTTTACCGAAAAATACAACAATCATTTTCTTCTTCACAGATCTTGATTGTTTTACCGCAGTTGGAGTTTCTTCGTCTTCAAAGAGCCATATCTTGTTTCTTGAATTTGATGGCACATCATAATAATAAAACCATGTTTCGTCCCCTGTCACAATAGAGTTCTCTAGACTTCTCTATCTGCCTGTATGTAATTCGCCTATTTTTATCGAGCAGTTTTTTAATCGCAGCAATATTTACAGAAGTAATAATAATAATAATAATAATATTATATTTATTGAACGGCTCAAGAGCCAAAAGAAACACATATTTACAAAAAAAAAAAAAAATAACAA